>CM050164.1:34097213-34797213 GCA_027410445.1 Discoglossus pictus
TATATATCTATATATGTACATATCTATATCTATGTATCCATGGATCCATCTGTGTATGTATCTATCTATCTATCTATCCCTATGTCTATCTATCTATCTATCTATCTATCTATCTATCTATCTATCTATCTATCTATCTATCCCTATGTCTGTCTATCTATCTATCTATCTATCTATCTATCTATCTATCTATCTATCTATCTATCTATCTCTGTATCTATCTATCTATCTATCTATCTATCTATCTATCTATCTATCTATCTATGTATGTCTGTGTCTATCTATCTATCTATCTATCTATCTATCTATCTATCTATCTATCCCTATGTCTGTCTATCTATCTATCTACCTATCTATCTATCTATCTATCTCTGTATCTATCTATCTATCTATCTATCTCTGTATCTATCTATCTATCTATCTATCTATCTATCTATCTATCTATCTATCTATCTATCTATCCCTATGTCTGTCTATCTATCTATCTATCTATCTATCTGTCTATCTATGTCTGTGTCTATCTATCTATCTATCTGTCTATCTATCCCTATGTCTATCTATCTATCTATCTATCTATCTATCTATCTATCTATCTATCTATCTATCTATCTATCTATCTGTCTATCTATGTCTGTGTCTATCTATCTATCTATCTGTCTATCTATCCCTATGTCTATCTATCTATCTATCTATCTATCTATCTATCTATCTATCTATATACACACATTATATATATATATATATATATATATATATATATATATATATATATATACATACATATGTACTGGATATGTGTGTATATTTCAATATACCTAAATGAATACACTTAATGTATTTTTTGTAATTAGTGGTAATAACATTTGTCCTGATTGTCTATATTCGTTACAAGGACGCCATTAAAGGGACCGGTAGACCCCACTCTCG
Source organism: Discoglossus pictus (assembly GCA_027410445.1). Taxonomy (NCBI): domain Eukaryota; kingdom Metazoa; phylum Chordata; class Amphibia; order Anura; family Alytidae; genus Discoglossus; species Discoglossus pictus. The sequence goes on from CM050164.1 coordinate 34,098,141, forward strand.
GGGTTTCCTCGTTCCACATCAGAGCAGTGACAGCTGTTTTTCTTTCCAAGAAGTAAAATGACAGCTGCAATGCTGGAAAATGTTCTGATTTATTGCACAGTCTGCATACAATTTGTCATCGCCTCTTTAAATAAGTGTAGTTTGGGTTACTAATCAGTGGTTATGTGCTCCCCCATAGACCTGTACAATACCAGCACAGAGCAGGGGGGGGGGGGGCATTTACTTTCCACACAGAACAAACACTTAATGTACTTTCAGTTCTCTTGGAGGCCGCATGTAATTTACAGTAAATTGGCAGTTTCTTTATTGTGTCTTATAATATTAGCCGTTTTGCTGCATTCACAGTTTACAAATAGCTTTTCTTTTAAGATCAGAAATGCTTTTAGATAAGTTCTTGTGAGTTTCAGGGATGTGGATGTGGTTTGGAAACAAAAAGCTACGGAAATTAGTGTAGAAGTACCCAAAAAATCATGGAGGGATTCTATCGCTCTTTTGCCCACCATATATTAAATGATTGTTCTGGTGAACAACCCATTAATAAAGTCCACAACACAAGCTGGGATCCTGCTCCATGCTGATGATAGCCAGTAAGCTTGAAACAGCTGTACATGGATAGGATTCCCAGCTTGTGTATAATACAACCTTGGCTTTGCATAACAGCTGTGTAACACAGCACGCATAAGCCTAAAAGAAGGCATGTTTATAATGGTTATGGATTGAAGAGTGAGGCATTTGTGGGCACATTTGCATGTCCCTGCCCAGCTTCCCAGAATGCAGTGTGATAACTGTATTTCTCGGAATTCTGTGCTAGAAACAAGTTTTTTTAACTTGTTGTTGGCATACAAATGTGAACACAAATGTGTGTGTATGTATGTATGTATGTATATATATATATATATGTATGTATATATATATATATATATATATATGTATGTATGTATATATATATATATATATATATATATATATATATGTATGTGTGTATATATATATATATATATATATATATATATATATGTGTGTATATATATATATATATATATATATATATATATATACGGTGTTGATGTTTTTGAAACTTAATTCATGTTTGTTTTTTTTTTTTATCTTTCAGACCAAATTTGAATCTCTGTTCAGGACTTATGACAAGGAGGCCACTTTTCAGTATTTCAAGAGCTTTAAGCGTGTCCGGATCAACTTTAGCAATCCCTTATCGGCGGCCGAGGCCAGAATCCAACTGCACAAGACCGAGTTCCTGGGAAAGGAGATCAAACTGTATTTTGCACAGGTCGGTTCATTATATACAGCCACAAATAAAACATTTTACATTGAAACCTCATTCAAAGCTATTATTCCCAGATGTTTGCATCCCCTTACGTTATAAGCGCTACCTCCTTGGCTTGGTGGCCATTCCTTGAATTCAGTCATCTTTCTGTAAAGACGGAGCACGCATAGTCTTTTTTTTTACATTCAACTGCACTCAAAACAATAGACCCATTGCCTCTGATGGCAGGATAGGAAGCTCCGTGTCTGGATTGGACAGCTCAAAATTGGATTTTCACCTGATAAGGTGCTTGTTGTTACCTATAGTTTTAAATAATACCATATGACTAAACCAACCTCTACTGATAGACCATTCCAGGAATCCACTACTCTCCATAAAGTGGTACTGTGACCTTAATTCCAATCATGTCCATTTACTTTTTCTTTAACTGATATCCCTTATTTATCCCTGTATAGCCCAGGCCATTCTGCTGATATTCATTACATGCGATCCGTTTACTGTTTCAGACCCTGCATATAGGAAGTCCACACCTGGCTCCGCCGAATCCAGAGAAGCAATTTCTAATCTCTCCTCCCGCGTCACCTCCGGTGGGATGGAAGCAAGCAGAAGACGCCACTCCCTTTATCAACTATGATCTGCTCTATGCCATCTCAAAACTTGGCCCAGGTACGATTTATGCATAGCGCACTAAACATTTCTTCCAGAATGTGATTGTGAATGAATGAGACCTATTGGACCGGGAGAGGGTCCAAGGACTGGATGCAGTCTAAAGATTATAAGGAAAGACTTCATGACATTATTATGTAAAGCTTACAGGACATAATGGAGAGGGTGATCCAATAGAAACCTGCAAATATATTAAACGAGTTAATAAAGCTCAAGAGTGAAGTATTTTCCAGCAAATGAGGAATGCAAGAACAAGAGTTCATGGTTTGAAAAAGTTGCACGTTTGTAAAAAAAATCACATAAATTGAAGTTAATTAACCTTGTTATCCTAAGCATCCCTTTGCCTCCACCCCATGCACAATCACAACTGATTTCACTCTGTACAGGCTTTACAAACCTCTTCTGCATCATTAAAATGTCATGTTGAAGGGGCTTGTGTACCTCAATGAAGCTGTGAGCTACACCATGTAGGGTCACCCAAGATGGTGAGGTCATAGCAGAGAGGTCAGACAATTTGCAGTCCACTGGAGAAGGAACTGCCGCCTATATCTTTGCAAGAAAACCTTATGGATAAGCAAAACCAGACACAAGATGTCCATAGGGTCACGGAGAGTCGGACATGACTTGAACAACAATGCTTTACTGAATTAGACCCAGCCTCCAAGCAGTACAGTAATAATACAACCAGGTATATTCTAACAATATCGGTTCAATTAGCGCAAATTATCAGCGTCTCACAAAATAAGGACATTTCTTAAATATAATTGAACAGAAATACAATTTTTGTTGTGGAAAGAGAAAGTCACCTAAATATCTTGGCTGTGTGAGGTCATTCTTGTGTCTTTCCAGGTTTCTGCTGTTTCCATGCAGGATCTTTATTTTTTGCCACACATTTTGCCTAAATTACACTAAAAGGGAAAAAAAATATCCCACGACAAGGCATCATGAGATCACGTTAATGTGGGATCTTTGGCAGGACGCGCTTCTGTAGTTCAGCGCTTACTCACTAAATGAAAATATCTCATGTTCTAAAACCATCTATTTTTGAAAAAAATTCCATTTCGTTCTTGGAAACGGTAGCGGAAAATGTGTTGCAGTCTCCAAAATGTTACTCAGTTTGGAGCTAAATGTGTTATTATTCTAAATTTGAAATAAAAAAAGGGACAGTTGTAGTGTTCATACAATAGGATTAATATGTTTAATTAATAATCATTATTTGAAGAAAAAAAATAATGTAGTTTTACAAACATGCATTTGAACTTTAGCATTGCAGGCTATAGCAGAGCTGCTTCTCTCCACCCCATATAAAGTGTCATGGGGGTGAGAGCAGATCTGACCAGGCAGTGGCGGAGCTACTGCTGGTGCAGCAGGTGCAAAGCACCAGGGTAGGGGCCCTCTTCTACTGCCAATAAAGGAGGAATCTTAATGTATTAGATGAGAATGGCATGTAATTAATTTATAGTAAGGCGATGTTATCACCATAGGGGCGATCTGGCCAACTACATATAATTTTGTTTGATTGACCCCTACAGGGAAGTTGCAAGGAGAGCCCCCAAATTATATTGCACCGGGGCCCACTATTCACTAGCTCTGCCACTGTGCCCAGGTGACTGTCCTACTGCAGGCATACCTAGTCTGGTCAGAAACAAATACAAGACAGACTCCTGGACAGATGCAAGTTGCGTGTGTTCTTGCTCCTGTTCCGTCCTGCAAGGTTGTGAAACTAGAGTTATTACCGATCAACTTTCCTTTAAAGTGACAGTTCCTCTTGTTACTTTCCACAGTTTTACTTCTGTATTTTCTTTGTTTCTCAAAAATAAATGTCTATTTTAACTTTGTATACTATTATATTTAAACAGAACTCTCTTTTAATACTCTCTTATGGCAGGAAAAGGGTTGAAGATATTAAAATAATCTTTTATGAGCAGATTAAGACTCCGCTGGTGGATGCTGCGCATTAATCTGTGTGATCAGATGCTAAATAATTCTGTGGAATTGGAATGTGATCAGTCATAGTAAATACCTCTGTTTTAGTGTTTTATGGTATGCTCTCCACCTCTATGAGATGACTGGGGGTTTGGAGAAGATTTGCAGAGGATCCTGTCCTCATAGGAGTCTTTATCTGACTCCTTCCCTTTAGTGGTCACTGCAGTCAGACTATTGAGTAGACAATTTATGGCAGCTTCAGTCTACACAGTGGTTTAATTTAAACAGGGGGCAAATGTTTTTTCCTACTTTTACAGACAGTGGCCCCATGCTTTGTGTGTATTATCATATTACCTACATTCAAAAAAATGGAGATACAAGCCCAACATTATGTTAGTCAAGAAATTCACAAGGCTTCAGACCATATATATATATATATAAATAGTACATCTGTGTTGAATTTTGAATGTCTAAAACAAGTTGTCTAAAACATTTAAACAGTTACCCTAAAGTTTGCTGAATTTCTTGCATTTGCAAACTGTTTTCTATCAATGTTGACACCCCCTGAAAATCACAGAGAAAATTGGCGTAACTAATACATTGTATCTATTTGGTCTGTGAATTGAGCTGCAGCTTTCCTTTAGATTTCTGTAATAACCAGAACAAGGTCTGTGTCCCGTCATTCACTGATTGTTTTACCTTCATCCCAGGTGATACTTCCCCCAGCCCCAGTGATTTGCCCCTGTAACTTTTGCCTAAAAGACAAATTAGAATAGGAAGAAGAAGCTGAAATGTTTGATTTCAGTAAAATTATAATTTGCCAGAATTTATCAAGGAGAGGGGGTATAAAGAACAACTGTGTAACCACTCAAGCATTTTTACTTGAATGATGATTTATGGTCCTTTAAGGACCCAGTGTAGCAGCCTCATCTAGCTGGCTGAATCCAGCATTGCTGATTGGCTGCAAAGCTGGGCTGCTCACAAAGACAGGGTACATTTTTATAAAAATGAACCCTCTCAATCCTGGGGGTGTAAACATCACCTGCAACAGTTTTTTTTTTTTTTTTATGCAAATCTAAAAAAAACATAGTGTATGATTTCATTTATTAGCATGCACTACTAATTCCCCTCTATCAGATGCATTCATAACCAGCTCACTTGCAGATACCTTTATGCTTATGCCTGTTGTATTACGCAGCTTTTATGCAAAACCAAGGTTGAATTATACACAAGCTGGGAATCCTACCCATGTACAGCTGTTTCAAGGTTACTGCCTATCATCAGCGTGAGGTGGGGTCCCAGCTTGTGTTGTTGACCTTATGAGTAGGTAGTTCACCACAACAATCATTTAATATATGATGGGCAAAAGAGCGATAGAAGCCCTCCACCATACAGTAGTACAGTAAATAAATATTACATTTCGGTGCATATTTGAATTTCTAAAATAAGTAAAAAAACCTGTTTCCTACTCAAAATATATATTATTATTTATTAAATGTATATGGTGAACTATTTTTAACAGCTTCCCAACTCTTTCCTTGCAGGAGAGAAGTATGAATTGCACGCAGCCACAGATACCACGCCAAGTGTTGTTGTCCACGTTTGCGAGAGCGACCCAGAAAACGAGCTAGAAGTAGAAGAGGATGAAGACGGCATGAGCAAACCCAAACCAAAAATGATCCAGACAAGAAGACCCGAGTACATGCCCATGCACCTAAGTTGAAGAGGAGGCTCAGAATGTCGTCAATAAGTCGCACTGTTCTTCATTACACATTTCCTGTGGGAATGGCAGGTCACAGATTAGGACAGCGATGGTAGAGGCTGTATTTGAATGTGACTCGGCAGAACAGATCCAGGACGTTGCCTGTTTGTTTTTTATACGCTGATCGACGTTTTAAAAATATGGAATCTCTTATGGGCTTTCTGTGATCTCCCACCTAGATGGTGACAAAGCGGTTAGGAAAGAAACGATGATTAGTTGATGTTTTACAAGCATTTTATTTTAGTTTCTTTTCCTGAATCTGTTTCGATCTGGTGGAATTTTGCGGACTCCTTGGATTTGGATATTAGAGTGTGTGTGGTAACATGAATGTCTATACTATATACTATACATATACACTATTGTATATAGCCGTGGATACACACACCTCTATTATATGGCACATTACTTATTTAATATATATATATATCCTAATTACAAGGAGCTGGGAAAATACATATAATTTTTACATTCAGATTTTTCTTATTGCATGTGGATTAGATAACATTTTTTTCTAAATATGCAAGTGATGTTTAAGAAAAGATTCATTTATTGAGGAAACATCTTTTATGCTATTCCCTGGCACGGTCTGTATTTTGGAAATAAGAGTACAGATGTTAATTATTTAACGCATTCATTTGTACTTTCCGCAGGGGAAATATGCTTTTAAGTAGTTTTTTTTTCTTTTTCTTTCCATTGAGAAATTATTATTGTATATTTTGATATTTTAGCTTCAGATACTGTTAAAAAATGTTACAAACAATAGAGGAGAAAATAACAATTCTGTGAGCACATTTTATAATGGTTAGCGCAGAAATGAGCGTACGAGCGACAATACTCATCATCTGTAAATGCAAATATGTCTTTGTGTAATCATTTAGGAAAGCGGTTCTCAACCTTCCTAGTGCGGCAACCCTTTGATAACATTTTCCAAGTTGTTGCGACCCCTAACAGTAAAATTTACAGTCAAATTACATACAATTACAATTTCTGATGGTTTTAGGTGACCCCTGGCAAATCATCATTCGATCCCTGAGGGGGTTGTGACCCACAGGTTGAGAACCACTGGTTTAGGATGTCAAATGTTATTTTGCAGTTTTGCAGCACCTTGCTTTTTGGCACTTAGTGTATAGCCAGAAAGCAGTGTTGCTGTAAATAGAGACTGAAACAACATGGATGCTGTTAGTGAGACCATTACTACTGCAGAACAACACAAATTAGTCCGCTGTCAAGTTGTATAAATGTTTTTTGTTTGTTTGTTTTTGCTGGTTTGCCCTATGACCTGGAAATAAAAACATAGATGAACAACTGTTGAATTTTTACACATGCTTGAAATTATGATGTGAATTCGGTGTAGTGATTTATAAGGGTAACGCGCAGTGCCTTTGTATGGGAGCATCATGGCTTCCGAACAGTGTTTATATATGTGCGGTCACCCTCATGAGGTCACGGTTCTGTCGTCTATTGTCCTACTAAAGATGTTAAAATGCCAAGTCCTCGTGCATGCTTTGATGTACCAGATAGTTTTTTTTTTCCATCATCACTGTGTCCATTAACCCATTAAAATAATCATTTTGGGCAAGTTCTGTGAAATTTCTTCTTTTGGCGCGAGCATAATACTGATATCTGGATATAGCACTACATGGCGGCCACATTTATTTTCCGTGCTGTGCTTTATCAGATCTTTAGCTGGCAGACCGTGGTCCATAACCTCACAGTTTGGCCATGTACTCCGGACACTTCCCGTATTTAGGTATATACTGTTTTATGACTAATTACCACTCATTGTTTTTTCAACTCTGCTTTGAAACTGGAAGTTTGGATTTTTGTTTTCAGTTTTATATATATGTGTATTGTTTCAGATAATAAACTTGCTTTGTATTAGCGTGTTTAATCCGTGGTCTTCATTTCCCTGCATTCCTCTTTATTTGTACAGCTCTATACTGTACTGTAATATGACATATAATTCACACAGGTCTGATAGCACTAAAGAGTTAAAGGGCCACTGAACTACGTTCAAATTATCTATTTTTTTAAGGTCTGCCCCCAGTAGCTCATACTTAGTGTTACTATTGGAACTAGATGTACCAGCCAATCACAGGCTGTTTCTTAATAGCATGTTTTAAAATGCTGCTGAAAGACAACCTGTGATTGGTTAGTACATCTATTATTACTACTGAGACACTGTGCATGGGTTACAGAGGACGGACAAAATATAACGTATAAAGTATAAATATACTTACAGATTTATATTTCTAAAATTATCTTTTTACATCGAAATTTGAAAACTAATAAATCTCATTAAATCATAATTTAGACTTTCAACATTTTTATTTCATAGAAAAGTCTTCATCAAAACTTTATGATTCTTCAAATAAAGATGACAACTCATGAACTATTTAAAAATCATCAAAGTAAACTAGTTGAAATTAAAAACCTTGAGGCTAAGGTTAAATTAGCAAGGTGCTCTCTTTGTGAGAATAAATTACATATTAGTCTGTCTAAATGTATTTGCCAGGATATTAAAAAAAATATTTATCCAGAAAAAGAGCTATTAAGTAACCCCGGACTAAGTACAAACGAAGACATTTTATAAGATAAACAATCCAGACTTGAATGCATTTTTAGGATAATTTAAGGCAACTATTAAAGACACTCTACATCAAAACTGTATTCTATCAAATAAAAATATAATATATTATTCATTTGATTCAGATAAAGACATTTTCAAGAGATAGATCACCAATTAGTTCATTGTAATGAATGACATTTGGAAGATTTATTATCTTTACAGGACAGTGAAATGAATTGAGAGGAAAGTTACATTTCATTAGATGAATTAACACCAAACTCTTATTAAAGAGATAAGATATGGCTTAAAATGTGAACAACAACGATATAAACAAAATGACCAAGATATCGTTTTCCTAGGTCTAAACCCCCCAAAAAATCTTCCCAAGTTCATCAAGTTGTGCAGGATCTCATTAGAAGAATTACGACTTTACTCACATTACCAGATGATATAGCAAATATGTGGGTAAATCCACTTAAATTTAATGTCCCAGTGGCTACAATAACAAATAAACTTTAGAAGACAATTCAGGAAACTTTAATATCAAAGACTCACAGGGAACAAATATTTAAAATGTTAGCTATTATGAAAATAGACCATGTTTTTTATGTGATATATCTTGGGAAAATCTTAAAAACTCAGCTAGAGGTCTTTCAATACCTACTCTGATAACAATTGGTTTAAAATTGTGGACGGCAGATGAAGCATCTAAAAATAAGTAATTCTTAATGCCTTTTTTCAGCACTTAAACAATAATTTTGTTACAAAATTAGCAGAAGACAAATTAAGATTACCTCAAGACCGTCTAATTTTTACACACATAATGACATATCAGAAAAAGTATATTATTATAATAAATCCTATATGCAAGTTGTGAGGCTCTATGGGGAAGTCTATGATTGAAAGCAGAGCATCCCCATGGATCTAGGTTACTCTGCACTGACCAATTAACCAATAGCTTTTCTGTTTTAGGTGAGTACCAGTATTCCATGCTTGCACAGATAGCTGTGGTAAGGGTTACATTTATGTTTCCTGAGAGCACCGAGCACTAACCCCATCTCCCCCTGAGCTTCTCTGCACAACTCAAAGGCAAGAGAGTAGAAACCTGAATTTTCTACCAAACACTGGAGGGGTTAGAGGAGAAGGATGAAGGATTTGTTAAATGATTTCAGCATTTGGAATTTTATATTGGGACTATAAACAGCCAAAATGACGTTCTTCAAGGATCTGCTAGAGGACACATTTAAAACTTGCCCTGTAGAACCTTCATCGGACTTAGCTTCAGAAATAATATCATGGACCACTGTGGAGCAATAGATGTCGCTTATCTATATTTTAGTAAAGCCTTTGACACTGTCCCACATTCTAAACTAATTCTTAGCTTCTTACCTTGGGCCTAGATTCAGACATAGGTCAGTTCATACAAAAGGTCAAAAGTAAATATTCACTTAATGGTAAACTGATGATGGCAAATGTAGAGGAAATAGGCTTGGATAGAATAGGTGTTTTGGTAAGGCAATCACAAGTCGAAAAAGAGGTACTAATGTCACTCTATTGATCCCTAAGTAAACCTCACCTAGAAAACTGTATACGTTTTTGGAAAACATATTATAAATAGGATGTCAATAAATAACAAACATTTCAAAGAAAGGCAACTAAAATGGTACATGGCCTAAAATGTCTTTGGGACATTAAGATGTATGGCATAAAGGACAGAAGAGAGAGGAGGGACATGCAAAAAATATTGAAAAATACCAAATGATGACGTATCTGGTCATGATTTTTAGTAGGACTGCTTTTTAGATCATCTGGGATCCTGGTATTATATGAAAATTGTTAATGATCCAGAGCAAGACACACAAAAAACACCACTGAAACATTGCCAATTGTGTCTAAGAAAAAACATCCTCCCTTTTCCCAAATCCTGGTACTCGGATTTTCCTTGGATCCATATCCTTTTATTTTGGAAAATAAATAATTGACTTAATTAACTGCTTGTTATATTCAATTATTCTCTTCTAAGGGCACCTTGATTGTTTGACTGCTTTGTCAACCGTATTATTGCATGTAATAGTTAATAACTTAATAGCTGTACTTATTTTCTTAAAGCATTCTGCCCATTATTAAATATGGGATTCCAGTGGTCCTTTAAACATAATTTCAACACAATGTAAATACTAACTTTGAAAGAAGCCTTATTATTCCTGAGATGGCAGTTATACAATCTCTCTAGATTATGTAAATTATAGGAGGATTAAATACCCAGCAGCCCATGGAGTGATGTTAGTTCTCAGGCTGCATTCACTTTCATTGAAGAGCGTGACTTCAATGGAGATGCCTGATACCTACTAATCGGCCTCTTCATTATCAGGTCCCGACAGCAATCCTGACGGCAGTCCCAAACATGAGTGCTGATGGATGTTAAATGCTCCTCTTATGAAGATCTTGTGACCCAGATGAGGTTCTGAAAAATAAGCTATTTACAAAAATTCAACTCAGTGGCCAAAGACGGACCTTGTCTCCCACTGCAGAAAATAGGCCAGGATGGTGTCTATTGCACAGCCATATGAACTGATCACCCTTGTTACCCTTTGCCAGGACTCGTGGTCATTTATATTGGTTTTAAATCTATTCGATTTTAAAAATAAATTGAAAACAGAAGGTCTCTACAGCATTGGTTCTCAATAGCTGGTCATGCGATCGGTGCTGGTTCCTGAGACCTTATCTGCAGTTAAAAACTGGACTTTCTTAAAATCAGAGCAAAACTACATGGAAATTGAATTTGTCACACATAGTATCATCCGGTTCAAAATGTTCTGGATCTCAAAGATTGTCCCGATTACCACTGGAAGTCAAGCAGCCAGTCCCCAGATCAAAAATCGTTGAGATAGATCCAATCCGTAATCCGTGCTAATGTTTTCCAAATATATGAACTCAGCCTCATTCTATTGCTGCGATTTTGGGATCCGGGCTCACAAGTGGAGGTCACAGGTTACTTTGCTATTCAAATGCCTTCCGTTTGCGGGCTCCGATCGGGCTACTTGCTGCAAGCGGCAAACCATTGAAATTCGTAAAATCGCAAGTGACTTCCCTCCAAGCCTTCGATCTTTCACGGACGCTAAAATCACAAATCGTTATTCAAATGCTCCGATTTTCCCGCGCTAACCACTCCATCAAGCCGGGAAATGGCAAAAATCGAACCACAGGTTACTGGAACCAAGGAGGTCTCGCAAAGGGCTTACTTTCAAATCAGAGCACTTTAAATGCAAATATAAAATCAATACAGCACTGTAAATGATGGGAACACAATGGGTGACATGAGAATTAAAAGCACAACATTCCCAAGCTCGCACATCACCAAAATATAATACTTTATTTCATGTTTAATTTCCGTCCAAAGTCCTACGGGCTTGAATGAACTCCAAGCCTGTAACTCATTAATTAAGCCTATAGGACTTTGGAAGGAAAATAAACATGAAATAAATTATTATATTTTGGCGATGTGCGAGCTTGAGGATGTTTTGTTTTTAATTCTCATGTCACCCATTGTGTTCCCCATCATTTACAGTGCTGTATTGATTTTATATTTGCTTTTAAAGTGCTACGATTTGTCTGGCTTGAACAACGAGTTACGGGCTCGCATCCGCGATCATGTTCAAGCCCGCAAATGCTATGCCGATAGCATGGTTTCTGATTCTCGCGACCGGCAACTCACTTTCGGACCCAGCAATTGAATAGCAGAGTAAAAGTAGACCTACTGAAGCCCGCAACTCAAATCGCAGAAAATCATCTATCTACGATGGAGTTACGGACCCGAACTGAATGAGGCTGTATGACGCCATAATTGTTCCCATGCATCCTTACAGCCTCTTCCACTACAGTAAAATGGATTTTGTTTGTTTGTTTGCCCGGCTCAGTCGTATCTGACTTTTTGTGACCACATGGACCGCAACACTCCATGCTGATCTACTTAGTATTCATGGCAGCGATACTGGAGTGGGTTGCCAGTGGACCATAGCATACAGCTCCTGGTATGTATTCCTAGATGGTCTCCCATCCAAGTACTGACCAGGCCCAACCCTGCATAGCTTCAGGGTGATGTGATCTCTCGGCTCCCTGGCTAGAATCGAACACAGATTGCATTGATGAAAGCACAAATCATAACCACTGGACCAGAAGGGAACCACATGTGTTCAAAATATCTCTAGAAAGCAATAAAAAACCTAACCTGGATCTCCTAGCTTCTTTCCAAGACTCTCTCAAAGACACCACAAAGCTGTCCACAGAGAGAAAGATTTGAAGACAATACTATTGTGGAAATCTTGGTACTATAAAATGGATACCCCCGAACACTGATCTATACCAGAGGTCAGCCATTTATGGCATTACTGCCGGGAGTGGCACCAACCAAGTGATACTGAGTTGCACTTCTATGATAGTTAATGACTGATGGGGTCGATTGTAATGAAGGTTATTTATTAAAATTTTAATATAATGTAGGTGATTTGATAGGAATGTAGGAAGCAGTGAAGTGTGACTGATCAGATAGCCCAAAGAGCAAGAAATGGGGCCATGTTAAAACTGAGGATATGTGTTTTGAAGATTAGATGAAGTGGGCAGTGGTGTATGGGATAAGGTTGATATTTTTTTGAGATAGGGCTGTAACACCAGTGATTTCATTAGATGGGATAAGGGTCCATTACTGGTCTGGATCCATCTCTGCTAGCAGGGATAACAACAAGAACCATCACGTATCGATGGGTGGGTCGGGTCTAGGTTCTGGGCGAGCCCAATTGAAGAAGTGGTCGTAACAGCACTCACTACTGTAAATTTGAGTAAATTAAAGAAAATACGGAAACTCACTTCTGAAATGTTACCTACCCCTGATGTGTACATTTTGTGCTATAGACCAACTGGTTATGTTCTTAAGATGACATAACTTTTTAACCGCGTGTTTTATCGATAAGGGCTTATTACTGCTGTGCTTTCCATTCTAATAGCAAACCAACGCGTTTCTATTCCATTATTAAGATGTTTTACTTTACACCAGGTTTACTCAGTTCATGCTCAAAGCTCTCGAAGTCTCTGTGAAATGATGACGGCATCCAACATTAATATTTATTTTGCAGACACACAAGACAAATATTTTAATGTTATTGAATATAAAACAGACACAGGAATGAAGATTACATAGTAAAGCAGAGCCAAGGAAAAGACCCAATTTACATAATATAGTAGGCTATAAATGGATTCAGAAGTCTCTGAATCGTTACATTTTAACATTGGAGGGTCAGAAAAGGGGCCAGAGGACCCAGTTCAGACCCAGATTCACCTATTGCCCACCCCTGCTGTAGACAAAGCACAACTGCAGACACACACACATATAATATATATATATATATATATATATATACAGTAAAACCCCTGTTACCCGGCACCTATGGGGATTCCCTATTGCCGGATAAGTGTAGTTTCTGGTTAATCATGAGTCCCTGAAAAAAAGGGTCTAAACGACCCTTAACCCCCCCCCCCCCTAAAAACCCTCAAAATGCCTTTAAAATGGCATTAGCACCTAAAATTGGCCAAGAAAAAAACAATAAGAAAAAAAGTTAGTATTTTTTTTTCCAGTCCGGATAGTGCCGGTTTAGCAGGAGTTTCTTTAAAATGGGGAATTGATGCCGGTGCCGGTTGCTTGAGAGTCCTGGTGAGTTGGGTGCCGGATAACCGGGATTCTGCTGTATATATGTTGGAAGACTAAGAGCATCATTAATCAGGAAAGTCGTACAACAGGTTTTTAATTAAAAGAGATGCCTCTTCTGGACCCTGGAGGGATCCATGATACATTGGTGGAAGTTGTGTGTGTAAGAAGCACATTTACATTTTTGGATATCTGTGGCTGCATGGAATGATGCAAGATGTCTGCTTCTGGGCTAGTGAGGGGAGAGGGATGTGGTGTCAATTTCAATATTATCTAGTTATCAAACAAAGGCTCTGGACTTCTACCTGTTTTCTTTTCCCTCACCCCTCCCTCCCTCCACTGATAACTACAAACACACACCCATCAACCAGTTTTTTTTTAATGATTTAATCTAACAAACATAAAATGGATTCCTTTACTCATAAACTTATTTTAGAAAATTCAGATTTTAGATTTCCCCCCAAAATTTGTTATATCCATCCATGGCTTACACAGCTGCTAATATTGTTAGTTTAGTATGTACTTGATAAACAAGTCTCTTTTTTTCTTGAGCTGCAGTGGTTCTTTAAGATATGTCTTTTATGGTTGATTAGACTGCAATCTAGTGGTCAAACAGTATACTGCCAATTATTGGACATTTCAGAGAACGTAAAGTACAGATTATATGTACGGGGGGGGGGGGGGGGAGTACAGATTATATGTACGGGGGGGGGGGGGGGGATTAAGGGCCCTCTCAGCACGAGAGTACAGGGGAAGAGATAGAGAAGACAGATATAGAGAGAAATGGGTAGAGATGGGGAGGGAAGGGGGAAGACAAAAGGAAGAACATGGACAGGAGTGAGAAAGTTAAGAGATAAAAGAGAGAGAAGTGTGAAAGAGAGAGGATGGGAGATGAGAGGGGAAAGAGGAAAGTATGAGAAAGGAGGGAGAAGGATGAAAAATGAAAGAGAAGGGAAAAAAATGGAACAGAGAGAGTATGAGGTTTAGAGAGGTAGAGACGGGTAAGTTGGTGGAAAGGGGGGGGGGGAGGTTGAAAAACAGGGAAACGGTAGAAGGAATGGTGAGAGGGTGAGAAAAATGGGGGAGAATAGGGGAGCAGTGAGGAGAGATGAGGAGAGGGGAGGGAATGAGAAGTAGGAGAGAGAACGGGAGGGTGAGAAAATGAGAGAGAGAAATGGGAAGAAAATGGGGGAATGAGAGCAAAAGAAACAGGTGTAAGGGGGTGGAGAGAGAAGTGGGAAAGAGGACAGTGAGAGAAAATGCGGCAAAAGGAATAGAGAGAAGGGGGAGAAGAGAGAAAGAGGGAAGTTGAGACTGGGCAGAGAGAAGGCAATTATAGATAAGTAGAGACAAAGGGGTGAGAGAAGGAGAAAAGAGTGGAAAGGATGCTTTGGTATAGAGAGTAGGCTAGAGAGATAGGGAGGAAAGAGAGCGAATGGGGAAAGAGAAGAGAAAGATAAATTGCGGGAGAAGGGGAGAGAGGAGTGAGAAAAAGAAGTCATGAGGGGGACAAAAAAAGATAGAAGGGTGAAGAGCTATGAGTAAGGGAATAGTGAGAATAGAAACTATAGGAGAAAAGATAGGAGTGAGAGATTGTGGGGAGAATCTTGAAAAAATAAAAAAGGGGGAGAGAGAAGAGTGGGGAAAGGGGGCAAGAAGGAGACGAAGAGAGAAGAAAACTGTGAGGGCTGTGGAAAATGGAGAGGGGTGCTTGAAGACTGACAGGGTCCGGAAAGAGTTGGGGGTACTGTCAGGGGGCAACTGGAAGGCAGTGGGGCCACCAAGCGCCAGAGAGGGTTGCAGGCACTACCGGTGGCCAGAAAGGGGCACAGAAAAGCCACCTGGTGCACCCCCTCACCTCCAGGAGGATCTCATGGCCATCACCTCATGATCTTTACTCCATTTTCTCTGCCTTCTCACACCCATCTCTGGCACCCGGTGGCTTTTCTGTGCCCCTTTCTGGCCACCGGTAGTGCCTGCAACCCTCTCTGGTTGCACCTGCACCGGTGGTAGCTGCTCCCCTGGCTCTGCACCTAGTCCTGTCTCAGTAATAGGCCTATTGCTGCCCCATTGGTAAGAGGCATATTTTTATTTTGTTTCATTTTATTGCTTTTAAAAATATGGATCTAATTTTAATTGAGCCTCCTTTGTCCCTGCCCAACTCATCCATTGCTCTTCTTTACCCCTCTCCTCATCCATCCTCTCCCCCACCTTGTGCTTGCTCACAACACTAGTTTTAGAGTAGTACGTGACAGCTGACTGGATGGCGCAAACACATCCAGTAATATGCAGAGTAAATATAGATTGCTATATTTTTATTTGCTTGTATATGGAGTTTACTATGTATATTCAGTATATATATATATATATATATATATATATATATATATATATATATTTATATATATGTGTGTGTGTGTTTGGCTATTTATATATCTGTAATGTGGAGGAATGCTGTACATAGAACTTGCTATATCTTCATATACCAGTTCTGATTCTCTTGACCAACAGGTAGCAGAGTAGCACAATAACCAGTAGAAAAAGCAAATGCTTAATGGAGTTCAAAATTGCCTGATATATGTTTACAAGGAAAGAAAAGACCAATCACATAGCTAGAACATTACTTGTATTGACAAAATATAAAATTACATCATCAATATGACTTATAATAAGACAACGTCTCTGATACAGAGTAGTTCAAGTACCTGCTCAGTAGACATACCTATAGTGACTGGATGACATGTAAAGAGCTAATGTTTTCCACAATGTCCTTTACAAATGTTGTAGGAAATGAATAAGGTATAAACACAAGACACACATATCTATTTACAAGGGGTACCCTGTACGACAAAGGACAAGACAAACAGTCTGACACATGAGGAATTTGATGACCCTGCTCCCGAGAGCTTACAGTGTAAAGGAGATGGGGAAGTGACACAAGAGGGCGACAGAGAAGAACTTGTGGATATCTCCAAATGTTCTCAAATATTTGCTTTTATCATTTCAATGCTTCAATTCGGAGAATACAGAAAATATTCCAGGAAACTGAATTCAGTTCCATTTGGCTTTTATTTCCATTTGGGTTATATTGCTTGTAAGTCTTGGGCGCAGTTCTGTATAGAAAAAAAAAAAAAAAAAAGTTAAAGAACAATGGAGTTTTATAAACATTTTTAACATTTGAGCACGTTTGTCATGTTACTGTAGAGAACAGTGTGTCTGATATATCATGGAGACACCGGATTTAGTAATATTATATTGTCCAGCTGATTCCCTAATATAGTATCCAAACAAAGATGTCACTATGACTTCTAGAACATTACTACCACAACCTCGGAAATCTTGCATTTATAATATGCTATTTTGCTAGGGTCTACACTTGATAATGAGCAACATATTTACATAGTTACATAGTTATTGAGGTTGAAAAAAGACTTTTAGTCCATCAACATTTTTAGATCTCCTCTGATCTGCAATATGCAGATTAATTGTTAATTGATCCAGAGAAAGCCAAACAGAAAAAACCCAAGTGATATATACTGGCGATCAGAGAAAAAGGAAATATAAAGTTCCTTCCTCACGCCAGCTACTGGCGATCGGAAAAAATAAATATAAAGTTCCTTCCTAACCCCAGATACTGTCAATCAGCTTCCTCCCTGGATCAATACTCCCTCTTTAATTATCCAGGATAGCACTGAATTTCCTTTTTATTTAAAAATATATCATTATCCAATTCAATTACCTTGCACAGCTTTGTGTCATCAGCAAAAATGGAGACAATACTTTCCAATTCTACTTCTAAGTCATAAATAAATATGTTCAAAAGAAGAGGACCTAATACTGAACCATGAGGAACCCCACTTACCACATTAGTCCAATCCGAGTATGATGTTCCATTTATAAAAACTCTTTGCTTCCAGTTTAGAAAGTATTGTAAAAGTTGCATTTACATTTGACAGATGTACTGTAGGGGAGACACCATTTTTGTGTTTAACTACTTCTAATACTTAGGAGGAACCTGGAATAAAAAGAAAAAAGGTAAGTAATCCTTAGTGTAAGTTCTTCCAGTAG
Source organism: Discoglossus pictus (assembly GCA_027410445.1). Classification (NCBI taxonomy): domain Eukaryota; kingdom Metazoa; phylum Chordata; class Amphibia; order Anura; family Alytidae; genus Discoglossus; species Discoglossus pictus. Next base: position 34,116,115 of record CM050164.1, read on the forward strand.
GACTATTGGAAATCTAAGTCTACAAAGTCCCTTACTATTGATGGCTGGCCCAGGGAATAACAAATGAATAAAATTAAATACCGTATTTATCGGAGTATAACACGCACCGGCGTATAACACGCACCTCATTTTAAGAAGGAAATTTCAGGAAAAAAAAACTTAAATTTCAAATAAAGAACTTTGAAGCAAAATAAGGGTAGCTCAGAACTTTTTTTTTATTAATATTATTAACACTTATAAGGTAAATAACGTAAAATGACAGTAAAAGCAACTGTTTTAACAAAGAAACTTGGATATTATATGTTTTTACAAAAGTTTATTCAGAAATCGCTGCTCCTCCTCAACCTCAACCTCCCTCCTCATCCTCAACCTCCCTCCTCATCCTCAACCCCCTCCTCAACCTCCCTCCTCATCCTCCCTCCTCAACCCCCTCCTCGAACTCCCTCCTCAACCACCCCATCCTCATTCCTCAACCCCCCTATCCTCAACCCCCTCCTTATTATTATTTTTATTATTATCCTGAACCAACCTCCTCAACCCCAACCTCCCTCCTCATCCTCAACCCCCCTCCTCACCCTACCTCCTCATCCTCAACCTCCCTCCTCAACCGAAACCCACCTCCTCAACCTAAACCCCCCTAAATACCTCCCCCTCTCCCTTTCCCCTCACTTACCTGCTTCTGGAGGTAAGGGAGGGGAAAGGGAGAGGGGGAGGTATTTAGGGGGGTTTAGAATGAGGAGGGGGGTTTAGAATGAGGAGTGGGGTTTAGAATGGGGGGGTTGAGGATGGGGAGGGGGGAGGCAAAGAGACACGGGGGGGGCTTAGAGAGCCACGGGGGGACTTAGAGAGCCACGGGGGGGGGGCTTTTAGAGACACAGGGGGGGTTAGAGAGACACAGGGGGGGTTAGAGAGACACGGGGGGGGGGGGAGTGAGTGACTCGAGTATAAGCCGAGGGGGCCCTTTTTAGCCTTAAAAAAAGGTCTGAAAAACTCGGCTTATACTCGAGTATATACGGTACATTATGTGACACATTCCAGTGTAGCAGAGGAAGGCTGCCAGGGACTGCAATGTGCGCCACTCGCGCCGCTATGCGGTATTTACTATGGGTCCTTAACATTATATCTGCGTATAACACGCACACATCATTTGCCCCCTATTTTCAGGGAGAAAAAGTGTGTGTTATACGCCGATAAATACGGTAAAGGCTATAGTTTGTGCATTACCAAAGTCAGTTACAGAGTATAACGTATAATGTAAATATGGAGCTACAATGTCTCTTAACATATTGGAAATCTAAGTCTACAAAGTCCCTTTCTGTTGATAAAGCAGATGCACAACCAAGTCAAAGGCTGGCCCAGAGAATAACAGTTGCATATGATAAATAATGAATTAAAAGACTATGGGGCCGTATGGTAATCCCTGAAAAAGCAATTGCGAATGACCACCCTATCTATGCTAATCACCCATCCCTAAAGCATTATGAGCAAACTGCTATGGGGGTCACTGCTCCAAGTGAACTTCAAAACACAGACAAAAAAGAAAGGCATAAACCTCCATCGATTTTTGCTCTCACAATAAGCTACGAGTTACTCCATGACACTTTGACACCCAAACCTTATGCTAATAAGATTTTACAGATCACTCGCAAATCAGGCCACTGCAGTAACTGCAAAAAGCAGAAGAACGATTAACGTGTACCAAAGACCACTTGCAAATGCTTTTAATACTTTTGCGGAGTCTCCCAGAAGCATTTAAATTGACAGTATAACACAAAAAGCACTACAAAATGATGACATTTCAACATTATTTGACACTTAACAATCCAATATCAACATGTGTAATTAAAAAATATGACAGGTTAGTAGTATTTTATGATACAAAATCCTGGGGAACAAACTAACCAGTACTCAAGGGGTTAACACATGTCACAAAACACATTGCCAAGGAACAAACTAATGCATTCTCTATAAATATATCATATTTAACACAAAAAACACATCTTTATTTTTAATATCAAAATATATTAATTAATAAAAAAACAATTACTTTATATATTGCTGTTCCCTTTCTGTAGCTAGTTACAGCCAGTTGTTCCTACACTTCCCACTCATTTTAAGATTTATGACGTTCACATTTCCTATTGGCTCCTAGGGCTGTGTCATCCGTAAAGCTTGGTTTGGCTGCTCCCTGCACAGATATCTGTTGTGGGTACAGGATTTAAGGATCTGAGATGACTGCTGTAATATGGGGGAGTGAATGATTTGAATTAGTGTAGAAGTTAGGTAAAAAAGCTCCCGCAGACTTTTTACTGCATCGCCCTATTTAAAGCACCAGATTAGCATAGTTTGTGCATTACCAAAGTTATTTACTTCAATAATGTAATTATGGAGATACAATGTACATTAGGCATATTGACTTGCAGTTCTACTGCCCCTACATCTGTATAGTAACTGAGCATTGTGATGTCATCTATTGTGACATGATGCTTTTATATACATATACAGACAGAGGTACACAAGAGACTGTGGGTAACTGTCCCTGGTTGGTGCTTTGTTTCCTAGGGAAGTTGGCAAAACAACTCTGATACTGCTGATTACAACTCTGCTCACATTAACATGATAATACTTCCCCTTTAAAGGGGATGGTTCTTAAAAATACATACTTCAGGATTGCTTTAAAACTAAGGGCATCACTGCCATGCCAGTTATGGGGTACCATTTGCTGTAGAAAAAATGCAAGGGATACAGTAAATACATGGGACTTATGACTATGCCAATATAAACATACAGTAATAGTAAGTTTCAAGAACATAACAGAGTACACTATTGTTATGCTTCTTCTAAAATTAGAAAATCAGTTATATTACTTTGATTGGTATAATCTACTTTTCTGTCTGTTCAATTAATCTTATTCCCCAGTTATTAAACCTTACCTTTATCTCCACATGCAAAGTAGGGTTTACTCCTATAAGACTTCCATGGTCATGTTTTAAGGCACATATTTTTCCTGTTCCTCATGTGTTGATGCCCTTGCTGTGAATTGCTTTGCCTCCCAACATAGCCCCTTATATAGAGCCCTGGGCTTTATGACATCATCTTTTATGACACGTCTATGATGTAAGAAGTGGTTTGTTACATGAGAGGGCCCAGCTCAGCCCTGTGATATCTGCCTTTAGACAACTCATCATATGGTGCTCTGAAAATATCCCAATGTTCTTTAATATATAAAGTACCAACAGAAGTTCCTATAAACAAAAAAGCTCCTCTCTGCTTAGCTTAGTTGTACTACTTATGAAGTTATTTCCTCTTTTACTTACAAAGCATACTGGGAGGTGTAGTCTCACATTCAAACCAACAACAACCTACACACTTCTCCTGGCATGGAGCCACATTAAATTGCCCTAACATGTAAAATAATTGGCCCAGTAAAGCAGCACGCCAACGACTTGCGGGGTAGGAGCGAGAAAACCCTACGGACATGCAACTTCGACTTGCGAGGCCGCAAATCCTTTGTTCTGTCAAGCCTGTAACTGTTACGTTCCAATAGCGCTATTAAATTTAACGAAAACACTGGCGTTCAAGCCTGTAACCCGCAAATGGAGCCAAAAAAAGCCTACGGGTGCTAGAGAGGACCCACAAGGGGCTAAAAGTCCAATCCGTAACACTGAAAATGCATATATACACACACTACTGTACTCATAATACAAGGGAAAGTGATGTTAGGTCTTAGAATTAATAGCACAACATTCTCAGCTTCGCAGATCGGCAATATAAAATACTTTATTTTCACTTTTATTCCCATGTTATATCGATCCCGGCAATCAATGTGTTAATACATATAATGGAACTCGCGGCAAGAACATTTTAGGCGTGGCTATGCCGTTTGCCACACAATGCGAGGCTCTGTCCCCTCTGAGCACCTTTGCGCTCATCGCGAGCCTCTCCACTTCATCTACTTTTGCTCTTTTCAATGAACACCTTCGGCACTCATCACAAGCCTCTCTCCTCTCTAGTTTACGTGCCCTGTGATGAGCGCCGAAGGCTCATTGCAGACGTTGTGCAACCCACCACGACGGCGCTCATTGCGAAGTCCCGTGCAAGAAGAGGAGAAAGGGAGATGGGATGAGGATGGTCAGAGAGAGAGAGGAGGGGAAAAGATAAAAAGAGGGAGGAGTAAAGAAGAAGTGGGGGATAATGGGGAAGAGAAGGAAGGGGTAGATAGAGGGGAAAGTAAGGAAATGGGGTAAGGGAGAGTGGGAAACATGCGGGGTAGAAAAAGGGAGAAATGGGAGGAGTCAGAAATGGGTAAGAGCGGGAGAGGGGTGAGAGATTGGAAGAGATAGGAGAAGGAGAAAGGGGGAGAAAAGGGGGGAGAGATAAGGAAGGGAAAGAGAGTGGGCATGGACAGAAAAGGAAAAGAGAAAAAAGGGAAATAAAAAGTGGGGAAAGAGCGAGGGGGTCTATGAGAGAGGGCTGGGAGGGACAGTGGGTGTAGACCGCATGTTTTTTTTATGTGGTGTGGGGGGGGGGGGGGGTACGGGGTGGACACAGGGCAGGAAGGTGGGTTCTGAGAACTGGGAGTGCGAGGGGCCACAGGGATTGTGTGGATCGGGAGGGGGCTGTTGAGGGGAATGGGGGAAGGCAGCGTACAGGAGTGCCGCAGGCTGCAAGAAGAGCGAGAACTTGCTTGATTCCTCCACTGTGTGAGACATGTAAGTGTGCTCAGAATGATCTTTATTTCCTACATGGATATACAGTGAAGGGTTTTTTATTCACCTTTCTACCCACCATAACATATTGCATGTATTGTCTTTTATGTAGATGAAATTTAAAATGACACCACTAGGGGGCTGTGTGAACACAACATTGCGTGATATTTTACTGTACTGTACATATTAAATGCGCCTCATGGGGTCAGTATGAGAATCACATTCCCTGTGCTTAGGTAATTAGCCAATCGTTAATCCACATGGTATGATTGTGTCTAATATTTTCCTGTATTGGATCAATAATTAAACATTAATTATAATTTTCTTTGTTAATGACTGTTGTGTCGCTCATTTAACATTTCACTGTGTTGCTTATAGTACATGAACCTGCGCCAAAATGTAACACCTATAAATATAAAGGGACACTGTAGTCCTATTACTTTAAGATTATGTTGTAAAGAACTGTTATTTTTATGGGGACAGCAACTTCTTAAGATAAACACAAACTATGTGTAGAATAGCTACTTGCCGGTCAAAAATGACGGGAATAAAATTTTAAGCTTAGCAATGCTGTTTGCCACCCAATGTGAGCATCTTCGGCGCTCATTATGAGTCTCTCCCACTGTCTACTTCTCTTGTGTCTCCACTCCCCTCCCTTGTGTCTCCTTCACCCCTCTCTCCATCCCCTATGTCTCTTCCCCTATGTCTCTTCCCCCCTTCCCTGCATCTCTTCCACCTCCCCTGTGTCTCTTCCCCCTCCCATGTGTCTTTCCCCCACTCCCTCCCCTGTCTCTTCCCCCTTCCCCTGTGTCTCTTTCCCCTTCTCTCCCTCCCATGTGTCTCTCCCCCCTCTCGTCCCCTGTGTCTCTTTCCTCCCCTCTCCCTCCCCTGGCTCTCTCTCCCCCCTCTTCCTTGTGTCTCTTTCTCCCCTCCCTCCCCTGTGTCTCTTTTCACCCCTCTCCCTCCCATGTCCTCCCATGTGTCTCTTTCCCCCTCTCTCTTCCTCTGTGACTCTTGCCCTCTCAACTGTGTCTCCTCCCCCTCCCTCCCCTGTGTCTCTTTTCAGCCCTCTACCTCCCATATCTCTCCTTCCCCCTCCCTCTCTCGTGTCTCTTCCCCCTCTCCCTCCCCTGTGTCTCTTTACCCCTCTCCCTCCCCTGCGCCCCCCCTTTCCCACTTATCTTCCCCCTCCTCCCTTTCCCCTTATCCTCCTCCTTTTCCCCCTTATCATCCTCCTCCTGCCTTTCCCTAACTCATTCCCCCTTATCGTCCTCCTCCCCTTTATCCTCCTCTCTCTTTCCCCCCTTATCCTCCTCCCTCTTTGCCCTCATCCTCCTACACCCATCATCCTCCCTCCTTCCCCTCATGTTCCTCCTCCTTCCGTTCCCCCTCTACAATTACCTCCTACCCCCTTTACCCTTACTATCAGGCGATCAGCTGCTGCTGCTCTCTCCCCTGCAGCGCTGGCTTCTGGCTGTGTCCCAACCGGCATATACTAATGACGTGACGTCACATGCGCTTTGCGAGGCTCGCTATTGCGGCCCTATGGCCCGCAAGTTCGGCAGCTTAAGTTCCCTGTTCTTCAAACAGAAAGAAACCTTGGAAGCTAAGAAATAACAGATAAGGGGAAATCTTTATAAGACAATAATGGAGACGATCAATACTATGTATAAATGTTTATTATGGGTCTTAAATGAAATTTTGTTTTTATGTTTTTTAACTTTCTATAAAATATTGCCCATTTTTAACTGTGATTTGTAGCCAGGTTGTTCCCGACTTAAGATTTAAGGCTAGATTCACTAAGGTGAGAGTATTGTTTTACTTCCCCTATTCCCATATTATTGTATTTAAAAAAAAAACAAAAAAAACATAAGCATTTTGTTTTTGCATATTTAGATGAGAAAAGGGTGAGAAAAAGGTAAGATGAGCGGATAAGAAAAAGGGATGGTGTGTGCGGGGCGTAGAAACCCCCCAAAATCTGGGGGGATAATTCAACTCTACTCTTGAGACAGAAAGCAAGGGCGGATCTACTGCAATGCACTAGGGCCCTGCTCTGGGGGGCCCATTGCTGCAGGGCCCCTCAAAAACTTTTTTTAAAATTTCTTTGTTCAAATTCTCAATGTCCCTGCCCCCCCAATATAATTAAAGATTTTATATATATATATATTTTTTTTTTAACTTGTTTTAGACGTTCAAATGTTAACACAAATGTACTATTTATTTACTGTACGGTGGAGGCTTCTATCGCTCTTTTGCCCACCATATATTAAATGATTGTTGTAGTGAACTACCTCATAGGGTCCACAACACAAGCTGAGATCCCGTTCCACGCTGATGATAGCCAGTAAGCTAGAAACAGCTGTATTTGGATAGGAAACCCAGCTTGTGTATAATCCAACCTTGGCTTTGCATAAAGACTGTGTAAGGCAGCTGGCATAAGCTCAAAGGAAGCCATGTTTAAAATGGTTTATGGATTGAAGAGCGAGGCATTTGTGGACACATTTGCATTTGCATGTCTCTGCTCAGCTTCCCAGAATGCAGTGTAATAACTATATTTCTCGGAATCTTGAGCTGGAAACAGGTTTTTTTTTTAACTTATTTATTTACTATATATATTACACATATATCAAATATATGTCTATATGCCAGCTTGTGATCTATATAATACTGCTCCATAGCGCTGGTAATGCATGATTAAGTTTAAGTTTGCTATTTTTTGTGTCCTCTATTCATTTAATCTGGGGGAGGGGGGGTTGTCCCCCCTTCTCCTCCCCCCGCCATGCCTCTGGGTGTGTGGCTAAGATAGGGATGATAAAGTGGTGAGAAAAGGGATTATGTTGTGTGAGGTCAAGGGATAATAAGGGGGTAAGAAAGAGGAAGGATGAGTCAGTGATAGAAGGATTAGAAAAGGGTGAGAAGGTGGAATTATTAGAGGGTAAGAAAGAAGGATGATTAGATGTGAGAAATGGATAATGAGGGGTGAAGAAGAGCTTTTTTACAAGTGTTGAGAAAAATGGTTATGGGTGGGTGAGAAAGAAGGATGATGAAGGGCAAGGGATAATGAGTTTCAGAAACAGTTGATTGGTTGGCAAGAAAGAAGGATGATTTGGTGAAAATAAGGCATAATGAACAGTGAGAATAAGGAATGATGAGAAAGGGAGGTGAGAAAGAGGGATGATGGTGTAAGAAAGAGGGATGATGGGTGGGTGAGGAAAAGTGATAGTGAGGGTCTGTGAAAGAAGACTTAGTGAGGGAAAGGTTATGAGTGGGCGAGGATGAAGGATGATGAGGGGTGAGAAAATGATCATGAGTGAGTAGAGGAAGAGGTGTTTCAAAAAGAGGATTGATGGGAGGATGAGTGCATGAGAAAGTGGGTTCATGAGGTGAAGAACAAGAATGATGAGAGGGGAAAATAGAGGGGAGAAGAGAGGAAGTGAAATAGCCAAGTAAGCTTTGGGGAATGATTTAGGCGTTCAACAAGTAGGGATGGAAGAAAGAATGAATGAGAGAGAGTAAAGGGAGCAATGAAAGTGAATGGAAGAAATAAATGGGGGAAAGTGGGGATGAGAAATGAGAGGGACTGAGAGGAGAGGTGGTAATATTACAGGAGAGTAAAATTAAGGGGATGTAATACGCCTAAAATGTATTATTTATTATTTATACAAAAACAGTGACAAATAAAATTATTAAAAGCAAGGAAAGGATAAGGGTAAAAAAAGGCAAATGTATGGAGTACATTAATCCTATTAATACACAGAATTTCTGTGTTATAGGCATTCTCCTAATTGGAAGGATACTGATATTCCAATCTTCGGTCAAAATTGTATTAATTCAAATGGTAAATCCATCTATACATGTGTGCTAACCCAAACAAATTAAAAAAATATCAATATATAAGCAAGCTTATATTGAAATATATTGAGTTTGGCTTTCTTGATGAAATAGGTTTTCTAATAGTAAACCTATTAATATATAATTTCCTCATTGGATTGTAATACCCCTGTAGAGATATTTATGGAGATGTATATAGAGCACAAATTCATGAAGGTATGTTGTCAATCATGAATAGAGAGTCTCTATCCACTATATAACAATAAGTATCTAGTGCTTTAAGTATCTAGTGCTTTAATCTCCCAGTAGCAAGCTTCGATATTCACTAGTTCAGTTCAATATAGATCTAGGACTTGAATGAGCAAGCAGCATAAGTAGGGAAATGAGGGGCATTCAACTAGGCCAAAAACTCAGAGCGTTCGCGGGCTGCACATTACTTGACTTCCGGGTTTGTATTACGCATGCGCACGTCTAACGTGATGACGTGCGCAGCGTGGTTACTACGGCCTGACGCGTTTCGACGTGAGACGTCTTTCTCAAAGGTAAAATTTCAAGAGGCTGTTTGGAAGAGGCCATTTATAGGTGGTGGTTGCCTGGGAAACATTAAACAGAGGCGCAATCGCATGATATTGGACAAATAGATCGCCATCCACTGGTGGCATGTGGAATATATTAATAAGAGGTTAATAAGAGGACTTATAAGGACAATAATTGAATAAAAATTCATCAGAATAGAGTTACCTGAGAAACATATGTAAAAAGTAGTAATGTGAACAAGCACATCTCAAATTAAAGGAATTGGATGAGCTGATGCTCATAATATATCTAAACTTGACTAGTGATACAGAACTACCAGGGATAACCAGTGTCCCCAGATAGGTAAGCAAGGAGATGACATATGTCCTGATAAAATGCAAATAAATGTGATACAGGGCACACAGAATGGCGAGCAGAATACTATACAAAAGTGAAAACTAACACTGTGTTAAATTCCTGCATAAAAGTTACATGTGGATAATTAATGCAAGTGTGAAAGGACTAAGTAAGACCACCCTGGGTCCAAATACAAAGGTATATTGGAAATCAGTGTATGAGCAGAACACTAGCAAAAGTGCTGGTCATAACAGAAGTGTATAAGTGATAACTAGTATAATCACTAATAATGTGAAGAGAATATATATATATATATATATATCACATATATAGTTGTGAGCGTACGAGTTGTTGCTAACGCTGCGGGCTCGCGTAGCGAGCTGCGGCCCACGCATAGCGAGGGCCGCGGCTCGCGCAGCGAGCCGAGCGAGACCCTCGGGCAGTGCCCTCGCAAAGCGAGGGCACTGCCCGAGGGTCTCAGTTGCTGGCATGGAGCGCCGTAGCGAAGCGAGGGCACTGCCCGAGGGTCTCAGTTGCTGGCATGGAGCGCCGTAGGCGCTCCATGCCAGCACCTGAGGACCTCGCAAAGCGAGGGCCGCAGTTGCTGGCATGGAGCGCCGAAGGCGCTCCTTGCCAGCAACTGCGACCCTCGCAAAACTTCACGTCGCAACCCAAACACTACGACACACACATTACGACACTCGCAAACAACATACGACACACGTTCACACACATTACGGACTCGCAACACTCGGACGCAACTCGCGAACATTACAAAATGTAAAACACAATACATACACACACCACATACATAAAAAACTTACCTACACCAAGAGGGAGCACCCAGCACCTCAAAAATACAACTTACACCTCGATTTTACTTCAAATAAAACAGTTTAGAGACTAAAAAAAAAAACGAAGCGAGAGAAAAAATGGCCGCCGAACAAAACGAAAACGAGGCTACAGCACTCTAAACTCGCAAAACACCACAAGAAACTCGCAAAACACCACAAAACACCTACGGATATTCCGATACAAACGTATAACACACATTACTCGCCATTTGACGCCAATGCGGAAGTACACGACAACGGTTTCGGCTCGCGCACGCACAGTGTTACACTGCACACATTCAGCACGCTTACACAGCAGATCCACACCACTAATGCTGCAGCAACATCAAAACACATTCACAGCTCTTCCACACAATGCTTTAAAATACGTAAAGTATATTCATTTATTAATGTATTATATATTTCATTATTACACACTAAACAGCATTAGCTACCTTACAATTTCATTGCCGTCATTTTTTGACGGGCAATTCGCTAGTATATATATATAAAGGAAATCCTAATGAATGAAAGTAAGAAAAAAAGTTTATATACAAATGGACATGCTCATATATCCATAACTCATAATAAGGAAGTGAAATTGTGTTATATAAGAAAGAAAGGTAGAGCTAAATAGGTTTATACAAGACCCATAGGCCCTCATTCAATTGCGATTTGGCCAATTGAATAGGGCTCTAAATAAGCACATAGCATATTTTTTCAAAGAAGCTCTTAGTTAGTGAAAACCTTGCTTTTGGATAGATGCTTACTAACTAAAAACTTCTTTAAAAAAAATATGTTATGTGCTTGTTTAGAGCCCTATTCAATTGGCCAAATTGCAATTGAATGAGGGCCATAGTGTGCTCACACTGAGTGTATGATGAACAAAGCATTTTATAATAAATTTTAGGCGTATTACATCCCCTTAGTTTTGCTATTTTGGATTTAGGGTGGGAAACACCCTGGGGAAACTGGAAATCCTCACAAAATATTTGATATTACAGGAGGTAAAGGAAGAAAGTTAAATAAGAGAGATCAAGAAAGTGGAGACCTGTTAATGAAGCTCCTTGATTCCCTACAGTCCTTGGATTTGACATTTTGGGAAATTCAATGTGGATCCACTTACTAACCCATAAAGATGAAGCATTTACCATTTTCTTGAAACTACTATGGATTAAATTCATATAACTTCATTTAGTTATATGAGAAATTAAGATAATATTTTGCTAATAAAATAACACAATGGAACGTATATTATTATTGAAAGGCTTGGCATTTTTATTTATTACCACCATGTTAACCTCCAGACAGCTTAATGTTTTGTCCAATTATGTATTATTAAAATGTGAAGTGTTTGTAGATCACTGCTGAGTTGTAAACATCTCCTTATAAGGAGTTACCTCACAGTATTATCACAGTGAAATTTCATTTTTTAGTCAAGTTACCACAAATAAAGGCAATTCTAGGTGAAATAGTGACATTCATTTCGGTGATTTATCAAGTCTAAATTATTTGTATTTAGAGGTACGGACAAAACAAGGCAGTGCCTAAGCAATGAGATGTATGGATTTAGAATGAGATGGGGAGTTTTTGAGGGACGATAGTGGGATCTGTGGAGGGTAAACAAGTTTGGTAAGAGGAGGAGGGGATAGAGGAACTTGTGGGGGGGGCAATGAGAGGGAAGGTCAAACAATGGCCTATTAAGAGGAGGAACAGAGAAAAGGGGAAGGGGTTCAATGTGTGAGAGGGGAAAATATTAATTTTTGACAGGAAATTTTGTGGGAGAAGAAGGAAGAATTAATAAAGAGGAGGGCAGTGGGTTCTCACAAAGTGAGCAAATATAAATAAGAGGAAGAGGGGGATTTTGTTAGCTCTCTGGTGACTTAGTATTTGATACCCACCCCTGTCCCCACACATGCTCAGAAGCAGCTAGGTGAAATGCAAACCCTTTCCCTACAGTGATTGGTGACTGGAACCAGCTAATTAAAAAATAACTTTTCTTGCTCTCAGTTTGAATTTTTCAAATTTATATCTATTTTTTTCATCATACAGAGTCTGATAGTTCAAATGATATTAGGAATAACATGACACAGATCCCATTATATTACATATTAAAATGTTTATAAAATAAAGCTTGGATTATATCCTGAAGCACAGTCACTGAAAGACTGATATAAATGACTATGGATGGGTTTTCTGGCGGCCATGCTGACTAAATGCATGGAGTGAAATCGCCAGGGGAGAAAATCACAATCCAACTTTGAAATAAATTGCTATACAAGTAAAATTAGATAATATCTGTGACAAGCAAGCCTGTAATTACCTTCATACAGCCCATTTGTCTGCGGGTTAGAAATTTGCTACAGTTTCAGATGTATTTAATTGCTCAAGCCTGCAATTCCATGCTCACAGCCCCAATACGCAAACCATGAAACCATACATAGCATTTCAGGGCATGATCATGATCAATTAAGCAAGCCCGTAAGTTACATTTTAGAAAGAGCCAAAAGTAAATGAGACAGTCATCATGACGTCAATAAGACATGGAGTTTCGACTGAAATCAATTAGTGTTTAGAAGTCCGATTTGCGATCGGACTCGCAATCCAGAAATGTAGAAATACATAATAATTAATAAATCATCTGTTCTAGTCCATGTGGGTGGCCTGATATGTATTAACTCCTTTATTCCTGGAATCAATATAACACAGAAATAAAACATAATTATTTTGTTTTTATTGCAGATTTACAAGCTTGAGATTGTTGTGCAATTAATTCTAATGCCTTTCATTGCTTTCCCAGTATTTTTAAGTACAGTAATGTGTGTTTATTTGCTTTTACAGTGTTATGAACAGGTGTTTAACCCATTTGCAAATCCTATCTAGTACTCATAGACATTTCTGATGCATTTGCCATTTACGGGTTTGAAGGCAATTGTGGGCTGGTTGAATTGTTGTAATTGAATGTGGATTTTGTGTTTTTAGCACTGGTAACAATTGCGGGTTTGAAACATCAAAAGAGGAGATAGGACAGAGTTACATTGTTGACAACCACAGTGACTTTGAGCTTGTAACTCACAAATGGATTGCGGGTAGCTAGAAGAAGCCAGTTAAATATCATCAATTTTTACGGGCTCCAGCAATTGGGATTTGGATTAAATAGGGGCCACAGTCAGTGGGGACATTTAACGCTGAATTTGCAACTCCTGGCTGAGGACTTGATTCCCACCATCATGTATTGCTGTTGTCGATCAGGTTCAGCCAGCTATATACTATTCATTACCAACCACATTGATAAAACAATTACCAAGCTTGTAATCCCAGGGGCCAATACAAAATTTAAATCTCCATCAGTGATGAAAAGTGGTCTCTCTGAGAAGAACTTTGTGTATAAGGGCTACTATGGGGCTCTGAAACAAAATGGTAGATCAAGTGAGTACTTCATAAATGAGCAAACCACCTGACCTGAGCTACTACGCTAACACAAGACTACGTAACCAATGGAACAGAATATTGGAAATGTATAGCCTTCCAGAATGGGAGATACAACCTGGTATCTCCTTAGCAACTTCTCCTCTGCTGAAGCCCAGGAGAGGCATAGGGTAAGAAAGCTCTACTGACTCACCTGTCATGATGTGCGCCCAGCTTTGAACCCTCCCCCCTAAATGACTACTGTTCTATAGCTTTCTGTAGTTTGATGTTCAACATGTCATTATCAGTGTCTCCTGGTATTGAATGTTTTTGCCCTGTGCTGTCCTCAGCCATATTTAGGGCCACATTCAATCGAAGCCCACAACTTGATTGCAGACAGCTGAATGTCTGCGAGTGTGTTGCGGGCTTCCGTTGGTCTCCGATTGCGATGCTATTCAATTGCTCAAGGCCGCAAGTTACTGTCCCAAAGCCAAAACCGTAAACCATGCACTGGTTCATAGCAGTACAGGATGGGAACACGATCAACTCAGCAAACCATAACCGCCCATTTAGAGTCAGCCAATAGAAAATGAGACTGCCATTATTACTGCAGTAAAACATGGAGGTTACATGTCAATCAATTAGATTCGGGGTTCCGATATGCGATCAGACTTGCAAATCCCCAAAATAAAGAATTATGAATATGAATGCCAAAAATGTTCTAGTCCATATGGGTGGCCTGATCTGTATTAACTCATTGATACCTGAGATCGATTCCTGCTGATTTGCGAGCTTGAGACTGTTGTGCAATTAATTCTAATGTCTGTCATCGCTTTCCCGTTATTTACAGTGCAGTAGTGATTATTTATTAGCATTTACGGTGTTTAACCCCGTTGCGGGTCCTTTCTAGCCCTGGTTGGAATTTCTCCTTCATTTGCCGTTTACGGGTGTGAAAATATTTGCAGGCTTGGGGAAATTAAGGAATTGAATAGCGATTTGCGATTTTAGTGTTGCTAAAGTGAAGGATCAAAGGCTTCTGGAGGCTGTAAGTTGTAAGGTTAACCATCGGCATTTTTTCGAAACCGTCACTCGGAAGCCTTTCGTAGCCCGCAAAAAGACGCAAATTGAATAGCAAATTAGCTTGCAACCCCACTTACGGGCTTCCGGATCTCCTGAGATCTCAATTGAACGGGGGCCTTAGAGGTCCTTCTTTAAAAATGTCCCATATTGCAAAAATCCTAAACTGTAAGACCAGACACTGCATTCAATATACATCTACACACCAGAACGTGAGTCATCAGGCTTAAAAAAATATCAGCTGGGAGTATATATGGTCTAGGGGCCTCATTCAATTGCAATATGGCCAATTGAATAAGGCTCTGTATAGGCACATAGCATATTCTTTTTTCAGAAGTTTTTAGTTCGTGAAACTTCAATCCAAAAGCAAGGTCTTCACTAACTAAAAACTTCTGAAAAAAGAATATGCTATGTGCTTATACAGAGCCCTATTCAATTGGCCAAATCGCATTTGAATGAGGCCCATAGTCATTATAAATTTATTGGAATATTCACATTTGCCACGGCTAGTGTATATTGTAATTAAGACTTGGCACTATGTGCATTGTTAACTTTTCCCATGACTCCACTCTAAACTAGTCTCTCATCCTATCCATTTCCCCCCAAATCCCTCCCTTACACCATTTTTTCCAGTTTTACACTTTTACACCATACCCTGCACTTACAAAAATAAAATGAAACAAAGCCATAAATATTAAACTAACCCATTAACTATGAATCATGTTTTTCATTCATTGTAATGTGTGCACAATAATAATTATAGAAGCGTCATGTACTTCAATGTATAAATAATAAAAGTCTCTCAATGTGAATTAATCATCACATTAAAGGCCTTTCATTTTGGCTTTTCTCTGTGAAACACTTGTTCCAAATGTAAAAAGTTCACTTTGATTCTACACTTATTATTAATCTGAAGTGGCTTTAAAATTACAGATGGGCTCAAACGTACTCCCCATGTTTCTGCAGTATTTTAGTTAAAGGAGATCTTAGGTTTGGGAAAAACTTCACATATTCATGAAATATTTACTACACTAACAATATTAGCAGCTGCGTAAGACAGGAGTATAAAAGCATTTTTACAGATTTTACAAATGTCTGTCACCATTGAAGCACAAAAACAAAATAGAGGTTATACCTTAATAGGCTAGTTCTATGGCCATGATAACACACTCTGAGAGCAACCTCTTAGCTCCCGTGTGCCCTTCACAGGGAGAAATATCCTGTAGTATATCAGTCTGGTCCCACTCAAAAGAGTGATCCAGACCCAAAATACAAGGCAATTCTACCCTGAACAGGAGAAACAGAAGGCTAAAACATACGCCTCGGGTTTGCCGTTTCTCCTGTTCAGGGTAGAATTGCCTGGTATTTTGGGGCTGGATCACTCTTTTGAGTGGCACCAGACTGATATACTACAGGATATTTCCACCTATGAAGGGCACAAGTGGCTAAAAGAGGTTGCTCTCAGCGTGGGTTATCATGTCCATAGAACTAAACTATTAAGGTTAGTTTGTTCTCTGATTGAGCGCCTCTGACTTTGTTGTTTTGTTTATGTATAGATGGACTAACACTCCCAATGAGTTTATATCTTACTTAACTTCTTATTTCTTTTTCATTTACGTAAATGGAAATTCATATCAGTAAGTAGTAAAATACATTAAGTTTTTACTAAACTGCTATTAAAGAACAACTGTAGATTGGGAAAACTTCATATGTTTGTAATAAATTAACAGCTCTGGGCATGGGCGTAGGAGACCAAAACAATCAGGGGGGGGGGGGGGGGGATACAGTTTAAGGAGAAAAAACTTTGGCCCTGAGTGATGCAATTCAACACTACTTCCAGGACAGGCAGTAGGGGTGGATCTACCGCCGGTGCCCAATGCACTGCTGCCCTGCTCTAGGGGTGCCCCAGTACTGCAGTGTAGAGATGTCGCGAACAGTTCGCCCGCGAACTATTCGCCGCGATTTTGGCAAGTTCGCGTTCGCAGCAGACGGCGAACACATGCGCTTTTGGGTTCGTACCCTATTCTTTATCATTGAGGAAACTTTGACCCTGCACCTCACAGTCAGCAGACACATTCCAGCAAATCAGCAGTATACACTCCCTTCCAGGGCCTTCCATCTGAAGGACAGCATCCATTTTAGAATAATTCTGAAGCTGCATTCGTTGTGAGAGGACAGATAGTATAGCTGCTGGAGATTTAATAGGGAAATAGATAGCTAGGCTGTGTAATTAGCTTCCACTACAGACCTGAAGGACTCATCTGATATCTGCTGCAAGGACAGCAAAAAGCCCTTTTTAGGGCTAGAACTTCATTTATTTTATTTTATAATTTTTTTCTGTGTAATCTAATTGCATATGCCTGCCTGCCAGCGTGTGTGTGTGTGACAGGCTAACACCTAACAGCTTATATTGTGCTCAGTGAAATAAAACAACACTTTTTTGACTATAATAGATTGAATAGCAATTGCCTGCCTACAGGCGTGTGTGTGAAGCCTATTGCATCTACTCTGCCAACTTTTGCCAGTGCACAGTGATACGTCATATCTGGTGCAACCGTAGTGTACAGTGACATAAAACAACACTTTTTTGACTGTAATCGATTGAATATCAGTTGCCTGCCTACAGGCGTGTGTGTGAAGCCTATTGCATCTACTTTGCCAACTTTTGCCAGTGCACAGTGACACTCATATCTAGTGCAACCGTAGTGTACAGTGACATAAAACAACCCTTTTTTGACTGTAATCGATTTAATATCAGTTGCCTGCCTACAGGCGTGTGTGTGAAGCCTATTGCATCTACTCTGCCAACTTTTGCCAGTGCACAGTGACACTCATATCTAGTGCAACCGTAGTGTACAGTGACATAAAACAACACTTTTTTGACTGTAATCGATTGAATACCAGTTGCCTGCCTACAGGCGTGTGTGTGTGAGGCCTACAGCGCCTACTCTGCCAACTTTTGCCAGTGCACAGTGACACTCATATCTGGTGCAACCGTAGTGTACAGTGAAATAAAAGAACACTTTTTTTTCAGTAATCGATTGAATATCAGTTGCCTGCCTACAGGCGTGTGTGTGAGGCCTACAGCGCCTACTCTACCAACTTTTGCCAGTGCACAGTGACACTCATATCTGGTGCAACCTAGTGTACAGTGAAATAAAAGAACCCTTTTTTTACTGTAATCGATTGAATATCAGTTGCCTGCCTACAGGTGTGTGTGTGAGGCCTACAGCGCCTACACTCATATCTGGTGTCACAGTAGCTTGCACGCATAGTACCACTAATCGGAAAAAAAAATGACAGGCAGAGGCAGGCCACCCCGCAGGGGCCGTCGTGGTCGTGGTGCTGTGATTCCCTTTGGCCCTAGAATAATGCCCAGTTTTCAGAGACAACATACACTGAACTTGAAAAGTTCTGAGGACATGGTTGACTGGCTAACACAGGACACCCAATCTTCTACAGCTTCCGCTCGGAACCTAGACGCACCATCCTCCTCCAGCTTAGCTTCGGGCACCTCTCCAGTTACCACTCGCCCGCCTGCCGCCACCATCAACACTAGCACCACAGCCGCTTCACTTGATCCGTCAGCAGAGTTATTTACACATCCGTTGGAAGAAATGAGTGATGCGCAAACATTAGTGCCAGAGGATGTAGATAACAGGGATATATCCCAATCAGGCAGCATTACACACATGGACGTACGGTCTGATGATGTTGTACCCGGTGCTGCTTCCTTTGTTGAGTTGTCAGATACAAGTGAAGCGGTTGATGATGACGATGCGTCCGTGGATATCACGTGGGTGCCCGCTATAAGAGAAGAAAAACAGGAGGAAAGTTCAGATGGGGAGACAGAGAGGAGGAGGAGACGAGTTGGAAGCAGGGGGAGGTCGTCGCAAGTAGCTAGTGGCACAGTCAGACAGCATGCTTCGAATCCCGGGGTCAGCCGGACAGCACGCCAGTCAACGCATGCTGTTGCCACCACCAGAATGCCGTCATTGCAGAGCTCAGCAGTGTGGCAATTTTTTGGTGTGTCTGCCTGTGACAACAGCGATGCCATTTGCAACCTGTGCGAAAAGAAACTGAGTCATGGGAAGTCCAACACCCACTAGGTACAACTTCTTTGCGAAGGCACATGATGTCACATCACAAACGCCTATGGGATCAACACATGAGTACAAGCAGCACACAAAGTCAAAGCCGCCTTCCTCCTCCTAGTCCAGCATCTTCAGCCACGTCAACCACTGCTGCCCTGCTTGCCCCCTCTCAACCATCCGCCACTCTGTGTCTCGCCCTGAGCAGTCCCTGCTCTTCCCACAGTCAGGTGTCTGTCAAGGACATGTTTGAGCGTAAGAAGCCAATGTCACAAAGTCACCCCCTTGCCCGGCAACTGACAGCTGGCTTGTCTGAACTCTTAGCCCGCCAGCTTTTACCATACAAGCTGGTGGAGTCTGAGGCGTTCAAAAAATTTGTAGCTATTGGGACACCGCAGTGGAAGGTACCCGGTCGAAATTTCTTTGCACAAAAGGCAATCCCCAACCTGTACTCGATTGTGCAAAAGGAAGTAATGGCATCTCTGGCACACAGTGTTGGGGCAAGGGTCCATCTGACCACTGATACCTGGTCTGCAAAGCATGGTCAGGGCAGGTATATCACCTACACTGCGCATTGGGTAAACCTGGTGACGGCTGCCAAGCATGGAATATGTGGCTCTGCAGAGGAGTTGGTGACACCGCCACGACTTGCAGACAGGCCTGCTGCCACCTCCTCTACTCCTCCTACTCCATCCTCTTCTATAACCTACTCGGCTGAGTCCTCTTCTTCTGCTGCTATGTCTTGCTCCACATCAACGGCACCCCCCCAGCTCCACAAGTACTATTCCACATCCCAGATACGGCAGTGTCACAGCGTCTTGGGGTTGACTTCCCTGAAAGCAGAGAGTCACACCGGACCAGCACTCCTGTCCACCCTGAACGCACAGGTGGATCAGTGGCTGACTCCGCACCAACTGGAGATCGGCAAAGTGGTTTGTGACAACGGAAGAAATTTGTTGGCGGCATTGAATTTGGGCAAGTTGACACATGTGCCGTGCATGGCACATGTGTGTAATCTGATTGTACAACGCTTTGTGCATAAGCACCCAGGCTTACAGCACGTCCTGAAGCAGGCCAGGAAGGTGTGTGGCCATTTCAGGCGTTCCTATACTCCTAATGTTCGACCGCCTGCTCCAACAAGAAAAGGCTGTTAACGAGTATTTGTATGACTGGGGTGCTAGGACAGCGTCTGCGGAGCTGGGGATTTTTTTGCCACATTACTGGACGCTCATGTGCAATGCCTGTAGGCTTATGCGTCCTTTTGAGGAGGTGTCAAATCTGGTCAGTCGCACCGAGGGCACCATCAGCGACATCATACCATTTGTTTTCTTCCTGGAGCGTGCCCTGCGAAGAGTGCTGGATCAGGCCGTAGATGAGCGTGAAGAGGAAGAGTTGTGGTCACCATCACCACCAGAAACAGCCTTATCAGCATCGCTTGCTGGACCTGCGGCAACGCTGAAAGAGGATTGTGAGGAAGAGGAGTTAGAGGAGGAATGTGGCTTTGAGGAGGAGGAGGAAGACCAACCCCAACAGGCATCCCAGGGTGCTCGTTGTCACCTATCTGGTACCCATGGTGTTGTACGTGGCTGGGGGGAAGAACATACCTTCAGTGAGATCACTGAGGACGAGGAACGGGACATGACTAGCTCAGCATCCAACCTTGTGCAAATGGGGTCTTTCATGCTGTCGTGCCTGTTGAGGGACCCTCGTATAAAAAGGATGGAGGAGAACGACCTGTACTGGGTGTCCACGCTACTAGACCCCCGGTATAAGCAGAAAGTGCCTGAAATGTTACCGAATTATCACAAGTCGGAAAGGATGCAGCACTTCCAAAATAAATTAAAAAGTATGCTTTACACAGCGTTTAAGGGTGATATCACAACACAACCGCAATCTAACAGGGGAAGAGGTGAACATAATCCTCCTCCTCCCACGACCACGCCGGCAAGGAGATGAAGCTTTACAGACGTGTTGTTGATGGAGGACATGCATAGCTTTTTAAGTCCTATGCATCGCCACAGCCCTTTGGGGTCCACCCTCAGAGAACGACTCGACCGTCAGGTAACAGACTACCTCGCCTTAACTGCAGATATCGACACTATGAGGAGCGATGAACCCCTTGACTACTGGGTGTGCACGCTTGCCCTGTGGCCTGAGCTATCCCAATTTGCCATAGAACTTCTGTCCTGCCCCACTTCAAGTGTCCTGTCAGAAAGGACCTTCAGTGCAGCAGGAGGTTTTGTCACTGAGAAGAGAAGTCGCCTAGGTCAAAAAAGTCTAGATTACCTCACCTTTATTAAGATGAATGCGGGATGGATCCCGAAGGGACTGACAGTGGGCGATACATTCTATTAAAAAAGGCCTGATAGATGAACTGCCTTGAGCTAATAATGGTCCACACACTGCTGTATTTTATCCCTGAATGCCGGATGACTTGCGTGACTTATTCGCCACCAACTAGGGTTCAAGACGCAATGTTTTAGGGCACTTTCTGCCTGGCAAACTAACATCAATTTTTCTGGTCGCTGCAACAATACCTAATTTTTGCATTTAAATTCTTTTATTGTCAGAAGGCGTACAGCATGTAATGAAAAATAAAGCATTTTTAACAGTCTTGCATAACAGTTGTGCAAAAATACATATTTACAATAAAGACATTTTGTGAAAGTTAGCTGGCTATTCCTTCTTATTTTTACTTTTTAGGTTAATAATTTTTACTTATTTTTTACTGTGATTGCAATTTAAGAGATACCTAAAACATGGTAAAACAGACAATAGTAAAGAGTATATCTGCAGAAAACACCAAAGTCCTATTAGCTATCATCCATCCAGCAGTATTAGCTTATTATTTACAATATCTAACCTGGGCAATCACCCTTGGGTTACCCTAGGACAGGCTTCAGTGAGCGACCTCTCCTTTCCTGGGATGATTTTGCCGCCGGTTGCTTCTGAAGGGTCTCCAGAGCTCCCCCACTCCGGTCCTTCCCCCAGTGTCGCTTCAACCAGTAACAAATGTTTTATTTTTGTAAAGCGACCGAATGATCCCCCTTGATAGTGGTTTATCTTTTACAAATTTTGGAGAACCAATTTAAGACCGGTGTCCCCTGTTTCTGGGTCAGGGAGTGTGTGAAATGCCTCAGCCTACAGTAATTGTAATGTTCTGACAGCGGTAGCTCATGTTTGTCGCTCAGTTCCTCATAGGTGAACATCTGGCCCTTTACTAACCAGTCTCCCAGTCTATCTAGTTTTCTTGACCTCCACCAGTGTTGCTATTTTGTGTTTTGGTTTGTAGTTTCCTGGCTAGTAACGGGCCAGGTTTATTGGCTTTATTGAATCCGATAGGAATAAATAGTACAACCTTAGATTGCACGCGCAGTGCCCCAAATTTGAAGTGGGAGGACCGACCAAGCATCTTTTTCCATCTCCCGCTTCCAAAAATCCATGCCATATACACGTCCCCTGATAGGTGACGTAACAGGTATTAAACTGATAGGAATAAATAGTACAACTGAACACACCACTCCTATCTGGTGGCAAATTAGATTGCACGTGCAGTGCCCCAAATTCGAAGTAGGAGGTCCGACCAAGCATCTTTTTCCATCTCCCTGTTCCAAAAATCAATGCCATATACACGTTCCCTAACAGGGATTAAACTGATAGGAATAGTACTACTTAACCGTACACACCTTATAATAACGCAGACAGAGGCAACGCAGAGAGAGGAGTCTGAAGAAGAGGAGTCAGAGGAGGAAGGTGGCTTTAAGGAGGTGGAAGACGAAACACAGCAGGCATCCCAGGGGGCTTGTTGTCACCTTTCGGGGACCCTTGGTGGCTGGGTGGAGGAAGAGACCTTCAATGACATCAGTGAGGATAAGGAACGGGACATGGCTAGATTGGTATCCAACCTTGTGCAAATGGGGAGTTTGCGGTTGTGCAAAGGGACTGTTTGCGGTTGTTTGCGGTGCATTAAACGAGGAGATTGGTCTGTCACTGTGAAGCGGGTGTAACCCTTACACTACCTGATCGATACAACATCATACCTGATGGTTTAAAGCATGTTATTCCAAACAATTTAGGAATGTTAGGTGATTTATGCCCTTTATGGCTTAAAACCAGACTCTGCATCAACTATGTAATTTTCCGTGGGAGTTTTGCCATGGATCCCCCTCCGACATGCCACAGTCCAGGTGTTAGTCCCCTTGAAACAACTTTCCCATCACTATTGTGGCCAGAAAGAGTCCCTGTGGGTTTTGAAATTCGCCTGCCCATTGAAGTCTATGGCGGTTCGCCGAGTTCGCCCGTTCGCGAACATTTGATGGAAGTTCGCGTCCGCTGTTCGCGAACCGAAAATTTGATGTTCGCGACATCACTACTGCAGTGCCCAATCAAAAACTTTTTTTTTAAATGTATTTATATTCTTAATATATTCTATATATATATATATATATAAATTATGGGTCAAAGCTTTCATGGGAAAGACATACTGCTCCATAGCATTGGTCCTTTAGTGGCCAAATCTGCTAATAAATGATTTTAATGAAGTTTAATTTTGCTATTTTTTGTGTCCCCTTTTCAAATAATCTGGATGGGATTTGTCCCCCCCCCCTCCCCTTTTCAAATAATCTGGATGGGATTTGTCTCCCCCCCCCCCCCCCCCCCCAGTTCCTATACCCCTGCCTCTGGCATAAAAGAGTTGTATGCAAAATCTTTATTTAGTAGACACTGTGCCTGAAGGATGCCAGTTTGTATCCTCCACACTTACTGCTGACTTGGAGACTGAGTGGGTGTGCTGTACTAATTTTTATTATCTATTCTAGAGTGGAATGTGAGAGGGAGAAGAAAGGAGGTGAATTTGTTAATTAATTTGTGGATAAGCATTTTACATCTCCACCAACATATTCAGCAGAAAGCAGATTGCAAGTATACTTACAACACTTTCTTTGCTCTTCTCTTTAACCATCCATAGTGCCTTGAAAAGGAAGTATGGTTATCATGGCAGCTTTTATGTACTAGCAATGTATGATAAATAAAGATTTTCTATAAAAATGATTTTATGTCCATGGCTTACATAGCTACTAATGTTGTTAGTTTGTTGCCTACTTCACAAACATATGATGTTTTACTAAATCTACTTTAAAAGTTAAAGCAATGTACATATTTTTAACATTTTTAACTGGATCTAAATGTAAAGGATGTGCTCAGATACTAAATAGAAAGGCTATGTGTTTGTGATAAAATAAACTGCATAAAACTAAAAGAAAAGAGTCTCAAAAATGTATCAACATATTTCATGTATAAAGGACTTTTATTTCTGTACAATGTAAGTGGTGTTATTAAGAATGAGAACTGTTATGTAACTAAACATGGCAGGTGTAATCTACTTCCTAGATAGGATCAAGAATTTAGGGTCACCGACGTACAAAACCTCATGATTAATTTTCCATTAATTAAGTAACATGCCAAAATGGAGTCTATATTATGGTAGATATGTTCTTTTAACATCAGGTCTCCTTATGACCTTGCTGGGTGGTTTTCCATTTGTTTTGACTTGTTATTCTATAATAGCTTAAATTCTAGCTACATTAAAAAATAATAATATTAATGCCTTAACCTACCTATTCCTTGGGGCCCCTGCAACTCTGTGCTTTACATTTACTGCTCTTTTTATTTCCATGTTCACTCTCATTCCTCCTTTTTGCTCTCATTGCCATCGTTATGCCCTATTCTTAGTTGCCACTGCTTCTCAGCTCTTCCTTGTCCCTTCCTGTATCTCTCCCTTGCTCCTTACCATGTCTCCCTTGCCCCTTTTTCACCACTCTCCGTTATTTTTTTTCACCTCTCTTCCATGCCCTTTCCCACCCTTCCTTCTTACCCTTTCCCATAAGTCTCGCTTGTCCCTTCCCACCTCTCCTCCTTACTCATTTTCACCTTTGTTCCTTGCCTCTTACCATCTCTCTCACTTTGCCCTTTCCATCTCTCTGTTGCCCATTCACAACCTTCTCTCTTGTCCCTTCCTACCTTTCTCCCTTGTCCATTCCCATATCTCTTTCTTGGCCATTCCCATACCTCTCTCTTATCTATTCCTACCTCCCTGTCATGTTCCTTCCTACCTCTCTCCCTTGTCCATTGCCACCTCTCTCTCTCTTTTGTTCATTCCTATCCCTCTCCCTTGTTCATTCCCACCTCTCTCTCGTGTCCCTTCCAACCTCTCTCCCTTATCCATTCACATCTCTCCCTCTTGTCCTTTCCAACCTCTCTCCAAAACTGGTTTATTAATAACGCCAGGTAATAACAAGTACTCTATCTATTGAAGGTTATTGCAGTAGACTCTCAGGTAACCGGAACTCAAGCTACCAGAACAAAAAGCATACTCTACTATAAATTTTTATGTCTCAACAAATGCCAGGAGCCAGGTTGTCATGCCACAAAAGGCTTACAGGCACCTAGATGTCATCCTGCAATGCAATGTTACTTGGAGGCAGACAGGCATGAGTGACTGAGCCAGTGCAGTGTTGTCGTTACATTCCCCGGGGTCAGCACCGTACCCTCCAGCCGAACGTACCTGTGTGTAAGTGAGGAGTGAAAGCTGCTGCTGCTAGAACAGCCCTCACTGACAAATATACTTAGCAGAGCATTCTATGTGCAGCTAATCTAGGCCTATTTTATATGTATCTCTCAAGGAACCAGAAACTACATTTATCCGGCATCTACCAATCCCTGTGGGTGACGGATAACAGAGTTTACTGTACATACATTAGCATTTACAATGTTTACCTGTCAGTCAGCCTTCCGGATCTGTGCACAAAGCATAAACTTGTATATTTTTCTAAAGGGTGATTATTGGCAACCCATTATTAAAGTACATCAGTTTTTGCTTTGTGATTGGGTATGAAATGCTGATTGAGAGGAAAAAAGTGCAATGGAAGCTTAATGCATTTTTGTTAATAATATACATACTTATTACCAATAGTGTTTAATTATAACTTATTCTGAACATCCAGTACTAACATAAGGGCCTCATTCAAATGCGATTTGGACATATTTTTTACAGAAGTTTTTAGTTAGTGAACTTCTATCCAAAATCAAGGTCTTCACTAACTAAAAACTTCTGTAAAAAAATATACTATGTGCTTATTTTCAATTGGCCAAATCGCTTTTGAATGAGGCCCATGGATGCCATGTGGCCATCTAAACAGATGTGTCATAAACTCACCAATAAAGACAGATAATCTCTGGCTGTACAGAACAGACAGTACTGATGCCCAGGACAGTGTTTTTCAACTAGGTTTTCCAAGGCATCATTAATGGCTTTCTCTGAATCCTCGTGTCAGATGTAAAAAACTAGTGGTTACAAAATATTAAATAAACATACTGTCCCATTAAAGGGCTCTCAACGGCAGGAAACTGTTTTCTGTCTTACCCTCTTGCGTGCCATGTTTTTTTAAGGTTCGGAAGTCAGCACAAACAAATGCTTGATAAAGTACTTGTTATAATTTATAGTTTATACCATATTTGGAACATAAAGGGGAAGTTTCCCTTAAAGGAGAAGTTTCACATAAATCCAAGTCGTTCCTATATAAAAGATCTCACATACAGAAGTTCAAATACCGGTGTAAAATTTTAGCAATCGCCTTACATGCCACACAAAAAACAGCAAAATGAATAAAAATCTCACCTCTTAGATCAGCAGCTGCAAAACGATTGGCTTTTGAACTTTTCACGCAACAGCTTAGCATTCTAAGTGTCACTGATAGAAATAGAATTTGTCTTGGCTCGCCACAAACATGGAGGCGTAATAACAAACTAAGAATGTTCCATAACTTTTAAATAGAGTGCACTTTAACTAGAGTGTACTTTAATATAAAAGAAAATTAAGTGTAGGTGGAACTTGACCTTTAAATGATTGTTCTTGTACTGGTCAAGTGAGACATTTCCAGTTTCTTAAGTTGGAAAGATCTCTTTGCTTGGTGAAAAGATTTTATTGATTAAGTTAAAATTGGAGAGCTCTCGCCATACTAGTGACAGAGCTATAACCTTATGAATATAGTCTTTGATTAACTACTGCGGTACTAAATAACATATTCCGGTGTTTGGAAGCTATTAATGGGGCCATGGCCTCATCAATCAGTAAATTACCCATCAAGCAGTAAATCAAGCTATACATTATACAGTATGAGTTCAGGGAGCCTTACAATATTATGAAATAACACTATAATCCTGAAGAATTCATGTATTGAAGTGCTTGCTTCTTTATTCTGGTAGCCAGACCATCTGGTATATAAAAATGCTGGCTTAGTAGCTATGGTTATGTTGGCGCGCCACAAATAAAGGATAATAATAGTTGTTTATAAGGTTGTTGTTGAGGTTGTTCAGTCATTCAGTTGTATCTGACAGTCCTCAACATGCCAGGCACATCTGTCAACCACTGCCCCTCTGAGCTCCTTCAAGCTCATTTGCATTGCTTCAATTACCTCATCTATCCATCTCCACCCCTGCCTATCCCTTTTTCATGTGCCTTCAATCTTTCATCCAAGACTTCTCTAGGGAATACTGTCTTCTCATGCGAGAGACAAAATATTTGAGCTTTAGCCTCATGATCAAACCTTCCAGAGAACCGTTTGTCTTGATTTCCTGTGGTATTGATTTATTGGATCATCTT
Source organism: Discoglossus pictus (assembly GCA_027410445.1). NCBI lineage: Eukaryota > Metazoa > Chordata > Amphibia > Anura > Alytidae > Discoglossus > Discoglossus pictus. Next base: position 34,143,596 of record CM050164.1, read on the forward strand.
GCAGTCCAAGGAACTGTGAACATATTTTTCCAACACCACCATTCAAAGGCATCAATTCTACAGCGCTCCTGGTCCAGCTCTCACATCCGTATGTTACTATTGGGAATGCCATTCTAACTAGAGTACTAATAAAGACTTGAGGTGATCAGCAATAAATATCATAAACAATGTGTATCATAGTGATATTTACATTAGCAATTTCTTCAACAATATGGAAATTAACATGTTTACAAATGGTTTTGCCTGTGTCACATACCCCCTATGTTAGTATGCTAGTTTTTGTTACTGGAGATGTGGCAATCACTTAAGCCATGAACAGTAAAATCATCTTTTTAGTACAAATGAGAATAATATCTGTGTCCTTGAATGTCAAAGGTCTCTTGAATGCGACATAATCTAAAAAATAAAGGAATTACCATCCAATAGAATAACTTCTCAGTCAATCACATGTTATATGCATGTTTTTGCTCCATGATAACCAGCGATTAGATGAAACATGGGATTCGAACTGGATTGGCGAAGAATAATTAATCCTCATATCACAAGGATCAGAAGATATCTAAAAAGGTTGAACTTGGGCTAAACATCTATTAATTGCTTATGCTGATTTTTGTGAGAAGAGTGCCTTTTTCCTCTATTTCATTCTAATAGATGGCAAACACTGCGAATACAGAATATCAGAAAATCTGGTATATTATTACTACAGTTTATATCAGACATGGAGAACACTGATGCGTATTATCAGATATTATTGTGTGTATATGGGCTTTGTTATTATGAGATAATAAAATAAAAGGCTATGTTCGCTATCACTTCACTGCTTAGCACAAACAATACTGGTAATCTCTGTATAATAATTCACCCACAAAGGGTAATGATCTGCCAGAGAACACATCCTGAGCTTAGCTTAGTACATCATGCGATGCACGGGAAGGTTTGCATCACTACATGTCCTCACATGATCTTTTGTTCTTCAGAATCATTGACTTGATATGGGATAGTCTTGTGTGAATCTTATGTCAATTTCTTAAGAGACAAACAATGACATAATACTTTCTCGGTAAACTTAAGCTTACATATCTGTGATGTACAGAACAGTTCACAGGATCCAAAGTGACTGGTAAACATCTGTACTTAATATGAACAAAGAAGGTGCTAAGTGATTTAACGCATTTTATTGATTTTACATTAATATCCTCAGCACAGAAAGGATAGCCTATTGTGGATGGCTCAGGTAAACCCTTCCATATTGACACTGAGGGCTTTGTGTATATTCGTATATTCTCACCATCTTGTAGTACAGTGTCTCCTCCCACAACACCTGTATCTCACTAAACTATCCTTTCCCAATACTAAAATAATTAGAAAACCTAAATGTTAGAGATCCAAAAAATATGTGCCCAATAAATGCATTTTAATACTGATATCTGGGTGCACTGACCAACCCAGAACTTAAAGGGACACTGAAGTCATACATCTGAATGCATCATGTGCACTTGATATATTGCTTGCATAGATCAAGCCAATGGCTCTTTTTCTCTAGGTGATCTATATCTTTAGTGCCAATTAACTCAATTAATATACTTTAATTATTTACAATTGATATATGCAGCGAGCAATAGGCTGAAGAGCTAACAATCTGTTTGTATTTTGCGTCTGCATAGAATATACATTGTGAGTGTTGGTGCCCTGGTTATAAAGTGTAATGAATGTTTGAACTGTGCACTCTAAATAGGCTGCGTGCGCGAGGTAAAGCCGTTGGTTTATTATGTAAAGCGGCATTGTATATTCGTAATGTTATTAATGTGGTACGCGTCTCGTGAGCATTTTCCGGCTTTTGTAATAGTGTATTTTGTAGGTCGTAGTGTGATGTGTAAATTGCTACGCTTTTGGCAGTGTTTTGCTCGGTCCGGGGCCGTGTAGCCTCGTTTTCATTTTTTCGGCTGCCATTTTTTTTTACCTTGCTTAGGCGATTTTCAAGTGCTGAATTTGCATTCCACCTCACTCACAGATGTCCTGGCTGTTGCCCCGTGATGTCTGTGATTTTTTGTCATTTTTTGGGGTGTATTTAGTGTGTTTTTCAGTTTTTGGGGTTTTTGTCGTTTGGTCGCTAAACTCGTAATTTATTGCGTCTCATATCTTTTTTTTTCTAAGTCCCGCGTCTTGGTATAATTTTAACAAGCAATTTATCTGAATGTTTTTAGGAAAATAATTTTTCTACAGTAAAATACGTTTTTGAGTTGTCAATCAGCTTCCTAACAGCTTTCTGTATATAACCTGCTCTGTATTACTCTTATTCCAACTTGCAACCTACAATATCATAAGTCTGCATAGAGAGGATATAGCAGAGAAGATAAGTCACACATGGTTATGAGACATTTCTTTCTTATAGTCTTGTTATTGTATACTACAGTGAATGAGAGGATATGAAGGACAGATATGATCTCTATCTGGTCTAAGGGAGACAGAATTTATATCTGATAACAAATCACTTACAACTGCCGTCTATCAACAGAAATTACTCTGATATTTAATTTAGATTAGATGTGTTGTATGAGGCCCAGAGGACACCATCTAGTGGGACTCTGGTTCTTTTAATACCTATATATTACATTATATTTCAGGTTTCAGTGCAATGTGGAACTAGGGGAAGGACATAAGAGCGCATCAATATACATTTTTCCTAAAAATAAAACCTGTAGGGCTCAACAGAATTCAATTATTTGATTAAAAGCTAAACAGGTGTAATTTTGTAAAAAACAAATGATTCTTTGTTGAATTTGCATAATACTGAGCAATATCTTTTCCTGAAGAGTCTTTTTAACATAGATCTTATAGTACAAACAGTCATGGATTACAAGGGTAATTCAAATCATTTCAAATTTACGTCTGAGAAATATTTAGAGTTTATGTCTGAAATAAAAATATATGAGGGATTTACTAAGCATTTTGTCATTAGAGATTAATGAGATGGGCTAAGATGAGATGATAATGGCTGTTTTCCCCAAATAGTGCATAGTAGATTAATGACATGAGATGCTTAGTAAATTTTCCCGCATAATGTGTATGGAATAGCCCAGTATTGCGTATAATTGAATATATTAAAGGTTTTTATTTTATTTACTTTCTAAATTATTTCAATTTCGAATCATAAATTATCAGAAAAATTATCTTCTCTATAAATTCCTTTATATACAATCATTAGGTACTTTTACATACCCCGTCAGACATAATATAAATCAGACAGATTTTTAAGTGTTAATTCTAATCATTATTCATTTTTAACCAACTAGGCATGCTCTTTGTCTTTATCATCCTAACTGTGAAAGATAATCACATGAGTTGAATAAAATAAGGGGGATGGTATTATTACATTATTTATGCTTAAAATACAGAGTTCAAACACTTCCACTAAACAAGTCTATTGTGTGGCATTAAAGGATTACTGTATGAAAGGTTTTTTTTTTCTCATTCTTTGCTCATGTAGACAGAATGCCAAAAAATGAGAATTGGGCATATTATCTAAAAAAATACTTAAAATTACTTACCGTATATACTCGAGTATAAGCCGAGGCACCTATTTTACCACAAAATACTGGGTAAAATGAGTGACTCGAGTATAAGCCGAGGGCGGGAAATGTGCTGCCCCCTTTGTCCCTCTTGTGCCCTTTTCCCCCCCTCTTGTGTGCCTTTTTCTTGTGTCCCCCTCTCCCTTCCCTGTGTCTCTTTCCCCCTCTCCCTTCCATGTGTCTCTTCCCCCCTCTCCCTTCCCTGTGTCTCTTCCCCCCCTCCTCATTCTCAACCTCCCTCCTAAACCCCCCTCCTCATCCTCCCTCCTAAACCCCACTTCTCATCCTCAACCTCCCTCCTAAACCCCACTCCTCATCCTCCCTCCTAAACCCCACTCCTCATCCTCCCTCCTAAACCCCACTCCTCATCCTCCCTCCTAAACTCCACTCCTCATCCTCAACCTCCCTCCTAAACCCCACTCCTCATCCTCCCTCCTCAACCCCCTCATCCTCAACCCCCTCCTCAACCTCCCTCCTCATCCTCAACCCCCTCATCAACCTCAACCCCCCATTCTCAAACCCCCTCCTCAACCTCCCTCCTTATCTTCAACCTCAACCCCCCCATCCTCAACCCCCCTCCTCATCCTCAACCTCCCTCCTCATCCTCAACCTCAACCCCCCATCCTCAACCTCCCTCCTCAACCTCAACCCTCCTCCTCAACCTTCCTCCTCAACCTCAACCCCCTTCCTCAACCTCCCTCCTCAACCTCAACCCCCCTCCTCAACCTCCCTTCTCATCCTCAACCCCCCTCCTCATTCTACCCCTCTAAATATCTTCCCCTCTCCCTTTCCCCTCACTTACCTGCATCTGAAGCTTCTGCTCCGGCCTCCTGGTATATGCTAATGACGTGATGTCACATGCGAGCCACGTCAAGACGCCGGAAGGAGCGGAGGCCGGAGCAGCTTCAGATGCAGGTAAGTGAGGGTAAAGGAAGAGGGGGAGGTATTTAGAGGGGTAGAATGAGGAGGGGGGTTTAGAATGAGGGGGGAGGGTTGAGGATGAGGAGGGGGGAGGGAAAGAGACACGGGGGGTTAGAGAGACACAGGGGGTAGAGAGACATGGGGGGGTTAGAGAGACACGGGGGGGGGGTAGAGAGACACGGGGGGAGAGTGACTGGGGGGGCGGAATTACTTGAGTATAAGCCGAGGGGCCCTTTTTAGCCTTAAAAAAAGGGCTGAAAAACTCGTCATACTCGAGTATATACAGTAATTTAAAAAAAAGTTTTATTTTTATTCAATGTGACTCCATTTGCAGCTCTGATCAAGCACTACATTCCTCTTTTGCTGCTGAGTCACTCTAGGAGGGTTCTATATAAATTACTGGGAGGGGGTTAGTGCTCACTGTTCTTCCAGGCTTTGTGACTGACCCCAGAAACAGCTTTATATACAGCCTTCCACATGCACCCATAATTTAAACAGGCGGCTTCTAGAGTGATACACAAGCAAAGGAGGAATGTATGGCTTGATCAGAGCTGCAAATTGAGTCCACAAAATAGAAAAAAAATGCTTTAAAAATAAGTAATTTAACATTCATTTTATTTTTAACATTCGTTTGTTTTTAGTAATATCCTCAAATGTCAGCTCTCATGTAGGCAGTGTGCCATAAAAAAATCCTTCAATCCCTTTCACCCCCACATTACTTGTAGTGACATCTGTAATAGGTAAATGTATATGCTATATAAGAACATTTTGAACTTCCCTCCCTTATGTTTATACATTATTGCCTTTTAAAAAAATGTCCAGGAGAACAACATGTAATTTTATTTTATTATTTAGGACGACTCCTCAATACATAAAAGTCCATGCTATGGTACCACTGCAGGTCAAGAAAAAAGACACTTCTTTGTGAAGTATGTACCAAAGTAACAATATTATCATAAAACATTTAAAGACTTTGTTTATGAGTATAGGAATCCATTTTGTGTTTATTACATCACATCATGATAGGTGGATCATGAGGGTCTATGTTTTGGGTATTAGTGGAAGTAGGTAACAGAGAGCATTTGGATAGGATTGAAATTGACACCATACCCCTTCACCCTGACTGGCCAAGAAGCAGACTACTTTCTTCAGTAAATACAACCATGTCTCTTCAGAAATGTAAACACCTCACACACACACAACTTCTACCTATTTATCATGGATTCCCCCAGAGCCCAGCAGAGGCATCAACATTTATATTTTCTCATCATGTATGACTTTTTTTCCTGATAAATTATGCTCAAAGTAAAATATATCAAGATATTTGCTTGTGTTCCTAACAGGGAAGAATCCGGGGAGAAGTTGGAGAACTTTGGATGGAGATAACACCTGCATCCAGGTCCCTGGCTCTGATAGTTTATAGTTTAAGTCTATTGAAAGACCAAAACTATACATTTAAGAACAGGACTAAATAAGATAGTATATCCATATAGTCATCACTCAGACTCATAGAAAACTAGCAGATTAACACAAAAATGACTAAGCACTTCTAACTTTAAGAATTTATCTAAACATATTTTATACCAGGCACCCAAGCGCTGACTGGTAATTTATAGCTCGGGGCAGGGGGGGTTGTGGTGCGGTTGTGGTGTTTGTGGGTAGCCTGTCTGCACATAGTCCAGTGGTAAGGCTCATCATTTTACACTAGGAAGTGGTCATAGAATATTGTCTAATTGTCCACAAATGGTCACTTTTTGGAACTCTTCTGATGCAATTTACTTAATTTGTTTCAAACAAAGAGCTATAGGCACTAACAATTACTAAAGCATACAAGGTGTGAACAAATAAGATTACTTACTTGGGTAAAATTACCATATAATTCACTACCTTCTGTACACTGTGGCCATTACATGTTTATTCAATCGGTTTTTGCACCTTTGAAAAAAAAAAAAATGTAAAGAATGAATGACAAAAATAACATCAGTACATTATTACTACCATAGATATGCAGATTTAAAAATGATTTTCCACAAAAAAAATGTAGATATTGACAAATATATATGAGGCACATGGGGCCTCATTCAAATGCGATTTGGCCAATTGAATAGGGCACTATTTACGCACATAGCATATTTTTTACAGAAGTTTTTAGTCAGTGAACTTCTATCCAAAAGCAAGGTCTTCACTAACTAAAAACTTCTGTAAAAAAAAATGTTCTGTGCTTATATAGAGCCCTATTCAATTGGCCAAATCGCAATTGAATGAGGCCCATGATGTGAGACTTGGAATCATTAAGTAATTTTGACTAGTAATTTTAAGTAATTGTTAAATAGCCAAAACTCACATATTGTTTTTATGCCAATGTATCCATTGCTGTTGGTTATAGTTTTATACAGCAAGAGAGGCTTAAACAACTGGCAAGATCTATTAGAAATCAGGCAAACGCCATCATCAGAGGGACATGGAACAAAAAAATTGTTTCATGGATTTAAAAAGAGCACATTTAAGCATTACAAAAGTTGTTTTTTTTTTATGAAAAACTAAGTAATACCTGTTTAAACTGTAATGAAACAACTAACAGGAATGCAGAGAATATACTTTAGCTTGTAGATCTCATTGACTGGAAGAGGGCGAAATTCCAGGAGCAACTAAACATCAGCACGCCAGGCACATCTGTCAGCCACAGCCCTTCTGAGCTCCCTCAAACTCATGCTCATTGCTTCAATTACCTCATCGATCCATCTGCACCTCTGCCATCCCCTTCTTCGTGTGCCTTTAATCTTTCCCAGCATCAGAGTCTTCTCTAGGGAATCCTATCTTTCCATCATATGGTCAAAATATTTCAGCTTTAGCTTCATGATCAAACCTTCCAGTGAACAGTTTGTCTTGATTTCCTGTAGTATTGACTGATTGGATCCTCTTGCAGTCCGAGACATGTCACAGTCTACTGGAGACGGAACTGGTAACCCACTCCATTATCTTTGCCATGAAGACCTCATGGATTGGCACAACCAGAGACATGACGACAGATGTACCTGGCTTACTGTGGTCCATAGTGTAATTGAGAGTTGGACACGACTGAACAACAACAACACATACCCAATACTGATTTACTTAATACTTATTTTCAGTCGGGGGGAAAAGTGAATGTTCCTAGCCTTCAGTGTCTTGGAAATGTGAATTGGCAATACAAATCCTATCATATAGATTCTGAAAATGTACACTATTTGTAACAAGGTATTTTCTTAAAATTTCACGAGAAAGTAGCCCTTTATGTTGCATTCTAGACGTCAGCGGACAGGAACAGACGGTTTGTGTGTTTTGAATCTCCAGGGTCTACTGAAGGAAAACTCGTGTAGGTAAATTATGTATAAATCAATGTACTGTATATATACATATGAACTATACACAAGTGTTAGAACAGATACTTTGGAATCATTTTTGAAACTCTGATTTCTTAAGATGAAAAATGATGTAAATACTCCTAAATGTGAGTGTTTTCAAACGGTGAACTGATAAAAACTAAACCATAATAGGTTTAATGATGAGTTGTAGGAGTAGTCATTAACACACTGAGATCTGTGATCTGTTCCATTTAAATTCTAGTAAAAAATTAAATTGTCATTAATTTTAGGCACATTTTTCCCCCACTATAGTGCATTTCCAAACGGAATATGAAAGTTCAGTGTCTGATGGAAAAATATGTGAATATTTCATAGGAAAATTACTGAAATGGATATTTATATATAAAAAGTGAAAGTCTGTCAAATATAAGCTCAGCAGAAGTTAAATTAAAATCCATGTTTAAAGTGCGGTTACTAAATTCCTTTTTTTTTTTTTACTTTGATATTGTATTGCATTTATTCATTAATACAATGTGCATATGGCATATTCATATGCACATAGAAATACTATCTTTACTTCATCATGCAATTCTTAACTGTCAATCAGCCATCCTTATACCCCTAATTACAATGCCAATAATTATATATTTAATCCAGAGAATGCTAATTGTATTGATTTGAGTCTAAAGTCATATGACATTGACAATAACTACTTTATACAGACCCCAGGGAGTAATTAGTCTAACCAGCCCGGTCGGCATTTACACATGCTCAGTCTTGTCAATGTCATATGATTTTAGACTGAAAACAATGATGGTACAACACTTGGGACTACTAGCAATTTTTTACAACTAGTCAATTATCCATCACAAATGACAGAATAATATTTCATTTTTCTCCCCCCCCTCCCCCGTGTCTCTCCTCCCCTCTCCTCCCTTGTGTCTCTTTGCCCCATCTCCCTCCACTGTGTCTCTTCCCCCCCACTCCCTCCCCTGTGTCTCTTTCCCACCACCCATGTGTATCTTTTCCCCTACTCTTCCTCCCCTGTCTCTTTGCCCCCTCTCCCTCTCCTGGGTCTCTTCCCCCCTCCCTGTGTCTCTTCCCCCCTCCCTGCCTGTGTCTCTTCCCCATTCCTCCCTTGTGTCTCTTCCCCCTCTCCCTCCCCTGTGTCTCTTGCCCCATCTCCCTCCCCTGTGTCTCTTTGCTCTCCCAGCACACAATCTCTCTCTCTCCCCTACTGTGTCATCCCTACCTCTTCTACCCTCCTTCTCTCCCCTTCCCCCACCCTTGCGAGCCTCGCAATGAGCGCCTTTGGCACTCTTTGCGAGTCTCATCATGAGCTACGAGCATGAGCAACTCGCAACTTTCATGCCCATTGCGGGGCCAGCAAACTTTTGCAAGCGCTACACACAAACTCGCAGTACAACAACTATATCAGTGATAATAATCCATAAGAAAGAATTTGCATTTTTACCTGATTGACAGGTAAAACTGCAAACGTTACTGTAAGAAAATGCAATTCCATTGCATATAGTAGTTCTTATTAGTTTTAAATTATACTAGATTTGATAACCTGCTCTGTTTCCTACATAAACCACAATTATAGAGCTTTATATACAGTAAATGTAAGTGTATGTATATTAATTGGTATATTTGTCAAGATAACCTTATGGATAAGCACAGCCAGATACAAACCATAGATGTGCCTGGAGTGTTGCGGTCCATAGGGTCACGGAGAGTCGGACACGACTGAACGACTAAACAACAACAACATATTAATTGCACCATTATGTTTTCACAATTGAACAGAGACTCAGTGACAAGACATAACTACTTCCTAAACTTGAAGTGTGTACCTACTATAGTATAGATATGTTAAAAAATATGAGCTTGTAGTATGTCACTACTCAGCAATAGTAAACAGAAAATACCCCAGCCACCTATTTGGAGAACAATTAGGTTGCAATGATCTGAAGCAATTCTCAGAAGCTCATATATCCATGATGTTGTAATTAAATATGGAGATTCACATAATGACTGGTAAGGACCTGTATTTACAGACAAAGGAGGTGCTAAATGTTCTAACTAACTTTTATTTAACTTTCATTGTAATACACAGTGCAGGAAAGTCCAGGATACATTTCTATTGTGACCAACTCATGTAAACTCTTCTACACTCACACATTGTTCTTTGTCTATAAACTTGCACTTTACTGGACATTGTTCTCAGCCCCCCGCACCTGCATAAAATGAAATATCACGTGCACAATAATACAAACATTAGACTTTTTTTTTAAACTAAATTAAACATATGGAGTCATCATTATGTCTTTGTACAATTTCCTTGGTATAAAGGTATAAATTATTTTAATTTTATTTTTTAAAAGAATTTGACTATTATGAATGTTAGTTTTTTTTAAAAGAGTATATTATAAGTATGGGACAATGTGGATGTGTAATGGCCCAGCTACGGTAAGGCTCACTGGTCAAATATCTCAGGGCATATTATTATAAATGCCTTTAAATATCTGAAAATACATAACATTTGCTGTTCAAGTTAGGTTGTTAAGTGTTAAAGGTGAAGTTGAACCGCAGATGTTCTGTCTGAACACTGTCACATCTGTCTCATGCCATCCCTTGGCATGCTTTCTGTTACATCCTCTTCTGCCATGTCGCTCTGTGTTTGTATTGTTGCCACACATAAATAAATCCTTTATTTAAAAAAAAATCCTATATATAAAAAAGTAAGGTCTCCTTATCATGGCAAAACTTAAGGAAATAACCCAAATTTTTGGGCTGGATGGAATTGGGATGCAAGTGGCTCTTTTATAACCCAACTCCCAGTTTGAATTGAAGATGTGGGCAAGTCGCTGCCATTTAAATATCAATCATTTGCCCCATATATATACATAAACACCTCCAATTTCAAAAGAGGGGTATTTTATTATTTTTTATTATTTGTTGAGGGGTCATAGGGTCTTTACTTGAGCCCCGCTCTCCTCCATTATTCCCCTACTGATCTAATGGTAGTTAGTTGATCGTCATTTTTATAGTGACTGTCTGACTTTGAGGCACAAAAGTAGACTCAGCTCTTTCTGAAAACTTTTCAACATCTAGATTCACTACCTTATCACATTTATAGATTCTGACATATTTGACATAATAATTGTTGTTTAGTCGTTCTGTCGAGTCCGACTCTCTGAGACCCTATGGACAGCAGCACACCAGTCACATCTTGTGTCTGGTTGTGCCAATCCTTGAGGTTTTCATGGCAAAGATAATGGAGTGTGTTGCCAGCTCTTTCTCCACTGGACCACTAATTGTTTGACCTCTCTGCTATGACCTGACCTTTTCAGGTAACCCTAAATTGTATTGTTTACAGCTTAATTGAGTTACACAAGCCCCTTCACCCCGAAAAGGTAACGATCCAGAAGGGAACATAAAAATAAAATTCAGTAAACATTTTTGGTTGAATGTGATTTAAAAATGGTTGATCATTTGTAAGAAAACCAACTGAAAATAGTTGTTTTCCCACTAACATTAGGTTGGAGCTTCTCCAGTCTTTTAGAGTGTGGCAGAGAATGGGGCAGATGTGTGAAATGTGCTCCACACTCTGCCACAGTTTGTACAAGATGGGAAGATCTCTATGATAAAGATGATGGTAAAATCAAAAATTTTAATCACAATACATCGAAGAATTATTTGTACTGATCTTTACTACTTAAAAAATATAAAGACTTTACCATTGCCATGTAAGAAATCCAGATATTGGTAAAAGAGTCTTAAGAGAGAATGTAGCATCTATTGTAGCGATACCTACCATTATGTACTTTAGATAATAGGACTTTCAGTAAATTCCTACACGACACATTCTTGCGTCTCTCTGGAGATTATCACATAGGTACACAGGGCTAGTGCAAACCTAAGGTCTATCAACTTTATCGGGATCTTATCAGACCCATGTTTTCTTTGTATTGCAAACAAAAAAAGTGCAACATTAACCAATCTCATGAGGGCAAAATTAGGTTACTTCTTGAGCCCCTGGATATATAGTAATACAAAATCTGAGGTCCAAAATAGGGATACATTTAAGTTTTTGCATCTTCCCTGATCCAAGTTTTACAAAACAAATACAATTAGTGGTCAAAACCAGCAGGTGACATCTTAAAATTATGTAGTGAAAAGGTTACTAATTTTTTTAATCTATTTATCGCATTTTGTTACATATCTTTACTTGCAGTTTTTGTTAATACAATGTACACTGGCTACTCAGTTCCCTGGTGGTTCATTGGTTAAGAATCAATGCTTTCACCGCTGCAACCTGGGTTTGATTCCAGTCAGGGAACCAAGAGGTCACACCACCCTGAAGCCAAGCAGGGTTGGGCCTGGCCAGTACTTGGATGAGAGACCACCTAGGAATAACAGGAGCTGTAAACTGTGGCCCACTGGAGAAGGGACTGGCAACCCACTCCAGTATATCTGCCATGAATACCAAGTGGATCAGCATGGTGGATTGCGGTCCATTAGGTCATGGAGAGACGGACACAACTGAGTGAAACAAACACACACACATTGTTTGTGGTAGACAATATATGTTCTTAAATAGACATAAAACTCACATATTGATTTTTTTGAAAGAACATTACAAATAAATGGTACAAAAAAGAATGACAAAGAATAAATAACTGAACTTTTAATTGGCTGATGGAGATTCTAGGAGGTGTAAATCAACTGTTTAATGATTTAATAAAACTAAGCAATGGTCTTGTATGTGGGATCTAAAATTCACTGTATAAGCACAAAACCCCAAAGTAGAATAGATACTTTATTATTATTATTATTATTATTATCTTTATTTATATTGTGCCAACATATTCTGTAGCGCTGTACAGGGGTTGAGTACATGGCAAAAAAAAAAAAAACTTAACACCTTATAAACAATGGAGGGACCTGTTTTTGAGCATAAAATCAAATGTACATAGAGCTTGTTTCCAAGGCACTAACACAAGAGTGAAAACTCGTAAATTTACAATCTAAGGGTATATACTTAGTGGTAATTTGATAATTCACACATTTAGCATCCCTGTCGCCCTTGACCAGTTTCAGAATTAGTTTGCTGGAGAAAGAAATTAGATGGATTATGGAAGAGGAGGAAAGGGATGTGAGAGGACATGGGACATAGAAGGGGTGAAATAATGAGTCAGTGGTGATAATGATAATAAAACGTGGTATAAAGGACACTTAGGGAAGGGGTGTTGGGCAAGAGAGGAGAGAAAGAGGAAAGAGAAGAAGGAAAACAGAGGAGAGAGGGTAAGGGGAACAATAGGGTAAGAGAAAGGACAGTAAGAGTGATAGAAGGGGTAAAAGATGGAACCATACAGGTGAAACGATGTAAGGAAAGAAAACAAGGAAAGAAATGAAGGATGAATGAGAAGCTGGGAATAAAATATGAATGTGCAGATTTGTTTTCTTGCATCTGCCACCTTAAAGGAATATGGAAGGTTTCTGATTTTTACTAGTTATATACATGTGCATCTATTAACTTTTATATATTTTATTTTATTAAGAAGTGCTTATAAGTTCTGTTTCTACTGCCTAAAATCGAACATATTTTACCAACTTGAGTCTGCCCTCTGCAGCTCATAAAGATATAGACTCTGCTGTGTGTGCTGTCCCTTTTACAGTAAACTCCTGATTATCTGGCACCTAACCAATCGGCACTCTCAAGCATCAATTCCCCATTTTAAATTTACTCCCGCTAAACCGGTATAACCAGCACTATCTGGAGTTCAAGACTGCAAAAAAAAAAATGCTAACTTTTTTCTAATTATTTTTTCTGGGCCTAAATGGCCCAGTTCAGGTGCTAATGCCTTTTTAAACACATTTTGATGGGTTTTGGGGTGTTTAAGGGTCGTTTAGACTCTTAAATTCAGGGACTCCCAATTAACCAGAAACTATGCGTATTTGGCAATAGGGTGCCAGATAACGGGGAGTTTACTGTACTAAGCAATCAGTGAACATCTCTCAGTAACATGTTACAACATGTTACAGAGATGTGGTCCCTGATAGGCTAGAATACTACACTGCACATCCACCCTACAGAGACTGGATTTGCATATGCTGCAGTGGGCAGACCCATATAGCGACTATTTCTTAGATATATATATATTTTTTAAAACAGAGCTTATAACCACTTCTTAATAAAATAAAGTACATACAAGTAAATAGATGCACAGGAGAATACAGTGTCTTGCAAAAGTATTCACCTCCCTTGGCATTTTTTGTGTTTTGTTGCCTTACAACCTGGAATTGACATGGATTGTTTGAGGATTTGCATCATTTACTTTACCGAACATGTCCACAACTTTGAAGATGTTTTTTTTTTTTTTGTATTATTGTGAAGCAATCAACCAACAGAACAAAATAACAGAAAAAGTCAATGTGCATAACTATTCACCCCCTAAAGTCAATACTTTGTAGAGCCACCTTTTGCAGCAATCACAGCTCCAAGTCGCTTTGGATAAGTCTCTATGAGCTTGCCACATCTTACCACTGGGATTTTTGCCCATTCCTCCTTGCAAAACTGCTCCAGCTACTTCAAGTTGGAGGGTTTGCGCTTGGAACAGCAATTTTTAAGTCTGGCCACAGATTTTCTATTGGATTGAGGTCTGGGCTTTGACTAGGCCATCCCAACACATTTACATGTTTCCCCTTAAACCACTCAAGTGTTGCTTTAGCAGTGTGTTTGGGGTCATTGTCCTGCTGGAAGGTGAAGCTCTGTCCTAGCCTCAAATCACGCAGAGCGGTAACGGTTCAAGAATATCCCTGTATTTTGCACCATCCATCCTTCCCTCAACTCTGACCAGTTTCCCAGTCCAGGCTGCTGAAAAACATCCCCACAGCATGATGCTGCCACCACCATGTTTCACTGTGGGAGGGTGTTCTTTGGGTGATGTGATGTGTTGGGTTTGCGCCAGACATAGCGTTTTCTTTGATGGCCGAAAAGTTCAATTTTAGTCTCATCAGACCAGAGCACCTTCCTCCATACATTTTGGGAGTCTCCAACATGCCTTTTCACAAACTCAAAACATGCCATTTTGTTTTTTGCTGAAAGTAATGGCTTTCTTCTGGTCACTCTGTCATAAAGCCCAACTCTATGGAGCGTTAGGCTTATTGTTGTGCTGCAGCTCCTCCAGGGTTACCTTAGGTCTCTGTGCTGCCTCTCTGATTAATGCCCTCCTTGCCCGGTCCGTGAGTTTTGGTGGACGGCCGGTTCTTGGCAGGTTTGCTGTTGTGCCATGTTCTTTCCATTTGGTTATGATAGGTTTGATAGTGCTCCTGGGGATCATCAAAGATTTGGATATTTGTTTATAACCTAACCCCGACTTGTACTTCTCAACAACATTGTCCCTTACATGTTTGGAGAGTACTTTGATGTTCATGGCAGTGTTTGGTTAGTGGTGCCTCTTGCTCTGATGTTGCAGCCTCTGGGGCATTTCAAAAAAAGGTGTGTATATGTAATGACAGATTGCACAGGTGGACATCATTTCACTAATTATGTGACTTCTGAAGGCAATTGGTTGCACCAGAGCTTTTTATGGGCTTCATAACAAAGGGGGTGAATACATACTCACATGCCAATTTTCTGTTTTCTATTTCTAAAAAATAGTTTTATGTATATATTTTTCTCATTTCACTTCACCAACTTAGACTATTGTGTTCTGATCCATCACATAAAATTAATATTAACAAAACATTGAACTTAAGGCTGTAATGTAACAAAATAGGTAAAAAGTCAAGGGGGTGAATACTTTTGCAAGGCACTGTATATACCTAGTAAGATCCAGCAACCTTCCATATCTCTTTAAGCCACAGACTTATTGGCCATATGCTAAACCCAACCCAAAGCTGATTATACGATTACACAATTTCAATAAAATGTTTATATAATATAGAACAAAAACACTATTCGGTCATTTGGCAAAAAATATCTCATTAAAAGAAAATGCAACCTGGATATTGTAAGGCTTTAGGTTGAATGGGTATACATGTATATGACCACTTAATTCATTGACATTAAAGTCTAAACATAACTACGTTCCTCACAAAAATATACTGTACTTGCTCTGAAGCTCAGTCTGTTACATGTAAAGTGTCACATTCTATAACTGGCCCATGGTTTGGAGGCTGTAATCTCCACATTGCAAAGTAGCAGAAGAATGTAGTGTATGAAGCATCTGGTTATAAAGTGTGTGCAAAAAGAGCAGCTTCCTCAGTGTAATATTTATATGATGAATTAAAAAGAAAGAAAAATACTCTGTAGATTTTTTTATCCATGACTACTTCATATAAACAAGTGAATACACTGGAGAATAGAATGCAGGGCTGTTACATCATATATATATAACTTAAGACATGGGCTTAGGAACTGGGGGGATGGGGGGACAAATCCCCCCCAGATTATATGATTTCATATATATATATATATATATATATATATATATATATATATATATATATATATATACTAGTGACTTGCCCGCTCATTGGGAGCCTCTTCCCACTCTCTGAACCCTGTGTCTGATTCCCCCCTCTCCCTTCCATGTGTCTGTTTCCCCCTCTCTCTCCCCCGCTGTCTCTTTGCCCCCTCTCCCTGCCCTTTGGTTTTTATCCCCTTATTTCCCTCCCCTTTGTCTCTTTCCCCCCCACCCCTCTGTCACCCCTTTTGTCTCTTTCCACCCTCTACCTCCTCCCCCCCCTGTGTCTTTCTCCTCCCTCTCCCTCCTCTGTGCTCTACGTGTCTGAAACCATTTTCCGGCTTGGGAAATAGATCAATTTCCCCAAGCCCAAAATGTGTTTCTGATTTCTGGCTTGAAAGATATTACTTTACGGACGCCATTTTTTTTCTTAGATAGCCATTTTCTGACTGTTCAAAAATACCAAATGAACAGCAAATTAGCTTGCAACCTCACTTACAAGCTCCCTGCCTCTCCCCCTGTGGTGTGTGAGGTTGTAAGGTAATTAGGTAGTCAATTGGGGTCTTACAGGATTGCAGGATTGCAAAAAATAACGCCTTTTAAAGCCATAATTTTTTCAAAGTCTTGGGGGCCTTGTGATGAGCTCTTTCGGGGCTCATTGTGGGCCTGGCAATTAGCGCCTTTTGGCGCTCGTTACAGCCCCTGTCATTTCAAAGTCTTGTGGGCCTGACGCTAAGTGCCAAAGGCCTACGGCCTTCGCCACTCATCTTGGGCTTGGCAATGAGCGCCAAAGGCGCTCTTTGCCTACCTTTTTCAAAGTTGTGCGGGCCTCGCGATGAGCACCTTCGGCGCTCATTACGCATACACAAGCCTGTAACTTTTAACATGGCGTGACCGACAATTCGTAACTACAACAACTATATATATATGGAATATAGATATATATATAAATACAATAAACTCTCAGTTATCCCTATACCCCACACAAAACCATACAAAATGTATTTAATTGCTACTGCTAATTACATACATTAATTAAAAGCTAAAAAAAAACACACAGAGATAAAGTTCATTTTAACAAAGCATTTTATTAGACATTACATACATCAGATTGGTACTTACAGTTAGATGCTGCAGATAGGCAGGTCCAGGCAGAGGCTTCCGATGAGCTCCTACAGTGTCAGGACACTTCCTGTGCTGCAGGGTCACTTCCTGTTGCTTCAAGTGTCGGTTAGATGAGTTTCTGGATAGGGGACATGAAGGTGGGTGCCGGTTGCTAGAGAGTTCCAGATAAACAGGAGTTTACTGTATATATATATATATATGGATGAATAATCAGAGTATTGCATTATATAGTGATACCTTTTCATTGGACAAACATATTCATAGTTTTCATGAGTAGCTTTCGAGAGCGCACCTCTCAGTCCTTTCCCTCTTCACCAGTTCCACCGCCGGCCGACAAATGGCGCTGCCGATATTGGCATATAAGGCACGCCGACGGAAGAGGCCTTGAGCTATGAGAGGCAGGCCCGAGGCCCTGGGGGGCCGAGTGCCAAGCCGAACATAGAGATGGACTCGCTGTTGATTCAGCTCCGTCGAGTTGCGCCACGTCGGAGGGAAGAATAGTTATTTACCTTCCCTGGAAATTGACGGCGCCCGAAAACTCAAAGCGCCATCTGGCGGATGGCACCTGTAACTGCAGAAGAAATGCACAGGCAAAGAGGCATAGATCCCACCTCTCTTTTTCAAGTCCGAAGCAACTCTGATTCCCATTGAGATGCACAGTTTATAGTTTTAAAAAAATAATAATGTTCTGTCCAGTGGGCTGTTCACAGGTCTGTATTAGTGTTGGTCAAAGTAAATAAACAGGGTCGGAAATATTTATGCATCTTGAGAGTTTGAGGTGCCATAAAACTGTAAGGAGACACAGGAATACGTAAAATATTAAAGGATCTACAACCTCAACTAACAGAGGACGCAGAACTAAAACATATATGCCCCAAACCTCCCATTCAGACAACCACCAAATCTGAGACAAACATTGGTGAACAGTAGATTAGCCAGTGAGCAGCACCACAGAGAAAATGGCACCAAACACTGCAATAAAAATCACTGCAAATTATGTCAGTACATCTGCAAAGAGGACACAGCCACTCATAACAACAAGAGCTACAACATCAGATGCGCATATACGTGCACATCACCCAATGTGGTCTACATCAGTGGGGTCCCCAACCTTTTTGGCAGGTCCGTTACCATTGAAGAAAAAATGTTCATTACCCGGGGGGCGGGGGGTACAAAAATGTTTCCGGCACCTCCCTTTTTTAACTGTAATTTGTGCATTTCAATGGGAATCTATCAGAGTTGCTTCAGACTTGAAAAAGAGAGGTTCCCTCTCGAAAACCTAGTCATGAAAACTATGAATATGTTTGTCAAATGAAAAAGGTATCACTATATACTGCAATAGTCTGATTATTCATATGGATTACTGGACACTCATGACTACCTCACTACTATATATATATATATATATATATATATATATATATATATATATATATACCGTATATACTCGAGTATAAGCCGAGTTTTTCAGCCCTTTTTTTAAGGCAAAAAAGGGCCCCCTCGGCTTATACTCGAGTCACTCTCCCCCCCGTGTCTCTCTAACCCCCCCGTGTGTCTCTAACCACCCCTGTGTGTCTCTAACCCCCCCGTGTGTCTCTAACCCCCCCGTGTGTCTCTCTACCCCGTGTCTCTTTCCCTCCCCCCTCCTCAACCTAAACCCACCTCCTCAGCATAAACCCCCCTCAACCCCCCTCCTCCACCTAAACCCCCCTAAATACCTCCCCCCTCTCCCCTCACTTACCTGCTTGTGCTCCGGCCTCCGCTCCTTGACCCGGCGCCGGCGCGCATGTGAGGATGAGGAGGAGGTTGAGGAGGGTGATAAGGGAGGGGGGGAAGAGACACTGGGAAGGGAGAGGTTGGAAGAGACACAGGGAAGGGAGAGGGGAGAAGAGACACAGGGAAGGGAGAGGGGAAAAGAGACACAGGGAATGGAGAGGGGGGGACACAGAGGGCACAAGAGGGACACGGGGGGCAGCACATTTCCCACCCTCGGCCTATACTCGAGTCACTCATTTTACCCAGTATTTTGTGGTAAAATAGCTGCCTCGGCTTATACTCGGGTCGGCTTATACTCGAGTATATACGGTATATATATATATATATATATATATATATATATATATATATATATATATATATATATATATATATATATTTTATACATATAATACATATAATATATAATGAGTTGGCACCAGAGTGGGGGGGGGAAGGGGTGTGGAGTGGTCATAACAAAACAAAATTGTTGGCTAAATTGAGGGGGTTCCCCAATTTTTTTGCATTAGGGCCCTCCACTCACTAGCTCCACCACTGGGTATTTTATAGCAGGTAGCATTTTATAAACCTGTTCTTTATGTACAGTATTAATATGTTACCCCATTCATTATCTTGCAATGGGGAAGTAAGAACAGAAGAATTTCCTATTTACTTTTAAACAAAAGGATTTAACTAAACAGCTGCAAAACCTATTACTGTGTCATTTGTCAGGATACAATAGCTTCAATCCAATTAATTTATTATAATGATTGTTTAATGCAGGGGTGTAATCATACTCCCTATCTATTGCCATTGCTCTTATCTTAGGTTTTTTCTTTTTCATGTGTACAGAAACTAAAAAGGTCAGTTTGACCTTGTTTGAGAAACTAATAGTGATTGACAGGTTAATATGATAGTATTTTCCTGAGCTTTAGGTGCATTCTCTCATTTTAAGAAAGTATTCAATTAAAAAAAGACAAACATAAAGTATAATATTTAATTAGAAGTACTATTACATGTCATAAATCAATTTCCAGCATCAGAAATCATCTAATTGGGTGATTAACTTAATGAGCAATGATAATTCTTATCTACTAATTTACAGCCTTATTAAATTGTGATTCGGTCATTTGAATAGGGCTCTATTTAAGCACAGTTCACAAACTAAAAACTTCTGTAAAAAAATATGCTATGTGCTTAAATAGAGCCCTATACAATTGGCCTAATCCCAATGTAATAAGGCTGTGAGTAATTATCCCTAGAGTAGAAAAGAATGTTGTGGAAACAAATTAAATTGGGAATTGATGCAAAGGTAATATATCTATATATATATATATATATATATATATATATATATACATATCTCTCTATCTATCTATCTATCTATCTATCTATCTATCTATCTATATATGTATCTCTCTATCTATCTATCTATCTATCTATCTATCTATCTATCTATATATGTATATATAGATATATGGTCGACTGAAGCCCTCCACAGTACACAGTACAGTAATACAAACAATGAATAGTACATTAGTGATTCTATTTGAATGTCTAAAAAATAAGTTAATAAACTTATTTCCTGCTCAAATTATTTAATGTAAATTAATAAAAACACAGACTTATTACTTGTTATGCAATACCATTATAGTTTTCAGTCATCTACTTCCTGAGGTGGAAGGAGACTTTGAATGCAGACAGGAAGCTCTCTGTGCAAGTAGAATTACATACAGAGCAAATCGGCACCCCGACTTTAGTGCGCCTGACATCTGTTCGCCGACAAATGCGCTCCTGACATCTGTGCGCCGACAAATGCGCGCCGACGCATGCGCTCACACAAAAGCGTGCCCGTCTATAGCGCGTCCTGACATCTGCGTGCAGTGTGAGAGGAGAGAAAGACAGGGTGAGAGGAGACAAAGACAGGGTGAGAGGAGACAGAGAGACAGCAGGGTGAGAGAGACAGCACGGTGAGAGAGAGAGTGCAGGGTGAGAGGGGAGATTGACAGCAGGGTGAGAGGAGAGAGAGAGACAGCAGAATGAGCGTGGAGAGAGAGACAGCAGGGTGAGAGGGGAGATTGACAGCAGGGTGGATTAGATATAAATGCAGTTCCTGCAGCACAGTAGTCTTGTTCTTCTCTACATCACATCACACACTGACTGCTCTCCTCCGATTACACAGCCTGTGCAACCTAACGCCCCTAAGCCCTCTCACCCTGCTGGCCCACTCACCATGCTGTCTCTCCCCTCTCACCCTGCTGTCTCTCCACACACACCCTGCTGTCTCTCACCTCTCACCCTGCTGTCTCTCCACACTCACCCTGCTGTCTCTCCACACTCACCCTGCTGTCTCTCACCTCTCACCCTGCTGTCTCTCCACACTCACCCTGCTGTCCTCCCCTCTCACCCTGCTGTCTCTCCACACTCACCCTGCTGTCTCTCCTGCTGTCTCTCCCCTCTCACCCTGCTGTCTCTCCACACTCACCCTGCTGTCTCTCTCCTCTCACCCTGCTGTCTCTCTCCCCCCTCTCACCCTGCTGTCTCTCCACACTCACCCTCCTGTTTCTCCCCTCTTACCCTGCGCGCAGTTGTCGGGAGTCGCTAAAGATGGGCGTCCTTTTGTGTGTGTTTGTGAATGCAACGGCGCACATTTGACGGCATTTGACGCACGCTCTAAAGTCGGGCTACCGAGCAAAGCTCATTAGTTTACAAGGTCACACCCTGTTGAGACAGTAATTGATACAAGCAGGATCAATAAATAAAATTATAGCCAGCATTAAAAGCATAATTGTATATAAACGGGAAAAATGTCAAGGCTGTGTTCATTTGTTTCTCAAATATTTGCCCAATTTCAAGTTTAGTTGCAAAGTACAATATACTGTAAAAAAAAAAAAACCCTCAGTGCTGCTTTAAACTCTTTCTATCAGTGTAATCATTAGTATATAGTTATAATAGGGTTGAATAATGTCTTGTTAACCGGTGTCTGTGAAAGACTAGACAATGTATGAGATATAAGAAAATTGCAGTTTTTAATGTGATGTTTTTAATGTTAAATGTTTCCATTCTACTTCAAGGTAAAACTCATGCATCTTACTGTAACAGGAACAATGCTGTGTGTACTAGCAGCTGTTATAGGACAATAGTGTGAAATAACACATGTCATCGCTGAGGGATATAGCAATAAAAGCTACAACATCACTATTAGCAGCTGTAAAATCTATAAATCATACAGAAATACAACAAGGAAAAGTGAATTAGCAATGCATGAATGTGCTGGGGGGTATTAGGACATACTCAACTAAAATAGCATTGTTATTGGAAGGTTTTGCACATGAAAGGCACCTACTTCACTTAAAAGGTCGCATATAGTATGTAGCCCCAAGTCATCCATTGTTGTTGTTTAGTCATTCAGTCGTGTCTAACATCCAGTGACCCTATGCACTGCAGCATGCCAGGCACATCTATCATTTTGTGTCTGGTTGTACTTATCCATATAGTGTTCTTGGCATAGACCATGGGGCGGGTTGCCAGTTCCTTCTCCAGTGGATTGCTATTTGTGTAGCTGCAGTAACACAATTTACCCTGTTTCATTTCTGGTTACATAAATCATATGACCCTAGCTACGTATCACCCTGTACTTACTAGATAGTGACCTGGTCCTGACTGCTGTCTCTGGCTCTCTTACCAGCTCTCCAACCAGCCAAGCATGGTGCTGCGAGTGTGCGGAGTGTGACGTCACTTGTCAGCGACGATACGTATCGATTACCCCACCACCCACAATAAAAGCTTGAATCGCCCACTAGTGGATGGTAGGGACCAGGTTGCCTACTACTGGTATACCTCACAGCTTCAGGGAAATATACCAGACCCTTCACCACGACAAGGTAGGGATCCTGAAGCGGAAGTCATCCAAAGGGCCACATATTAAATTCACTTTTTCATGAATGTATAAAAAGGAAAGGTAAAATTCACTGTAGAGGAAAGAGAAGGTAATAAATGTGTAAAAAAAGAAGAGAGGGGAGAAAAATAAACTGAAGGGTGTTTAGGGTTATCCTGGATAACTAGAGAAGATGTATTGATCCAGGGAGGAATCCGATTCCAGTATTTGGGGTCAGGAAGAGTTTTTTTTCTCCACTTAAGAGACAACTGGCAGTGTTTCAATATTTCAATGTATTTTTTTCTGTTTGCCTTCTTCTGGACCAATTAATAATTAATATTACAAGGATCAGAGGTTGAACTTAATGGATTAACCTCAATCATTATGTTAATATATGTTTATGTACTGTGTAAAAGAGGTGTCGTTTCTCACTCTAGAGAACAGGTGGTGGTCCCATGAGAAGCCTTTGACAGCCTCATGTTGCCCATCACTGTTTTGGCAGCTGTGTACAAACACAGAACAGTAATTATTTATTTATTTACTTGTATTGTTTTTTTCAATGAGCACATTGTGTTTATTGTGTTAGTTTAGCTGTGTGTGTCTTTTCCTCCACCATTGTTGCGCCTGCGTCAATATACAAACAAAATCTAATACTAAATAATAGGCACAGCGCGTGCACTCCGGCTTAATGCAACAGCTCTAGAAGGTGGTCTCTGAATAAAATATCACTATTCTAGAATTGTCCTTAATCAAAAAAAAACAAACATCTATTTATAATTAAATACTGAAATAACTAACAAAAATAAGTATCAACGTTTTAAAAACCAAGAATCATTATATACTATTTCTAAAGTATATTATAATACTCTGAATGAGATATTACTTATTGTAAGTTAAGAATTCTGAAATAAATATTGTATGTAACAGTGAGAACATTAAGAAGCAATAGTACAACTAATTAGTGGTAAAATCTGGAATTTAAAACGTCCTCAAAATCAGAGCAAAGATATAATATATGGGTCAATATATGTAAATATCACCCTTTTGCCATAGAAAAAAAATGATGAGAATAAATTGGTCCAAGAGGGATAGAAGGGCAGGATGTGAGGACTTAATACATATAATCATAATTCAGAAGAAATATATGAAAAGTATGGGGTGAGAGGCCAAGGTCAAAGTAAGAGAAAAGGAGTAGATTCACTAAGAATGGCTCCAAAGAGCTGGGTGATAGATCTCATTTGCCCCAAAGATGCTTAAGCCCTGGTCAGGAAGAGTGAAAATCGTTTGCAAATGTCTGCATGGTTACTTGGAAACATTAGTAAATATTGTGAAGTAATGTTGTGCATTTTGCTGTGCAATGGAGCCCATCTTAGTGAATTCCCCCAAAGAGAGAAAGATAGAATATATATATATATATATATATATATATATATATATATATATATATATATATATACAGTATATATATATATATATATATATATATTGTTGTTGTTTAGTTGTTCAGTCGTGTCTGACTCTCCATGAACTTATGGACTGTAGCACTCCAGGCACTACTGTCAGCTACTGCTTCTCTAAGCTCCATATAAATATATGAAGAGTGAGGTAGCCGTGAGTGTCCAGTAATCCAGAATAATCAGAGTATTGCTGTATATAGTGATACCTTTTTAATCGGACAAATATATGTTTGCCCAATAAAAAAGATATCACTATATACTACAATAGTCTGATTTAATATATATAGTGGTGGACCAAGAACGCTGTGCGGAACGTTTGCGATGTTGGTCCCGCAGTTGCGACCTCACAAAGCTTGTACAGCGCACGACATAGACTGGATGAGCGCTCATCCGCGAAGCCTTGTGAAGCGAGCCGTGTACGGCGTGGGACTTAGGCTGCATGAGCGCTGAAGGTGCTCATCTGCGAAGCCTCGCAAGGCCAGCCATGAATGGCGCACAACTTAGGCTGGATGAGCACCAAAGGCGCTGATCTGCGAAACCTTGCAAAGCGGGGAAAGCCTTTGAAGCCCGCGGGACTTAGGCTTCATTGTGAAAGGCGCAACTGAGAGCCAAGAGCTAAACACTAAAAACCATAAAAACAACAAAAAAAATTAACAAATATTATAACACACTCACAGACAGGACAGGGGGAGAGCCAGGAAGGTTACAAGCGATTTTGAGCAATATTTGGGGGTTTTCGTCAATCCAAAATCAGGCTAAGCGAGGGAAATAATGGCGGATGAAAAACGTCAAAAGTTCTGAAACTGCATGAAAATATTGCACGCGGCACTTAGAAAATACACGCCGGCAAACACAATAACGCTTACACCAACCACGGCAGACACGCAGGACTTTGAATATAAAACAAACGGCCTTCTGCGCGTAACACGCAAACATTCAGCACACATACAGGGATGGGACAGGGGGAGATGGTGGAAAGAGACACATGCCATTCCCAAGCACAATGCTTGCAGGTTAATGAAACCTGCAATGAGCGGCCCGTACAGTACGTGGGAGGAAAGGCCAAAGGCACTCATTGCTGGGCTCACGATGAGCACCGCAAATGGGTGAGGATTACAATGAGCGGCGAAGGTGATCAGTGCAAAGCAGGAAAGTTGAAGTACACGGGGGAGAGGTTTTGCAATGAGCGCCTTCGGCCCAAACACCCTGCAAATAGCAACAAAACTCTCATTGCTGCAACAACAAAACATGTTCTATATATGATCTAATCACTAAGGGAAAAGAATGGTATGTATTAGTGCAGAAAAAACCCCAAATACAAACAGAGGGAGCTTGTAATTTTTGGTCCACTACGGACCTGAAACTCAATGTATAGTGCAGAGACTCCTGCTTAGGGTCAGGTTAAATTAACAGTTTAAGACTCAGAAAAACTATCATGGCTGGATATTTACTCTATTGGAGATTTTTTTTACACTTTTTCTGATTATTTGTTCCAGCTCTATATGGTGCTGCAATGCAGTTTAATGATTTGGCCTCTTTAAATAAAGATAATTATATTTTCAAAAGATGCTTCAAAGGAAAGATGACATGATAACAAGTTCCACAGGATGGAGTAAATCACGGCTGCTTGTGACATGTTTTACTTTTTATGGAAAGACAGAAAACACTTAAGAGCATCCACATCTTGCACCAGTTCCAAAGCACGTCTGGCGCTGGGTCTAAATCATCACTCTGTGTTTGGAGATTCAGGCTGGGCGTGGTCCTAGTGTGGGATCATTTGCATGGCCACGCCTTTAAGACATTTAAACTCTGGTGGCATGAGTGAGACTAGAACAGGCTTATGAACTGGAGTCAGACACGTGGATGCACTAAGGCTGCCCTTGTCTCCAATAAATACTGCACTCTTTAGGCTGAAAACTTGTTTCACATTACAGAATAAGAAAAGAAACATCTGAGTCGTATTCGGCCACTAACATGCTACTCACAGTTTGAGGTAAGTTCAATATTTTGCTTTTCTCATTAATTTCTTTATTGAAATCCATGACAAGTATTGTAACACATTAACAATTCACACTCTATTACACCTAAAATAGTCTTTTTAAAGCTTGTACATTTCCATATTGCTATAAAATAACTGTCACCAGCATTTGAAATAAAAAGTTAACATAATATTGCTTTATAACATATGTAGTTTTTCTGTCACATCCTTGGTGGCAGTATAACAGTATCAATTAATGAAAGTGCAATCATAGGCGATAAAGCTTGAACTTATCACTAAATTAAAGTACTCACAAAATAATGTACTTTTTCCATTTTATTTTATTGTTTTGGTCTATTCTTAATTAAGTACTAATAAAAGTTAAGTTTTACTTAAAATAATCTCACTGATTACTATATTCAGACAGAGCCCTGCTTTCTCTTTTTTTCTTCTCTATGTAATATTATTTCTCAAATCAATTAAACCATTTTGCTATCCCCTCTCCTTTTCACTTCGCCTCATTTTTCTTTTATAATGTCTTCTCCTTCCCCCCTCACCTCCCCATTTCAATATAATACTTTGCAGCATTAATGATCGTAACCTAAGCTCACTCTGTAAAACCAACAAAAGCAAGACGTCTGTTCTCGTTTGTCAAACACTTGTCAATCACAATACAACCTTTAGCCAAATGTATATGTCAGACATATCAATCTTGTTTTCAATTTAATAGCATTTTAATTATGTCCCCATCTTGGTCTAGATAAGGCACCAACATATTCCGCCATGGTGTCCACAGTCTCTTAACTTTATCTACCCTGTCGTTTAAGTTACTAGACAGCTTTCTCATTATTAAAGTCTGATTTGTTCAATGTATAAGATGACAGAGCGTTAAATCTTTTTGTATCCATGTAGCATATATCTATATATATCTATATATATTTATATCTATATATATATATATTTTATATATATATATATATATATATATATATATATATATATATATATATATATATATATATATATATATATAGTTGCATATATAAAATCATATAAAATTCTGGGCTTTAAAGGAAGCAAACCCAATGTGCTGGTTCTGGATTACTGGATACTATTTAGAGTTATGTACTGTCAAGCGATGTTTTCAAGAGTATTCTTTTTCATTTGTGTTACTGGACATTCATGGCTAGTCCAGTCTACTCTGGTTGTTTTTAATGAAACCAGATTTTTTTTAAATCAAATGTTATAGTTGTTTAGAAATGTATCTTATTCTATAATGTTTATGATTGTAAGCTCTTCTGTCAGGGGTGCACTGATGGGTTCTATTGCATGTTCTATAGCTGTGTGTGACGTCACTAAGATTACAAATAGAGGTCTGTTATAAACTGCTGTATATATGTAATCCTGCAGTAGTCAGTACTGTAAAAGGCAGCTCATTGACTATAGTCTTCTCCAGCCTTGGCCCTGAGGCCCATGCCTAGGGCAGCATATTTTTAGGTGGCAGCGAGTGCATGAAGATGCAGTGCGTACATTAATATATTTGTGTATATGTACATAAATGTCTGTGTCATATATTTCTATCTTGACAGGTTCTGACATACCATATACACATAAACACACATAAATGTATGATTCCAGATGTAGAAAGGGAGAAGGAGGAGCGGCAAGTGGGGCATGGGGGGCGCACAAATCTTAATGGCCTAGGGCAGCATAAAACTGAAATGTAGAAGATAAGCAGATGTATTTACAGCAACATTATTTAACTCTATCTATTTACACATACATTACATGTTTTTGTGTCTTAGAGACATTTATGTCTCTTACTATCTATCAGTAGGAGGGGTTTACTAAGCAGTTTCTTAAGATGAGGTAAGAAGGTAAGAACCTCCACTGTAGTCCCATATTATTGAAGAACTGAGTCTTGATAATGGGAGCTATGTGTTTATAGAGTAAAAAAAAAACATAATAATAATAATAATAATACTGTAATACTAATACATAATCTGGCTCCTAAAAAATGTTTGACTGGCTCCTACTTATCCTGTGGGGCTCCTAGTTTTCAAATAAATTTGCCAATGCCTTTCATATACAATTACTCTTTAACATGTTTTTATTTACTTTCCTGAATTGCCACTCTATAAACAAGCTACACTTCTTTGTGTATCTATTTAATCCTGTTATTATTGAGTATCACATCATTGTGGCATCCCTTTCAATAGAACTGAATAAAGAGTTTATCTGCATCCAAGATCCATCCCAGCTGACAAACAATACCTGCTCCCGGTAATGCACAATCCAATATAGTATTTATATTAAAGGATACATTTATGTTTATTTCTTATTTTCAAGTTTCCTACGCTCCTTAATGTTTAAGGTAATCAGCATAATGTACTAGACACAAATGACAGTTAAATTGCTTGAGAGTATTTAATAATGTGTCACTGTATCTTTCAAATTAAGGTCTCGGAGCATAAAACTATGCTCTGTGCACTTCCAATTAGTTTGGATGAAGTTTAAACCGGTTTTGCTTATCATTTTTGCATTTAAAAAACGTTTGTAATGTTTAAAGCATACTCTTTTAATTGCAGGAAAACATATTTGTGTTCCATGTCCCTTTAAACATTATATATATTATGATTGTATAGAACTACTGCAGCTTTTCGTAGAGAAGTTTACATTATTAAAGCCAAATGGGACCCTCTATGCATTGGCTTGTGCCCATAGTGACCCTCATCACTTTGCATTAGTTTGTTAATTTGAGTTTTAAAAACTTTGGCCTCTATTCAATTGCAAGCCCGCAGATTATTATACAGGCCTGAGTTTGCTAAAATTACAAAGCGATTCAATTGAACAAGCTGCAATTTACGGTCCGAAAGCCTAAACCGTAAACCATGCAATAATTTTTTAGCATTTCAGAGCGTGATCATGATCAATTAAGCAAGGCCGTAACTAACGATTTAGAAAGAGTCAAAAGTAAATGAGACTGTGTCAATCAATTAGCGTTTAGAGTTACGATATGCATTCAAACTCGCAATTCGGCAATGTACAAAATAATAAAAATGAATGGCCATACTGTTCTAGTCCATGTGGGTGGCCTGATATGTATTAACTCCTTGATTCCAGAGATTGATATGAAACCAAAAGGAAATATATATATAATTGATTGCAGATTTACGAGCTTGAGACTGTTGTGCAATTAATTCTAATGTCTTTCATCGCTTTCCCCGTCTATAAAAGTGCAGTATTGATTTTTTATTGGCATTTACAGTTCTACGATCAGGAGTTTAACCCCCTTGTGAGTCCTATCTGGTTCCCGCAGGATTTTCTTCTACATTTGCCGTTTACGGGTGTGAACACATTTGCGGGCTTGAGGAATTGAAGCAATTCAATAGCTATTTGCGATTTTAGCGACTGTAACTCTTGCGGGCTTGAAAGATTAATGGCTTAGATGGGCTGTAACTTACGATTTTGACATCCGCAGGGTTTTTCAGCCTGTAACCCATAGATCGTTTGCAGGTGGCTAAAAGACGCCAATTGAATAGCAAATTAGTTTATGGGTTCCATTATGGGCTCCCGTAAACAACAATTGCTCAGTTGAATAGGGGCCCATGAGTACTGTTTTGCTCTATGACATTTTTTAGCAATCTCTCTAAATAATATTATTAATAATATAGCAGCAATTACTGAGTGTCTGCTGAGATGTGTAACACAAAATAAGCAAAGGTAATGACCTAAAACTTCTACAATATAGAGGGAATTATAAAATATATTACAGTCATTTACACAAATATCATCATGTGTATTATGGCATTAGATAATTCCTCCCCTCTTTTCTTTAGGAGTGAAGTTGACATTATTGAGTGATCAAATTCCAAACCCTTATGTACAAATCTATACGTAGTCTTCCTCCTCCATATCTCTCCATATGTGCCATGATGCTTTCCATGAGCCAAATTCCACTCTACGCTCACAGCTCCATTCCCAGCCCGCCATTCTTTCTCTTTCACTTGAGTAAACTCTCACATAAAAAAGTGTTTTTCAGCTCTCAGACTCATTTCCTCTCGTTGCAACCATAATGCAATTAAGATTCTTTCACACCGCTCCTCCTGACCTCTTAGTGTAATTAGTGCCATTTACTTAGCTCTTGGCCCTGATCTTGCCTCTGGCCCTTTGCACCATGTCAGCAAGAAACCCAACCTTCACTTTATGTGTGTTCAACAAAACCTAATCTTCTGTACCCCAACAACAATGTGTCGTTTTATAACTGAATAAATCATCTTCTACAAAGGTGTTATGTACAAATATAAATAAACATGGATTACACACACTGGGAGCCGCTGTGCATACTGACCCTCGTTGTTTTTTAAATTAGTTTGTGTCAGCCTGTTAGCCTAAGTTGTGCAATCAATAGTGACCTCTGTGAAATCTAGTTAGAAATATCTATCAATTTAAATATTATTCGTATTATTATTATTATTACTAGTAACTTGCTGGTAAAATTGACAGGATAATATTTGTGGTGTGTCTCCCCCCTTCCCCTGTGTCTCTTCCCCCTCTCCCTCCCTTAATCCGTGACGTCTGCACTGTCTTTTAAATTTCACAACTTTCAGTTAAGTTTACTGTAAGAAAATGTGTATTTTGTAAAGATACAATTCGATTGATAGTACTTGCTGTTACCTATAGTGTCAAATTATACCATATTTGTCTCTTTGTTTTTTATATTTTATTTTTGTAAAGGTATTACAGTATTTTACAGATCAGGATGCATTTAACATTGTCTTGATGGTGCAATTCTATACTTTCAATACATTAGGTATATAAATATCACATATAATAGTTGTCAAACTGCGAGTCGTTGTCATGTTTTGCGAGCTCGCAAGAACTGCGTCCCTCAAAAAGTGAGGAACGCAGTTCTGGCCGCAAATGGGCCGCATTTGCGGAGGTGGAAGCTCTACGCCGCCTCACTCCCCGTAAAAAAAAAACAACAGAAAAGCGCGACTTTGGAAAAAAAAACACGCCGCGGGACTTAGAAAAAAGAAATACGACCCGCAGGACTTAGAAAAAAAAAAAATACAAGGTCACAAAAATACGAACTTAACGGCCGAAACGCATACATCAAAAAACACAAAAAAACAATGAAAAATTACAAAAACATCACACACAGCACGGGGGGACAGCCAGGAAGTCTGGGGGGTGAGGTTGCACGCAAATGAAAGTTGATTTTATGGAGTTTCGCCACTTAAAAATCGGCTAAGTGAGAACAAAAAAGACGGACAAAAAAAATTTAAACGAGGCGCATGGGGGGACAGCCATGACATCTGCCAGTGAGGTTGCACGCTAATTAAAAATGGTGGCCGAAAAAAAGGAAAACAAGGCTACACGACCCTGAAATGTGCAAAACACCGCCAGGCACGTACGACTTTTGCCGGGGACGTACGAAGTACAAAAATTCACACTTAGGAAGCACGGAAAATGCTTGCGACCCGCAAGCTACGCCATTTTACAACACTGGTGGTTTACACAACTAAACCAACGGTTTACCCTCGCGCACGCAGTATATTTATACTGCACAATTGGGACATTGATGACACTTTCTCCTCAGGGCAGCAACAGTACAACTGCACATTATATGCTGCAGGAAAATAAAAAGAGATACAGTACTTAGCTCTTCAGGATATTCATTGCTGGATATATCAATTACAAATAGGTAAAGTATATTAATTTATTAAGTAAATAATGAATTAATAATTATAGAAAAAAATAGACATATAAATCTGTCTTTGTGATCAGAGCCGAAGGCGCTCATAGGTCCAAAAGTAAACAAGAGGAGAGGCTCGCTATGAGCGCCGAAGGTCCTCAGAGTAGAAAAAGCTTTACATGGTGTGTCAAACAGCATTGCCATGGCTTAACATTTTATTGCCCCGTCATTTTGATGGGCAAGTCGCTAGTCTTATTATTATGTTCCATTTATGAGGTTACAGAGTGTCTTGCTTAACTGGATAATGAAACAATATATAATTACTATCTCACATTCCAGTACGCAAACACACTAATAAAAAGAACTCTGTATGCATTCAAAGAACTACACACAGTAAAATGTATATACCTAGAAGCACTGTATAGAATACTGGGCTAGATTTATAGTGAAGAGCCAAGATATATCACTATCAGTTGACTTAAAAGCCCCCTTCACGGTATTCACTAAGATTTGCTCTACAGCTTTTGTATTACGAATGAAGAGCAGTTGTCATAGCACAGTTACAATTTACAATACATTTCATTGATATAGAAGAACTATATATATTCACTGCTCGTTATAAAAATAGAATAACGAATGATGGTGATAATGATTGGAATCTTTCATAAATCATACCCCTAAAACTCTCCTATGGCAAAGGCCAGCAATGGGATGAGTGAAAACATCACTTAATTGATAGTACAAAGGGTAGTAACTGGTACTCGTTGGCTTATTCCAGGATTAGGGATGTGTTAGATTTTTGCATATAATTGTGTAGTCTATGAGGCTTGATTCCTCATATCCAGCATAATTAAGGGAAAAATACCGCCACCCCATGAGCTTTTTAATACCCATTATTTAAAATGAGCTTGGACATCCCCAAAATTACCTTCCAATACCTCTATCTACAATGATCCAGGGGTCCCTGGGATTCCCCCAATATTCTCTATAAATCAGGCTATAAGTTGGGGATCCCGGAGATTCTCCCTATAAATCCGAGAGGTCCCTATAGACCACCATGGCACCTAAAACTTGACCTTTGTGGCAGATAACTATTAACCCCCACTGTGGAAGTCCTGTAAGGTCTACAATTAACCCCTGTGCCACAAGAATTCTTTAATGGAGCCATTACTCACTGCTATGTGTCAGACTGGAATAGGGCCCTATGTTTGTTTCATGAGTGCTTCCATCTTGGACTGCCTAAGGGAAGGGTTATCCCACTGAGAGTTCCTGCGCTATTTACTTTTATCATTAAGTAGCTAATCAAAGTTTCAAAATTTCGATAGAACAGATTAGAGACGTTATCTGGATCTTCCTATTCTTCTCAGCTGCCAAGTCCTTTTAGGAAGTAAGGTAAATATCTACTATCATGATTGGCTTAGGAGCACAAAAATATCTGGGGGGGGGGGGGGGGGGGGGATAATTCAACTCTATTCCAGGACATTAAACAAAGGCGGATCTACCGCCGGTGCATCTGGTGCAATACACCAGGGCCCTGGTATATTGTAGAAACTAAGGTTTGTGGTTTAATTTAACGGTTGTATGTTTTTTGTTTTTGTTTCTAAGATATTTCATACATTAGTGGGTTTAATTATTATAAAAAATAAAAAAAAAAACAGAAAAAATGACCACAGTGGTCCATTAATGTTTCCATTTGTTGTTGTAGTTCAGTCCTTCAGTCCTGTCTGACTCTTGGTGACCATTTGCACGCCATGCATCTGTCTATGTTTCTGGTTGTGCTTATCTATATGGATTTCTTGGCAAAGATACTGGGCTGGGTTGCCAGTTCCTTCTCCAGTGGACCTCAGTTTATCTGTCTACTATGACCTGCTCATCTTGGGTAACCCTACATAGTATAGCTCACAGCTTCATTGCAGTACACAAACCAAGGTGGCAATCCAGAATGTTTCCATTAGTCCCATTGAAAGTGCTGGAATTGTATTTGTTATCACATTTCCATTGT
Organism: Discoglossus pictus; assembly: GCA_027410445.1. NCBI lineage: Eukaryota > Metazoa > Chordata > Amphibia > Anura > Alytidae > Discoglossus > Discoglossus pictus. The sequence continues at coordinate 34,177,799 of CM050164.1, forward strand.
GCAGATAGAAGCTTCCTGTACATTAAAAGTCTCCTTTCACTTCAGAAAAATCAACAGTGCTTCTTCAAAAGGGTATATTACTGCAGTGGCCTTTAATGTACATTTTTTAAGCAAATTTCCTTTAAAACCTTGAGCATTACATCACAGGAAACATTGTACACACTGGCAGACTTGTGTTTTCAAGGGCAGATTTTAATTAAAAGGCTAGCCGTCCATCAGAGACATTATAACGAAGCTGCTAGAGATTTACACTGCAGATATGACTTTTTACATTGACAGATATGTGGAGATATGACACATGTTATGTATTGCTGTGTCTATACATCAGTAGCCGCTTATATAGCTTCAAAGTCATTGTGTACTTCCCAGAAAATTGTAAATCCCATAATTAAATATAATCTGTGTGGGTTGCAGCTTCTGTTGTTAGACATAAAAACAAATTATACTTAATTTCTGCTGCGTTACCTAATATAAATCTGTCACAATTTAAAGAGCTACTACAGACCAAAATGTTCTATAATGCATTTACCCCGTTTACCATGCAAGCTCATGTTCTAACCATTAAATAGTACTTGTGTATGAAATAACGAGTGACATATAGAGTAGAAAACAACTGAATTAAAGTGATGTCAGAAAACAGTTACAGGAAACGCAGGGCAGGGAGCCTTGTGAATCATTAGTCTTCAACAACTTTTTTCTTTTGAATTAAAAATACATAAGAAAATAAACATTTTTACGAAGTTTAAGGCAAGTCAAGGTTGCTTAGAATCTCTGTGTTTCTTGAGTGTTCATTTTCTTAAATTAATATTTATTTTTATGTTTTATGTAAAGCAAATATTTCTGATGGATAAACGATGATGATATATAAATGATGTTGTTTTATTTTTTGTAATTTATGAACAAATTTAATTTAGCAATAGAAAACCAACTTACTAAATATTGTCTGTCACTCATTTCAAGAGATCCTCCCACTAGACTGCTCTTGTTTTCAGTACCTAATTAGAGCAATGAATGGCTTCCATTTGTATATGGCTTCATTAGAGTTACAGATTGATACTTCAGATGACATATGCAAAAGGGGGCCATTGAAGGTATATGAAAGTGAGGTGGGTTATGAATGCATCCAGTAGAATTCCTCATAACCCACCTAGCAAAAAGTGTGTGCATTTGCAAAAATGTGCTGGGGGTGATGTAGACACTGCGCATATCGGGTACTTCATTAAAAAAATGTACCTGATATAAAAGCTGCTGATTGGCTAAAGGAAAGAAAGTGTCTGAAATCATGTGACTTGCCAGTAGCTAACTGAGCATGTCTACACAATCCCCAGGCCAAAAAGATACAATGTATAAGTTATGCTAATATTCCCTGTGAATTTCAGGGGGTGTTAACATTGAGAACAAACTCTTTGCAAATGCAAAAAATTCAGCAAACTTCATACTAACTATTTAACTGTTTACTTTTTTTTTTTTTCATGCAAACAATTTTATTAAGACACTATAAATTCTCCTCTATCAGATGCATTAATAGCCCAGCTCACTTGCATATAGATTTAATCCATGGAACAACTCATTAATAATAAGATAATTAGATACTGGTAACAAGACCCAATGGTGGTAGGTTCTCTTTCACTAGATGTCAGCCAAACTAAATGCAAAGCAATTTTTTTATTACTAAACATTTTTTTTTATAAACTTCAATTGTAAATAAGTAATTTACTATATTGCAATAATTGGGACCTCTGCTGTGACCCTATAACTTGTGCATACTTCATGGTATAAATACATTTACTGTGTAAGAGACACACTCTTAACCCCCCCCCCCCCCCTTGACTTCAGAAAACATTTAGAGCCAGCGTTTGAGAAGGAAAGTGGAAGGAGATGGTTGAATCTAGTAGAGAGGAATTTATATTTATATTCAGACATTTCTCCAATAGAAGGACATATGGGAGACTAAGAGGGAAAGATGCATTTTCCAGTAAGAATGGGACAACTCCTCCAAAATCGGGACCGATGTGCGGTATGCTTCGCCGTTCTCTTGTTGTACGACATTTATACCCATCATTTATAATATGGAAGGAAGGCATACACCACAAAACTAGACTTTATTTAGATCACCTAGCTTTTAGACTTAGGGGTACATTTACAAAACAGGGATAAAGTTAGATAAGTGGAGTTAAAACATAAAATATCCCCTGTTCCTATGTTTTCTACGGGACCTATCAAACAAGAATAAAGAGTAACTCTTCTATAAATAGCTACTATAGAAAACATAGGAAAGGGTGATATTTAATTTAACTTTTTTTTTATCCCCACTTGATCATTATATACCCCTCGGGGTCACAATTCCCTCTTCCACTGATATCTGGTTTGGGCATCTTCACCATGGCCTGATCTACAATGACGGGGATGGCCAATCAGTCATACTAGCAAGTAGTGATTTTTTTTGAATATTGTAGTTTGTCTTCCCTAACCATGGCTTCTTTGGAGCAGGGAGATGATTGTTTGATTCCCCAATCCCTCTGGCTTCAAAATGAAGTGATGTAATTCTGTTTTGCTGTCAGGCATCCTTTAAACTAATATTGTCTAATGCTGATTATATAGGAGATGTTATACTTGTACTTGTAAGGTTCCCTGGTGGTTCAGTGGTTAGGATTCAGTGCTTTCCCCACTGCGACCTGGGTTTGATTCTGATCAGGGAACCAAGAGGTCACACCATCCTGAAGCCATTCAGAGTTGCGTCTGGTCAGTACTGGGATGCGACATCACCCAGGAATACCAGGAGCTGTATGTTGTGTCCACTGGACAAGGAACGGGCAACCCACTCCAGTATCTCTGCCATGTAAACCAAGTGGATCAGCATGACCATGAACATATGTGCCTAGTGTGTTACGGTCCATGAGGTCACAGAGAGTCAGAAACAACTTAAAAAATACTTGTATTGAAATACATATAGATAAGAATGGATTGCTGGCACTACAAAACAAACAAGTATATACTTACCATTGGCATATGCAGTGAGCTGTCTAATTCTCTCATTCTCTGAAGCAGCTCTTTGTAAAACAAATGCAAGTGTAGAAAATATGTTTCATCTGCTGAGCGACCCAGTTATAGTATCTTGTAAAACTTGCTCTGTTTATCTTCCCTGTCCATTGAAGTGGTGCTGGGAGAGCTCTTGCTAAACATTCATATATCTTTGTTTTACAGAACAGAGGATCCACGGGTCTAGGAATGTTGTGTATGTGATAAATGACAAGACTTTGCCTTGTTATTGTAGGACTAGATATTAAATATTCTGTCTCTAGGATCATGCTAGATGTTCAGCCATAGAAAGTTATCAGATATTTTTTTATATAGTCTGTTAGTGCTATCCTGTCATTATTAAACAGAAAGATATATTCAGTCTGTGGTATGCGTCAAAGCAACAAAATGTATGATAATTCTGTGTAAGTCACAGCAGCATTGTGTATAATATATTAAATAGATAAACATCTGGCCTTCTTCATTTTGTTTACTGGACTGAGCCCACATATCATTTGAGGGATATTAAAGGTATATCTAAGTTTGCCTGTTTTCCCTTTTTCTAATCTAACACCAGCTGCTTATATCAGACACACACATTACATGGAGTCATTCTATACACATACAGCTTTATATTATTTAAAAATAAACCTTGTTTCCACACCTGCCTAAATAGGCACCTGGTACCTACCAATAGAAACACTGCATACAAATAATGATTACTAACCTTCCAGCCATCAGCAACTCAATGCAGAGGCCAACAGATCAGTGTCTGACTCCTTCTACTTCCTTTTACAGCGGCTACAAATCCCATGATTCCTTCCTGCACAAACAGTCATCATTGATTGTTACATTGTATTAAAATGTATAGCTGCCTGTGATTGGACAAAATAAATTATTAATTTTATGCTAATTTTATCAGGGGTTTCAACTCACAAAAGTTGCTGCTTGCAAACTCAAGAGATTTAGCAGATAAAGCAAATATCAGGGTGTGTTTTTAAATGTTTATTTTGCTATTTTTTCATGCAAAAAAATGTTTGCATAAAATACTGATTCTCCTCTAAAAGATGCATTAATAATCCCGGAAACTTAATATGCCTTTAATATTTTCATATAGCATAAAGTGTTACTCTGTATGAATATCCATGTTCGTATTGCTTGGATAATACTGACTTATTGATTTAGCTGAGAAATACTCTGTGTCCATTAATTCTTCTAATATACCAAAAAACATATATATTCATAATACTTTAGTGAACATCTAAAAGCTTAAAAGAGTGATCTACAGGGAAATAAAAGTTTGTGCTTTTGGAAAAACTGAAATAGACTTAAGGGTGGTGTCAGATCTTGATTAATTGGAATATTTAGGTAATATCAAGTGATCAATTGAATACTATTAAAATGCATTTTCCTACAGAAATAAATACATTCAAATTTGCCATTTTTACTGGATAATAATCATTACTGAGATAGCCGTTCTCAGGGTTTCATTGTAAACCCATTCACATTTGAAAACACTGACCACATTTAGTCCACCTGGTGTAATTAGGCTGATTAGGCACCATCAAATCTATCATAACCAAATGGAAGGAACATGGCACAACAGCAAACCTGCCAAGAGACGTCCGCCCACCAAAACTCACGGACCGGGCAAGGAGGGCATTAATCAGAGAGGCAGCACAGAGACCTAAGGTAACCCTGAAGGAGCTGCAGAGTTCCACAACAGAGACTGGAGTATCTGTACATAGGACGACAATAACCCGTACGCTCCATAGAGTTGGGCTTTATGGCAGAGTGGCAGAAAGAAAGCCATTACTTTCAGCAAAAAACAAAATGGCACGTTTTGAGTTTGCGAAAAGGCATGTGGTAAACTCCCAAAATATATGTAGGAAGGTGCTCTGGTCTGATGAGACTAAAATTGAACATTTTGGCCATCAAAGAAAACGATATGTCTGGCGCAAACCCAACGCATCGCATCACCCAAAGCAACACTTCAGTGGTTTAAGGGGAAACATGTAAATGTGTTGGAATGGCCTAGTCAAAGCCCAGACCTCAATCCAATAGAAAATCTGTGGTCAGACTTACAAATTGCTGTTTACAAGCCCAAACCATCCAACTTAAAGGAGCTGGAGCAGTTTTGCAAGGAGGAATGGGCAAAACCCCCAGTGTTAAGGTGTGGCAAGCTCATAGAGACTTATTCAAAGCGACTTGGAGCTGTGATTGCCGCAAAAGGTGGCTCCACAAAGTATTGACTTTAAGGGGGTGAATAGTTATGCACATTGACTATTTCTGTTATTTTGTCCTATTTGTTGCTTGCTTCACAATAAAAAATAAAAAAAATCTTCAAAGTTGTGGGCATGTTCTGTAAATTAAATGATGGAAATCCTCAAACAATCCATGTTAATTCCAGGTTGTGACGCAACAAAACACGAAAAATGCCAAGGGGGGTGAATACTTTTGCAGGGCACTGTACATTCCTAATGGCTTTGGCCTTACCGCTTCCACTGGAAGGTTGTTTTACTTATTTAATTTACACATTAACCCTAAATCTTCTAACTTCAAATCTTGTTCTTGCACCCCTGGGATGCTATAGGATTTAGGTGTTATATATTACTAGTGACTTGCCTGTCAAAAATGATGGGGCAATAAAAAAGTGTTTGAAATGCTGTTTGTCACGCAATGGGAGTCTACTGCGTGCCTCAGCTGCTTGCCTCACCTCGCTTTGCGTGGCTCGCAGTGCAATGAACGCCATTGCATGTTGCATAGAGCGCCTTAGTCCCACGTGTTTTTATACCTTTACAAATATGAGCCAAGCATCTTATTAACTGAATGTTCTTCTAACTCCTCATTTTTGATTCAAATGACTGGTTGAGCTGCCAGTTATAGAGAATGACCTTGAAAACTGGTGAGATTCAGTACAATTCATTCATTAACAAATGAGTAGGAGGTGAATTGAGCACTGAATGCAAGCTCTGTTTCTTCATTATCAAAGAGCAATTATACCTGTTAAGGTAGAAACTCTTGGCTGAAAGGGTCATTTGTTATTATTTTCATACAAAGAACATTTGGTACATTTAATATAATCTCGTCTTTATGCCTCTGGCAAATCATTCATAGACACTGAATGGGAAATGTGTTTTCCCTTTCTTTTACTTCAACACAATTGAGTAATATTGAATTATTAAATGCACAAAGAGGTATACCGTATACATTGTCACATTATAATTGACTATTCTACTTCATAAATGAGCAGCATTGAGGATTATTGAAGTAATTGACAAGGAAATACACTATAAAGATATTTGGCATTGTTCTGGATAAATTAACTAACATCCTTCTTGGTAAAATCCCAACAGATTTGGTAAATAAGTTTATAAATGTCTAAACAACAATGCAATCAGGCCTTTTAGCATCAATCATGATTCCCAGTTGCATTTCCACTCTTTTTATTGAATTTTCATGCTTTAATCTGCCTTTGTGACCAGACGTATGATTTCAGAACAAACAAAAATATAGGACATCTGCTAAGATTAGATCAAAAAGTACCATCAATAGTGTTTATTGTGCTTATTTTGATTTGTGTATCGAATATATCCTTATATTTATTTATTATATTTACTTTATATTTAACATTCATCTAAGGGCATGGAACTAGTGTGCACCAGCAGATATTGAATGGGAAATCATGTGGAAAATCTGTTTACATTTTTTAATTTGATGCAGAACTGACTTTGCTATCGATATTTCTTTTATAACTCCTAAATCTCCCCAGAAGCTGTTGCATGGATATTGAGGTTTGAGGCCCGGCCACATAGCCAATAAGCTGTTTCCAGTGGCCTTGCTGATTAAAGTAAATGGTGCTGGGTTGTGTCAGCCCATTTGAGAGACAAGCAGCTGCAGGATAATAATGATAGACAAACCAGACCAGCAACCAGAGCTAATCACTGCTAGAGCTACAGGATATTTTGCAGACCATTTGTATAATAATGTACCAGTGTGTAAGACATGGCATAATTATGACAATAATAGAATAAATTGTATGATTTATGCTCCACCAGCACATGCTGCATATGTTACCTCCAAGACTTGTCTTATTGTCTTTAAATGAGTCTCCCTGTTACTAAGGAAACTCAGAGGAGAATGTTTATAATAGTAATGGATACCATTAACAGTATTCAGAATATATTTAATGTAATTTACTGTATCTAGGGATTTGTTTTCCCATATTACATTTTAGAGTCTAATGTCCTATATCTTTTCAGGAATCCAAAATAATCGAAGACATTTCAGGAAAAGAAGATGGCCACACTGAACCATACAGAGTTCAACTCTCTGCTTATGACATATTTAAATGCATACACGGAGAATGTAAAGAACACAACAGTAACCAATCCTCCAGACCAAATGGAAATATTATATGTTCTTCTACTCTTAGGATTCTTTGGCTTTTTTACGTTTGGTATAATGTTCAGTTACATCCGCTCCAAAAAACGTGAGCACTCAACAGATCCTTACAATACATATATTGCTAAAGATTGGGATAAGAAGACACCAGTACCAACGTTAAACATTATGAAAGCTATGCCATCTTGCTACTTGGTAGAGAACAGGTTTGCAGTGGAACAACCTAACAGTCATATTCCATCCACAAACAGTAACTGATTTTGCCGTCCATATTAGTTAGGACTTAGTGCTGTTGTGGACTTATTGAAGAGGTAAAACATGGGATGAATATTGTCTGGAAACGAAAATAAGCCATGCCAATAAATCAAACCAACAAAACTATATAAAATGTTAACATATGAACACAGCTTTTCCTAAAGGAATTACAATATGGAAGTTTGCGTTACTGTTAATAGCCTGGTCCATGTAACTTTCATGACTAGTCTTCTAGACATATGAAGTGAAGAAAGAAGATAATCTTAATAAAGTTGTATAATATTTATGCTTTCTCTAAGAATACAGTTTGACATTAGTACAGTGTTAGCCATAGATGATCAAATTATTTTGTGAAAAAAAGCAAAATAAAATATAGTAGTACCATTATTGACTGAGTTCAATATAAGGGTAACCTTTCAAGACTATTAGGTTTTTAGGACTGAACCAACACAATAAAACATTCTGGACTATTTTTGTCTTGTTAGAATTATTTATTTGAACTCTGATATGAAGAATAAGCACTTTATTCGGCATTAAGGTTATGTGGGAAACCCACAAGTTCAGTGTACAGGTGGATAAGTGGTTCAGTTTCATGGTCTATGGTCTCATGGCCTCACAGGACTAATCAAGATCTGGTTATACTTCCCATTGCATGGAAGACATCATTCTAAGCTGTATAAACATGAAACCAGTTTATCCAGCAGATGCCAGATCACATATAACTTTGTACAAATTGATAGACTTATATTTTGTTTGAAAGAACTATTTACAATTATATATATTGTATTTTATGACACATTCTCTTACACTTTTATCATGTTTAATCTGTTGTATATAATATTTTGTTGTTCGTTATTACTGACCTATTAAAAAAAAAACAGTTTGATTATGTTCTAGTCTTACTTTATTGTACTATTTTGAAGCATGATTGAAAGTAGACAAATATATATTAATCTTCGCATGTGAATTCAATGGCATTAATCTTACATGTTTTTATAGCAATAAAAAACTAGACATTGATTTTACTGCTTTCACGTTTGAGAGAAATCTTACGTTTTATGATATAACATGTGAAACAATATAAGTATAAAATTGAGGATATACAATATAATGTAATATAGTACTTCTAATAAACAGCCCTATTAAATTGCGATACGGACAATTGAATAGGGCTCTATATAAGAACAGAGCATATTTGTTTTACAGAAGTTTCTAGTTATTGAAGACCTTGCTTTTGGATAGAAGTTCACTAACTTAAAACTTCCGTAAAAAATATGCTCTGTTCTTATATAGAGCCCTATTCAATTGGTCAAATCGCAATTAAAATATAGAACAGTAATATAGTACAATATGTAAACATCAATTCACTGTACTCTAGATCAACCTTTATGCACCAGTTATCATCCTAAACGTCTCTTAACTTCTTAACCTCCTTTGAGATCTGAACCATTAAAACAGGCATTTTCTTAATTTATTTACTACATTATCAGTCTTTTTCACCCCTTTCATGGCTTTCTCCCAACCTTCCCCCCCATTTCCGTTTCTCTCTTTTCACTGGCAGACAAGGTCTAAGGGCCTCAGACTAGCTGTTAAGAAACAAAGCTCTAGAACCATATATTTAATGAGCGTTATTCCTTAGCAACAAAAAACTAACACAATAATTTTAAAAAAATAACACATTTCAATTTTTTTACTGTTAAAAAAGAATTAAAACATACTGTAAATTCTTAGAGTAAAACCAAAGAGCAAGCTCTTGTACAATACAATGACAGAGTAGGTTTCTCTATGTTTAGTGGTAAGGCTCGATCAACTAATCAGAGTAAGTAAATGAAAATCAGGTATCACATTATCAGTACCTACTAAGGTACCAGTTAGATACTCTTGCACAAGAATAAGGAGATGGAAATACTGTGATATAATCCTAGAACCACAATGTATTTGTTCTGCTGGCTAAAAGATGGTACTATAAGCCAACATTGATGATTAGTGTGCAAGAGAGATAGTGTAGATTGAGAAAAGCAGGTGATCCAGAACACAGCATAGAGGTACTCCAAATGACAGTGTTCACTGAAGGAGTGGAGAGCTTACAGGAGTAATGGGTGGTCTACCATGTCAAAGGCAGCAGAGAGGGCAGGGAGAGTTAGTAAGGAGAAGTGCCTCTTTGGTTTTCTAAGTGAATAGGTCATTTGTTACCTTGGTGAATGCATTTTAGTTGAATGTTGGGGTCCGAAGCCAGATTGCATTGGGTCAAGTATGGAATTGTTGGAATTGTAAGGAGGTGGTGAACTAGCCATTCCAGAGGTTTGGACTCTAGGGGGAGTAGCGAGATAGGACAATAGCTAGAGAGGCATGAAGGATCAAATAGGGCTTCCTTAGAATTTTTGTGAATAAAGCCTGCTTGAATGAGGATTCGAACGTGCCTGTGGAGAGAGATAGGTTGATGAGCTAAGTATGGTGAAAAGAAGACATGAGTTTGGATACTTCATTTCTGTGACTGGTGTAAAGTAGCTGAGTGTGTCTGTGAGAATTTTGAGAAAAAGAAGTAATGTGTCTGGTAGTGAGAGAGGCAATCTGGTGCATGGTGGTAAGAGAGGCAATAAAATGATGGAGTGCAGAGAGATGTCACCGGGACTTGAGAAGACAAGATCAATGGAATGGCCCCCACAGTGTATAGAATATATAGTTATTTGGTGACTAAAAGAGGTTAGAGAGAGAAGTTTAGAGATGACAGGGGTATCTGGATTATTAACGGGTACACTGAAGTCCCCCAGAATGATAGTGGGAATGTTAGAGGAAAGGAATGAGTTAGGAGAAAAAGTTGTCAAGGAAGTCTGAGGTTGGCAGAAGAGGACAATAGATTACAGCTGCATGTAGAGAGAGCTAAAAGGGCCTGATGAAGTTGACTTCAATGGAGGCAAAGGAGAGAGAAAGAGTGAATGCTCTGAAAAGTCCTGTAAAGTTGGGGTAGAGAAGACATCCCAATGGTAACTCTGTCACCAAGTCTTTGGATGTGGCTGAACCACAGACCACCATGCAGCAGGTGAGACGTTGTGACGATTTCCAAGTTTCTGTGATGGTCTGTAGATTTTTTTATTTGATTTTAGATTTTGCATACAGGGTGTGCATTCCAGGGGGCAAAAGAGAAGGTGAACTTGGCTAAGGGCTGGCAGGTTATGGGTCTTTAGTTTACAAGCCTAGTAGAATGATGGTATAGTCAGAGCTGGTAGCAGTTAGAAATGCGAAAGGGGTTAGGATTGGGGGCCAGAAACTAGTAAAATAAGGAGAACGAAAGGAGATAGTACTGAGATTAGTTACACTGTGCTTGTTTTTGCAGGGATGGAGATAATGGATTTAACAGTGATGAGCTTATTGGAGCTGAGGTGAAGATAAGAGTGAGTAAATAAGATGAGAATGGCTAATTTGTTGCAGTGTGGAGAGTATAATGTGTTTTTTGTAAGGAATAGAGTAAAGGCAGTGAAATGGAGGAACAGGTAAGATATGATAAGAAAAGTACTTATATTCTGATGATTTAAAACATGGCTCCACAGTTTTCTTTCAGGTATTAGGGACAGCTGTGAGGATTTCCTTCCAGTTTATCTCCAGCCATTCTCTGGTACTACACTTAGACTAGTTCACTCAGCTCACCATTAGCTCAGTAAGTGCACATCAAAAGTTACCTATCAACAGACAGAGGAGTTTTGGGGAATTTAGGCAAGATAGGGTCAACTTTAGTAAAACAGGTTGCAGATAAGAAGAGAGATTCAGATGCATATCAAAAAAGGGCAGTATTGAGAGGATTATTGGCTCATTTGTGGTATGTGTATGTGAAAGAAGTAGAGTACACTGTCATCTTACAACAAAAAATGTTTTATTAGTTATAATATGCAGCAGTACATATTTTTATATTTTTATTTTTGTTCTTTTTTTGTTGTTAAGACAAACTAATAATTTTGAGTATCTTTCAGTTTATTCCTGTTCCTTCCTGTTTATTTAGCCTAAGGAGATCCATTCCATTTCTCAGAGTTGCTGATTTACGAGTCAAGTTTACTTGTAAATCACTAGCAACATATTAAAAGTAAAAAAAAAAAAAAAAAACTAGCTCAACCAGAAGTGCACGCTAAATGGTGTAAAAGTCCAAAAATCGCAAGCCAAGTGTAGCAGTCCCATTAAAATTTTCTACAAGCGCAACACATTACCTCTGAGTGCTCGTAAGTCCTCAGATTGTCTAAAAATCCTATGTGTACTCTGAATCACCTGTAGAGACATAAAAAAATGCTTCTCTGAAGCAAGCAAGTGTCGGATCTGATACCATTATCAACTTAGCACCTTTATTGAGTCAGATATCAGGCTTGATTTCTCATATTCAACACAATTAAGGGGGTTAACAATGCCCCCCATGAGTCCTCCAACTCAACACTAAATAAAAGTACCCTGGGGATCTCTTGGATCCTTCCCCAATACCCCTAACAACAGTGATCTTGGGAATGCACAGGATTCCCCCAATAGCCACTCTGAACCTGAGGAACATGGGATTCCCTCTTCTGCGCTGAGGTGAACACCAGGGTGCCATCTTCCCACGAGCTGTGAGCTGGGAACCAGGGGTTTCCCCCTTCCCATGTTATATGCCCGAGATCTGCCATCTATCTATAATCAGGGGGTCCCTATAGACCCCCATGGCACCTAAAATGTGTCATCCATAATAATCTCCTATGCCATGGAGGTGCTGAAAGGAATAACTAATACAATGCCAGAGAGGTCCTTAAAGTACCCCCGTGGCATTTAAAATTAACCCCTGCTATGGAGGTTCTGTAAGGACCTCCATGGCACAATAATAAAGCTCTAAGCCACTTAGGTCCTGTAAGGACCTTCATGGCACCTAATATTAACCCATATTGGATAATATATAAAACTAGCAAATTGCCCGTCAAAAAATTACGACAAAAGATTTGTAAGTCAAGGAATGCTGTTTGGCACAGACATTATTTTTTGTGGTGGTCTGAGATCTCTGCGCTCATTGCGAGCCTCTTGGTTGTTGTATTTTTTTTTATCAGCAGCGCTTTTGGTGTCATTGTAAGGTCGGCGCTGATGTGCTTTTTGCGCTTATTGCAAGGCTGTCCCCTGGTGTAGTTTGTGTGTTATGAGCAGCGTTTGCGCTCGTTGTGAAGCGCACAGTGAATGTCTTTATCGTTTCTGGCGATAGTGTTTTTTTTTGTGTATATGTTTTTTGTGATGCTAATGAAATAATTAGTAAATGAATAAAGTAATATACTTTACCTATTTGTAAGTAATACATGCAGGAAGCATTGTGCTGAAGAGCTGACAATCTTCTTTCATGTTCCTGCAGCATACAATGTAGGTTTGCAGTGTTGTGGAGCTGAGGTGTAAGTGTCAGCAATGTGTGCAGTGTGTAGTGTAAATAGGCTGTGTGCACGAGGGAAAGCCGTTAGTGTAGCTGGGTACTTCTGCATTCAGTAAGTTAGTGTTGTAAAATGGGGGCGAATGTGTATGTGGTAGGCGGGTTTGTATGATTTAGCGTCCTTACTAATAGTAGGTTGTACAGGGTTTTGTAAAAGCCGTATTTGCTTTGTGGTATTTAGCGGCTTTGGGGGTCATGTAGCCTCGTTTTCGTTTTTTCGGTGGCCATTTTTCCTCTCGCTTAGGAGATTTTCGAGTGTGTAAACTTTGTAAATTGGACAGAATTCGAGGTTTAAGCTGTGTTGCAGAGGTCCCGGGTGTCCCCCCTTGGTGTGGGTAAGGTTTTTATTTTTTGTGTGTATTTTTGTGTTTTTTAATGTTTGGCGCTGTGCGTGGGTTGTCCGTTAAGGTCGTATTTTTGCGAGTCCGTAATGAATTTTTTCTAAATCCCGCGGGTCGTAATTGTTTTTGTGTAAGTCTGCAATTTTTTTTCTAAGTCCCGTGGCTGGTATATTTTTGTGTAAGTCCGTAGTTAGTCATTGCGTGTTTATGTTTTTTTGCAAGTCCCGCTTGTGTAGTGGTTTATAAGCGGTTGTGAGGCACTGTAGAGCTTCCACCTCCGCAAATGCAGCAAATGCGAGGGTCTGCATTTGCGGTCCGAAAGTCGTAGGGGGTCGTAGGGATGAGCGCCTACTCCGCTCATTTCCACCAGCGCAAGGAGCTCTGTCGGCGCTCCTTGCCAGCAACTGCCGCAAGCATTAGCAACAACCGCATTTCTGACAACTATATATGTGATACATTATGGAGAGCATTAACTCAAATTGTTAAAATAGGTTGAACTGCAAGGCTTGCATATATATACTCCTTATTGAGAACATATATATGCCCATGAAGTTGGGCAGTAGTATATATTTGTCACACTTCTAACCTATATAGCTCATTATTTTATATATTGCTAAAATCTGTTTTACCTAATATAGCTATCAACGGATTTGATATTTAGTGGTTCAGTCGCGTCCAACTCTCTGTGACTGTATGGACCGCAGCACATCAGGTACATCTCTCAGTCACTGCACCATCAAGTTCATGTTCATTGCTTCAGTGACCTCATCTATCCATCCCCTTCTTCTTGTGCCTTCAATCTGTCCCAGCCTCAGTCTTTTATAGGGAATCCTGCCATCTCATGATATGGCCAAAATATTTGAGATTCAATTATTTGCGGAACCTTGCACTTTCTTTCTTCCCTGCCTTTCAAAGCTTCATGAGACAGCCAGTCCATGTCTAGTCCCGTAAATCTATTCTTTATCTCCACTGCGTATTCACAGGGGATATTATTTATTTTGTACATGTTTGGTCTTATGATTTTCCCTCTTTTCTTCAGTTTAATTCTGAACTTTGCAATAAGAAGCTCATGGTATGATCCACATTCAGCTCCAGGTCTTGTTTTTGTTGACTGTATAGAGCTCCTCCATCTTTGGCTACAAAGTATATAGTCAATCTGATTTCTATATCCATCTGGTGATGTCCTTGTGTAGAGTCGTTCCTGAGGTTGTTGGAAGAGGGAGTTTGCTATGACCAGAGAATGAATTCTACTAATCTCTGACCTGCTCCATTTTGTGCTCCAAGGCTAACTTGCCAGTTATTCCAGATATATTTTATTCTCCTACTTTAGCGTTCCAATCTCCTGTGATGAGAATAACATATTTTGTTCTATGATGTGTTGCATATCTGTGTAGATCTGGACAACTTCAGCCTCTTTAGAGAAGCCACAGTAAAAACCAAACATGAAACAACAGAATGGTTCAAGATTGGCAAAGGAGTGCAACAAGGTTGTATATTGTCACCTTATTTATACAACTTATAAACAGAGTACATCATGTATAAGGCTGGGCTAGATGAATCCAAAGCGGGGATCAATATTGCTGAAAGAAATATCAACAACCTCAGATACGTGGATGATACTACTCTGATGGCTGAAAGTGAGGAGGAACTATTGATTAGGGTGAAAGAAGAAAGATGGCCTGCTGATCAAAAGACGTAAATATTGGCAAAAAGCAATCTCAGTTCCTGGCAAATAGACAGGGAAGAAGTCCATCCAGTGACAGATTTTACTTTCCTGGGATCGAAGATCTCTTTAGATGGTGACTGTAGCCATGAAATTAAAACATGTTTGCTTCTGGGGAGCAAAGCTATGGCACGCTTGGACAAACTAATAAAAAGTAAAGCTATTATATTATCAACAAAGGTCCACATTGTTAAAATTATGATATTCCTATTAGTAACATACAGATGTTAGAGCTAGACCATAGAGAAGGCTGAGCGCCATAGAACTGATGCCTTTGAATTGTGAGAAAACTGCTTAGAGTCCCTTGGACTGCAAGAAGATACAATAAATCAGTACTTCAGGAAATCAAGACAAACTGTTCACTGGAAGGCTTGTTCATGAGGCTGAAGCTAAAATATTTTGGCCACATTATGAGAACACAGGATTCCCTAGAGAAGACTCTGATACTGGGAAAGACTGAAGGCACATGAAGAAGGAGAAGGCAGAGGCGGAGATGGATAGATGAGGTCATTGAAGCAATGAACATGAACTTGTTGGTGCTCAAAGGGGATGTGCCTGGATTGCTGCCATCATGGAGAGTTGTACATGAACACCTAAAAAACAACCTGATGATAAGGAAGGTAGGAAAGCATAGGAAAACATTACTATGCCTGATATATCTGACATAATAACTATGAGTTTTAGCCTTGTAACTGCTAAACAGTTCCTGTCACTTGTTAGTGAACATTTTATAGGTTACTTGGTGTCCTTAAATTGAATTGTTTGTGGTATTCTGACAAATACCCACAAATATTCAAAGGATCTTAATGGAGTACAATTGAATCAAACTTCAGACATTTTGAATAATAACTGTGCTCACACGGCAACATCCAGAAATACTGGTCTGATTCTGGCATTGACATTGACAACACTGACATTTGGGACTAGTCAACACCAACATCTATAGTAAGATGTCAGCAATGTTGGAGCATTCCTATCCCAGCTGTAGATGTCTTCGAGCCTTCTCAGATATAATACATGCTTGATGTGAGTATCCAATCACTATGTATACTCTTTTGATCATTTAAGGAGTATGTTTTGTTCTCAAGTAATAAATGTCTTGAATAAATATCTATATATACACAAGTTGTTCAAAAGAAATAAAAGCAAAATTAGCGCAACTACTTAAAAAAAAACAATTGAAGCACAAAGATCAAAAAATATATATTAGAAGAAACTTCCTGTGATGAGTCACCAACTAGCTTTCATAAATCTGTAGCATTAGTAAAAATAACTGCTTTATTAATAATAACAGTATAAAAAGGAGGATAAGAGAGAGCGCAACCACCTTGTCCTAGTGTAGATCAATATAATACACAAATCATCAATTGTTCATCATAAGGAGTGGGTACTCACGTTTGATAACTCCAAACACTTCTTGGACTTTAATCCGAGTAAAGTTTTTTTTTCTGCCATGGGCCTCTGGTCTGGTCAGTAGTAAGTTCTTTTTATTATTATTTTTTAATCTAATGGTACAAAATCTGTATTTAAATATGTAGCTATCATTAAGACCCTAGTTTCTTATAGTTATAGGAACGTAAATGTACTTACAGTACAACGTGCTTCAATCAAACAAAATGGTGTTTAGAAGTAGTGAGTTGGGCTTAAAATGAGATCACGTAGGTTCTTGGCAATTAAAAACACATAACAATTGATTCAAATAAAAACAAATAGTATAAAAATAAAATTACAAATGTTCAGAATCAAATAGTGCCACCTAGTTGTCTGATGGTTTATACACTATCCAAACAAAAGATCAACAGATTTAGCATAAAATAGTAAAAAAAGACCATTTGTAAGTACATAGTCATAAAACTGAAGAAATTACAAAAGATATGTAATATAAAATATAAACACACATCAAATGCGTTTCGGCTTTTCTAAATCGGCTTTCTAAATGTTATTAGTGGGTTAGAGTCTCTGTTAAAATGATGAAGAGACAGAGATATAAGAAAATCCTTTCTCGAATAGATTGGGTTTACGGTATATATATTAGACGTCTGTTTATTTTTTGGGTCTGTGGTATCTGTAAATAGTGCTACATTTGGTACCCATTTATTGTGTTATATTCATGGGCACTATATTTTGTTTATTAAGAATTATATCGTAAATCTGTCTTTTCATTGCAATTTCCATAGGAACAAATACCCAAAGGTTTTTCTTGTCCCATTACTTAAGTCTCCTATTTATTGGTGATTATTGAATGATGGGATAGTCAGTATGAAGACATTGGTTAACATCAGGACCTTCTGCCTCTATCTTCTGGATTTCCATTGGATTATTAAATTGGTCATATATCGCAACAGAAACTTCTGAATGCTTAAATCAAATATTGTACTACTCCTAAAACCCTTCACTATATAAAAATCTGACCTGCTCCCTTCTGAATGCAATTATATTAAAATATGTGCATGTGTTTGCAAAAACAAATATGGATTCTGGACCTTAACTTTGTTTTCATAAGAATATTGCGGAATTATATAAAAAAAATTGACTACCTCAGCTTTATGGTATGTTGGCTAGCATATTGTGTATATTAATAAAAACTTCAAATTCCCTCCATGCAGCTAAATGTTAATACACCACTAGAGGGCTTTCATCACTTGTTATCAAAAATCATAATAGGGGATGTTGTATATAAGAAATCCCAGCTTTAATTGCAATACATTGTTGGGGTTAGTACATGTTTTAGTATGTATAAGGGCATATACAATGACATGAAAAACATCAGTGAATCTGATCAATATTTTGGGTTTTGGGGAGAACCACAATTTCAGCCATAATGATTTTCTGTGGGTGTTTTGTAATAAATCCTGGAAAACCCATCTGTGCAACAAAACTATAACAGATTGGGTTAGTAGAACAGAAGTTTAGCCGAACATCTGCCACATGTAATGCAAGTCCATTTGGGGGATATAGGCCACCACATCACTACTTTATTAAACTGGGGCTTGATCTACAGTTACTGAGGGGAAGAAAATTGATTCACATAAACTATAGACCCAGTTACAGAGTCTGGAAATTCCTTAAAAGCCAGTCAAAATATTTGCATAAATCTTCTGGCATGTGAAATTAAATAACACTCTGCTGCCATACATTAGAAATGGAAACACAATTAAAAGGGACATGTCAGTATTTTCACTAATTTAAAATTAATATTGATATTAATTGGCCAAATTTTAAATCTAAAAACCATGTTTCATAATTATGTCTTTTTTCAACTATAAACAGTCCTAGACATCTCCACTGTAGTCTTAGAAAACGTTCTGCTTCTCTTCTATGAATATTTTAGCACTTTTGTAACAGAGACAGTTGGCATTGCTTATCTGCCATACATAAAGCAAGAAGTCTTGGAAGTTGTATCGTAAAATATAAAAACGGGAACCTGTCCTGTTGGCTGGCCGCAAGCAGTGGCGCCCATCGGCCACTAGGTGACGCGGCTGCTTTTTCAGTGAATTTCTTATGGCTTAGGGTTAGGTATTAGTGTTGGAGGTTAGGGTTAGGATTAGGCATTAGGGTTGGGTGTTAGGGTTAGGTGTTAGAGTTAGGTGTTAGGGGTTAGGGTTAGGTGTTCGGGTTAGGTGTTAGGGACAAGGGTACTCGCAGATAAACTTTTCACTGACAAGAAATTCACTGACATCTCGGCCGCGCCACCTAGTAGCCGATGTCTGCCACTGCGTGAGGCCAGACGACAGGAAAGATCTAACAACTGTCTGCATAGTTGCTAAATTAAGGGTTAATTTAATATTTTTTAAAACAAGTTTGCCTATTATTAATTAAATAGCATATTTAAAAATAGAGCCCCACATTATTAACACAAGTTAGAGTGTACTCCATAGGTGTCTTCAACTGTTTCTTAATTCAATTTACTTTTGATCAATAAAAAAGTATTACAAGCTAATAAAAAAAAAATCAGTCTTTTATCTGCAGCTATGAAGGTTTAAATCAAGGATAACCCCCAAAGAGGATTCATCTAGGGGTCTCCCCTCCAACTTAACTTGGATTCATTCAACATCTTTCAGTGGACAAGTTGTTCATAAAATTGGATGTAGAGGGTCTGCAAATTCATATGCATTGGACAGTGTGAAGAGAACAGGGGAAGGGGGCATTCAATACTATACATCGATAAGATGGGCACTAAAGTTGATAACCTTTTATACTCTCTGCAACACCCATATCATAGTCCAGCAATTTCTTACTGAGCTCTTGAAGATATATATAACATATTTGCTGTGATCTGTATTTGATATTCAAATCTATGCTACAGATCATGTACAGAGGGTCCTGCAACATTTGAGGAAAGCCTAAGAAATGCAATTTTCAACAGACCTCTGTGGCCTTCTTGTGTTAAATAACTCCACTTGTTCTACTGATGGTTTCTGCTAATATTGCCGCAGTGGTTGAATGGCAGCTACATATAATTTTGTAAATTCTGCCTAACTAGAAGATTCATGAATTGGTATCCCATTTCTTCTGGTGGCCACAAATGTCCATGCAGATTATAAGCAGAGCATGTTACTGCCTAATCAAAAGTCCACATAGTGAAACTTCTACAATCACTTCCGATTCCTACCAGAACATGGTCACATATTTTTATGAGCTTTGCAGCAGATCTGTGAAGGAGGTGTGGAGAGGGAATCTTTGCAAAGTGCACAATCTTGAGTGTGTCTAACACGACGTACCCGGCCAGTGTCCTCAGTCTCTTGGTTCTAAGACATATGCCGTTGATGGTTTGCTAATCCACGGTATCATTTACGTATAGTGTGATGACGCCTTGTGTTGCGTTTAGCCGCTAAGTCTGATGTTGTGTACTTTCCATGTGTGCGTGAAGGGGTGTCCCAAAGCACAAGTACTTCAGACCGTTTTCATAAATAGAAGTATCTTTATTAGTAAAATTCTGAGACAATCCAGGTAAGTGAAATCCTTTTATAAGAACAATAAAACCAAGTAAAAGTTACAGACGCGTTTCGCTGCTGTAATCTGCAGCTTCCTCAGTAACAAAAGGTTTTCTTCCTCTATTCAGGATTAGATAGGCCTGGTTGTGGGAGGATGAAGGGTTTGAGGTATCCCTCTGGTTTAGAGTAGTCCACCTTGTAGAATATCTGTTGTGTCTAACAATTTATAGCCCACTTCTGTAGATAAGTATGTACACCCTTGAATATGTTTGGACCATTCATGGGCATATCTTCTAAACAAACACTTTCACCAGTGCATGGAGTAAAATCTGCAAAGTTACCCTTCCATACAATAGGAGTTGGCCAATTTCGCCTTCAATAACTGTATTCTTGATTCCTTAAAAGTTTTTTTGCAACTGTGATTTTCATCCAACTTCCTTTGCAGTTCCATTCTCCTCTACTAGGCACTAGCAACTGATCAAATGGTACAAGACTTCACCACAGTCTAATCTTGCGGCACAGAAAGGCCAAAGAAATATGTTGACCGAAATCACCTTTTATGCATTGTTATCAAGTGGACAACAGAGAATGATTGTGTACCAAGCATCTTTGAATGTCAAATTTCGACCCCATTATGTTGACCCCTTTATGTTCACTTGCAACATCAGCCCTTTTGCCCCCCCCCCCCCCCCAATTACCATCAATCTTTTGTATCTTTTCCATGACTCATTCATTAAAACCATTGGTAAGAATCCCTGTTCCTGTTTGGTTATCAATCTAAACATGACAAGGAATTCAGGTAACCCGAAATCTCATTGGCTGGAAAGGTTATGGTCTGAATGAGTCTTCTTGGACCCCTTCTGTGGGCACCCATGCATTTATTTGGTACTTCCATGTCAGATATGTGTAGTTTGCACCTCTCTAGCAGTTGTCACCCCCTGCTCTCACTCTCTATTCTTCATACCCTCTACCACAATGCCAGAATGAGCTGTGATTGATACAGTTTCTATGAAAGAGGAAACCCAAACCAGAATGTGACCCTTATTTGTATTCTGGTATCGACACATGAGATGCGTTAGCCAATCAGTTTAAAACATTAACATGTATTTGCTTAGAAAAACAAAACCCAAACAACCCCATGTCATTATTTTATACATTAAATAAGGAAAAACGTTATTTGTTTTTGTCAATATCCAATAAAAAAATGTGCAGTCATAGCACAAATTAGGGTGTTCTCTTAAGTAAAATGCTACATATAGTGCCCTAAAGGAAAAAAATGAAAGCAGGTGATAAGAAATGGAAATTTCAGAGAAAATGTCAGTAAGTAGGTGAACTGTGCAGAATGTAAGATATTCTTAATTCTATTTAAAAAAAGCTGAAGGCCTTGACAAATGGTAGTAGAGATCATCAGTGTAAAAAAGACGTAGCGCAAGTTCCTTTTCTTATGAGACAGATTCTCACGTCCAAATGTATGCACTGATATAGTGAGAATGTTCTGTTATATATTTAATATTTTGTTGTTTCAGATAAATTGTATGTATACATTTCTGAAGTAGCAGAACTTGCAGTTATTGTCGAAAGCTGCCTCTTCTGAGCATGTGCAGTGAACGACGTAGTTGTTACGTTAATATAGAACCAAATATATAATAAAATCCTCTTCTCTCACGTGCATCACTTGTTTTCCATAACTCCATCTGCTGATTAAATAAGCACATCTTACAAATGTCAAGCTATCTGGCAGTGTTGAAACCAGACAAGATGAGCATCTATTTTGATAGCATCTTAGTGAAGGAAAATGAACAAAGTAGAAAGATGTTTTGCAAAAGTCGCATTGCCATTAACTTACCTTAACCAACATTTATTATGCTTTAGGTATAGAAAATTTCATTAATTAAATTACACACACAATCATATATAAAATGCATCTCTCCTTTATAACTCTCTAAAAATAGGATGTGTATACATAAGACAAGTTCATCTCAAAATATTACAGACGTGAACAATCAGTGTCCAAGACCCAACATAAAAGAAAATCACTATTTTCAAATGTTCTCCGCAGTATCGCTGCAACGCACTACATTATTTTGTTGTTGTTTGGTTGTCTAGTCATGTCTGACTCTCTGTGACCCTATGGACCACAGCAAAACAGGCACAATTGTTATGTCTCTGGTCGTGCCTATCCATAAGGTTTTCTTGGCAATGATACTGGAGTGGGTTGCCAGTTTCTTATCCAGTGGACCGTGATTTTTCTGAACTTTCTGCTATGACCTGCCCATCTTGGGTGACCCCACATGATATAACTCACAGCTTCATTGAAGTACATATGTACCTTCACCACAACAAGAGATGCATAAGGGGAACTACATTCTTAATATATAAACTCATTACGGTACCAATATACCAAGTCACATGGCTTGGTACTAAAGGGCGACTGTAATACAAACTCATGCATTTAAAACTCCATCACACACTATCTATATTTAATGTAGATCAATTATTATCGTTTATTTGTAATGTGCCAACATATTCCGTAGCGCTAAGTACGGAATATGTTGGGGCATATTCTCTCGAAAAAACCCTGTAATGTTTAAAATATGATCTTCTTAATGCATGTTAGAAATAGCTGGACTACAATAGTCATTCAAAATGTTTAATTGCGTGTTGATATAGGTTTTTATGACTTGAATCTTCATTATTACACATCCATAGGATGCTTTTCAATATAGCAGTAGTGACCGTCCCTATTACTCACACAGTAGCACCAGGGCAAAGATCTGGTAACATTTGAATATCAATGTGAATTTTTATCAAAACCGGATCACATGAAACAATTATATTATTACATGCCTATACACATTCCTTTCATGTTCCTGGAATGTATATTATAGCCCATGCTATACTACAATGGCAAATTGATTATCCAACTACCTAATTCAATATTTTTTTTATGGGAAACAGATTTCACTGCATGTTAGCACATTTTGTCATTTGTTCACATGCCCAGTATGTTGTTTGGTATGCAGGATATGTTTCTTAGCTGCTAAACCTTTTCGAAAATCAAAATGCTTCTTGTCAGCTACAGTGACAGAAAGAAGATTTTAGAAATGGTTTTATTAAATTCAATCCTGTGTAACCAGTTTATCTTGCTTAATGCCAAAAACAGAGTAGCATCTTACTTGCAAAATGTTATTGGCCAAAGGCTTGCTAGGGGCAACTGTAGAGTTAACTGTGCAAAAAGTCAAAAAGACATTTTGTTCAGGAACACTTTTAGCAGAAAATATGTTTATGGTCTTGGGGAATTATATTCTGTTTATTAGTCATATACCATATTTTGTGGGGATGTAGAAATTGATAACTAACATAGGGTTTATTTACAACTATAGAATATTTTATTCATGTTAGGGACAGCGACAAATGTTAAAAACAATCAAAAAATATATGTAAAGGCAATGTTTAATGAAATCTTTTGGCAATGGAATAAAGATGCTTCTATCCGCAAGCGTGCCTTAATTTTTTATATATTTATTAGCAGATATATCTGTCGTTAATCAATTTTAAGCTTTTATACACCATTGAGTAGAGCTCCATTCATTTGTAAAGTGACCTCAGAACAACTTTCAGTGATTAATGGATCTTTTTAATGTCTAATATCTAAATAACATATAATATTCACATATATCAACATATTCGGGATGTAGAGATGCGTTCGCGATGCAGAGATGCATGGTATTTTTCACAAATGTTTTTAAAGGAAAAAAAACAAGTATTGTAAAGATTATTTTAAGCCCAAGTTTCCATTATCTCATGCAGATGCATTGCTGTGCTTTCCATTATTTATGTCATATAAGTTAGGGTTTTATAAAAAAATTCTGTTCATAGAATTAATATTTTACATTTTTTTTGTAAGAACTTGTATTTGTAAATCTGGTTTATTATTATTATTTTTTTTGGAGGTACAACTGGCCGCAGCGAGTTTTATTATTATAATATGCAAACGGCATATGTAAATTCACTATAACGGGGAAGGAGCCCCGGGCTTGGCAGTAACCCCATCCCTTGAGCCCACGCTCAAGAGGTCAACCTCTGTGCCGTTGTCACACTTTCCCTGGGGTAGGGACAGCCCCTTCTCACCATTGGCCCGGGCAACTCCCCCACCCGCCCCAACACAACTTATTAAAACTCTGCTGCAACAAACCACATATCAACAACCATAAGCTCATCACATGAGCAACAAATCTCCTGAATAATGACTTAATTATATTACAATATTTCTTATTTTCATTTTTTTTTTTTTAAATATGTAAAACTTAACAGTATAAAATGCTCTTACAACAGGGTGGGTGCCTGGTTCCCTCCCTGCCGCGGAGTGAGGCAAAATGGCGCCCGCGCTGGCCTAAGGGGTGGTTTATTATTTTGATGTAATGTATTGCTTCAATTAGTATTGGCAAATAATAGACATTATATTTTACTGGGTAGTCAATGATATGACTGATAAGGTAGACCTTAAGAAACCCTAAACCTGGAAGGGGAGGAGTCGAAACGCACGTAGGCAAGTAGACAGTATACCATAAAATGAAGACAAGTCAATTAATTGATTGAATATTTGTGTGGAGTATAAAATCAGCTGTAACCTCAGAGATGGTTGTTGGCTATTTGGGACTGCCCACAAGGTTCTCTATTAGTGACATTGCTACAGCAGTAGTGAATATGCGACATGGAATGGCATGTTTGTTTTTTTTTATCATACCTAATCCTCATTTGGGATTTGTGTATCGTTGTCTGCTAAATTACCCTGTGGGAGGGGTAAGAACCCTGCCATGTGAACAACTTATTTGTATGACTCACCTAAGTATATGCGCTGCTTGGGGACAAACACATATGGAAGCAATCTTATCAATGGCTTAATTATGGACAGTTAATAACTGTTAAATAAACAAGTGGTTTAATGTTACACATATGTGAGACTTTACTATTTAAAGAGCTCTATTGGACATTCAAATAAGATATTTTCTCATGAACTACACTATGTGGAGTCTTTTAGTAAGTTGTTATTGCATGGTGGCTGAGTTTGGGACACCTTAAGCACTGGATATTTTTGACTGCGGAGTCATCTATATTAGTGTAGTGGGTATGCTAGTGGGTTTATAGAATGTTGATGCTCTAATTTGATCCCAGATTGGAGATTTTTTATATTTATAATAACGATTTATATATTTTTCTATTACTGGATTATACTGTAGTAGTGTATACTTATATAACTTTATTATATTACTTTATTACTGTATAATACTGTATAAGATTATACTGTATAAGCTTTCTTTGGACGTATTGTTTGACCTCTTATTTAATTATATATATATATATATATATATATATATATATATATATATATACATACAGTTGTGTTCAAAAGTTTGCATACCCTGGCGGAAATTGTGAAATGTTGGCATTTATTTTGAAGATATGACTGATCATGCAACAAAAAAAAATATTTTATTGACGGATAGTGCTCATATGAAGCCATTTATTATCACATAGTTGTTTGGCTCATTTTTCAATCATAATGATAACAGAAATCATCAAAATGGCCCTGATCAAAAGTTTACACACCCTTGAAAAAATGATGGCAAGATGAATGCAGCATGTTACCAGAAAATACTGGCAGACAATTTCTTCTGCACAAAGGCTGCACATGGGACGCTCTTGGACTTTCCAGCATGACAATGACCCTATGCACAAGGCTAAGTTGACCATCCAGTGGTTACAGCTGAAAAAGGTGAAGGTTGAGGAGTAGCCATCACAGTCTCCTGACCTTAATATCATAAAGCCACTCTGGGGAGATCTCAAACGCGAGGTTCATGCAAGACAACCAAATACGACCGAATGCGTTGGAGGCATTTTCCCAAGACGAATGGGCAGCTATACCATCTGCAAGAATTAGGGGCTGCATAGACAACTATAACAAAATACTGCATGCTGTCATTGGTGCTAAAGGGGGCAATACACAGTATTAAAAACTTAGGGTATGGAAACTTTTAAACAGGGTAATTTCATTTTTTTCTTTGTTGCCATCTTTT
Source organism: Discoglossus pictus (assembly GCA_027410445.1). Taxonomy (NCBI): domain Eukaryota; kingdom Metazoa; phylum Chordata; class Amphibia; order Anura; family Alytidae; genus Discoglossus; species Discoglossus pictus. The sequence continues at coordinate 34,203,967 of CM050164.1, forward strand.
GTTTTATGATTGTGCCATTCTGTTATAACCTACAGTTGAATATGAATCCCATAAGAAATAAAAGAAATGTGTTTCACCTGCTTGCTCATGTTTTCTTTTAAAATGGTACATATATTACCAATTCGCCTAGATATGCAAACTTTTGAGCACAACTGTATATATCTTTTTTAACTTTGGCACCACCTTCATAAAAGGATAAATTGACCAATACGAATGCCCATATGTTATCATTATAAAAGTTGATTTTTCAGAGAAAATCACGGGAGCCTATAGGTCCTAGTAGTTTTTGTATGAGCCACAATTAATTTCCATTTCTGTATTTACAGGGAAGGTACTTTACAGTAAGGTAATTTAACATGACCTATCTGAAGCTTTGATGTTTTACTTTGCATATTCACTCCTGGACACAGGAAGGTGGCTTCATACTACCAGTGTCTCATGCTGCTCTGACACACATTGAATGTTTCTAAGCATCAAGAGGCATTAGTAGTTTGAGTTCCCTCCCTGTGGGCATGGCCTTAGATAACAGCTGTGCAAGATGTCAACTCTCACAAGAAAGAAGAGCAGGAAAGGAGCAGGCTGCAGATGGTGAGAATCTGTTACACTGGGGTCTTCTTAAAAGTAAGTGAAGTATAAATTGTATATCATAATTAAACTGAGAAGCATAACATGTATTAATTAATCCAGATAAAAGTTTAATATGAACAGAAAGCAGATTTTTTAGAAAATCTGATTTTTTTAAAACGTTGTTTATGTATAGAAGAAATCCAACGTGTCTTGCTTTCATCACATTCTGTTAGATGGAGAATAAGGGTTGTGTTTTCTTTCATGTGACACAGTAGTCGAGAAGAGGGAGAAGTGAGGAGGAATTGTTAGATAGTTGGAACTGACACCGCACCCATCCCTCTCACAGCCCGGGACCAGGCACCTTATATTAATAAATGCAAGCACTGCTCTATAGAAATGTAATCACCCCTCTTACATAGACAGCCTTCATCAAAGTAACATGAGGCATCAAAACATATTTTTGATGATTAATAATTTTACTTTTCCCCTGCTTAAACATGCACTTACCAGAAGGCTAGTTAAAAAGGTGAGAGGTTAAATGGCTGGTAAGTAAAGGCAGTTGAGCTTAAAGGGCCTCATTCAGAAGTTTATCATAAAACTGACAGCTGAGAAAGAAGTCCAGATTTTGAATTTGTTATGATAGAAGAATTTTACGAAGTTGTCACGAAAGTCACCCAAGCTGTATTCTTTTTTATTAGTAGATACTGGTGTTGCTGCCTTATATTAACAGGTTAGCCATAAAGCCAAGCATTTAAAGAAATATTAGATGTTACATTTCCTTAGAAAATAAAAACATGTTTCAGGTATCCATAAAATATGACAAAATTCAAAAACATTTATTTGCTTTTTAGGCTTAATTATATGTAGTAATCACTAAGTATTTCAGGTTTGTGTGCTATTTCTGTTGTATTTAACGTAATGATGGATTATTCACATACATAGCCAATAGCTGTCAATGTGATTGAATTAAGAAGACTGTGTTGGGTGTGCTAATACTGTATTTCTATTATACTTATAAACTGGGCAAGAATAATATTAGATGAAAATCTAGTATTTTTGAATATTTGCTAACAATGTGTGAAACAAAATATGGAACTGTTTAACCCAATTCACTGAGAGTAAATGTCCAGAAACTAGACTATGGGAATTCTTAGTTTTCCCCATGTATTAAAGGCTACACAGACACTTAAGAATGCAGATTATGCTTTTGATGTTGCAAAATATCAGCCCTATTAAATTCCCCCAATGTGAAAACCCATAGCCCGTAACAGAGCCTGCTAGACTTACGGCTATTAAGTTGGCCTCTTACAGCTACCTGCAAACAATCTGTGGATTACAGGTGGAAAAATCCTATGGCCGTCGAAATCGGAACTCCGTTGCCTTAAAGCCATTGATCTGTGACGCCCGTAAATGTTATGTTCCCAAAACGCTATTAAATTGCTAAAAGTCCACTGGCGTTCAAACCGTAAACCGTAAATGGAGCCAAATAGCCTACGGGTAGAGAGAGGACCCGCAAAGGTGGTTAAAGTCCTATCTGTAGAACTGTTATGCAGATATCAACACACTACTGTATTTTAAATTGAAGGGAAAGTGATGTTAGGTATTTAAATTAATAGCACAACATTCTCAAGCTCGCAAATCTGCAATATAAAATACTTTTTTTTCTTTTTAATTTCTGTGTTATATCGATCCTGGCAATCAATGTGTTAATACATATAATGGAACTCGCATTGGACTAGAATATCATATTTACTGATTTATTAATATGACATTATTTCTGAAATGCGGATGCGATCGTAACTTGTAATTCAAACCCGTAAGGGATTGAAATCTAACCTCCATTTTTCAGTGATGTAATGAGAACAATTTATTTTACAATTGGCTCTGTGTAAACCCATAACTACGGGTTTGACTCAGCCGCACATCAATGTGCGCAAGAATGGTTTACGGTTTTGGTTGTCAGCCACGTCGGTTACGTGCTTGGCTAATTTAATAGGTCCGTAACTCCGCTGAATTTCAAGCCCGCAGGCTTTGCGGGTGTACTGGTACCGCTACGGGCTGGGAATTTAATGTGACCCTATGTGTTTTTGGGTTCATATATTTACCTTTAATTTCATAATCCAGAAAATTGCCTTTTATCACCCTATTATAATTTCCATAAAATAAAAATAGGAATATGTCATATTTAGTTTATGAAAATAAACCGTGTGTTGTTATTTAGGTTAGTAAATTTTTGGCGGGGGGTAACTATGTTACTTTTCATTAGTATATCACTCTATACAGTTTTCTTAATCTTCACTTTTTGCTATAGACTAACAGTCAGTGTCAATCATCTTTCAAGTTTCGAAATGTAAGGTTGATTAACTATAGAACAAGGACTAATCTTTTCCAGTGTCCTTTTCAGAAAGCATTTCTGTAACCAATAAACACTTAATTTTGAGCAACATTTCTAGCAAAACCTGCCCTGGAGAAAAGTCTATAGCTGCCTTCTGTAACGCTATGGTACTAAAACTAAGAACCTGACGCATTAAGAAAGCAAATATGGAATCATTCAAGACAGAAATACAGATAAAATTGTAATGTTGGTGCCAAAGATTGTTAGAGATATTATGACAAAGCTAATAAAGTATAGTGAGTAAGATTTAAGAAAAATATGTTTGAGGTAGTTCAAGGCAAAATTCCTCCCTATTGTATTGCAGATGTCTTACTTTGATTTTTCAGTTCCTAACTATTTTACAGTAGGGTTTCATTTTTATTTAAAGCTAGATCTGTTCAGGATAGTGGCCTGATATGAATATGTATCTGCCTCTTTCCTTGCAGTGGACAAATAACAGTCTAGTAAAAAATGTACTGAGGACAGGGCCAATACAATCCCAAGGGACCACGCTTATAGGGTTGGGTTATAATGGTGTTTTTAACTGTGAGTAAAATCTGATACTGAAATCAGATATGTACACCAAACCTAAGATCCAAGTCGGAAAATATTCACAACTGGGTGGATGCTCATGCATGTGTTAATATTCATGTTTAACATTTTTTTTTTTTATATTGAATTAAATATATATATATATATATATATATATATATATATATATATATATATATACAGGGAGTGCAGAATTATTAGGCAAGTTGTATTTTTGAGGATTAATTTTATTATTGAACAACAACCATGTTCTCAATGAACCCAAAAAACTCATTAATATCAAAGCTGAATATTTTTGGAAGTAGTTTTTAGTTTGTTTTTAGTTTTAGCTATTTTAGGGGGGTATCTGTGTGTGCAGGTGACTATTACTGTGCATAATTATTAGGCAACTTAACAAAAAACAAATATATACCCATTTCAATTATTTATTTTTACCAGTGAAACCAATATAAAATCTCAACATTCACAAATATACATTTCTGACATTCAAAAACAAAACAAAAACAAATCAGTGACCAATATAGCCACCTTTCTTTGCAAGGACACTCAAAAGCCTGCCATCCATGGATTCTGTCAGTGTTTTGATCTGTTCACCATCAACATTGCGTGCAGCAGTAACCACAGCCTCCCAGACAATGTTCAGAGAGGTGTACTGTTTTCCCTCCTTGTAAATCTCACATTTGATGATGGACCACAGGTTCTCAATGGGGTTCAGATCAGGTGAACAAGGAGGCCATGTAATTAGATTTTCTTCTTTTATACCCTTTCTTGCCTGCCATGCTGTGGAGTTCTTGGACGCGTGTGATGGAGCATTGTCCTGCATGAAAATCATGTTTTTCTTGAAGGATGCAGACTTCTTCATGTACCACTGCTTGAAGAAGGTGTCTTCCAGGAACTGGCAGTAGGACTGGGAGTTGAGCTTGACTCCATCCTCAACCCGAAAAGGCCCCACAAGCTCATCTGTGATGATACCAGCCCAAACCAGTACTCCACCTCCACCTTGCTGGCGTCTGAGTCGGACTGGAGCTCTCTGCCCTTTACCAATCCAGCCACGGGCCCATCCATCTGGCCCATCAAGACTCACTCTCATTTCATCAGTCCATAAAACCTTAGAAAAATCAGTCTTGAGATATTTCTTGGCCCAGTCTTGACGTTTCAGCTTGTGTGTCTTGTTCAGTGGTGGTCGTCTTTCAGCCTTTCTTACCTTGGCCATGTCTCTGAGTATTGCACACCTTGTGCTTTTGGGCACTCCAGTGATGTTGCAGCTCTGAAATATGGCCAAACTGGTGGCAAGTGGCATCGTGGCAGCTGCACGCTTGACTTTTCGCAGTTCATGGGCAGTTATTTTGCGCCTTGGTTTTTCCACACGCTTCTTGCAACCCTGTTGACTATTTTGAATGAAACGCTTGATTGTTCGATGATCACACTTCAGAAGCTTTGCAATTTTAAGAGTGCTGCATCCCTCTGCAAGATATCTCACTATTTTTGACTTTTCTGAGCCTGTCAAGTCCTTCTTTTGACCCATTTTGCCAAAGGAAAGGAAGTTGCCTAATAATTATGCACACCTGATATAAGGTGTTGATGTCATTAGACCACACCCCTTCTCATTACAGAGATGCACATCACCTAATATGCTTAATTGGTAGTAGGCTTTCGAGCCTATACAGCTTGGAGTAAGACAACATGCATAAAGAGGATGATGTGGTCAAAATACTCATTTGCCTAATAATTCTGCACTCCCTGTATATATATATATATATATATATATATATATATATACTGTATATATATATATATATATACATTTATATATATATATATATATATATATATATATATATATATATATATATGTATATATATATATATATATATATATATATATATATATATATATATATATATATATGGGATCCATATTGAGATATAACCTTTATATACTGAGTAGTATATTATTTTATTAATAAAAAAAGGGTTGTGTTCCATGATGTATGCTTTTTTTAAACATTAATGCTGTATCATGACCATGATCCCAAGTTTTAATTATAAACAGAGTAGGTGGAAGTTTGACATTAAATGTTTCATCTCCACCATTTGTGGCCTTACTCCTCACAACAGGTTGTGATGAGCATGGAAATCAAGCCCCTTCCATACTGATATCACCATTTCTGCACGGAGAGACCTGCTATGGTAAGGAATCTCCACAGAGGCAGGTCAGACTTCTACGCTTTGTCCCACATTTGCCACTATTGTTAGAAAGGTGGTTGGTACAATCTCTCTGGAATCCAAAATGCTAACATCTTGAGAAGGGGATACAATCCTCTATTGATACGGAGCCTATTTCAAATAAAGAAATTCCTTGGTAGGACCAGACCTTTGTTATTAACTTTGACACAGCAAGTGATTATAATTTTTCCCCAAAAAACTTGCTCTATGGCAAGTAGTGTGCATCTTCAGTTGACAGCAGGCTCTAAACATTTAAGGAAGAAACAGTATAGTTTGGGGTTGGTCCCTGGCCATTGAGCTAAATTAATTATCTCCTCCTTCCTGAGCTTAGGTGACATCCTTGAAGTTGTTTTACTTGTATGTCCACTCCCTAGGCAATACAGGTGGCCAGGTTTCCTAGCTCTGGGGATGACACGATCTATCTATCTATCTATCTATCTATCTATCTATCTATCTATCTATCTATCTATCTATCTATCTATCTATCTATCTACAGTATCTATCTATCTATCTATCTATCTATCTATCTATCGACAAACTAATAAATATATTTAATAAGCTGTATCTGGGAGTTATATTGTTCCTTGCAGCAGAATAAAGCACGTTATGATCTGATCTTCAACATTAAAAGGCAAAGCATGGTACCCTGACAAAAACAAGACCTGTTGTAAGTATGATAGTAAGAGGTCAGTGTGTAGTGGGACTGCAGGGAAAAGGGGATATTTGCTCCTTTGAATTTAGTGATTTAGAGAGTGTACAATATATTGTATAACAGACAGGGCTCCCATACATTGCAGTGACGCTTATAGCCTAATCCCATATACCACTCTGTCAGCAGCCCTACTCGGCTTGATGGTATATGGCAGCTTACCTGTGTGGGACTATAATGTTGAACCAAACAGTAGAGACAAGGGAGAAAGAGGAATGGTAAATACATAATTTAAGGACTGGGTTATCAAGTAGCACAAAAAGAATGAGCTGCAGACTAAGGCATGGACCAATAAGCAGATCCCAATATTGAACATATTGGTTTGAACCTATTACACAAGTGGTGTGGAAATTTGTATAAAATTGGAGACTATGGAAGACTAGAATGCAAATCAAGCATGGCATATCTAGCCATTTAGGCCTGACTGTAATATTGAAATTAAAAAGATTGGATTGTATTGGCAGGATAGAGTCCATCTGTCTGATCTAAGCAGAGAAATGAGTATTTGCTACAGGTAATATTTGTCTGAAACAAGAAGTTTGAATTCAGAATTAAAGATGGCATTTTATGACTTTGTGATTGTGCTGATCTCTGGCAGACCAGAAAGGATATATCTGCTTGGCTTTTTTGACATATTTGTTTCTGAATTCTTCAATGGGCCTTTCTTCTTTCTTCCGTTAAATGACCACTAGGAAATTGCCCGTCAAAAATGACGGGAATAAAATTGTAAGGCTGGCAATTCTGTTTTCCACACAATGTGAGGCTTTTGTCCTCTGAGCACCTTCAGTGCTCATTGCGAGCCTCCCCCTTCCCCGTTTACTACAACTTTCCTGCTTTGCAATGATCACCTTCGGAGCTCATCTCAAGCCCCACAATGAGCGCCTTCGTCCGCCATTTTTTTCTTTGCTTAGCCGATTTTCAATTGAGGAAAATCAGCAAATATGGCTCAAATTCGCTTGCAACCTCACTCCCAGTCTTCCTGGCACCCACTAAACCCCCCCCCCCGTGCTGTGTGTGTGTTTTTTTTAATTATTATTATTATTTTGCTTGTTTTTCTGGTTTTTAGAGTTACACACTTGAACTAAGTTTGGCCGTAAAATTAGCAAACTGCGGTTCTAGGGGTCAGCGGCAAAGTGCTACGTTTTTCAGCATTGCCCCGAGGCTCGCAGTGTAATGAGCGCAGCCTAAGTCCTCCATGCTTCAACGGCTCGCTTTGCGAGGGCCGCAAGTGCGTTACCAGCATCGCAAATGTCACAAACATCGCAAGATCCACAACTATATATGTGATGAATGCCAATAAAAACTGAGGGCATTTATGCCCAAATCAAGTCTGTATATTCAGGAATGGAGTATCCTAAATACCAAGTCAAAAGGACTTGGAGCCAATAATAGGAGACTGTGTCTTGGGCCCAATAATTATTATTATGAGGTAAAGGGGAGCATATTAAAAGCAAGAGAAGTTTCTGAGTTCAATATGGAGAGGATTTTAATGGAAGGCAGCAGCCCAGCCCACACTACCCTACAGCACTAAACGTAAGCTGCCTCCCAGTGAAATTTCCATTTCCTCCCTTATTGCTTGCTGTCTGTAATAAAAAAGAAAATGTTTTGTATTCTGGGAAGTGATTGTGTTTGTTCAGAAAGTCTTTTAGGCTATTTCAGTTGTAACCAATAATATGGAGAAGCATCGGAATTGTTCTGACCCATTTGTTATCTCTACCGATAGAAAGCAGTGAGTTTGCAACAGAAGAGAAGACGTCCATTTGGAACGTGGCCCCTGGGATCTCAACTAAACATGTTATGTTCCCATAATAATGGCAAAATCTCCATTTTGCAAAGGGATCTCTCGTAATAAAGTTTGGGCCAAATCTTTTCGTTATTTTGTTATAATATTTATCAAAAAAGGGGTTTGATGGACGCTGTGACTCGGGTGTTCCATTTTCTTTCTAAATGTGTCTGTTGGATCTCCATCACTATCAATAAAAACTGTGCTCGATTGTACCCAAAGGCAGGTTTTCTGTAAATTAATTGTAAAAACGTTTTGTCATATTTACTTTCTGCGAGTATACATAATTACAGATCACATTTTTAACATTTATGTTGTGCTAAATAGTTCACCAGGATCAGATTACTGCTGTAAAAAATAAGCCACTCCTTGCTGATTTAGTATTCTCTGTCCTTGCTTTTATTAAAGAAGCATTGAGAGGGCAACCGTAATCTACTGACAGGTAAGTGCTTCTAATTTATACTCCAAATAAATTATATTTTATAACTAGGGCAGTTACAAACAAACAAGATTAGAAAGATAATCTACATAATGCACATAAATAATTATCATTACACATGTTCAGATGGATTACCACTGTCACCCTGTTTTTATAGATTTTAGAATTTATTTAAGTAAGAAAAGTTCAAAACACGGAAAGTACATTTAAACTATTCAGTATATATAATGTGTATATTTTACAAGCACTGTATAGATTACTACACAACTAATGCACAGTTTTTGATATAAAATGTAACTTTTGCATCAGATAATTTGTGCACACATTAACATAGTTAATAGATAATTGCATATTGTGGGAATAACACTGGATGAGTTAACCACAAGCTGCTATCAGGTGGATATCTTTTCAGAGATATACTTTTGTACTTGTTTAGGTAACAAATAGTTTATGGTTATAGAAAAAAAAAAAAAAACATTTATATATAAAAAATAAATGTTTTTGTATGAGTGCCAGAGGTGCTGCCAGTGCAACAGGTGAAAGCACCAGGTCCACAACAGAAGATGGGTCTTCTGCAACCTGGAATAAAGGGGTTCTCTGAATTTAGTAGGGGAGAGGGATAGATGATTATGGTGTTAGAAGGGAGTTCTGACCACCCCAGAGTTGATCTAATCACATATATGTATATTTCACTTTTAATGGACTTTTACAGTCACCTACCTTGTATAAGAGGGACCCAAATTATGTTGCACCTAGACCCTCCATTCACTAGGTCCGTCACTGTGTGGTATGCAAGTAGACAATAATGCCATGGGTGGGAAAAGAGGATATTTAAAATAAAATTTCCTTATCCCTTTTATATAAACAGGGTCAAACAGACAACACACACTTGTTTTGCAATCTAAATGTTGGGTAAAATTTCCTGTAATCATGGACTTGAACAACTTGTTTATTCTGCTGGTAGTGCTACATCTACTATGACATGATCCCTCTGCAATGAGCATTGAATGGAAACCCTACTCCTCACCAGTCACAGGTCACGAGCTGCCCTCTGATGCTCATGAAAACACAGACTCTGTAGTACTGGGTGTGCAGTGTTTCACCCGAACCAGTTATGGCAAAGTCTCAGCAACATGCTGCTGAGATATGATCGCAGATTGACTAGTATAAGACACTTCACACCTAGTACTACAGATTCTGTGTCTTCATGAGCTGCAGGGGGACAAATAAGCAGATAATATTGGATTGTTTTTAAGCAGAAAAAAACAAAGCTTATGAACACTTCATAAGAAAATAAATACATAAATATATTATATACCTAGTACAATACAGACACTATATATGTTATGGTGTGTAGAAATGGGATTGGAAAAACCCTATACTGTATATCTAGGACTGGTGGTAAAGCTAGGGAATGGAGGGCCCAACATTATCCAATGCCAACATTATCAATCACACTAAGGAACAATAGTGAGAAAATACAATACAATTACTTAATAATCACCTTATGATACCAGGGTGGAAACTAATAAAAATACCAAATTATGCGGATAAGGTGCATAACAAAGTTTTTGTATAAGGGAGTACCAGTACTAGGTTCTATACCATAAATATATTTCTTCTAAGGGGTTCTACTCTACAAGACATACATTTAAAAGAAAAGAGAGAAAAAAACAGCTCTAAGTGTAGATGATTTTTATCTTTAAACAACTTAGTCAAACAATCACCAACTCACAAGTATAGTGCAAAACCTTCACTTGAATGCCACTGCTCTTATTAGTTACCCACTCCATCCTAATGGGAAATGCCGGCCATCTGCCTGACATGGTGGTCCTCAGTCCTGGTTTCCAAATGTACACCACACTGGTTAAGGATTCCACATCAAAGGGCAATATTTTCCTTCAATCAGACTCTTACTCCAAGGCTGGATTTGGAGTTTTACAGATCTGACTTCTCTAGACTAAACATTAGGGCTGGTCCACCTCCACCTCCACTACTAACCACCAATGCATTTTGTCTAAAAGACTTCCTCAAGGCTTTAAGGAGGTGTGAGTAAAGGACAGCATTATTCCTGTGGGTTGCAAATACTAAAATTGAATTAATTATTCCTAGTGCTATACTCTTTGATATTATTATTTTTTGTATCCCATAGCAGTGCGGAAATCTTTTGTGAGAGCACTGAAAGAACAAAATATTTTTGGAATGCTACTTCTCTCTCCTGGCACCCCAGATGGCTGCTTAGCACTAAAACTGGCACCGTGTATATTAACCTACTTTCACCTTTAGAAAACATTAAAAATGTAGCTAACTTGCGTGAAAACTATATTGAATATTAAAAAGTTAAGTTTTATTTGTTTTGTTTTTCACTTTGAGATTTTATTGATTATAGTTAAATACATTTTGCCAGTAATTTCCTTTTTATACATAATTACTACAATTTTGTAATTTTGTGTTGTAATGGGAAGTTCTATCTCACTTTTATTCATAGTTTTATACATAATTTTAGATTGTTTTGTAAGGTTCCACCACTTAATACTACTTAAAAAATTGGTTCTGTAAAATAACCCATGAACTGGAGATAAATGTGTTTTCTTAATGAATATTGTTTGAGCAGGTAACAGATGTGCCACCCTTTCTTAGTTTTGAGGGTATGAAATAAACTTTGAAGCAAAGGAGTAGATTATAATTAGGGGTAATAAGTTAATAAATTCCATTGGTATTGCAGTAGATATGGTATGGTGTTAAATCAGAGAACACTCTATATTATGAATTGATAACAGTCATGTATGTAAATTTGGATATTTTTCTTTTTTAGCGTCAACTAAGAATGGTAAAATGGAAAACAATTCAGCAGCCAAGTCCATTTATATGTTCACAGCTTCAACAGCAAATGTCATAGTCCAACAAAATGCCACGACTGTATCCTCGGAAGACGATGAAACCAACGCTGCATGGTACATCCTCATTGTAGTGTTATTCTTTGGAGTTGTGCTCTTTGCTCTTATGGTAAGCAATCTATTCAGCAAGGTTGATGATGAAGATTCATACATTGAGTATCTCGAGAAACAGTCCAAGAAGAGAGAAATGACCTCTACAATACAAAATGGAGTTGGGCTCTGTATTGGAAATACCTCAGCATTAGCCAAAAGCAAAACTTATTGTAAATGCAACGAGGAGCAAATAACCAAAGCAGAAACAAGACCACAACATCTTGACAACTCAAAAGTTGAGGCTCAGTTTGTAAAGCGGAATTCAGATGTCCAGATTCAAGTCTGAAGCCCCTGGGATTCACCTACAACACTTGAAAGTACAACCATTACAATCATTTTGTATTATTGTGAAATATAGACTGTAGATTTTTTTTTTGACTTAATCAAAGTTTACAAACAGTGTAAAAAAATCTGACAAAAATGAACTTTGTATACATATACCATTTGAATATTGAGACTGTACCTAGAATAAATAGAAAATTGCAAGACATCTATTGACTTATGAATATAGGATCAAATTAGAGTATTCACACTCTCAAAAAACATGATATTTAACATTATTAACCTTTTCTTATTATTACTACTGCTATACAATTTCACTCATGTCGAGGTTTTAATTACATAATGATTAATTACATTTTTTTTCCATTATTGGTAGTTCTGAATGGGCTATTTTGAGATGCAATGATCATTTTCTTGCTTACAGACACCTTCAAGGACTTGTTTTAACTCCGTAATAGTAATGGTATTAAATATCGAAAAACATTTTTACCTCCCAAAAAGTCTCTTCTCATTGTAAGTACTCATTAACAATCGCCTCATTAAATACAATTACATGTTTCAAATTTGAATACCAGAAATTACAGTGTCTATGATAAAATATTTAAGCAGGAATCAGTATATTTGCTTGAAGGTGTGAGACACTAACTATCAGCAATGGCTGTTCATTTATGCAGTTTGGCATAGGAAGTAGAAATTTTGAGAAAGTGGCCTTTTTAGTGAATAAATCCTGAAGCAGAATACCATGATGGGCTTCTGGCAGGGGTATTTACTTTTTACCCTTTACTCAGGATCAAATCTTATTGTCCATTTGATTACATTTCAACTCATCTTGTAGCAGACTGTCGTCATCTTGTTGTCAGACTGGAAACCTAACCTGGAGAATGATTGAGTTGCAGATTTTTGACCTACAAGAAAATACAATGCACGACCAATGTTTTATGGGTTTAAGCAATCCAGTGTGCTGGCTTTAGATTCTATGGTTTGTAATTCCATCCATACCATGTTGGTTCTGATAAAATTACATTCTGTTTATTCACATATCCAGGAGGCATAAAAGCTTAATCTATATTGCAGATCTGGTGATACCTGATTTATGAACATCTATGTAAAAATTATGTTTGTGAAATATTTCTTGTTATTAGATTAAAATGTGCCCTGGTTCAGGTCATTCTATATTCTGTGTTTTATGGCACCGTGAATTTTCCATTTAATGTGTGTTTTGCTTTATACCTGGGATACTGACTATAACCTTCTAGTAATTTTATTATCAAAATAAAATAAAAATGCTTATTTTTTTTCTATGTCAGTATTTAGATTAGTATTTAGATTAAACATGTATACCAGTGGAAATCTAGATTTTTGCTCATCTGAGCTAATGTTTTTATTAAAAAAAAGAAATAAATTGGGAAAAAACTTTATTGCACAATAATTACGCCGTAAACGTAAAAAGTAGTACCCAATGGCTAATAAGATGAAACTGATAGTTTATGGAAAGAACAGAACCCTATGATCATCAAGGGATCCTCCTATTAGGAAGGCTCAATCTATGGTATATCTTTAATAGGCTATTATTACCAATAGTTATATCACTATAAGTTTACTGATCAATATGTTGATAAAAGTTTGTTCTAATGTTTCTCCTAGTGAGTTTTGCATTTCCATATTATAGGGACACCCTCCAGCTCTGAATCTAAAATAAGCCTTCCAGATAGGAGGATTCCTTTAGGATCATAAGGTCCTATCCTGTGTTTAGACTACCAATTTCCCCCTTATTAGCAACTAGATGCTATTTTTTAAGTTTGTTGCGTAATTTTTGTGCAATAAAGTTTTCCATATTATTTCTATTTTTGCTCATATATTGGTGTCAAGCACCTTGGAATAGCATATACTGTAGGGTAAAGCTTTTGTTAATTTCGTTATAGAAACTGATTTTGCTTTGCTGCAGAATACATTTTGCATAGTACTGTCTCTGAATTGTTGTATACCAAGCTAAACAAACTTTTTTAGGTGGAAAACATGCTTAGCTAAACACATACTCAATCAGTACATTTACAGCCTTATTAAATTGTGATTCGGCCAATTGAATAGGGCTCTATATAAGTACAGAGCATATTTTTTTTTTTACAGAAGTTTTTAGTTAGTGAACTTCTATCCAAAAGCCATGTCTTCGCTAACTAAAAACTTCTGTAAAAAAATATGCTATGTGCTTATATAGAGCCCTATTCAATTGACCGAATCGCAATTTAATAAGGCTGTTAATTTCCCTAAAACTTTACGTCTGACAAGAGCTGCCATCTTTTCAACTTTTTACCTATAATAAGTAATGTAACCCTATATAAAGTACATTTTATTTGTTTTCTTGATACTGCTTTTCATGATACTGCATTTTTACAAAGACTCGTGAGGAAGGAGATATTTGAGGTGTGGAGGTCAGTATACAACAGCAGTGTAATGCCATGAAAGTGACTGGTCTCTGAACAATTTCTTTCTAAAGTGACTCCTGAACCAGACCAGTCCAGTAATGCCCGGAACAAGGCAACATCTTGTCACAAAACTATCCTTTGTAACAGTGGTTTTTATCCTGTTTTTATAAGAACAAACAAAGAAACAGACAAAGGGACTGAAATTCATCAACGTTAAAACCGGTTTAACCCCGGGTTAACAAACCAGGGTTGCTAAGCATTTTATTTTTTCTGTTGACTTACATATTTTGATTATGATATATTTTTTTAATTCCTTTTATTGAAATAACTTATATGTAGATATACAGCAGATGAACATATACAGTACAATTCTGCAAACCATGGACAGTGTTATTGCTGTTATCATAGGATAACTGCTCACTACTGTAATCATTCTGATATTTAAAGGCATGTAGCATTTGTATTTTAATATTGATAGTACATATTTAACTAAATGACTTTCATTAAGTCTATAAAGTGGTTTAGACAGTAATCTGTTGTTTTAAGGCACTGCAACCTAATTGTCCTTACTTTTATAGGTACACTGCCAATCAGTCAAATGTATTTGATGGCTGGCAGCTCACATAAAAATACAAAGGAAGCTTTTGGGCTGGTGCTGGAAGCTGACAGACTACCAGGCATTCATTTAGTAATTTAAAAACAATCAATATTAAGGTAACAAGGCTACACATAATCAAAAGTATTTAAGGCAAAAGAAAACATTACGTCAAACATATGATGTAATGCCTATTTTTTTTATAAGAATTTTATTTTAAACATACACATAAAGACAAATTCATATAAAATTCAAAAACAAATACAGACATATATACAATAGATTAATTCTTACAAATAGGCAAAATTATGTATCATATAAAGTTTGTTCATTAGGAAAATGTTCAGACTATTTCTTCCCTTCTTTCGTTTCTTTCTCTTTTTTTTCCCTTTCTCTCCTAAATATTTTTTTTTCTTTTTTTCTTCACAAAATAAACAAAGAGAAAACAGTGCCATCAATCAATTTGAGACCCATAACACACAAAGCTATTTTTTTTTGTTTCAATTGCGGGAGAGTTTTTCAGTAATGTTACAAATGTATTCAAATGCTTTCACTAATATTACTTAGTTCATCAGCAACTTGTATACCCACGTCTTTGTCAGTAAAATTAGAAGGCTTAGGACTAAGCAAAATGCTGTGAATAAGTGATATTACGTTACTCAAGCCCCACTACTACTAATGAGAATACCCAGTGATTCCCTGCACCCGCCTCATAAAGGGAATCCACTTACATTAACACTCTATACAGGGGGTCCTCTAAGGTCTCCTGGTGTAACCTAGTAAAGATCTAATGCCACAGAGATCATTAAAGGACCTCTGTGTCACTAAACATTAATCCCTGCCACGAGGGTCCTATATAGACTCCCACGGTATACTAAAATTAAGCTGTAATGTGCCATGGGGGTTCTGAAGCTCTCAAAATAAAAACTTTAACTAAAGGAGCTCCTCCTAGGAGGAGGGCCCTGCTGCAAATGGCTGTTGCCATTCTTTTGTAGTTTAAAAAGGCCTTTTTTATGCATTCTGATTGGCTGAAATAAAAGTCAATCATTTTTGAGATTTCACCCATCTCATTTTTTATGGGAAATTTAATTTGATCAATTTGCTCAAATTGATAAAGCCCATCAATCTGAGCAATATGATTGGTCCAATTAAATTTCCCATAAAAAAATAGGAAGGTGACTAGTGATGTCCCAAACAGTTCGCCGGAGAACATCATTTATTTTATTTTATAATTTTTGTGTGTAATCTATGCCTGCCTGCCAGCGTGTGTGTGTGACAGGCTAACACCTAACAGCTTATATTGTGCTTATTTTCACTACTCATACCTGGTGGTGTAAAATACATTGAAAACAACCATTTTTTTCCTGTAATCTAATTTCAGTTGCCTGCCTGTGTCAGGCTCACAGCTTATATTGTGCTCAGTGACATAAAACAACACTTTTTTGACTGTAATAGATTGAATAGCAATTGCCTGCCTACAGGCGTGTGTGTGAAGCCTATTGCATCTACTCTGCCAACTTTTGCCAGTGCACAGTGATACGTCATATCTGGTGCAACCGTAGTGTACAGTGACATAAAACAACACTTTTTTTGACTGTAATAGATTGAATAGCAATTGCCTGCCTACAGGCGTGTGTGTGAAGCCTATTGCATCTACTCTGCCAACTTTTGCCAGTGCACAGTGATACGTCATATCTGGTGCAACCGTAGTGTACAGTGACATAAAACAACACTTTTTTTGACTGTAATAGATTGAATAGCAATTGCCTGCCTACAGGCGTGTGTGTGAAGCCTATTGCATCTACTCTGCCAACTTTTGCCAGTGCACAGTGATATATCATATATGGTGCAACCGTAGTGTACAGTGACATAAAACAACACTTTTTTGACTGTAATCGATTGAATATCAGTTGCCTGCCTACAGGCTGGTGTGTGAAGCCTATTGCATCTACACTGCCAACTTTTGCCAGTGCACAGTGATACGTCATATCTGGTGCAACCGTAGTGTACAGTGACATAAAACAACACGTTTTTGACGGTAATCGGTTGAATATCAGTTGCCTGCCTACAGGCGTGTGTGTGAAGCCTATTGCATCTACTCTGCCAACTTTTGCCAGTGCACAGTGACACTCATATCTGGTGTCACAGTAGCTTGCACGCATAGTACCACTAATCTGAAAAAAAATGACAGGCAGAGGCAGGCCACCCCGCAGGGGCCGTCGTGCTCGTGGTGCTGTGATTCCCTTTGGCCCTAGAATAATGCCCAGTTTTCAGAGGCAACGTACCCTGAACTTGAAAAGTTCTGAGGACATGGTTGACTGGCTAACACAGGACACCCAATCTTCTACAGCTTCCGCTCGGAACCTAGATGCACCATCCTCCTCCAGCTTAGCTTCGGGCACCTCTCCAGTTACCACTCGCCCGCCTGCCGTCACCACCAACACTAGCACCACAGCCGCTTCACTTGATCCGTCAGCAGAGTTATTTACACATCCGTTGGAAGAAATGAGTGATGCGCAAACATTAGTGCCAGAGGATGTAGATAACAGGGATATGTCCCAGTCAGGCAGCACTACACACATGGACGTACGGTCTGATGATGATGTTGTACCCGGTGCTGCTTCCTTTGTTGAGTTGTCAGATACAAGTGAAGCAGTTGATGATGACGATGCGTCTGTGGATGTCACGTGGGTGCCCGCTATAAGAGAAGAAGAACAGGAGGAAAGTTTAGATGGGGAGACAGAGAGGAGGAGGAGACGAGTTGGAAGCAGGGGGAGGTCGTCGCAAGTATCTAGTGGCACAGTCAGACAGCATGCATCGGCACCCCGGGTCAGCCAGACAGCACGCCAGTCAACGCATGCTTTTGCCACCACCAGAATGCCGTCATTGCAGAGCTCAGCAGTGTGGAAATTTTTTGGTGTGTCTGCCTGTGACAACAGTGATGCCATTTGCAACCTGTGCGAAAAGAAACTGAGTCGTGGGAAGTCCAACACCCACCTAGGTACAACTTCTTTGCGAAGGCACATGATGTCACATGACAAACGCCTATGGGATCAACACATGAGTACAAGCAGCACACAAAGTCAAAGCCGCCATCCTCCTCCTGGTCCAGCATCTTCAGCCACGCCAACCACTGCTGCCCTGCTTGCCCCCTCTCAACCATCCGCCACTCCTTGTCTCGCCCTGAGCAGTCCCTGCTCATCTGCCCACAGTCAGGTGTCTGTCAAGGACATGTTTGAGCGTAAGAAGCCAATGTCACAAAGTCACCCCCTTGCCCGGCAACTGACAGCTGGCTTGTCTGAACTCTTAGCCCGCCAGCTTTTACCATACAAGCTGGTGGAGTCTGAGGCGTTTAAAAAATTTGTAGCTATTGGGACACCGCAGTGGAAGGTACCCGGCCGAAATTTCTTTGCACAAAAGGCAATCCCCAACCTGTCCTCGATTGTACAAAAGGAAGTAATGGCATCTCTGGCACACAATGTTGGGGCAAGGGTCCATCTGACCACTGATACCTGGTCTGCAAAGCATGGTCAGGGCATGTATATCACCTACACTGCGCATTGGGTAAACCTGGTGATGGCTGCCAAGCATGGAATACGTGGCTCAAATTTGAAGTGGGAGGACCGACCAAGCATCTTTTTCCATCTCCCGCTTCCAAAAATCCATGCCATATACACGTCCCCTGATAGTGGACGTAACAGGGATTAAACCGATAGGAATAGTACTACTTAACAGTACACACCTTATAATAACGCAGACAGAGGCAACGCGTATAATCTTCCATGCTGTGCAGTGGAAGCCCCCAGACTCTGACCTGTGTATAATCTTCCATGCTGGGCAGTGGAAGCCCCCAGACTCTGACCTGTGTATAATCTTCCATGCTGTGCAGTGGAAGCCCCCAGACTCTGACCTGTGTATAATCTTCCATGCTGTGCAGTGGAAGCCCCCAGACTCTGACCTGTGTATAACCTTCCATGCTGTGCAGTGGAAGCCCCCAGACTCTGACCTGTGTATAATCTTCTATGCTGGGCAGTGGAAGCCCCCAGACTCTGGGAGTCTGAAGAAGAGGAGTCAGAGGAGGAAGGTGGCTTTGAGGAGGTGGAAGACCAAACACAGCAGGCGTCCCAGGGGGCTTGTTGTCACCTTTCGGGGACCCTTGGTGGCTGGGTGGAGGAAGAGACCTTCAATGACATCAGTGAGGACAAGGAACGGGACATGGCTAGCTTGGTATCCAACCTTGTGCAAATGGGGAGTTTACGGTTGTGCAAAGGGACTGTTTGCGGTTGTTTGCGGTGCATTAAACGGGGAGATTGGTCTGTTACTGTGAAGTGGGTATAACCCTTACACTACCTGATCGATACAACATCATACCTGATGTTTTAAAGCATGTTATTCCAAACAATTTAGAAATGTTAGGTGATTTATGCCCTTTATGGCTTAAAACCAGACTCTGCATCAACTATGTAATTTTCTGTGGGAGTTTTGCCATGGATCCCCCTCCTGCATGCCACAGTCCAGGTGTTAGTCCCCTTGAAACAACTTTCCCATCACTATTGTGGCCAGAAAGAGTCCCTGTGGGTTTTGAAATTCGCCTGCCCATTGAAGTCTATGGGGTTCGCCGATGTTCGCCCATTCGCGAACATTTGGTAAAGTTTGCGTTCGCTGTTCGCGAACCCAAAATTTGATGTTCGCGACATCACTAAAGGTGACATCTCAAAAAGGATCATGATTGGCTAAAATATGATGGACATCCATTTAAGCCGCAAAAGCGTGGCAATGGCTATTTGCGGTGGGGGAGCTGTTTTAAGGACTCTCATGGTATGGGGTTAATGTTTAGTGACACGGAGGTCCTTTAAAGACCTCCCTATCATTGGATCTTTATATGGGGGATCTTACAGGACAGATGTGAATAGCGGGTTAATGTGTTATGCCACAGAGGTCCTTCTAGAACCTCTGTAGCATAGAGGTTAATGTTAAGGCCAATGGATATATTTATATTTAGATAGGATAATTGCAATGGACGTCCTTGCAGGACCTCAATGGCATATATTATATTTCTATATGACATGGAGGTCCTTCAAGGACCCTGCACCCCCCCCCCCTGCAACCCCCAGTAGCACCTTTCAGCCCACAACCCCCAGTAGCAACATTCACTCCCCCCAGCAGCACCATTTAACCCAACAATTCTCCCAGTAACACCATTTACACCCCAGCAGCCCCCAGCAACACCATTCACCCCCAGCAGCACTATTCAGCCCCCCAGCAGCACCATTCAGCTCCCAAATCCCCAGCAACCCCATTCACCCCCAGAAGCCTCATTCAAACCCACAACCCCCCAGCAGCACAATTCAGCCCCACAACTCCCCCAGCAACACCATTCACCCCCCAGCAACAGCAACATTATTCACTCCCCAACAGCGCCATTCACCCCCAGCAGCAACATTTATTCAGCCACCATTCACCTCCAGCAACACCATTCACGCCCAGCAGCACCATTCAGCCCCCTAACCCTCCAGTAGCCCCAACCCCCCATTCAGCCACCAGCAGCCGCACAACCCCCTCGCAGCTCCTTTCCACCGCCCAGAAGCACCTTTCAGCCCTGAATTCCCTGCAGTATAAAGTGCCGTCAGGGGAAGGATATCCAGCCTGTGACTAATAGGAACTTTACAAGTAAGAGGATGGGGCTGCTGAGGGGGTCCTGGGGGAGAAAGCCCTGGGCCCCTCACAACGCAAGGGCCTTGGTGCAACACGCCAGTTGCACCGGTGATAGATCTGCCCATGCCATGGATCTATCTCAAAGGATATATGACCTAGAAAACTGATTTTGTTAAATAGAGCATTTACCAATGCCGCCAAGTATATGCCATGGTCCATAACATCGAAACAGTAGGATGTATTTGTGTGATTGATGAACTGCTTGTTTCATATCATGCCACAGTAATTCTATTGGGTTATGGTCTGACTTTGACTACACCACTCAAAAAATTAAATGTTTTCAGCCATTATGATTTGGACTTATGTTTTGAATTAATGAAAGAGGGCGCATTGTAATCTAATAATAAGATTAAGCTCTTGCTTTATATCCTAACTGCATTTCAGTTTCAGCTCATGGATGGATAACCAGTACATAATTCATCACCATCTTCTTTGACTGTTTGTATGATGTTCTTATTGTGGAATGCTGTGTTTTCTTTACACCAGACATATGGTACAAATTTCATCTAAAAGTCTCACTTTTGACTCATCTGTCAATAGAACATTTTCTCAAAAAGCTTGGAGATTATCAATGTGCTTCTTGGCAAATGAAAGGCGAGCATTAATGTTCTTCTTGGTTAGCAGTAGTCTTCTCTTTGCTACTCTAACACAAAGCCCATTTTTGCTCTGTCTCTTTCTGATTGTGGAGTCATGAACACTGATCTTAGATTAGGCAAGAGAAGCCTACCATTCTCTGTATATTTTATCATCCTTTGTGAGGTTTTTGCAGGTGCCAGGGAGCTCCTTATAGGACCCCCATGGTATAACTATATGTTCAACAGGAGTTTGTTAGAGACCTCTGTGGTAGGGGTTAACATATAGGTGCCACTGGAGTCCTTTAAGGACCGCCATGGCACGGGGCTCATTTTTAGGTGCCATGGTGGGTCTCAATAGACCCCCATGGTTATCTGTAATGGGGATCGAGTATGAGCGGGGAAGGAGATCCTCAGGGATTCCCCTCACAATATATGCTGTATCTGGATTGTTGTATAATAAGAATATAAGGCTAACCAAAGTTTTTTTTTTAAGTGTAAAATATGCTTAGCTAAATTAATTTAATTTCCACACAATTTTACCTCTGGCAAGAGCTGCCATCTTTTCATTCAGACATTTACCTATATAAAGCAATGTAACCATATATAAAGTAAATGTATTTTTTCTTCTTGATACTGAAAAAGACATGTAGTGCATTGTATCATTATTGCATGAAAGTGGCTGATCTCTGAACAATTTCCATCTAAACAACGCCTGAACCAGACCAGTCCAGCGATGCCCGGATCAGGGCAACATCTTGTCGCTGTCATAAGACCATGCTCTGTAACTGTGGTTTTCATCCTGTTTTTTAAGAACATACAAATAAACAGACAAAGGAAGGTTTAAAGGGTTGCTATTGTTTATATTTTCTCTGTTGATTTACATAGTTTGTTTGATATATATTTAAAATCCCTTTTATTGAAAGAATATACAAGTAAAGATAGAGCAGATAGAAATATACAGTAACATTCTGCCAACCATGGGCAACGTTTCTGCTGTAATCATCACCGGATAACTGCTCAGTACTGTAATTATTTTTATAATTAATGGTGTGGAGCCTTGGTATTTTGAAATTGATAGTATACATTTAACTAAATAATTTTCATTAAGTCTAGAAACTGGTAATTCTGCCATCTAATTTTATTTTTAGGTACACTGCCAATCAGTCACATTTATTTATGCCAGTGCCCTGCAGGTGTAAAGAAAATACTTTGCTGGCTGGCAGCTCACAAAAAGACCAAAGGAAGCTCTTTTGGGCTTGTGCTGGAAGCTGACAGACTACCAGGGCTTAATCTTCTCATTCCAAAGCAATCTATCAAGATAACAAAGTTACATATATTCAAAAGTACAGTAAAACCCCGGTTATCCAGCACTCAACTAACTGGGGCTCTCAAGCAACCGGCACCGACATCAATTCCCCATTTTCAAAAAACTCCTGCTAAACCAGCATAACTGGCACTATCCGGCAGTTCGAGACTGCAAAAAAAAATGCTAACTTTTTTTTCTAATTGTTTTTTTGGGCACTAAATGGCCCCGTTTATGTGCTGATGCCTTCTTAAAGACATTTTGAGGGTTTTGGGGGGGGGGGTTTAAGGGACGTTTAGATCCTTAAAATTGGGTACTCCCAATTTACCTGCAACTACAGTTATCTGGCAATAGCGAGTTCCCATAGGAGCCGGATAACCGGGAGTTTACTGTATTTAAGGCAAAAGAAAATATGAACTCATATGATAATACCAGGTGACCTCCAACATAACAAGTACAAATCTGGTGCTTATTATGCCAACAATACATTCATTTGATGTGATGTGACTTTAAGTGGGTGAAAATGTACAAATAGTACAAATAGTAATACTTCTTCTAATATATTTATTTTTGTATCCATAAAATAAACAAAGAAAAAAAAGTGCAATAGCAACTAAGGGCCTCATTACATTTGAAACTCGCAACTCGTAAAGTAAGTTAACCCCAAAACCCTGGGTGAGTGCAGGAGTATTTCTTAAAGATAGAGTACTAGGTCTCCAACAAATTAACCCATGCAAGGGCGGTCCACAATTGGAGTTACCTGATGTTTTAATGGAAGGTGACTCCCCTTCTAAATAATTCCTTTGCTCCTCTTCAGCTTCTGCTGTCATCGCTCCTCAGTAAAGGTAAAGTTCTGGTTACATTTTAATTGGTTTATGTATCAGATTGGGGTCTGGGAATGAATTATTTAAATTTTAGCTAATTCCTTTGGAAAAAATAATTCTATATTCAACCAATTAATGATGAATACAGAGGTTCCACTGTGTGTATATATATATATATATATATATATATATATATATATATATATATAAATATATATGTATGTGTATACATCAAGTATGAAGAACAGATTAGAAATAATTAAGCTATTTACATTTATATTTTAAATATCAGTACAAATTTAGATATATTGTATTCATTATTCAGCTGTGATCATTAAAGCACCCCATGCGCCAGGTGTACTGTACAGAAGCGCAGTTTAATTTTTTTACTGTATAAAAAGTGCATTTTATGGTTGGATATAAACAGCAAGAAAAAGTTGGAACAGAACGGCTGTTAGCTTGGATTGCTGTGAATTAAATTTCTTATAAGGTGATTGTGTAATTAATTTGTTCATATAAAACCTTTGTAATACTATGCTAGCCATACAGTGCATTTTGTAGCCAATGAAGGTGGAGTACAATCCATGCAAAACTGCTCCCAACTCAATAGCTCATTTTCTATACAATTTATCTTTATTTTATCTGACTTTTCTTTCCGTTTACACTTTCTAATAAATTACTTTCCGTTATCTCTTGCTCTACCAAATAGCTAGCCATTTATTTAAAAAAATGAAATAATTGTGGTATCCTGATTGTGAGATCCTTATTTAATACTAGCGAATTGCCGTAAAAAAATGACAGCAATAAAATTGTAAGGCAGATAATGCTGTTTGCCACACAAAGTAAGTGCTTTGGTACCATTGGCGCTCTTTGCGAGCCTCGCGCTGAGCGCCTTTGGCCATCATCCCATGGCTCTCAATGAGTGCCTTTGGCGCTCATAGCGAACCTCTCGGTTGGTGTATTTTTGGTCATCAGAGCCCCTTCGGCGCTCATTGCAAGGTCCGCGCTGATCACCTTTTGGCCCTCATTGCGAGCCTCTCCCCTGGTGTACTTTTGCTCCTCTGAGCACCCTTGGCGCTCATTGTGAGCCGCTCGCTGAACGCTTTTGGCATTTATTACGATCCTGTCTTCTGGTCCTTTTTTTTCCCTCTATATGTATTTTTTTATAATAATTAAGCAATTAATAAAATCATAAATTAAAATACTTTACCTATTTGTAATAATATATGCAGAAATGATGTTCCTGCAGCATTCAATGTACATTTGGAGCTGAGGTGTAAGTGTCAGCAATGTGTGCAGTGTGCAGTGTAAGTAGGCTGCGTGCGCGAGGGGAAACCGTTTGTTTAGCTGTGTAGTTCCGCATTTTGTAATGGTAAGGTTATTAATTGCAAGGTAGTGTTGTAAAATGGCAGCGATTGTGTATGTGTTACTCCGGTGTGGAACATTTTGCGTCCTCCCTAATAGTGTATTTTATACCTTGTACGGGCTTGTGTAAAAGTCTTATGTGTCTGGCATTTTTTTGCCTGTCTATTGGTCGTGTTGCCTGTGTAGGGTAAGTAGGCTGCGTGCGCGAGCGCAAAGCGTTTGTTTAGGTGTGTAATTCTGCATTTTGGAATGGTAATGTTATTAGTTGCAACCTAGTGTTGTGAAATGGCGTCGATTGTCTATGTGTTAGGCAGTTGTGGAGTATGTAGTGTCTTCCCTAATAGTGTATTTTAAACCCCGGTCTTGTGTAGAAGTCTTATGTGTCTGGTGGGTTTTTGCGTTTTATTGGTCGTATAGCCTCGTTTTCGTTTTTTTCGTGCTGCCATTTGTTTGCCGCTTAGGCAATTTTCGTGTCTGGAAACTCGCCAAATTGTGGTTCAATTGTCATGCAACCTGACTCCCAGACGTCGTGGCTGTCCCCCCATGCTGTGAGTGATGTTTTTTTTGTATTTTTGTTAATTTTGGTGGTATTGTTGTTTTTGTATGTGCGCGGTTCGGCCGTTAAGTTTCTATTTTTTGGACGTCGTATTTGTATTTTTTTCTAAGTGCCGCGGGTCCTATTTTTGTGTGTGTAAGTCTCGCTGTCCTTGTTGCAAGTGTTACGGGACGTAATTCATTCTGAATTGTGTAATTGAGTTTTGTGTTGATGTGTATTTCCGCAGGTCATAGGGATGAGAGCCTATGGCGCTCATCTCCACTAGAGCAAGGAGCGCCTTTGTGCTCCTTGCCAGCAACTGTGGCCCTCGCCTGCAAGTGTTAGCACCAACTCATATTGCTGACAACTAAAAATTACGGCAATGAAATTGTAAGTGAGCTAATGCTGTTTGGTGTATAATAATAAATAATACATTAATAAAGTAATATACTTTACCTATTTTGAAGTAATATATGCAGGAAGCATTATGTTGAAGAGCTGGCAATCTGTTTTGATGTTGCTGCAGCATTAGTGCTGTGGAGCTGCTGTGTAAGCGTGATGAATGTGTGCAGTGTGTAGTGTAATAGTGTGCGTGCGCGAGGCAAATCCGTTAGTGTAGCTGTGTATTTCCGGATTGTATAAGTTAGTGTTCTAAAATGGCGGCTAATGTGTGGTATGCGGCTGTGGCTGATTTAGCGTCCTTTGTTTTGGATGTCGTCCGACTTTTTCGGAATATGTTTGGTGGTGTTTTGCTAGTTTATGGTGGTGTTTTGCGTGTTTACGGTCCTTTAGCCTCATTTTTGTTTTGTTCGGCGGACATTTTTTCTCTCGCTTAGATGATTTTCGGGTGTCTAAACTCCAAAATTTGTACTTAAATCGAGGTGTAACTTTACTTGCAGAGGACCTGGGTGCACCCACTTGCTGTGGGTAAGCTTTATATATGCTTGTTGTGTGTATTTATTGTGTTTTTAATGTTTTTGGGGTCGCGGGTTGCGTCCTTGCTGTCGAATCTCGTATGTCTTTTTCGGGAAATCCGTAGGTGTTTGGTGGTGTTTTGCGTCTTTAGACTGCTGTAGCTTCGTTTTTGTTTTTTTCGGCGGCCATTTTTTCTCTCCCTTAGAGGATTTTTCAGTGTCTAAACTCTTTTATTTTGAGTTAAATTGTTGTGTGTATTTATTGTGTTTTTCATGTTTTGATGTGCGCGGGTTTTGGCCGATTTTTGCAAGGTAGTAATGGGTGGTAACATGCCTCGTATTTTGCTTTCGTAACTACGTAAATGTTACGAGGTCCGCAGTTGCTGGCATGGAGCGCCTTCGGCACTCTATGCCAGCAACTGAGGCCCTCGCTTTGCGAGGGCTGCAGGCTCGCTGCGCGAGGCCGCAAGCGTTAGCAACAGCTCGCATGCTCACAACTATATATGTGATTCCCACAACATGGCAAAGAAGGTATTTTTATTTTATTTTTTATAATTAACTTTTTTATTGAAAGAATAAACAAATATAACATCGTAAGTTCAGCAAATCATATAACAAATCTCTCAAGTATCAACAAGATATATCAAAAAGTTTCTTTCAAAGTTTTTCTTTTTTGGTTAGAATAACACATGACCATGTAAAACATATATATATAAAGTCACACAAGGTCTTGAACATATCTTTCATCAATTTCAGCTGAAAGTGAGCTCATAGCCCGAATGAACCTGATTTTGTGAAGTACTTCAATGTGAGTAGGGGAGGTAAGTTTCCAGTGTTTAGCTATGATGCATCTCGTGGCCAAAAATATCTGTGTTGTTAAACATTGTTCTGATTTGAATAGCCCCGTAATTGGAAGGCCTAGCAAAGCTTCCTCAGGCTTTTGTGTTACTGTTGTCCCCAAAAGTGTTTCTAATAGGTCGTATGTTGCTGTCCATATGGGTCTTATCTTCGGACATTCCCACAGCATGTGAATCAGTGTACCAGTGTCTGTGCAGCCCCTAAAACATGTGTCAGGGTGTGTTTTGTTCAGAAGATGGAGTCTTGCTGGTGTAAGGTACCACCTCATTATTGTCTTAAAAGAGTTTTCTTTTAGTGTCACGTTTAGTGAAGAGGTATTGGCTTGTTTGAGGATCTTATTCCATTGGCTGTCGTCTAGAGTTACCTGCAAGTCAGCCTCCCATGCAGTTTGGTAATGTGGTTTAACCCTGTTGGGGAGAGACACCATCTGATTGTAAATGATGGCTATATTGGCCTTACCTCCGGGATTGTTGATACAGCATTTCTCGAAGGGAGATTTGGTATGATATTTGTTGATTTTCGTAGCGTGTGTTAGTGTCTCATTAATTGCCATCAGATTAAGCCACTCTCTATGTGGCACCTGAATTATGTCAGTGATAATTGACGATGTGCTTTGTGAGGTCACCCAGGTATCTGCCACAATTGTTATTTTGTTCTTTATCCACCATTTCATCTGGGTAAATTTATTGAGGTGCTGACCTTTGTGAGATTGTCATAGTGGAATCAAGCCAGAACCCACGCTCAGGAGGTCCACCCTTCTGTTCAGGTCTTTCCATAATTCCAAAGAGTGGCTAATACAAATCGGTAACTCTCCTGTTCGTAGGTCCCGACCTAAGCTAAGCCATAAAGCCTGCAATAGTACCCAATGCTTGTCTTCTAGAAGTTGCCTTTCTATGTCTGCCCACACCGGTATGGACTCTTTTTTAAACCAGGTCGTGGTTTGAGCTAATCTAGTGGCCTTATAATACTTGATGAGATCAGGGAAGGCTAGCCCCCCTTTCTGTTTAGGCGCACACATTGTGGTTCTATTGATTCTTGGTTTCTTGTTATTCCAGGCGAACTTAAAAAGTGTTTTTTGCATCACTCTAAGGTCGGGTAACCTGATCGGGTTTGGGATTGTCCTAAATAGGTATAATAATTTGGGAATCACATTCATCTTGATGGAATTTTTTTCTGCCCAACCATGAGATGTTAAGGAAGGACCACTTGGAGATATCTGCCTTGATTCTGTTAAAGACAGGAGGAAAATTTGCCTTGTATACCAATGCTATAGACCGCGGAATATGAATACCCAAATAAGTTATCTGTTTGGGGGCCCATTTAATGCGAAAGCTGTTTTCTAAGTTCTGTTTCATCGTTTGGGGTAGTGTAATGTTGAGGGCTATGCTCTTGTTAGTGTTGATTTTGAACCCTGACACTCTACCAAAGTCTGTGAGAAATTGGAATAAATTAGGCAGGCTTGGTATGGGATCTGTAAGTGACAGCATGATATCGTCTGCAAAAAGGTTGAGCTTATGCTCATTAGGGCCAATCTGCACTCCTTAAATGTTTGGACAATTTCTAACTGCCGCTGCCAATGGTTCAAGACTAAGGGCGAAGAGCAAGGGGGAGAGTGGGCAGCCCTGTCTAGATCCCCTACTAATATTAAATTGTTTGGACACAAATCCCTGATATATAATACATGCTCTGGGACCGCTGTATAAAGGCATAATCACGTCCGGCAACAATGGGGCCAATCTGTTTGCCATTATTTTGGAATATAATTTGAGGTCCGTGTTGATCAACGAGATCGGTCTATAACTACCGCACTGTGCTGGGTCTTTCCCTTCTTTGGGTATTACGATAATTTTAGCCTCTAGAAATTCTGGTCTGATTGAAGAACCAGAGAGGAAACTGTTAAATAATTCTTGGAGGTGCGGTAGCAAGAGATCGATGTATTGTTTATAATAAAAATTTGTGAATCCATCCGGACCAGGTGCTGCATGTGATCTCGTGGCCTTAATAGCCTTTTTAATTTCCTCAGAAGTTATGGGGTCTGCTTGGGTCTCTGCCTGTGATTCCTCAATTTGTGGCAGCTGAATCCCAGAAAGAAATTCATCAATTTGTGATTTGTGAGAGTAGGATCCTGAGTGGGAGGGGGTGGAATACAGTTCTGTATAAAATTGTCGAAAGACATCAGCAATCTGGTCTGGTTTAGAGACCGGGCCTTTCCCTTTAGTAAATATCTTTGGGATGAATGAGTCTGCCCTCTGTGCTTTAAGCTTTCTGGCCAACATACTGTCCGGTTTATTGGTGCTCCTAGAGAAGCTGGCCTGCGTACGTTGTAGCATGGAGACCACCTTGCAAAGAAGGTATTTTTTAAGCATTTTTGTTGTTTTTTTTTTTCCAGTATAAAACTAAAAATCTAATTCCTACTTATATATTCCATCAATATAGGGCCACAGTACAATGAAAAAATATAAATGCTTAAAACTTTATATCTGACTAACAGCATAATTAAGCAGCAGAAAAGTCATATGACTAGCTTTTTTATCAGAAAAAAAATGCTGATGCCTTTGCAGAAGCCTGGAGGGATCCATGACATATTGGTGTAAGTATGTGTTACAGTTGTGTTTACCTTCATGAAGAGCTATGGTTGCATTAAATGATACAAGATGTCTGCTTCTTGAAGGGGTTTGGCGTCGATTTCAATCTTATCCAGTAATCAAACAAAAGTTCTGTTCTTCTGCCTGTTCCCCTGTTGTGGATCTAAGTTCTCAAGGACTAGGGTGACCAGGTCAATGAGTCACAGCCAGGAAAGAAAAGTTTATTCAGACCTGCGCAGTGTAAGGCACAGAGGAATCACATCCAAACTCGGAGCAATTTTTTGTTGCAACGCACTGGATTTTATACCCCAGAATACAGGAACTGTAAATTGCTGATACACTTGTTAAATGTTCATTGGTTATTTTGTACATTAGTTAATATTTAAATGTTTCATATTCTAAAATGAATAATGTTTTCTAAGCAACCCTCACCACCTTCTTAGGCTGCTTACCATTATGTATGCCAGAATATTATCAACTAAATCACAGGATGATGGGTTTAAAATTACAAATTAGTATATTCTGTCATGTGCTTTTTCTGTGGGATTAAAGTATCTCAAATAAAGTAATTTATACAAATAAGGCTGTGACATAATTTATTCCATATCCTATCACGTCCCTCCACTAATAACTACAAACACACAACCCATGATCCAACTCTTACAATGTGATGTAACAAGCACAACATGGATTCCTATAATCATAAATCTTGAAAAATTCTGACTTTCCCCAAAAAATTATTTATGTCCATGGCTTTCACAGCTATTAACATTGTTAGTTTGGTACATACTTGACAATTAAAAATAGAAAAAAAATTTAAATACTGTATATACTCGAGTATAAGCCGACCCGAGTATACGCCAAGGCACCTATTTTACCACAAAATACTGGGAAAAATGAGTGACTCGAGTATAAGCCGAGGGTGGAAAATGTGCTGCCCCTTGTCTCCCTCTCTTGTGTGCCCTTTTCTTGTGTCCCCCCTCTCTCTCCCCTGTGTCTCTTCTCCCGTCCCCTGTGTCTCTTCACCCCTCTCCCTTCCCTGTGTCTCTTCCCCCCTCTCCCTTCCCTGTGTCTTTTCCCCCCTCCCTTATCACCCTCCTCAACCCCCCTCCTCATTCTTAACCTCCCTCTTCAAGCCCCCTCCTCATTCTCAACCTCCCTCCTCCACCCCCTCCTCATTCTCAACCTCCCTCCTCAACCCCACTCCTCATCCTCAACCCCCTCCTCAAAACTCATCCTCAACCCGTCCTCAACCTCCCTCCTCAACCTCAACCCCCCTCATCATCCTTAACCTCCCTCCTCAACCCCCCTCCTCATTCTAAACCCCCTCCTTACACTCAACCCCCCATCCTCAACCCCCCATCCTCATCCTCAATCCCCCTCCTCAATCTCCCTCCTCAACCTCAACCCCCCTCCTCATCCTCAACTTCCCTCCTCATCCTCCCTCTTCATCCTCCCACCTCAAACCACCTCCTCAACCCCCTTCTTCAACCTCAACAACCCTATCCTCAACCTCAACCCCCCTCCTCAACCCCCCCATCCTCATCCTTAACCCCCCATCCTCATCCTAAACCCTCCCCATCCTCATCCTAAACCCCATCCTCATCCTAAACCCCCCCGCCATCCTCATCCTAAAACCCCCTCCTCACTATACCCCTTCTCATCCTAAACCTCCCTCCTCACTTTACCCCTCTAAATACCTCCCCCTCTCCCTTTCCCCTCACTTACCTCCATCTGAAGCTGCTCCTCCGGCCTCCACGCTCC
Source organism: Discoglossus pictus (assembly GCA_027410445.1). Taxonomy (NCBI): domain Eukaryota; kingdom Metazoa; phylum Chordata; class Amphibia; order Anura; family Alytidae; genus Discoglossus; species Discoglossus pictus. The sequence continues at coordinate 34,235,345 of CM050164.1, forward strand.
TTCCTGCGTCTTGACCCGGCCAATGCTAATGACGTGGCGTGCATGTGACGTCACGTCATTAGCATATACCGGGTGCCGACGCAGGATTGAGTGGAGGCCGGAGGAGCAGCTGCAGATGGAAGTAAGTGAGGGGAAAGGGAAAGTGAGAGGTATTTAGAGGGGTAAAGTGAAGAGGGGGGTTTAGAATGAGGAGGAGGGGTTGAGGATGAGGAGGGAGGGTTAAGGATGAGGAGGGGGAGGGATGGAAAGAGACATGGGGGTTAGAGAGACACAAAGGAGTTAGAGAGACACGGGGGGGGGGGGGTGTTAGAGAGACACGGGGGGGGGGGGGGGCGGGGAGTGACTCGAGTATATTTAGCCTTAAAAAAAGGGCTGAAAAACTTGGCTTATATATACCTGTAAATGGCATTTCTGCTTAACATACATGTTATTATTGATATTTCAGATGTTAAACAGAGTTCAACTATTCATAATGATGATGAATCAATTACTAGTGATTGGAGAAAGGTAAGAAAGCAGTTGACTGTTTTCTTACTATAGATAAAGACTTGTCAAGCTGCACCCCCTGCCTCGCACTATATCATGTAACAGCGATAGTGCAAGATTAAATCCAAAGAATGTTGTTTTGTATCTTGGTGACAGACTTGATTGTTATAAAGGGACAGTGTACAGAAAGATAAACACAATTTAATAAGGCTGTTTATTTTTTTTTAAAGGTTTTCTTGGTGAAATCTTACTTGCAAATTTGCAATGTTCTACTTCTTACAATATAGTTTCCAACACCACAGCACATGGGTCTATGGGTAATATCTGAACTTACACACTATATTGGGCATTTTAACAGTCTTGTGACACTATTGTCTCTATCTTAAAATTACCTAACTAGCCAACCGTAACCACTACTAGCCCAGTGTGTTAGGGTGGTCAACGACCCCCATTCATAGACTAAACTAATCAATGTCTAACCCTTAAGTCCCTGCTAGCCAGTGGGCTAAAGGAGGGAGTCCAACAGCCTTATTAAATTGCGATTCGGCCAATTAAATAGGGCTCTACATAAGAACATAGCATATTTTTTTACAGAAGTTTTTAGTTAGCGAAGACCTTGCTTTTGGATAGAAGTTCACTAACTAAAAACTTCTGTAAAAAAATATGCTGTGTGCTTGTATAGAGCCCTATTCAATTGGCCGAATCGCAATTTAATAAAGCTATAAGTCATTAACGGGGTCCATAGAATCCTCAAGTTCTAACCTGATCTCAACATGTGAGGTCTAGTATCCTAAGGAGGAGAACTATTACACACTCTCCTTTCTGCACCTCTGTCCATTGGGTTAAAGAACTGTTCCTTTGCCCTAGTCTATTGGTGACTTTTAAAATACTTTAAAAAAAAAATAATTTAGCCATTTTTAACTCTCTGTGACCTCATGGATCGTAACACACCAGGCACATCTTCATGCTGATCCCCTTGGTTTTCATGGCAGAGATACTGTAGTGGGTTGTCAGTTCCTTCTCCAGTGGGCCACAGCCTACATCACCTGGTATCTCTAGGTGGTCTCCCATCCAAGTACTGGCCAGGCCCAACCCTGCATGGCTTCAGGGTGGTGTGACCTCTTGGTCCACTGACTGGAATTGAACCCAGGTTGCAGTGGTGAAAGCATCAAATCCTAACTACGGGACCATCAGGGAACCCATATGAAAATACTTACCTTCTTGCAATCTAATCAAAGAAATATGCTGCCCTATTTTCACTTGGGCTGTTTTTTAGACTTTCACAGACTCAAGAGAAATTTTAAATGGCATGCCGACCTTTGCACACTGCAGAACCGTCCGCCGCCATCAGGGTGCCGAGAACTACGTCCTAATGACACTCTTACGTTCTAATGACACTCTGCGATCCAGCCTGAATCCCATCTGCCCCATATTTACTGGACCTGCTTGCTGGAGGCTGCCAAGGCTAAGGTAAGGGGTTGACAGTGTGCCATGTGGGACTTGCATGTGTCACTAGGAGCATATTGTTTGTACTGTCACTGTCATTGTGTGCATGTGTCACTAGGAGCGTGTTACATTACATACTAGTGACAGTACATACAATATGTTCCTAGTGACACATGCCAGTCCCACATGGCACATGTTCAGCCTCTTACCTTGGCCTTGGCAGCCTCCAGCAAGCAAGTCCAGTAAATATGAGAGCATCATCAGAGCGCAGTTCTTGGCGCCCCTGATGATGGCGTGCTGTTCTCTAGTGCACGAAAGAAATGCCACCATTTTAAATTGCAGCGCTGGTGCGTAAGTATGGCTGCTATTCTTTCATGTCTTTAATATAAATGTGGGCATTTATATTCAATGTTTAAGTGAATGTTAAAATACTTTTTATATTGTAAGTTAAACTTAAAAAAGTGAAACAAAATATGTCATGAGTTCAAGTTAACATAGTAAATCAAAACCAGCTTGGATGCTGGTTAAAGGACTACTAGGTATACAATAAAAAAAAATATATGTTTGAAACATTGGATTCTAAAAACATAATTAAAAAGTCAAGGAGTCATAAAGTTAGTTATTATGCCTCTACTGGACCCTGGAGCAATCCATGATAAACTAGTGAAAGTTGTGTGTGAGATTGTGTTTTACATTTTTGGACAGCAATGGTAGCATTTCCAGATGCAAGCAGCCTGGTTCTCAGCCAGTGAGGTATAAGGGGTGTGATACCAGTTACAATCAAATCAAGTTATCTAACAAAGCCTCCTGGCCTCCCCATTCCTCCCTCCAATGATATTTAAATAAATACCCTCTCATGATACAGATCTCAGGAAGTGATGTATAAAACACAAAATTCATTCTTATATTGTTTAAAAGTCATTGCCTTAAGCAAACCTGTGTTGACAGGTAAACGATACTGAAATCCAGGACTGTGTTTGGCTCTCCAGGACCGACACTGGATATTTTGCCTATTTAAAAAAACAACAATAGGTCCAGGTTACTCCAATCAAAATCGGCCAGTAATATTGAACAGGGTCCGAGGCCACTCCTTACACATAATCTTTTTTCAAACCAGAACATTTAAACATTGTCTTTCATTGATTTTGACGAAGCTGTGAATATTCAACTATACTCCTTGGTAAGTATTTCTCCTGTATTTGCTGTAGAGAAAATCCTGTATATATAAATAAAGCCGTTTTTAATGCTCTTTAGGATCATATCAATCTCCTGTTGGGGTGACAGAGTCCATTTAATGGATTTATATCAAAGTTTTAAAACACATGCTTCCACCATTTTTGTATAGATTTCGGACAGGATAACCAAGAACCATTATTTAAAGCAGCAATGAAAAAAAGGACTATATTTTATTTCTAATGACTTGATGGTTGTAGTTTTTTGCTGTGATCCTTCCGTGCTTTTATATGTGGGTAATGTCTGCAGTAGGAGAGTGAGGGTGTAGGGCATGGGGGCATAACATGATTGTGATGGTCACGAATGATTATGTTTTGGGGGATTGGATGATGGGGAGCAATGCGGTAGACAATATAGTGAAGTTGGTGGTGTGGGGAATGATATGGGAATGTAATATTAGTTATTTCATAAGGTGCTGTAGAATATGGGGTCATATCAAAAACTAGAGTGCAGACTAAAGCATTCAATAGCCTTGAAAACCTAGTAAAGAAAAGCAAAAGCAAACTAATGGCAAGATCCAGATATTAATCTCTTTCTAATTATGGTTTGTAAACAATTTTAGTTTTTAAATACAGCAATAGTATAATTATATATATAAAAGACTGTTGCTAACATTAAAATGTATAACTGGCACTCAACACCTTATATTAGAGTAAATTAATAAAGGATTAGCCCAATGCAACACTATATATATATTATTATTCTATAAAATTTCCTTTCCTTGAAATAATGTAATATAGCATGTACACTCAAACAGTAACAACTTGAATCCAAGCTACTTTTTGTTGATTTTTTTTAAAAATGTGTTTCATTGTTTTTTAAAGATATTAGATGGACTACAGTTTGGGAACCTCTGTTCTAAGGAATACCTTCATTTCACAAACTATGAAAACATGGCCACATTACTCTGATCTCTGATCCCCCAGAGATTATATGAATAAGGGACAAAAAAAATAGCAAAATGAAACTTAATCATGAATCACCAGCGCTATGAATCAGTATGTCTTTCTCATGAATGATTTCATATATATATATATATATATACACACATAATAAGTTGGCAAATAGACATATAATATATATATATATATATATGTACAGTAAATAGTCATCCTAGATGGGCAGGCCATAGCAGAGAGGTCAGACAAAACATGGTCCACTGGAGAAGGAACTGGCAACACACTTCAGTATCGTTGCTATGAAAATCATATATACATTATGTGCCTGGAGTGCTTCAGTCCATGAGGTCACAGAGAGTCAGACATGAATGAATGACTAAACAAAACAATCATAAATAGTTTTCCAAAACTCGTATATGCCCCAAAAAACTAACTTTTATGTCCATGGTTTACATAGCTGCTAACATTTTTAGTTTGCCTTTTTTTCTTGAACTGCAGTGGTCTTTTAATCTAGATTTGACTTGATATTGCACTAGTTGCTGACTACTGTTATAGCAAAATTACATTAATTGAACAGGAAGTTTATATCTACACGTTGTCAATTCGGCATCTACAGCTACCAGAGCTTTCAGTGGCAGTAATCAATTACCACACCCTCCTGACAAAGTGACAGACAGAGCTAGTTGATAAAAGATAATATATTCCTGCAATAAAGAATAATTTGGTATAAAAGACAAAAATGCATAAGGCTGTGTTTACTTTTAACTTTCTAGGAACAATTTGCCCATTTTCAGGGTTCACTGTTCAAAAGATTGTGTAGAAAGAAATTAACCAGAGTGGTCATTTAACCCTTACACTGGCAGTTATAGGGTTAATCTTAAAGAGATTATACACTAGGTCTAATTTGTATTTTAGGATAGGACCACACCTTAAAACTACTATACAGGTGGTCCCAGGGTTACAGACAACCCGACTTACAAATGACCCCTACTTAAGAACATGCTCCCAATATTTTTTTTTGTTTTTATGCTCTATTATTGCAGTACAGGGAAATTATTATTATTACACTGTTTTATTATTATTATTATTGATCAGGGATCCAACTTCGGAACGTTCTCAGGCAAATATCTCGTCCTTAACCCGAGGACCACCTGCAGTTTTGGATCTACCCTTTTGGAGCCCTAGGCAGTGGAGTGTAGGAGCCCCTACGAGTGCATGCCCAAGGTATGCACGCACCCATTTTTTCCTTTTCTGTGCGTGTATATCACTCTCTTGTTGTGTGAGCAAATTACAGACATTTCCCCATAACAACCATTTTAACAACAAAGCTACTCATACACACACTGAGCTATTACTTGCTTACTAAATGCATTTAATGGTGGGACATATTATTTATATATTTCTATGTCTGTTAACTGCAATATTTAGTTTTTAAGCTGTTTTTTTAACAGGTTTTAAACTAAAAACCAGGTGCCCCCACAGGGAAATGCCCCTAGGCAGCTGCCTAGTTTGCCTAATCGGTAATCCGGCCATAACCACCTGTATTTCATTTTGATGCCAAAAAGCTTTAGGGCTCACACCAAATCTTCAATTTGGCAAGAAATAGTTCTAAAATGCAGCGTGCTGTATCTAGATGGAAGGAACGATAGAGCATCCCATGTTTTTCTTTAAAAATTTAGAAGACCCTGAAAAAAGGTAAAGCCCCGGGCCCGGACGGCTTTACGAACAATTATTATGCTACATTCGATAAACAACTTGTCCCAAAGCTAAAAAAGCTATTCAAAGATATTATGGAAGGGAAGGTTATGCCCCCCGAACTTAACCAGGCGAGCTTAATCTTCCTCCCCAAACCAGGCAGAGATCCCTTATTTGTTAAAAACTTTAGACCCATTTCCCTACTGAATGGGGATGTAAAAATCCCTGGGAAAATATTGGACACCAGATTAGCAAACTTTCTACCTAGGCTGATCCATAAGGATCAAGAAGGCTTTATTCCCTACAGACAGGCGGGGGGTAACATAAGAAGACTCCTCAACATATTTCATATAGCCAAAAAAGATAATACCCCATTATGCACTATAGGATTAGACCTGGAGAAAGCCTTTGACTCCATAGAATGGCCATACCTGCATGCCACGCTGGCTAAGTTTGGGTTAGTGGGTAACTTTGTAAACGTCATTAAGTCATTCTACAACAACCCAACCGCTAACATTAGCATCCCTGGGGAGGACCAAACACTCATCAACATTAGAAGAGGCACAAGACAGGGCTGCCCCCTTTCCCCCCTCCTGGTCGCGCTGGCCATTGAGCCACTGGCTTAGGCTATCAGGACTAGCGTATCAATAACAGGAGTAAATATAGGCTTGCACCAGTTTAAATGTTGCCTCTTTGCCGACGACATTTTATGTACACTTACGAACCCACTTCAATCAGTGCCTGCCCTGATGTCCCTGATGGAGACCTTCGGGGTCATCTCAGGACTCAAAATTAACATAGACAAGACGGAAGCTATCTTGGCGCAATCCCACCAGACCTTAAGCAACACTCTTAAAACCCAACACCCCTTTGCTTGGCCAGAAAAACACATAAACTACCTAGGTATTAAAATCACTCCGGAGATCACTGACCTTTATCAGTCAAATTATATCCCATTGTACAAAACCCTAAACCAGGACTTGACGAAATGGAATAAATACAATCTCTCATGGTCAGGGAGAATAAATGCGATAAAAATGAATATTCTCCCCAGGATTCTGTATTATTTCAGGACTTTGCCCATTCACATAAACAAAAGAGACTTGAATAACTTCCAAAATGCAATCTCCAGATTTATCTGGAGTTACAAACGCCCAAGAATACAGAAATCAATCATGATGAGGAATAGAACATCTGGAGGGTTAGGATGTCCCGACCTCCTTAAATACTTCAGGGCAGCCCAAATTTCCTTTTTACCCCAGGCACATTCGGAAGAGCACCAGCCACTGTGGGTCTTTGTAGAAAACCATCAAATTACACCATTCAGATGGGATACTCTCATATGGTTCCCTTCTTCCACGATACCCCCCAATCTGGCCCGAAACAATTCGATGATAACACTAACATTGAAAGAATGGGAAAGAGCAAACATTAATAGACAGTTAAGTCCCAACATCTCCTCTTCAACTACAACACTCCCTTCCCCAAATACCCTGGAAGGGATGGGCGCGTCCTCCAAGGAATGGTGGACCTCAAGAAAGCTAGATAGGTTTGAGAGCTGGGTTAGTGAGGGTACATTGTTAACCAGCGAGAGATTTATAGACACACATAATCTCCCGTCCCGAGAATACTTCAATTACAATAAAATTCGCCATAACGTCTCTACTAAACTTCGCAAATGGGGCCCACCCAGTAGTACATGGTTCACGCTAGGGGAATTATACGCAATATTCAACTCAAGTGGTATGGCTAGCAAACCTAAACACATTAAACAATGGGAACTAGACATGGGTGAAGAATGGGACATGAGAAAATGGTCTAAAATAAACCTAGAATTGACAAAAGGGTCCAGATACTCCAGCCACCTGGAAACGTCTACCAAAGTATTATTTAGAACCTACTACACACCAGATAGGTTACACAAAATGGACTCTAAGGTCTCCTCCGAGTGTTTTAGAGGTTGCACCACAAGGGGATCCTTCCGCCATATCTGGTGGGACTGCCCGATTGCCCAATCAATGTGGAATAAAGTGGCCGAACTGGTCTCAAATACACTAAAAACAAAAGTACAACCCAACATGGGAACATGTCTCCTGGGGATACCAGTAGAGAATTTACGTATACACCAAAACAAATGGCTTCAATATGCCATGTTAGCGGCAAAGAGCAGCCTGGCCGGTAATTGGAGGAAGAATACACTGGACATCCACTCCGTAATTAACAAAATTAACTTTATTATGACCTATGAGCATATGACAGCAACACTAAACGACACTGTGGATAAAGAAACATGGGGTGACTGGTATGAGACGGTACACTCATTTCAGATACATTTACGGTAAAGCATAGATCTGGGAGGGGGGGGGGGGAGGCAGTTAAATGCTGGCGCGGTCGGAGACAGGGCTGACCACTGTACCACATGAGAGGACGCTGCGGACGTGGAAGGTCAGTAAGGTAGTAAATAAACATGTACAATAAAATTTTGAAAGGCACAAGTTAGTGTGTGAAAAAGTTATGTTTTATTTTTTTAAATAAAATTATCATTATATACAACAAACATCATTATATACAACAAAATTATCATTATATATAACAAACGACCAAAGCAAGTTACCTAGCGGCTGCTAGACACATTTAGAGCACATATTTGCTGGAAAGTTATCTAATTTGTACTAGATTGTATTCGCATGCTTTCTAAATAATTGAAAAAATAAAATGGTTGTGGTTGACACACAGATGTGACATAAATATTTTAGCAAAGGCAAGGATAGATAAATACGATGAAAACCAATAAGCGTGGATGGGCTGCGTGTCACCCCTTGTTTACAAATGTGCTTGTCTTGTGAATGTGTCAATAAAAATTTTAAGGAAAATTTTTTTTTTTTTAGAATATGCTAATTGATAATTCTGCCCAAACTTAGGCTTCCTAGTAACGGGGTCATATAAGTTTGTTTCCAAAGTCAAGACAGTTTCATGAGGACATAGTTTCACTTTTTCCGTGTTACATACTGAGAGAGTTAAATCAGAGTATTCAATTACAGTACTAAGATTCATTGTTTGCCGAGTCATGGAGTGAAATCATATCCAGGAAATTCTATAAAATACTATCCAGTTACAGGGTACAGGTGTCAACAATAAACCTTCAGATAATAGGAGTTAAACGTCTGAGTTGATTTTGAGTACTTGGTGATAATAAACTTTCTAAACAATTTATTTTATACAAATGTCTCTCCGTTGTTTATTGCACCACTAATGTCACGGAATATGTTTGCACTACAGAAAAAAAATATAACAAAAATATAATAATAACCTGCACTACAGGATCACCAACATAAGTAGCCACTGCCACTGACTGATTAGTAATGCTGAATACAAAGCTGGTAGTGCTGCCTATATGCAATGCCAGTACTACTAACAGCAAGGTACTACCATCCTACCAAGTTGTTGTAATGTTAAAGGAGAACTCAAATAGTGCCAGGTTTGTCACATAATTGAAAGGACAAACATGTTAAATCATTTTTATTCATTAATTAAATGTAGTGCTTTTGTAAAAAACTGTCAGCAATCTCATATAATCGTAGTCAGTGGCAGAGCTAGAGAATGGAGGGCCCCGGGGCCCAAAAAAATGTTGGGCCCCCCTCCAGGACGTGCAAGCTCCACCTTTCAGCAACATCCTCTGCAGATATATATTTGTATATATAATGTATATATACACAAACACACACATATATACACATGCATAAGTATATTATCTCTTCATAGCATCCAGTGCCTTTCAACATCCACCAACACACAGCACCCATCCCTCTTTGCATCCATCCCTACATAGCACCCAGTCCTTGTCCGCAGTCATCCACGCATCCATCTCAGCATCCATCCAGGCACAGCAACCAGCCCCTCTCAGCAGAGGGGGTCCAGGCGATTGTAATAACATTACCTGAGATACATCTTCATTCTAAAGTGAATAACAGAGCCTATTCAGGTTTTGCATATCTCTTTTACACAAGTATTTTAAAGGAGCTATATTATTTCTAAACATTTAAAGCTCCTTAGAAATAATTGTAAAACGTGCAGATCTATATAAAATGATTGTTAATGTATTATTTTTTGAATAGATATTGTTTGGTAGAAATATCTACGGTATGTATTAATAATCTAGAAATGTGGTATATTTTTAAAATGTACTATTTTGAAGAACAAGACTTAAATATATGCACCATGTTTTTAGAGTATAAATAAATAATGTAATGCATAGTTTACTATAGTTTATTATCTTTTATACACAGATATGCTACTGTGCAAGCTATAATTATTGTATACTTTCCATATGTACAATGCTTAAGAAATTTAAAAAACTTCACTAATCCAAAAATATTTTTTAAACAGAAAAATAATACAACCTTAAATTTATTAATTATTGTATAGAATTATGCTGTAAAGGAAGCCGCCATTTTGGTTCCTACTGTTCTACCTCTAGGAAACCTTAAATATAGACAAAGTTTCCATGTGCTAAAATACTTCATTTCATTGGCAGACGATATGACTCATACATCTATATTAATGCTCATTGGCTGACAGGGGCAAGGCCAAGATCAGTTAAACATTTTAATCCATTTTTTTTTGCTTTGATAGCATCATTTGAAATATAAAAAAAAAACAGTGGTAGATTATCTAACACCCTCTTTCAGAAGCAACAAAGAACACTAATGCTTTCAATGTCTCTTTATTAAACAATAGCCTACCACCAAATTATATGGTAGATGTGGGAGAGGAAAATTATTTTGTGTAAGGTAAGAAATACATGATTTCCCATGACAAAAAATAAAATGGAACTTGCATGAAAATGCTCAGAGGCGCCCAATATTGGCCACTACTAAGCAGAAGCTATATCTATCTGATATCCTAGAATCAGCTGCAAAGCCTGATAAAAAATATGATATGATATTTTTAAGTTGGGCGTGATAATTTATGTATAGTTTGCTATATATACAGTTTCTACATGCACAAGTGAGTATTACTGATGGGAGGTTATTTTTGCTATAATGGCGGCATTTTTATTTATAGGGTCAACTCAGAATGGTATAATGGAAAACAATACAACAGCCAAGCCCACAATTAATTTATTGATCTCTACTGAAAAGTTCACAGCCGTGCAAAACACCACGGTGACTGCACTGGATGACAATGACTCAAACGCCATCTGGTTCATCCTCATAGTTTTTCTATTCTATGGGTTTCTTCTTTTTGCTCTTATGATCAGCAATCTATTCAACAAGACAGAAGATGAAGATTCATACATTGAGTACATCCAGAAACAGTACAAGAAGAGAGAAATGTCATCTAAATTAAAAAGGAAACCTGGTCTATGTATTGGGAATCCTACAGCATTAAATGAGCGAAAAAATGATAATAAATATAATCGACACACAAACAACACAGGAAATGAACAAAATAATGCTGAGAAATTAGATATAGTTCAAGAGGACATCATGTAAAGTGCACATAACTCTTACAATGTGCACCTTGTTACAAACTTAAAGGACCTCTACAGTGATCATTCAATAAAGTTTAACTTGTTTACTTAATAATTGGTAAGATATAGCATTATTTGAAGAAACAAATCACATATATTCACATATAATAGTTGTCAAACAGCGATTTGTCGTCACGTTTGACAACTACGACTGCCGCAAACTGGCGGCGCATGTGCATAGCATGGTGTATGCCGCGCATTTGCATTGCGCACAGGGGCGTGCATGCGCATTGCGGAACGGGACGCACCTACAGATTGCTTAAGACGCGCCGACGCACTGCACAACAGGCCACGCAGGCGCACTGCGCAGCGGTGGCTACCGCAGTGGCGCATGGCCCTGCGGCGGCTACCGCAGTTGCATTACACACCGGGGAGAGAGAGGAGGAGGAGGGGAGACACACAGGGAAGGAGGGGAAAGACACAGAGGAGAGGGAGGAGAGACATAGGGCAGGGAGAGAAGTGGAGAGAGACACAGGGCAGGGAGAGGAGGGGGGAGGAGACACAGGGGAGAGGGGAGACACACAGGTGGGAGAGGAGGGGGTAGACACACAGGGGAGGGGGAGAGACACAGGGGAATGAGAGGGGGGAGAGACACAGAGGAGGGGGAGAGACACAGGGGAGTTAGAGGAGGAGAGACACAAAGAAGTGAGAGGAGGGGGAGAGACACAGGGGAGTGAGAGGAGGGGGGAGAGACACAGGGGAGTGAGAGGAGGAGGGAGGAGGCACAAAGGAGTGCTGGGGAGAGACAAAGGGAAGGGAGAGGAGGGGGGAAGAGACACAGGGGAGGGGGGAGACACACCAGGGTGGGAGAGGTGGGGGTAGACAAACAGGGGAGGGGGGAAGTGACACAGAGGAGGGGGGGAGACACAGGGGAATGAGAGGGGGGAGAGACACAGAAGAGGTGGGGAGAGAAACAGAGGAGGGGGAGAGACACAGGGGAGTTAGAGGAGGGGGGAGGAGACACAGGGGAGTGAGAAGAGGGGGGGAAGAGACACAGGGGAGTAAGAGGAGAGGGGGAGAGACACAGGGGAGTGAGAGGAGGGGGGAGAGAAACAAAGAAGTGAGAGAAGGGGGGAGAGAAACAGGGGAGGGAGAGGAGGGGGAAGAGACACATGGGAGGGGGAGACACAGGGATTGTAGAGGAGGGGGGTAGACACATAGGGGAGGGAGAGGAGGGGGGAGAAACACAGGGGAATGAGAGGGGGGAGAGACACAGAGGAGTGGGGAGACACAGGGGAGTGAGAGGAGGGGGGAGAGACACAGGGGAGTGAGAGGGTGAGAGACATAAAGGAGTGAGAGGAAGGGGAAGAGACACAGAGGAGAAGGGAGAGGTGGGGGAAGAGACAAAGGGGAGGGGGAGACACACAGGGGTGGGAGAGGAGGGGGGTAGACACACAGGGGAGGGAGAGGAGGGGGGAGAGACGCAGGCGAGGGAGAGGAGGGGGAAGAGACACAGGGGAGGGAAATGGGGGGAACAGAAACGAGGGAGGGGGGAACAGACATGGGGGAAAGAGACACAGGGGATACAGAGACACAGGGGAGGGAGAGGGGGCAGGAAGAGACACAGGGGAGGGAGAGGTGGGGAAAGAGACACGGGAGGACAGGGGGGAAAGACACATTTGGGAGAGGGGGTTAAAACACGGGGGAAGGAGACACAAGGGAGGGAGAGGAGAGGGGAAATGAGACACAAGAGAGGAAGTAGACAGAGGGAGAGACTCTGGCGCTCATTGTGAGGCCCGTAATGAGCCTGGAAGGCGCCCATTGCGAGGCCAGTAAAGACGAGGGGGAGAGGCTACCACTGTGTGGCAAACAGCATTGCCAGGATTCACATTTTATTGCCATCATTTTTGACAGGCAAGTTGCTAGTTCAATATAATTTTAAACTTACATTTGAATTTATTATATGCTTCTCGCCACCCCTATTAGGTATCCAGAGCATGGGAAAGGATCTGCGCAAGAGTATTCCAAACAGGAAAATGAATCGGCCTCCTTCGATTTTTGACAGACCTTCTCTATTCCCTGGACATCTACAGCCTTATTAAATTGCGATTCGGCAAATTTAAAAGGGCTCTATTTAAGCACACAACATATTTTTTTACAGAAGTTTTTAGTTAGTGAACTTCTATCCAAAAGCAAGGTCTTCACTAACTAAAAACTTATTTTAAAAAATATGCTATGTGCTTAAATAGAGCCCTTTTAAATTTGCCAAATCACAATTTAATAAGGCTGCTAATGTTCCTGAAACGCTAAAGTTTTCTAAATTACATTGACATTCTCTTGTTAATCACTGATTAAAAAAATAAATAAACCTTGATACAGGGTTAGTCAATAGGTAGACCTTGGTCCAAATCAGGACCTCCAGCCTCTCACATTCAGATCTCCATTGCTTTATCAAAATTTACTATGGCCCTCATTCAATTGCGATTTAGCCAATTGAATAGGGCTCAAAATAAGCACATAGCATATTTCTTTTACAGAAGTTTTTATTTAGTGAAGACCTTTCTTTTGGATAGAAGTTCACTAACTAAAAACTTCTTTAAAAGGAATATGCTTTGTGCTTATTTAGAGCCCTATTCAATTGGCCAAATCGCAATTGAATGAGGCCCAATATGTTTATCATGAAGATTCTAAGGGCCTGATTCAATTGCCCAATTCATAAATTTATACACATTTAAAATCACTCTTAATATTGCACCTCATGGGCTACCATTAACAGTCTATTACTACATTTCTGGGGAATCATCATCTGTCTGCCAACCTCCTGGGACCCTGATACCTCAGGCTTGGTGCTGACCCTATACATTAGCCACTTTTCCCACACATACATTGCCCATTCTGGACCTGTTCCCTGATGCTCAGCCCTTTTCCTAGCACCAGCTAAGATCTCATCTTTGTCTAATTCTGTTTTCACCTATTCTACATTGGCCCAACCCAGTATCTGTTCCCCAGCAGGCAATATACTCAACCCAGATTCCGAATGATTGGTCTTTTCTTGATTCACTGGGTCCCCACCTCAATTCGCCTTTCACAGTGCCCCAATCCTAATGCAAGCGGGCAACTGGGATGGGAAGTTTCTGGTCCCGCCCACCATAACTTGCATGGTTTGGGGCAAAAAGGCTATATGTATACTAAGTCTGGTTGTATACAGTGACAGCAGTCCCAGTACCCTGGAATCTCTAGGCCTTCCTCACCTGAACAAAAACAGGCTAAAAAAGCTAGGACCCACGGTTCTTTGGTGTGGATAGTAGTGTACAGATCCTCTCCCTCAGGGTCAGTCTGGGTCATCCCCGGATCCTCTCTGGCAACATCCCATTTTCCCAGGGAGTGCACCGGCCGAGCATCTGGTCCTTTTAGTCTGGGTGTTCCATTGGGGCAATATCTTCTTAGGTGTCCCAGCTGGTGACACCCATAACATTCCCCTCGGTTGTTGCGGGTCATAGGACTAGAAAAATAGAGTGAGAAAATATTTACAAAATCTTAACTTTATTTAAATTGGCAATAAAAATAATCACCATCTAGCACCAAAGAAATTATCCTTAGTCCAGAACCAATATTTACAAAATATTGGTGGTAAAAATAAGAACCCTCTCTGAATCCTATTAACACTTAAGCAATCACCTTAAGCCTAAAGCATAATACTTAGCAATTTGAAATCAGTTAAAATTAAGTGTTAATAAAAAAATATCACTGAGCACTTAGTGTTAAAAATATTGGTGGTAAAGATAAGAACCACCTGTGAATCTCACTAAATAACATATATTGAATGGAATAAACAAAGCACATAGTGCTGAAAGTATTGGTAACAGCAAAAATAATTTATTTAAGCTTCACCAAATAAGAAATATTGAATGAAACAAATTTAAATAAGCAAATAGTGCAGTTAGCAAGGAATAACATAGACTGTGACCAAGCACATAATGCAATATTGAGTGAAAACACTAAGCATAAAGTTTATGATTGGGCTAAACAGACTAAGTTGAAGTGAGCACATCACGCTACACAGAGTTAAGCCAGTTGAATATTAGGAAGCACATCTCCTATTCCCTGCTTTCCAATTCAAGCACAGCGTGCATTATTTAGAATCAGTATATCTTCAAGTTATATGGACCAACACTATGAGTACATGACTAATAATATGGTACTTTGAAGCAAATCAATCTTTACCAAAGCACGGTCAAGCTATTTATTTTCTTTCAAGAATAATCTTCTAAAAGACTCACATATATATCGGAACAGGACAAAATTAGGACATTGTTTGATTTCTCCTTACCTATGTCCCATCCTGATAAACAATTGCCTTTTATTAATGTTTTTAAATTTCATCTTTGTCTCTAATTTAAATAGAGTTAAGATTTTGTAAATATTTTCTCACTTACTCTATTTTTGCTTATTCAAATAGGTATTTCCGTGGTGCTTAACACCTATTTCCCAACACTCTATATATATTCATAAGACTAGGACCCACACTGTTAGCAGGTCTGGGAGTCCATCCCTTGATCTCTTTAGTCTGTGTTTCCCCAGTGGCAATGGCTGGACTGGGGTGGGTTACTGCAGGGTGAGGGGTAGGGGATGGCAAGACCTCGGCCCCCGCTTTGTCACTAGCCCCCTTCAACACTGTCTCACCTCTGGTTAGCACAAAATGATTTAGCAGCAGCCTCCCTCGTGGTGGGTTTCTGAGCCTACACCAGCAGTAGCAATCCACCAACTGAGGCAGGCATGCCTAATCCGACACTTCACTTCTGAGTAGGTGTCCCCTGAACCCTTGGTGGAAGTGAGGAAGTCTCAGGGGTGACAGCATACATGTCCAGCATTACTCTCTAGACCCCTGTATAGGTCCTCTGCTCCTTGGGGATTGCCCTGAACACCTCACTGGCTCTTCCGCCTAGTTTGCTAGCCGACAGTGTAACCACTCTTCTTCTGGCACTTGGTGTAAATCACACTGTTGCTCAAAGTCCTGTAGGAAACCATCAATGTCCCCTTTCTCATCACAGAAGTGCTTGACATTGCTGTATTCCATCTTTAGCATGGCTGCCTCTGGATCCTTTCCCTCCTAAGGTCTTAGAGGGGAATGGACAGCCTCTTTTCTGCTCTGCAGCTGTACCTCACGGCTCAAGTTGGGGCCAGAGGGCCATCACTTGTTCCCTTGTTATTTCTGGCATGACAGACCTCCACCTCTTGAATCTCTAGAACACCACATCCTCCTCTGCTGTTAGCCTCATCTCTGGAACTGGCTCTGGGCCAGTCTCTGGAACCTCCTCCCTTGTTTCCATACTTTCCTCCAGTTGATCATCCTGCAGCAATTCCTGTATCATGTCAGCCATGGTGGTTTCCACTGTCCAAGCAAAGTCTCTCTCCCTCTCCCAGCAGTGGACATATCCTGGTAGTTGAAAATCCTACTATTCTTCTTACAGTTATTCCCACCACCTGCCACCAAGCTGTAACGACCTACTGCTTCTATTGGGCTTGATTATAACCTTGTTCAAACCTACACAGTAAGTCTGTCTGGTTCTTTGTGAATCCCTGATAGCAGGAACAGAAGCAACCCAGCTTACAGCCAACAAAGTGCCCAGTAAACCACAGGAATCAGTAGAGCCACCCAACAAATGTTACCTACTGTAACATGTGAATCCCATGCAGGTTCAGCAACATTAATCCCAGTAATAAAGATTGTTTTTCTCTCAGAATGAAACACACATATCATTTATGCATCTTTAAACTGACAACAGCCTTTACTGAAAAAGTACAGTGTATTTATACAACTCAGTCCAATAGTGTTCAATCACCAACACTTTCTCTTAGGGATGGGGTCAGGCCCATATTAGGAATTCCCTTCCTTCTCTCTGTACTTTGCAGGGGGGCTTTGCAATACAGCTCTGCTGAGACATCCCATCTAGGGGGGATGTTCCTGTAGGTTAATTACTATCTCCCCCACTTGTTACATCCCTACTTGGCCAATTTAGCTGGGAATCTCATGCAACATATTTTATTAAACACCCAGGGAAAGTCCTGCATTTTGGGTCTAAACATGCCCATACTTCATCTCAGGAACATAACACACATGAGTATGAGCACCTTAACCATAGTTACATAGTAATTGAGGTTGAAAAAACTCTTAGTCCATCAATTTCAACCTCTTGAGATCTTTTCTGGTCTGCAATATACGGAATTATTGTTAATTCACAATTGATTCAGAGGAAGGCAGAAAAAAAAAAAAACCCCAGTGAAACTTTGCCAATTGTCTCAAAAGGGAGAACAAATATAAAATTCCTTCCTGACGCCAGATACCGGTGATCACACTCCTCCCTGGATCTCCCTCTCTAATTAAACCAGGATATCCCTAAATGCCCTTTTTATTTAAGAATATATCCCATCCCTTTTTAAAGTTATCTATAGAATCTGCTGTCACCACCTCCTTTGGTAGGGAATTCCACAGATTTACCACCCTTACTGTGAAGAACCCTTTTCTTTCTTTAAGGAGAAATCTTTTTACTTATAATCTCAAAGGATAGCCTCGTCAGTTGAAAACCTCTTGGCACAAAAAGTTCCATTGACAAAGCCTTGTATTGACCCTGGATATATTTATATAAGGTAATCATATCTCCTCTTAGACGCCTTTTTTCTAGAGAAAATGTTTAATTTGGTTAGTCTTTCTTCATAACTTAGCTCCTCCATTCCCCTTATTATTTTTGTTGCCCATCTCTCTGTACTTTTTTCAGCTCTAAAATGTCATTTTTATGTAGTGGTGCCCAAAATTGTACTCCCTATTCCAAATTCAGGATGTACTAGGTATTTGTATAGTGGCAGAATTATATTTGCTTTCCTTGCTTCTATACCCCTTTTAATAATGCACATGCTAATATTTTACTTGCCTTTGCAGATGCGGCTTGGGATTGTGCACTGTTATCTAGCTGGTTGTCCACAAACACTCTTAAATCCCTTGCAATTTCTGATACCCCTAGATTTGCTCCATTAAGATTATAAATTCCTTCCCCGATGCATAACTTTACATTTATTTGTATTAAATCTCACCTGCCATTTAGTCTCCCATTTCTCTAATGTATGCAAATCCCTTTGGAGGTAAAGTACATCATTATCTGATTTAATTACCTTGCACAACTTAGTGTCATCAGCAAAAATGGAGACAATACTTTCCAATCCTACTTCTAAGTTATTAATAAATATGTTAAAAAGGAGAGGCCCTAATAATGAACCCCGAGGAACCCCACTTACCAAATTAGTCCAATCGGAGTATGTTCCATTTACAACAACCCCTTGCTTCCTGTCTTTTAGCCAGCTCTCAATCCATGAGCAGATATTTATTGCAATTCCTGTATCCTTTAGTTTGCTCAATAGTCTCCCATGTGGCACTGTATCAAAAGCCTTTGCAAAATCCAAACAAACTACATCTACTGAGTTTCCTTTATCAAAGTTTCTACTAACCTCTTCATAGAAACTAATTAGGTTTGTTTCACATAACTTTTCCTTCATAAATCTGTGTTGATTCCAACTTATAATCTTGTTTAAATATACATATTATTAACCCTTCTAAAAGCTTTCCCACTACAGAAGTGAGGCTTACAGGTCTATAAGTTCCTGTATTTCTTCTTGCTCCATTCTTACATTTAGGTATAACCTCTGCTTTTCTCCAGTCATCTGGTAGAGACCCTGTGTTGAGTGAATCTTGAAAAGTTAGATATAATGGCTTGGCTATTACAGAGCCCAGTTGCCTCAGTACCCTTGGATGTATTGCATCAGGACCTGGAGCTTTATTAACATTTATTTTTTCCAACCTCTTTTGGATTTCTTCCTGAGTTATTTGCTAAATATAAACTGGGAAAATTATAACAAAAATCTTTAATATAAATATATCACAACGGCGAGAGTAAAAACTGGTTAAAAAAATCCAGGATTGAACACACAAGTTAAAAGAGGACAGAATAATATGGGAAAAGTGATAACCTTTCACTTGTCAGTGAAACTAATGTTATTATAATAAACCCTTTAATAAGGGGGTAATCTTTTTCCCACTTAGCAGTGTTGTGTCTTTTTTGGTATGTGGGTAAAATTACTCCATTGCACGTGTGTCCCAAACCTTATTATAGTCCTAAAACAAGTCACAATTGTGTTACTTGTTTATAAGCAATAAAGATGGAGCTTTATTACTAATGGAAAGATTTACATATCCAACCAGAAAAGCAGATATATTTATTGCATAGTAAATCCCCCTCACAAGTATGTAGAGAGTCACAATAGGATTGCAAGTTGGGGTTAAATAATAATTATTCACTGTCAGCTACCAAGAGCTGGTAAGCTAATAGGACTGATGGATTTCAAGTCTAGAATATAAATAAGGATGCAAGTGGAATACTGTAGGCTGGTATATCAAAAACAGAGTATGTCTAAGGTAATGAATCCTACAGATCAACAATCGCCAATCACATGCATAAATATTGGGTTAGGACAGGTAAGGGCACACAGACACTCTCATACACTGCTACTACGCGACCACTGCGCGCTCCAACAGACGGACACACGCAGTGTTGCACGCCTGACGCGTTTCGACGTCACTGGACGTCTTCCTCAAAGGCAAACACGGGTTGCTAAGGCGCCCGTCTATTTAACTGGTTTACGTAACCAAGGAGACCTGGTATAATGACACGTGGGTCAGAGAAGTGAAAACGGAGCTGCTTATACTAAAGATAAACAACACACTGGTCATCTAGAAAGATGACTCAAATAGAGTCCAAAATGAATATAATATACAGGAATGTAGTGTAATACAGGCAAGCTATACAGATAAGGTACATATGTAATATTTATATATATGCTGTATCAAAAGTAGAATAATAACCATAATAGAAAAAGGGTATACCTGGGATGAGAGGAAAAGGAGAATAATTCCTACTATAAAAAATAATAACTTGTGTAGCATAACACAAGTAGTTATAAAATATACTAATAGAAAGTCAAAAGAATACTCATAAAAAACAAGAAGGATACGCTACTGAGAGAAGGAAATAGGGGAGAGAAATACCCTTGGAAAAAGTGAACATCCTACTGAAGTGAAGTGAGGTGTAAAAATATAAATTTACATAAAATACTATATATATATATATATGTGTGGATTAAACAGGGTGCTCCTGCAAACAAATACTAAGTGGCTATTGTGACAATAATAAGTCACATATAAATCCTAAGCAGGGTCATAGTGTCTACAAACAAAGGACTCCTGCTGAGGGAAGCTACTCTATTAAAAAGGAAATTGAAGTGAAGTGTCAATGTGAAATTGCTAAAATATAAGAGGACATGTAAAAGTACATATCAATACTGTCCAACATGAAAGATATATATGAAAGAATATAAACATATATAAAATGTGAATAAATAATGCATTTATATAATAGGTGAAACTGATCATCTCTAAGTAACAGCCCACTCTAAGTTGCGGCCTACTCTGAAGAAGAGTAAATATGAGAGTATAGAATTTACTCTAAAATGTAGTCTGGACTTATAGCTAAAAGGAGGAGCCCCTCTAGATGAAGGGAGTGAAAGTAAATCCTTCATTCAGTCCTTGTGGTGATAACGCTTTAAGTCTGTAAATCCAGCGTGCCTCACACTGGAGCAATTTTCTATCCAAGTCTCCTTTTCTAGGGCCCATATGTACCCTTTCAAGTATGGTAAATGTAAGGACATCACTATTGCCTCTATGATAGCACCTCACATGGCGTGCCAGAGGTGTGTCAAGATTATTTTTAATCGAATAGACGTGTTCCCCTATTCTTCTGCGTATCTGGCGCTTCGTTTTGCCTACATAGATCTTAGAACAAAGGCAAGTCGCCACATAAATAACGCTTGTGGAACAGCAATTGGTAAACTCTTTAAGTTTAAATTCCTCGCCACTTATTGGATGTTGAAAGGACTTAGATGGTTTGATGTATTTGCAAAATTTACATTTACCACACCTAAAGCAGCCAGATAATGGTTTAAGCCATGTGGTTTTTGGTCCTTGCTTTTTAAAGTATCCATGGACCAACATGTCCTTTAAGTTTTTTCCCCTCCGATAAGTGACTGATGGTTTAGATGGTAGGCAGTCCTCTAAGTCCTCATCATTTTTTAGCAAATGCCAATGAGTCATAACCGAAGGTCAAGATACATCTGGGTTGATTCTCTTGCAAATTCTTTCCTTCTTTCATCCTTTGGGTATGTAGGCCATTAAGGAGTTCAGTTCTATTACAACCCAAGGCATATTTGAATGCCTTCTTCAAGCATTTATTGGGGTAACCCCTTTCACGGAATCTTTTTCTGAGTTTATCCGCCTCAATCTTAAATTCATTGTCAGTAGGATTCATTACCTTAGACATACTCTGTTTTTGATATACCAGCCTACAGTATTCCACTTGCATCCTTATTTATATTCTAGACTTGAAATCCATCAGTCCTATTAGCTTACCAGCTCTTGGTAGCTGACAGTGAATAATTATTATTTAACCCCAACTTGCAATCCTATTGTGACTCTCTACATACTTGTGAGGGGGATTTACTATGCAATAAATATATCTGCTTTTCTGGTTGGATATGTAAATCTTTCCATTAGTAATAAAGCTCCATCTTTATTGCTTATAAACAAGTAACACAATTGTGACTTGTTTTAGGACTATAATAAGGTTTGGGACACACGTGCAATGGAGTAATTTTACCCACATACCAAAAAAGACACAACACTGCTAAGTGGGAAAAAGATTACCCCCTTATTAAAGGGTTTATTATAATAACATTAGTTTCACTGACAAGTGAAAGGTTATCACTTTTCCCATATTATTCTGTCCTCTTTTAACTTGTGTGTTCAATCCTGGATTTTTTTAACCAGTTTTTACTCTCGCCGTTGTGATATATTTATATTAAAGATTTTTGTTATAATTTTCCCAGTTTATATTTAGCAAATGATTTCATTATAGGTGGTAGACACCTTGGGAGCTTAGCAATCCTATGTTCGAATTTCTTCCTGAGTTAACCAATTATTTGGTGAAGGTAGTGTAGCCCTATTTTGTTGCAGTGACCCAACCACTGGTACCTCACTTGTATATACTGAATAAAATAACCTATTTAGCTCATCTGCCTTTTCCTGGTCACTAAATGTCAGATGGCCTGTTTCCCATTGCAATGTTCCTATAGCTTCCTTCCTGGCCTTCTTCCCATTAATATATTAAAACATATTTTAGGGTTAGTCTTACTCTCCTTTGGAACTAACTTTTCATTTTCTATTTTGCCAGTCTAATAGCTCTTTGGCAAGGAGGAGGTCTTTGTTTATTATTGTGTTGGTAGGGTGTGGAGAAGGACATTCTTCCGCCAACTCATAGGAGCATTAAGTGCAGGTATTGCCAAATACAAACTGGTCAAGGTGGTGGCAAAAAATATTTAAGATGGATCATATCCAGTACAAGGAAGCACTCAGATGTGCCTTGGAGGAAGTGCATACAGAATACCAAGGTAAAAATATCTGTAGTATTTTTGCCAAAGACTTAGCTGAGAAGGTCCCTGATATGATGCAGTTCTTCATACTGAGAACTATCTAATTACCTCAGACTACACTCAGCCACAGTGCTGACCAGAGTGGATGTCTCTATTCTGCTAGGGATCTAACAACACTATAGTACCACCTAGTTTATATACATCCAGTTTGACAAACAAAAAGAGCAGATTGTTAACAGTTTCCAATCCATGGGCATCAGAGATGGTCATGGTTCATGTACTACAATACTACTGAACACAATAAGATATTGGGTGAACTAGAGCACTGCTACCAAAACATACATCATTATCAATCTATGCTGTAAAAGTATGGAAAAACTGTTGTGTACAGGTGTTATGATGTGCGGTTAATAGAGGGTAATTCTCCTGCCTTCTGGAGAGCTCTATCCAGGAGCACAGGGCATGGTATACATGGGACAATTGTTTGACCCACTAGAGTAATTTTACAAATCGGTTTATGTAAGTGGGTTTACCCCACCAATGTACGTGAGATGACTAGGAGAGGTATTGAATATGTCATATCCCATATCTCTCCTAGTAATTGCCCTAGCACCATAAATATGACAATCTTCCCAGTTTGTATAGTACACTCAATGATTACATATAGTCACAGGCCCCCATTCACAGTGCCCACACAAGTTGCTTAATTCAAAGTCGCGATTCCAGTTACAGGCATCGAGTCGCTCACTATTCATACCTTCAATCACATTCCTTTGCCTATTATTTTCTAGGTCATAATGGCTGCTCCTAACAATTCCGATGCCAAGACCACACCATCTGTCACAGCTCCATCAACTCCTATTGGCCATTTTTCTCCCAGAAAATGGACCATTCCCTGGCTCATTGAGGAACTCAACAACTAAGGCTGTGATTGGGGGGGAGACTTAAGCCTAGATCACATTGCACTTCCTAAAATTTTGAGAGAGCACTAAAACAAGTAATTTAACACAATCATTACATTAATGGACTCCTATTATATAAATTCAGTTAAATAGGGTTTGGCCCGCGTAGTTGATTACATTTTCAGTCAGGTCGAACATGTACATTTAAGGGATTGCGAGTTAGATTTAGAGAGACAGATAGCAATACACAGAAGTCTACTATGATAACACTACTCAATATTCATGTTAATGATAGGCATCAAACGTAACCCCAGCTACTCTATAAAAGTGAGTTTTCTCATTGAAATGTGGATTGGGTCGTACTTTCCAGAGCTAACACAAAGATCTCAAGCTTTAGAGGTTGGTTAATATTGAGCTGGGTGTAGATCATACAGAAGGCATCACAACATTTACAAGCATTTCAGTTTAGCCACAACCCACCCTGAAACCCTGACATGATAACATATATTACACACAAGTCTACATAATCTTCTTTCAGGTTAGCACAGGATACACAGCATATTAATCATATACTCAATAACCAAGGCTGGATTTACCCTTTTGAGCCTCTAGCCAGTGAAGATCCTACAGTCCTCGTGCGGATCAGATATAACTTATTCATAGTAAAGTGAGGACTGTAGTTTGTCACATTATCAACATATAGATTAAAGAAGAGAGGGAGATTAAATATCAACTAAAACTATGTTCTTCCTTCTATACATATAAACATTGCTCAATGTCCCAGAGAACATGCCGTCTGTTGAATGCAATATTCAAGTCAGTTACGACTAAAGTACAAAAACATAAACAAAGTGGAAGTATCTAAGCAAAGAGATATACACAGTGCAGTATGTACCTTTTTGGAGCCCCTAGTCAGTGAAGTGGAGGAGCCTCTGCGAGTGAGTACGCAAAGTATGCACGGAGCAATTTTTGCCTTTTCTGTACGTGTAAGTTCCCTTTCCTGTCGTAACTCTCTTGTTCTAGGTGGTTACCCCCTAGTAGCCAATGTATGAACTGCAACATTTCATTTGCCAGGAAACATTTATTTTTAAGAAGTGAAGTAATCCGGCCATGGATATATAAACAGATTCAGCTACAACTGAAACATTATATTTCTATACATTGGTTCAATACTCTGGAGAGTGTACCATCTATTTAGAGCAATATTTATGTCAGATATGAGAAAAGTGCCAAGATATTTACAATATGAGATATTTAGGCAAACACATATGCAGACTAACAACGGTATACTAAAATAACGTATTTCCTCTTCTGCATTTCCTAAACTTTGGTAAAATACTATGATAGGAGTTCAGTTTTCAAAGTTAGATTGTTCTTAGTGATCAAATCTGGGCTGGGGATTAATGATAACTGAATTCCTATACTTACAGTATACATTTTAGAAAACTAATATTCAAAATGGACAAAATCTGCAAGTTGCACAAAACACTACTAAATGCATCCTCCATTACAAGAGTCCTGTGACGAATAGAGACTAGACATAATTTTATTATTTTTTTCCTAGTCCGATCCAGTTTAACTACATCATGGACAGATCTCCAGGAAATTCTTGATGCAATGTTAGACCATACTATAAAAAACCAGGATATAATTAATGAGGCCTATAAATGTCTATTTTCATCAAACAAATTAACTCTTTCGTCTAAATTGTCTCCAAGTCATTTCCCCTTGCATGATTTGGAGACATTGGCTTGAAGGAAGAAGCATAACACACACAGTAAGCAACACCTGCTCCCATCTGAGCCACCGGATGCAAAACCAATGCAAATGAACAATACTCCTAGACAAGTCCAGTTGAATTCCATCCTGCTATGGCTCTACTGGCTTAGGACCTCATTCTATTAAGGGCCGTAAAATGGCCTCAAAACTGTGATTCCTTGCGGGCAGCTTACGGCCCTGCATAGCGCTGCGGCTATGCTGCTATTCAAATGGACGGCGCCGCAAGGAGGTCCCCCTTATGGCCGGCTGCAAACTATGCAATCGTCCGCAAGCATTTCCCGTGCACCCGTAAATCGTGTTTCAAGGCCGCAAAGTCGGAAAACTGTGAATGCAAATATAAATTCAAGACAGCACTGTAAAGCTCTATAAATGCTAGGCATCATAATGGGGGACAGCAACACCCTCTCAAGCTTGCACATCGACCAAATCCAATATTTCATTTCAGGTTTATTTTCCGTCTCAAGTCCCACAGGCTTCAATGACCTCGAAGCCAGTAAATCGTTGTTAAAACCCGTACGGATTCGGAGGTTGAAGGCCGCAAACTCAAAGCATTGTAGAAGTCAATATATATTCAACCCTGCACTGTAAATCACTGTAAATGATGGGGAACACAATGGGGGGCATGAGGATTAATAGCAAAACCTTCTCAAACTTGCACATCAGCAAATTATAATCTTTGAGTTCCACGGGCTTCAATGACCTCCAAGCCCGTAGCTCATTATTCAAGCTCGTCCTCCATGCCCGTAGGCCTTGCATGATAGATAGAACACGAAGATTGAACATGAAATTACATTTCTTTATCTGCAGATTTGAGAGTAGGGGAATATTGTGCTATTAATTCTAAGGCAAACATCACTTTCACTTTTAATAAAAATACAGGATGGCTTTTCTATTTGCTTATTTAGTGCTACGATTTGTAAGTAAGCCCTTTGCGACACCTCCGTGGCCCAAGTAACCTGTGGGTCTATTTTACCCATTTACGGACTTGACGGAGGCTAATCCCGCAGCCTTTGCGGGTCTGATGTGCTCCAAGCCCCTGGGACTCGGACACGGAAATTGAACATGAATTAAAATAAAAATGATTTTCAGATTTGAGTGTTGGGGAATGTTGTGCTATGAATTCTAACCCTACAATAACTTTCACGTCTCATCAAAGTACAGGCTGGCTTTTTTATGTGCTTAATTGGTGCTCCGATTTGTAAGTAAGAGCCTTGCAGCACCTTTTTGGTGTATGTAAACTGCGGCTCGGGTTTAGCAAATTACGGCCTTGACGGAAGAGTTCGGGTAGCATTTGAATAGCGACCTGGGATTTCTTGGGGCCGCAACTGTTGCTTGCAGCTGCGTAATTTCAAAGGCTTTCCCTGCGGTAGGGGTGGCCACAAGGAATAACAGGGCACCGGCCTCAGCCCTCGGCTGCAAGGGAATAGAATAGGGAAGTAGCTTGCGGCCATGCATCTCCTACGGCCCTTAATAGAATGAGGCCCTCAGTATACTATGCAAGAGGCAAAGAAGGGAGTATGGAAAACAAAACCATTAAATATAGTTACATACAGCCTTATTAAATTGCGATTCAGCAAATTTAAAAGGGCTCTATTTAAGCACACAGCATATATTTTACAGAAGTTTTTAGTTAGTGAACTTCTATCCAAAATCAAGGTCTTCACTAGGTAAAAACTTCTGTAAAAAAATATGCTATGTGCTTAAATAGAGCCCTTTTAAATTTGCTGAATCGCAATTTAATAAGCCTGATAGTAAGTGAGGTTGAAAAATACTTTTAGTCCATCAAGATTCACCTTCTGATTTCTCCTATGATGTGGATGAATTGTTAATTGATCCAAAAGAAGGGAAAAAAAACAAAAACCTTTATCCTTTATTAATTTTCTATATCACTACCTCAATTTTTTTCTCGTCTTTTTCTCTTCTCCATACCCACTTTTTTTTATCTCTTCTTATCTTGTTCAGTTTCATGTTCTTATGTCTCCTTGCATCAAATATTTTATTTAATGAAAAGGGGCATAACTGTATATACACATTTTACATAATAATTATGTGTACTTCACAATGACTATAAGAGGGGATATTGTGTAGAAATAGAAAGACGTGGAAAGGTACACTTGTGAGGGAGGTGAGCAAGCCTACGAGAGGTATGTTGGGACTAGAGGCGGCGGGGTGCATAACACAATCTGAAAAGTATGATTCATTTTAGCCCAAAGACTAGAGATGTCGCGAATAGTTCGCCTATGGACTGTTCCCGGTGAACATAGCATGTTCGCGTTCGCGGCGAACTGCGAACATATGCAATGTTCGATCCGCCCCCTATTCTTTATCATTAAACAAACTTTGACCCTGCACCTCACAGTCAGCAGACACATTCCAGCCAATCAGCATCATACCCTGCCTTCCAGACCCTTCAACCTCATGGAGAGCAGCCATTTTGGAATCATAACTAACTTGCAGTCTTACTGAGAGGAGGCTGAGTGTAGGTGATACTAATTCAATAGGGAAAACCATAGCTAGGCTACTGTACACAGTGCCAATACAGTCCTGAAGGACTCTTTTGATCTCTGCTGCAAGGACAGCACCCCAAAAACATCAGTCTGTTTTTTTGTTTTTTTCTGTCTAATCTAAGTTCATTTGCCTGCCTACTAGCCAGTGTGTGTGTCAGGCTCACAACTTATACTGTGCCCAGTGCAACCAATCCAATCTGGTGGTGTACCAGCAGTTTAATTTTAAAAACCAAAACTTTTATTTTGTCTAATCTAAGTTCATTTGCCTGCCTACTAGCCAGTGTGTGTGTCAGGCTCACAACTGATACTGTGCCCAGTGCAACCAATACAATCAGGTGGTGTACCAGCAGTATACCTTTAAAAAAAAACAAATTGTATTTTGTTAAATCTAAATTCATTTGCCTGACCGCTATTCTGTGTGTTTCTCAATCTCACAACTGATACTGTGCCCAGTGCAACCAATCCAATCAGGTGGTGTACCAGCAGTGTACATTTAAAAAAATCAAAATTGTATTTTGTTAAATCTAAGTTAATTTGCCTGACCGCTATTCTGTGTGTTTCTCAGGCTCGCAACTGATACTGTGCCCAGTGCAATCAATCCAATCTGGTGGTGTACCAGCAGTCTACTTTTAAAAACCATGGTGAAGGCAAAGCTAACCTTTTTAAAGGGCATTGGGGCTTGACATGTGTGGGCCTGATGTTTTGTTTTTGGTATTTTAATTTGGTTCTGCAGTGTATTTTTCTTTTGTTTTAGTTGTGCGTGTGTCCCCTCTCTATATTTTGCATTAATGCACATCATTCAGGTATGTTTTAGTGTATTTGTGAATAAATAGTATGTATGTGTGTTTACAGAGAATGTTTTATATGTCCCTGTCTCTGTTCAGCTGACTCGCTAACATGCCCGCTAAGCTCTTTGGTGCTTTTAATGGCAGCTTGAGTATTTATAGAATTGTAGAACAAAGTTATAGCATGTTATGTGATGGGTGCCCTCTCAAACCTCACTCGCTAATCGTGGTCAAGTACAATGGGGGGATTTTGGTGGAAACACTAACAAAGCTTAAACTCGTAAGGTTTTGTAATGGGGAGAATATTATTGCTTGGATATTTTTTAAGTTATTTTGTGTGAATGATAGGAGCACACACAATAAGAAGGAAGAAAGGGAGTGGCTCCAAAAAGACTGTCAGGCTGTTATTGTTTAGAATTCTTAGAGGTAAGAGAATTGGATTTTAAACATTTGCATCACACATTTTTCATGCAAAAACTAAAATTTCCATGTCACTTTAAAATATTTGTGTATTTTATCCCTATTGTGACTCTAAAATTGCAAACACCAGTAATTATGGAGCTTGTTACTGAGGTTATTAAAGCACAACTGAACTGTGGAACAACATACTTACATTGATTTATAATGAATCTCTTCTATACATTTTATATACACTGCTCAAAAAAATAAAGGGAACACTTAAACAACACAATGTAACTCCAAGTCAATCACACTTCTGTAAAATTAAACTGTCCACTTAGGAAGCAACACTGAGTGACAATCAATTTCACATGCTGTTGTGCAAATGGGATAGACAACAGGTGGAAATTATGGGCAATTAGCAAGACACCCCCAATAAAGGAGTGATTCTGCAGGTGGTGACCACAGACCACTTCTCAGTTCCTATGCTTTCTGGCTGATGTTTTGGTCACTTTTTAATGCTGGTGGTGCTTTCACTCTAGTGGTAGCATGAGACAGAGTCTACAACCCACACAAGTGGCTCAGGTAGTGCAGCTCATCCAGGATAGCACATCAATGCGAGCTGTGGCAAGAAGGTTTGCTGTGTCTGTCAGCGTAGTGTCCAGAGCATGGAGTCGCTACCAGGAGACAGGCCAGTACATCAGGAGATGTGGAGGAGGCTGTATGAGGGCAACAACCCAGCATCAGGACCGCTACCTCCGCCTTGGTGCAAGGAGGAACAGGAAGAGCACTGCCAGAGCCCTGCAAAATGACCTCAAGCAGGTCACAAATGTGCATGTGTCTGCTCAAACGGTCAGAAACAGACTCCATGAGGGTGGTATGAGGGCCCGACATCCACCGGTGGGGGTTGTGCTTACAGCCCAACACCGTGCAGTATGTTTGGCATTTGCCAGAGAACACCAAGATTGGCAAATTTGCCACTGGCGCCCTGTGCTCTTCACAGATGAAAGCAGGTTCACACTGAGCACATGTGACAGACGTGACAGGGTCTGGAGACGCTGTGTAGAACGTTCTGCTGCCTGCAACATCATCCAGCATGACTGGTTTGGCAGTGGATCAGTAATGGTGTGGGGTGGCATTTCTTTGGGGGGCCACACAGCCCTCCATGTGCTCGCCAGAGGTAGCCTGACTGCCAATAGGTACCGAGATGAGATCCTCAGACCCCTTGTGAGACCATATGCTAGTGTGGTTGGCCCTGGGTTCCTCCTAATGCAAGACAATGCTAGACCTCATGTGGCTGGAGTGTATCAGCAGTTCCTGCAAGACAAAGGCATTGATGCTATGGACTGGCCCGCCTGTTCCCCAGACTTGAATCCAATTGAGCACATCTGGGACATCATGTCTCACTCCATCCACCAACGTCACGTTGCACCACAGACTGTCCAGGAGTTGGCAGATGCTTTAGTCCAGGTCTTGGAGGAGATCCCTCAGGAGACCATCCGCCAACACATCAGGAGCATGCCCAGGCATTGTAGGGAGGTCATACAGGCACGTGGAGGCCACACACACTACTGAGCCTCATGTTGACTTGTTTTAAGGACATTACATCAAAGTTGGATCAGCCTGTAGTGTGTTTTTCCACTTTCATAATGGGGGTGACTCCAAATCCAGACCTCCATGGGTTGAAAAATGTGATTTCCATTTTTTAATTTTTGTGTGATTTTGTTGTCAGCACATTCAACTATGTAAAGAACAAAGTATTTTATAAGAATATTTAATTCATTCAGATCTAGGATGTGTTATTTTAGTGTTCCCTTTATTTTTTTGAGCAGTGTACATTTTAGTGGAATATATGAAAGATTATTGCTTTATTTTGCCACTCATATTTCTTCGTTATAGCTGCCATTTTGTCCCTTGCATTCTCATTCACTGAGATCCTTCTCCATCTTGTGCAGCTGGTGCTTTCAAAAGCAGATACACAGGTAATGTCACTGTTGGCAGTGGAACCATCCACACAGCTCAGGTCCACTTACTGTGTGACAGGGGCAGCCACTATAGCTGAATCATCACCCTAGCAGGAAAAAATGCGTAATACTTATTATTGGACAGCACACGTAACTCTTCCATCAATACATAATAAATACATTATATACAATTTACTATACATATTTGAATTATGTAAGTATAATTAGCATTGATTGATGGAAGGACTTTGTGTGCTGTACAGTAATATGTATTACACACTATAGTGGCTCCCCCTGTAATGTTGTAAGTGGACCCTACCCAAGTGATGGTCCCACCCCCAACAGTGCTATCTCTTTTGCATATACTATTGCTATCTAAAAAAGATGGAAAGGGATATAAGAGAGTGAGAAAGTGTGTGTGAGTGTGTGTGTGTGGGAGGGGCAGGGGCAATGGCTAGTAAAAAGCGAGTAAAAAATAAAGATATTAAACTATCAACAAAGGTCACCATAGTTCGAACTATGGTATTCCCCCTAGTAACATAGCGATGTGAGAGCTGGACCATAAAGAAATCTGTGCACCATAGAATTGACGCCTTTAAAGTGTGGTGTGGTGAAGGTATGATCATGTGGCTGAAGCTCAAATATTTTGTCCATATCATGAGACGACAGGATTCCCTAGAAAATACTGTTATGCTGGGAAAGATTGAAGGCACAAGAAGAAGGGGATGACAGGGATGGAAAGATGAGGTCACTGAAGCAATGAACATGAACTTGATGGAGCTCAGCGGGGCAGTGACTGAGAGATGCACCTGGAGTGCTGTGGTCAATTGAGTCACGGAGAGTCGGACGCGACTTAACAACAACAATATATTTTTTTATTGGACAATGGTCCTTTAAGGAAAATAAACCATCAGTACACTACAATATACATCAAAAATCATGCAAAAAATAGATTTTCAGTCCAAGAGAACACATTAATTGGTAATAAGGATTGATATGAAACAAAATGGAAGTAAATGTCCAATGGCTGCAAATTACTTTGCAAATATTACACATTCAGTTGTAAGTAAAAGGAACAAGTGAGATACAGCATTGGGGTTCAATGTATGTAGAGTCCTAATTCAGTAGTCCACACATTTTAAGGCATGTTCCCTGCCTTTTCTAACATGTTCAATGACCTGAGATGTTTATGCTTGACCTCAGCTACCTATAAAGGAACAGGTATTTCAAGGTTGGGTCAAAAACACCATTATTAATTGTTGGGTAACTTCTTCAAAGTACTAAAGTTTAAAGGAACATTAAGAGTATAATCTATACATTGAGTCACAAGTTGAAGAGCAGTCACCCTTAATCCTTTCTGTCAGTGATATACAGTATCTCACAAAAGTGAGTACACTCCTCACATTTTTGTAAATATTTTATTATGTCTTTTCATGTGACAACACTGAAGAAATGACACTCTGCTACAATGTAAAATAGTAAATGTACAGCCTGTATAACAGTGTAAATTTGCTGTCCCCTCAAAATAACTCAACACACAGCCATTAATGTCTAAACCGTTGGAAAACAAAAGTGAGTACACCCCTAAGTGGAAATGTCCAAATTGGGCCCAAAGTGTCAAAATCTTGGGTGGCCACCATTATTTTCCAGCACTGCCTTAACTCTCATGGGCATGGAGTTCACCAGAGCTTCACATGTTTCCACTTGAGTCCTCTTCCACTCCTCCATGATGACATCACAGAGCTGGTGGATGTTCGAGACCTTGCCCTCCCCCACCTTCAGTTTGAGGATGCCCCACAGATGCTCAATAGAGTTTAGGTCTGGTGACATGGTTGGCCAGTCCATCACCTTTACCTTCAGCTTCTTTAGCAAGGCAGTGGTTGCCTTGGAGGTGGGTTTGGGGTAGTTATCATGTTGGAATACCGTCCTGCGGCCCAGTCTCCAAAGAGAGGGGATCGTGCTTCAGTATGTCACAGTACATGTTGGCATTCATGGTTCCCTCAATGAGCTGTAGCTCCCCAGTGCCAGGGAGCCAGAGGCATTTGTAACATTTTGCTATGCATCTATTTAGAGAAGGTTACTGTCACCTTATTTGTATTTACATATGGAAATCAAATGTACTTTTAATAAATCCAATATGATCAGTGGCATTTTAGCTAATAACTAAATATCTGGATCTTCCGAGAACACTGAAAAGAAAAGAAAATTGGTTAACATAAGGAGGAATTATCCTACTCCTCGCCAGTGGAAAGCAGGTTAAGCATGAGGAATTTTCATCCTAGTGCCTACTGTCTAAACTCTCTGCCCAACCCATCCTTAACCCCTCTCAGGCCCCAGAGGTGCTCCGGTGCTCCCACCTGGTCCCGGGGGATCTACCAGGACCAATCCCACATTGTCCTGCTGCTTAGAAGAGGATCCCTGTGCCTGCAGTTTTGAGGCCTGCAGCAGCGCAGAGGCACACTGAGAGGTGGAGGAATGAGGATAGAAGCAGATCTTTCCTCAGAAGGACAAAAAGTGGTCCCAAATTCTGAGATGGCAGAGCGATGCAGAATTAAAGCCGGGGATAAAGGCCAGAGCGAGGGAGTGGTTGGTTAAAAGCAGGGTAGCTGAGGCCTGGGCTGAAGGTCTAGGTCTGGTAGAGGGTGGGAAGGGAAGCTGTGGTATTGCCAGGGAAGGAGGCACAGCTATGGCTAATGATTCTGATGATGCCACATCTCGAGCTATAAAAACAAGCACTGCTGAAAAAAGAAATAAGAAGGGTAGCAATGCCAAGGATAAAGTGCAGGCTTAAGCTAAGAATATTTTGCAAACTAGCTTCAAGCATATGTGCGGATGACCAGTATCATAGGTGAGAGTTCCCTAAATAGTATTTGGCTTTATTCAGTTATCTTGATGAGATAGACAGAATCCATAGGACTTATGGGTGGATGGTATGATGGGTGTGGAACAACAAGCATTTCAGGCAGATAATTGTGGTCACAGAATACATTAGGTGGCATGACAGATGTAGGCAATTAGATGAAAAGTTTGATATCTCTGGAGTATGCAGGGTCCTTTCGAGGTTCTTTCATAAAAGCATCTGCTACTATGAAAGGGCCAGGTAGAAAAGGACACTCATTTCTACTCTACACAATGAAAGCGTTTGTTGGTGGGGAGCATCGTGTAGGTTCAAGCACAAATGCTCTTATTGGGGAACCAACATTCAGTGTTCAGTTGCTTTAGAAAGATTACAGCTGCCAGGGAATCTGCTGCTAAGGGGGTGATGCAGACATGGCCAGATCTTCCATTAGGCAGAGTAGGAAGCTGCCTAAGGGCGCCTCCCTGAGCGGAACGCCTCCATACTACAAAAAAATGACGTTTTTTAATTTATTGGTAATGTTTCTTTTTTTTAAGAAATGTGAGGCGGGATAGGACTGCACGCTAGCAACAGTAAGACAGACAGTGTGATCCTCCAATTGGAGGTGGATACACATCTAGAATTATACACATAGTGCATGGAAAGAGGTCACTGAGACCCCACAGCAGCTCCATGCTTGTCATGCTCCCGATCTCACTTAATGCCCTGCCTCACAAAGAGCTGGGGACTCCTGATAGAGCTATCCCACCCAGGGGCCCAGCACAGAGGTAAATGTAAGCACAGTAAGCATTCTCTATTGTGTCTAGATTGTTTTATAAATAAATACTTGTTGTCTATCATCAGTAGCCTGGGTCAGTGTATAATTGTATGTAATTATGCTGCGCGTGTGTGTGTGAATTAATATACAATAACTAAGTGGATATGCAAATCATGCTAAATACAGTATGTATGTGTATTTTAAGGGATACCTACGTTTCCTGGATTATGAGTGCATCTGAAAGAGAAGAATCAGTACAAACATGTAAACACTTACCTTGAAGTTAGAAACATTTCTTAAAATCTCTGTCAGTTGAAAATTAAGGTTAACACACTCTCCAAACCCAGGCTAAATTAGCATACAATTTGAAATATTATTTTGGCCAATCAGGAGGAAGCAGAGGCTGAAACATCACAATCCTGGGTTACTGTCTGTGCTGCAAAGCATCCTAGGATATGTAGTCTGGAACATGTTAGAATGTACTATATATTTGCATATAAGATTCTCTGTGCAGGCAGCACATTCACACTAGATTACAACCCTGCTGTTTGTCTATTTATATAGATATATATATATATATCTAACTGCTGCTGGTTTATTTTCTGTCTGTCTCTTTGAGGGGAATTTCAGCTGTGACCACACCAACCATGTGACTGACATAATTTCCTTTGGAGGTCACAACCTGTACCTAACTGCTCTGCAGCTAAGTACACTTTGTGTAAGCTTCCTAGGGGTGTCAAATCATGATTGCAGTATCCAGCATATAAATATGTAAGTACATCCAACTTTTCAATATAATGCATATTTTTTTAGTATTCAGTAGCTGTTTTTTAGAAACCTTTTGAAACCCAGGAAACTTTCATATCCCTTTAATATGCCTATATAATAATGTGTGTCTATCTAACTGAGCCAATGTGTCTGTGAAGTGCAGGTACAAGTACACTAGCAATAGATTAGTTTACTGTGGCTATTAGCATGGTCAATAAGATGGTTATCAGCATGGTCTATAATATTTGGATATATTTGAAGATAAAATAGATTTAATATAGCATACTGCATGGGTAATCAATAGAAGACCTGTGTCTGAATCAGAACCTCCCTCTTCTTTCTTCTGGACCTAGATTACATTACTAAATTTATCATATATTTCATCTGAAGCTTCTAATACTTAAATAAGGTCTGAGTTACATGTTGTTATATCCCTTTATTATTTACACTTCTTTGCAGTTTTCTGATAAAATATTTGTATTAATAACCATTAAACAAATATGGGCTATGGACCTTGACTTGATTTTCATAAAAACATTTGGACCTTGGGGAAGATTGTAAAAAATAATTTACTACACGTGGCATAATATATATGCAGGGATTGACTAATGTATACCATATTTAGGAGCCTTTTCTTATGAGACAGGGAATAGTGTATATACATACCGTATATAGTGATAGAATAAAAAAAAATGTTGGCGCCAGAAATAAGTTGTTAGGAACTATGGCCTCTTGGCATCAACATTCATCAAAAAAAATGTTTTCTAATTCAAGACTAATGATTTATGCTCTTAGAGAGACTAAATTGTTTCCACTTTCTGTTTTCATTGTTCAGTGGCCCTTTAACTCTCATAAATACTCAGTTTTTATGTGTGATACAAGTGATCATGATATGTGTTTCTGTAACATAAGGTGCTGCCCTCCCATAGAAAAATATAAATAATATGGCTCACCATCAAATGAATTTAATAAATATTTGCTCTGTGTGTATGAGTAGCTATGGCTGTGTGGGGAAACATCTGTGACTTGCTCACACAGCCAGAGAGCGATATACACGCACAGAAAAAAATGGGTGTACACACTTTGAGCACGCTCTCACAGGGGCGCCTCCACTTCACTACCCAGGTGCTCCAAAAACGTAGATCTGTCCCTTGATGCAGATTAAGCTAAGAAGTATGCTTCCCTAGCTAAAAATGTATGCTAGGAGGTAGAACTATTTCAGAAAGTGTGAATTATTAGTTTCTGGTTTTAGTTCAGGTTTTGTTATCCCTTTTAAAAGGGTGGCAATTCATCGTTGCTCGGGTAACCTTAAGGAGGTTACCTTAGATAGGATGGCAGGCCCATTTTTAAGGCTGCCAATGCCTGAGTTATGGATTTCACCGCTAAGAATAGTTCCCAAAACAGAACCGTGAAAATTCTGGTTAATTCACCATTTATTACACCAAAGGGTTTATTGGTAAACAACAGTAAGATACCGGTCTTCAGTGACTTATAAATCATTTGAGCAAGCAATTGAAACAGAATCTGCCTTAAGATACTGACTGCATTCAAGATGTCACCATTTGCTAGGTTGAAGCTTTGATGGTAGCTATTTAGTTGACCTCTGTCTACCTATTGGATGCTCCTGTGCTTATTTTGAAACATTTAGTTCTTTTCTGGTAGGTCAGGATTTAAGTCCTTAGTTCATTACTTGGATTACGTTAGATTGTAAGTCTGCGAGTTTCAATCCTGCAAGGTGCTTTAGGGAAAGCGCTATGGACACTGGATTCCAAGCTCAAAGACAGGGCCATCCACTCTTTGCAACGTGTGAATCTTGAACTTGTCATTGCCTGTAACTTAACTTATGTATAGCGCTACGGAATATGTTGGCGCGTTACAAAAACGATAATAATAATAATAATTACGTTCTATTCGTGGCCATATTTACATCTACAACTTGTCAGGATCTGATGGGGGGTTTCAATGAAGTAGCAAGGAGTTGAGTAATCCTATAGCGGATAATAAGACAGAGGGTCCAACCATGACCCTTACATTCCTTGGCATCACTATAGATTCAGAAACATTTAGATATCGCTTACCAGATGATAAATTGAGGGATTTGCTGGATACTATATCTCTTACAATGGTTCAGATAAAAAGATCCAGCAGAGGAAACTTAGAAAACCTTGACCCCTTTAATAAAAGCTGCTTTGGTCCCTGCTGCTTGGCTGACTTTGAGGCTCTAATATATTTTGTGCTGCACTGCAAATAGAAGGGCACATCCCTATCAGTGATTGAAAGGCATATGGCGGCTTTAGCCTCTTTTATTTAAATTGGGAGGCATTCAAGAAGTTACCAAAAATTTTGTCATTCGTTTAAAAAGGGTTGGAAAAGGCTGGATAGGAGAAGGCTGATATAATTTGACCTATTGCAAAAGTTATTGATTAGCCTGCCAGATTTATGTTTGTCAGTCTATTTAAAGTGGCCTTCTCCTTGGTGTTTCTTGGGGCATTTAGGTTGGCAGAGTTAGTTAGTAAAAAATGGTCAGAAATGGGAGGTATTCAAGTCAGTGATGTTGAAGTTTCTGGGTCTTCTTTATCAGGGTGCCTCAGGAAGTCAAAAATGGACCAGTTTCCTTCACCAGATAAGTAAATTAGGATGTCCATATACTGTATTATTGTTAGTGAGTATTTTGCAGTAAGGCCAAATAAGCGGGGTCCTCTACTTCTACATGTTGATGGTTCCCCTTTGTCAAAATATCAATTCACAACAGTATTCAAAGTATATTTAAAAACAAATTGGGGTTACAGGTGGGGGATTTTGGATCTCATTCATTTAGGTTTGGGGCAGTCACAGAGGCATCAAGGAATGGGTTAAGAAGATAGGAATGTGGGACACCCATAGATTTAAGGCACATGTCCATCCTGGTCTATGTACTACTCCTGTGTTATCTTTGTAATTCACAGGCTCTCCTTTACTGGTAGGGATTATGAGCCGCTAGTACATTTATTAGGCCAGGAGGACAGCATCTGTGCGGGATGGAGGTCTGCAGCTTGGCTTTTCAACCCAGAGTGT
The DNA here is from genome assembly GCA_027410445.1 of Discoglossus pictus. Taxonomy (NCBI): domain Eukaryota; kingdom Metazoa; phylum Chordata; class Amphibia; order Anura; family Alytidae; genus Discoglossus; species Discoglossus pictus. The sequence continues at coordinate 34,273,878 of CM050164.1, forward strand.
AGAGTTATTTTCCACCTACCAAACATACTTCTCATTCATGCGGGTGGAATGATCTGGATTTCATATTTGTGAGGGAGTTTATTCGAATTATGAGGAAGGATTCTGAGTCGCTTAGTGGATTAATTTCTGGGATAATAGTAGAGAAGATGGTAACACGCTGGAAGTGATGCCCCAAATAGATCTTCCGACAATGGATCGTCCAGAAAGAAAATTAATAAATGCATGGCCACATTTGTAAAAAAGGATAGGGGAGGGGGTTTCCTGAGGCACACAGATTTGGAGGGAGCTGAAGCTCAATGTTTTTCTTAAGGCATGGGGTCGACCTTAATGAACTTGGTTTACATTTATTCAATCTGTTCTTACAAGATGGGATTACTAAGACCATAGCTCTTTTGGTTGGTTGAGTGCACGGATGAGGTATGGTGCACTTGTGGCGTTGGTGCTTGCCCTTATTATGTTAACCGGACAGTAGTTAAAGGTGTGGAGGTCCCCTTGAGGTACCCATCTACAGGGAAGGGCAAGTACCACTGGATATGTTCTTTAACCTACTGTTAAGATTTTGTTAAATAAAAGAGCTGTGGTCTTAATATCAAAAAATTTTGTGTCTAAATTTATCGGGGAATGGGGGTTAATGTTAAGCCTGAATTGACTATACCAAAGTCAATATAATCCTATAAAAATATATATATAGTTTAAAAGTACAGACCCTAGAACATACAAAAATATCCAACATAGTTCACTCTCCAAAAACGCCAACATTTTTAGAATCTTACAAAATAAAATATATAAGGATTTTAAATTTGCAAGCAAAAAACTCTCTCTCCTGTCAGCTCTCCAAGCCCACCTGTCTCTCCCACTTCTACCCCATCTCCTCTCTCTGCCCCTCTGTCTCCCATTATCTCCCCCATCACCCCCTCATTCAACTTATCTCTCTACACCTCTCTCTTCACTTATTTCTCATTTTTTTCTAATTCTCTCCCCTAAATTATGGCTCTTTATTCCCCTGAATTCCCAACACCCTCCTATACTGCAGACTCCACCTTTTCCCCAACCCCATTGTCTTCCCTTATCTTCCAGCCTCTTTCTCTCCCCTTCATAATTTATCTACCTTTCTCCCTCCAACCACCCTCTCACTCTCTCACCCTTTATCTGCTTCTCTCCTGCCAGCGATCAATCTCTCTCCTTATCTCCTACTCACTCCTTCTTTCCTTGAGTCTGGCCCTCTCCCCAGCCCCTTCTCTCCCAAAGACCTCCCATCTCTTCTCAATCCTCTTTTCTCCCTTTATCTCTCCCAACACCCTTTAATCCCTAACCCCTGTGTCCCCCATATCTTTCTGCAATCCTCCTATCATACATATCTTTCACCGGACCCCCACGCTCCTTCACCCCGTATTTCTCTTTCCGTCGCAGACAACCCTTTCTCACCCTTTATTTCCCTCTCTCCCACTGTCTCTTTCTCTTGTTATCTGCCTTACAATCCCCTCTGTCCACGTTTCTCCCTATCTCTCCCCAAACTCTCCTGCCCCATATCTTTTCCCATCCTTCTTCTACCCTTATCTCCCTCTTTTTTCCTCCTTTTTGCCCCTACTCCAATTGTCCTCTCCTCTTAATCATCCTTTCCTACATAAACCCCTCATCTCCCACTCTCCTCCCAAAATCATTCTCTCCCTCTTATATCCCTCTATCTACCTAACCCTCTTTGCCTTCTCTCCAATTATCTACCACTCTTCCACCCACTCTGCCACCCCTTCAATTATCTCCCCCAATACTCCTCAACCTGTCCCCTTTATCCACCCTCATTTTCCTTTTCTCACCTTAGTTGTGGCCACATGACAGGATGCATGAAAAATAAAATCCCACTATACTTTAATATGTGCTTTATAGTCCCCAAATACTGCATGGGGGACTGGTCAGCACAAGAGTGCTTCCACATTAGACTAACGTGTTTTGCACTCTGAGGGTTAGAAATTATCGGTAATACATGCAGTGATGTATTTAGAATGTATGCTGCCCTGGACTCATTTGCATATGTAAGTTGATCTAGACCTTAATATGTCAATGTGTTAACATCCTGTATGTGACTGACAAAACTGGATCCAATGTCAGTCTCGACAAACCTGTCTGTAAGACCTTTGACCTTCCTACAGGACATAATTAAAAATTATTTGAATTCTTAGATGTCATTATCATGTGTCTTGTGTTCTTTAAAGGCTACATCTGAGGTCTCAATCATGGTTGGATAGCAAAGTTACAATAAAATATGAATGTTTGCAATTTGGAAATTAATTATAAAATGATCTTATTAAGAGAAAAAACGCTTGGGATTTGCTATAGTTTGTCTCACAAGACATTGTCATTGCCTTTAGAACCGTATTACCTCATTATTGATGAGGGCTCTCTGAATTAATGGCTTGCACCCCGACTGTTATATTACCTCTGAATCCATGTGCAAAAAACAGCCATTTATCAATTATTTAGGTATTTAGGTGCTGATAACAAGACGGGAATGGTAGAAGGATCTCTTGCATTCAAAGCTAATAATCTTTTACAAAATCTCATTTTTGATACCTTTCAATTGCAAATATTCACATTTCTATTGGTGTTTTACTATCCAGCCATAGTTGGGATATTTGCCTGTTCTTTTATGAACCACACTTAAAAGCAATCACATCTAGAATGTAAGCACTTCAGCCCTACTTATATATTATTATCGTTTATTTATAACGCGCCAACATATTCCGTAGCGCTGATCAATTTATTTATATGTAAATGAAGCTCATGGACCACTGGTTGTCCATGGTTCATAGTTTGGGAACTTCTGTTGTAGAATGTTGTTAACTTCTTTAAAAGGATGTTGTTATTAAAGAACAAAAATGTCATGTTTATATATTAACATCTTGCATTGTGAAGGAGCAGTAGATGGAGGAAAGTGAGAGACAGATTGGAGAAACAAAACAACCAAGTTAGAGCTACTCAATTAGAGAACAAACTAGCCTTCATAGGTTAGTTCTATGGACATGATAACCCACTCTGAGAGCAACCTCTCTTAGCTCACTTGTGGCCTTCACAGAGATAAATATCCTGTAGTATATCAGTCTGGTCCCACTCACTAGAGTGATCCAGCCCCAAAATACCATGCAATTCTACCACGAACAGGAGAAACAGCAAACCCCAGACGTACGTTTCGGCCTTCATTGGGCCTCGTGAGGTGTAGCTAAGTGAGCAAGGGGTCCACATCTAGAGAAACAAACAAGCAAAACAAGAGGAGAGTGCATTTGAGGAGCTGAGAAGACATGTCGGCCAAGAACACTGGACAATATAGGAGCACTGAGAAGGGAGAACTACAGATGGGATCTGAAAAAGAAAAGAGGGTGCAAGAAAAGGAGTGAGAAAAACAGATCGGACAAGTCCAAAAAAAGACCTGATCTTGCCAAAAGGCTACAACTCTTGCTCTTCTGACCAAGACAAGACCTTTGCTTATTATTGACCACATCATAACTGGACAGCATATTAAAGGGCCACTCTCCATATAAAAGCTAAAAGAGGAAATATTCTTATCAGTTGGATGAAATCTTTTTTTTGGTATTATTTTTAGTATATGCAGTCTGTACTGGCACAGGGAGGAGTGAGAGGGAGTGACAAATAAGACTCATTTGTGCAACTGCTCCAGGGCCTCCAACCAGCTTTTTGTAGCTTTGCTAACAACTACAGTTATTAAAAACCAGAATACTTCAGTACTATATGCCTTTATCTTGGAAGCTGTCAATGAACAACCACATGGTCTGGTAAGTACTTTTAAAATATCCTGTGTTTGTGAACATATATATGTCTGGTGTGATTTTTTAAATCTAAAATACAAACAGATATTTCCATGTTTAAGTTATATAGTATTTGAGGGTGATACAAAAAATACATATATATTAGTATAATCCCAAAAAATCTAATATGCAGTATTCAATATACAGTAGATTACATAGCCTTGTGGCAGAATGTATGCTTGTATTGCTAAATTTAAAAACATATGAACAGCTTGTATGTATATTTTGTATGTATAGTGCTGGATGTGCAGTGTAGTGTCCCTCATCAGGGACCATGTCTCAGAAAACTGCTGCTGAGACATGTTAACTGATAGGCTAGGACACTACACTGCACATCCGGGCCTACAGCTTCTTAATAAAACAAAGTAAATAAAAATAAATGAATATATAGGTGTATTACATTCATAGTAAAATACATAAACCCTCCATATCCCTTAAAGTTAATATACTGACTTGTTTTTGACATACATTTATCCCTCATGAGCATACCATGTAGTAACTGAAACATGAAAGCTTTATCATGCAAACGTTTTGGCCACAAAACGACAAAATAAGTTTAATTGCCGCATCATTTGGTGTTTTTTAGGGGCCTGATTGTTCCAATAGATAGTAAAAAATCATATTTTATGTGTTCATTTTAATTTAGATCAACTTGGGAGTTGGGTGTATTTGTGACATCAAGCAACTTTGTATTATCACCTACCTTTTGAATAAGAAACCTAAAAAAATACAGCTAATTGTCTTTTTCACTCAGCAATTGAAAAGGTATTTAACAGGATGCAACACATCATTATTTTTTTTTGCAAAAAAGTTGTGTTTTTTTAAGATATGCAAAATATAAAAAGGCCACAACTGAGCAAATGTAATTGATAGGAGAGATGGATGGGAGCAACTCTGACTGGGACACAGTTTAATCCTGCATTCAGAGGCCAGCTTTTGTCTCAAGTTCTCTCCTTTGGCTGCCTCCCGGCCAGAGCTGGTAGGCTGGTTAATTCCAAGGAAAACCACATTAATACAAGTTGGCCTCTGTCTATACAGATTGTTCTGAAAGTTCTTCAGACCTCTCTCAATCAGAGCCATGCCAAAACCATTGATGGTCTAATTAGAATGGAGACAAGGAGCTTCTTTGGAGACTGGGAGATGAATGTTTGAACATTTATATTATATTGTATATTAAATAACATAATAATAATAATTGTGTTACTTATCAAAGACACATTCATATCTGTAGCCCTTTAATTAAAATGACATTTAAAAACAAGCTATATTTATTTAAAATGTTTTACTTGTGTTAAATTGTATAGATTGTACTTTAAAGATGGTCTAAAGAGTTCTGTATATACAGCAGTCATTACCAACATGTGAATTGCAGCCCAAGTGGAAGGGTTTAAGATAATCAAATTGTCATGAACTATATGATGATCTATGGGATTTTTAAAAAGTTAACTTAAATATTTTGTTATATGCTTTTATGTTACTAGATTTTAAACATGCTTTGCAAATCTAATCTTTTGTTACAGCACTACAGTGACCTTTAAGTATTATATACCTTAGTAATATATTCTATATTTTTTTCTCAAAGTACTGACAAAAGTTGTTTACTGGTAGATGGTTGTATTTACGAAAACCTTTGTTATTTTTTAGAATGTTCTCATATTGATATGATGGAAAACAACACAAGCACCAATTCCATGAGCATAACTGTCTTCCAAACCCCCATAAAGGAAGCCTTAGATGACAATGACCCAAATGCTACATGGTTCATTGTGGTAGTGGTTTCCTTCTTTGGACTTGTTACATTTGCTGTTTTGGTATCCAATTTACTCAACAAGTCAAATGAAGAAGATTCATACACCAGTTACATCCAGAACCAGTCCAAGACAAAATATATCTTCACTAAAATAAAGAATGGAAGTGGTCTTTGTATTGGAAACACAGCAGCAATAGTCAGAAGCTATGAAAATAATACATGCAGCGAAGGACCCGGAAACCAGACAGAAAAAACGGAAAATCATTCTGAGAATCCACCAAGAGATGAGGAGTCCACATTTTAAATTACTTAGAAAGTGTATTTACTGTACATAAGAGTTAATGGCAAGATATTGTCATCATTATAAAATATATGGATTTTTTGATGCATGCAAAATGTACCTGTTATTTAAAAATGAGAATTGAACAACTGTATAAATATAGTCTGTTATCGGAAAAGTGTAAATATGTATTCACAACTGAATATTGCATACTAAAGCAAAAAATACATGACAAGAATGTGTGTGCTCTCAATAGGGCACAGTATGTGAACAAGCTGTTCTTGTGATTATTTTCAGCTAATGAAGAGCATTGTGGTTCTTCTGCCTATCTTAGATGAGTCTACTATAGGACTTATTACAAAACAGAACTCATCCTATAAGTAGGAGAGATGGATTGTGCCACTTGTATATAAAGGACTGTCAGTGTTCAGGATAGTGCAAGGACTCCGGCTATATACAGTGTATATATAGTGTAGGAGAGTCTTACCCAAATATCATACAGGCTTCTAAGCCGGATTGGAATTCTACAAGACTGGGTCCTAAGGATGCTGGAGATCAAGGGAAGACAAGAGTATTCCCCACATCCATAACTCAGCCACAATTCAAATTTTCCTGTTCTTCTTCAACAACTTTCTGTTCTTTTTTCTCGTTTGCTTCTTTCTCTCTCTTCCCATTACATTTTTTCCCTTAAGCTTTCCTTCTTTTGCCTGTTCTCCCAGGATTCTTTACACAATGTCTCATTCAATTATTCCTTCCTTCCACCATCTCATTCTAATCCATCTACTTTATCGTTTCCCCTCCTTTCTTTTTAACTTTCCTTTCTCCTTCTCAATAAATGATTATTCTCTCCATCCATTATTCCAGTTTTTTCCTTCAATTTCAATCCTTCTTTATGTTCTTTCTTCCCATTTCCCTTTTTTTATTCAAGCATGTCTGGGGTAAGCAAACTATTTATGTTCTTATTTGCTGTCAAATGTATTTATTTCTATTTTGCACAATCTATTGTAATTTTCTACCACATACCAGCCCTGGCAATCATGCAGTAGGATGATTCTGAAACAGATATAGGGTAGCAGAGTGGTTATACCCAGCCCTGTATGAGACAACACAGGAAGTAAAAATCTTATCTACATACATTGATAACAGTCTCTACAAAATACTCATATCATACCCAGGACCTATCCTGTTTTGTGTGCGCCTTTGTAGAAGCGCGCCGATGGCGACTCTAGGAATGCGGACCCCCTAACCCTCAATTCCTCACCCTCTAACCCTAACACTCTAACCACTTATCGGGTGTAGTAGCTCAGTTATAGCACTAGATGGCTTTTGGAGCGTGAACATGTTCCAAAAAGTGGCAGGGCGCATTGTTCTGGCGAACATCGGCACACACAAAACAGGATAGGACCCATACCCAATATGCCCAATATCATATTGGGTGTTTTCTTTGTTCTGACTTATATAAGAGCAAATAGCAGAGAGTATTACTATATTTAAATCTTCACTACAAAACAAAAAGCTGAACAGAATGGTGAAAAATGTACTCATGGTACAAGACAAGTAGTTACCAAAAAAAAACATCAAAAGATTGAAATGTGTAGTCTATTTAAAATTGCGGCAGGTGTTACATCACATTTTCTACATGTTCTTTTTCAAAGACCGCAAAACATGTCTTGCTTGACAATGTTTTTGCTGTATGTAACCTCTGTAGGGTTAGCTTAGCACGGTGAATGGAAAATAATACATTAGCCAAGTCCATATAAATAATAACGCTTTCCACAGGGTCACAGAGCACCACAACTCCATTACTGGGTGGCAGCAGCTCCAATAATGCATGGTTTCTCCTCACAGTGTATTTAACATTTGGGTATAATTTCTAGGTAAGCAATTTATTTATTACATTTAAAAAATGCAATTCTTACACAGGGTACATCCATTCACGAAGAGAGAAATCTCCACTAAAATAAAAAGGAACATGAGCTCTGTATTAGAAATTGCCAAAAATGACGGGAGTAAAATTGTAAGCCTGGCATGCTGTTTGCCACACAATGTGAGGCTATGGGCCCTCTGAGCATCTTTTGCGCTCATCGCGAGCCCAGAGCTGAGCGCCTTTAGTGCTCATTGCGTGGCTCCCAATGAGTGCCTTCAGCGCTCATTGCAAGTCTCTCTCCCTGTGTATTTGTGTTACTGTCTTGGGTTGTGTTTTTGCCTTGGGTTAAGTGTTACTGGCTTGCGTTAAGTGTTACTGCTTAGAACTCTTTTTTACGTCCTACGGGCTAGTTTTACATCCTTCGGCCTCGTTTTTATTGTGTTGCATTTTTTCGGCAGCCATTTGTTTTCTCGCTTAGGCGATTTTCGATTGTGAAAAAATGGCAAATATGTCTCAAATGAACTTGCAACGTCACTCACAGGCTTCCTGGCTCTCCCACTGTGCTGTGTGTACGTGTAAGCTCATTTGAGGCATATCTGTTGTTTTTTAAAGTTTTTGCAGTTCAGTGATTCTGCCGTTCTGGTCCTAAGTCCTACGGGCCGTAATTTTGCGTCCTTTGCTAAGTCACCATTCGGACTTCCCTGCCTCTGCAGAAGCATGCACAGGCGCAGAGAGATAGGATGAACGTAAGAAGACCAGAAGAGGATATAGCAGTAAGGCTGAGACTGGGGACATAGAGATGGGGCAAAGAGAGACAGGGGAGGGAGAGAGGGGGCAAAGAGAGACTGGCGAGGGAGAGAGGGGGCAAAGAGAGACTGGCGAGAGAGAGAGGGGGCAAGGAGAGACTGGGGAGAGAGAGAGGGGACAAGAGACACTGGGGAGTGACAGAGGGGGCAAGAGACACTGGAGGGGGAGAGGGGGAAAGAGACACGGGTGAGAGAGTTTGTCTGTAACGCTCGCAAAGTTGCGGGTTTGCGCATGCGCACTGCTCATGCTGTGGCCTGCAATGAGAGGCAGAGCCGCACATTGCAGAGCCCGCGATGAATGCCAATGGCGCTCATCGCGAGGCCGGTAAGTAGAGGGGAGAGCCTTGCAATGGCTCGCGAGGCCCGCACGTTAGAGTCGGGGAAAGCCTTTCATTGTGTGGCAAACAACAGCATTGCAAGGCTTCAATTTTTTATGCAGTCATTTTTGACGGGCAAGTCGCTAGTATGTATATATACATATATATATATATATATATATATACACACAATATATATGAAGAGTGAGGTACGCGTGAGTACCCGGTAATCTAGATGAATAATCAGAGTATTGCATTTTATAGTGATATCTTTTTTTATTGGACATTCATAGTTTTCATGACTAGCTTTCGAGAGTGCACCTCTCTTTTTCAAGTCTGAAGAAGCTCTGATAGATTCCCATTGAAACACATATCACAGTTTTAAAAAAAATGTTCTGTTCAGTGGGCTGTGCACAGGTCTGTATTAGTGTAGGTCAAAGTAAATAAACAGGGTTGTAAATATTTGTACATCTTTTTGAGGTGCCATAAAACTGTAAGGAGACACAGGGATAGCTCAAAAATAAACCAGAAAAAAAAAAAACAGAGAAAACTATAAAACTAAAATAAAACAAAGCATATTTAATTAATAATTGTTTTGGTGAACTACTCCCGCTCCACGCTGATGATAGCCAGTAAGCTTGAAACAACTGTACCTGGATAGGATTCTCAGCTTGTGTATAATCCAACCTTGGCTTTGCATAAAGGCTGTGTAATGCAGCAGGCATAAGTTTAAAGGAACCCATGTTTAAAATGGTTTATGGATTGAAGAGCGAGGCATTTCTGGGTACATTTGCATGTCCCAGCTCAGGTTCCCAGAATGCAGTGTAATAACTGTTTTTCTCGGAATTCCGAGCTGGAATCAGATTTTTTAACTTCTTTTGGACATTCAAATGTGAACACAGGTGTACTATTTATTTACTGTACTACTATATGCTCTAGGCCTCTTTCGCCCACCATATATTAAATAATTGTTGTGGTGAACTATATATATATACTGTATATATATATATATATATATATATATATACACAATATATATCACTATATACTGCAATACTCTGATTATTCATACACAGTGTAACGGAACCCATCACTGTTTTACCCTGTTTTATGGTTATTTAATTCTTGGTTAAAATATGATCCTACTGTTATACTGTATGTATGTTGGTTTATGCTCTGCAGAATATTAGCCCAGACTATTGCAGACCTTGGCTAATAGATAATCCTATTACAGAGACTCCTCATAAGATAAGGAAGTCTATTGTATAAAGTGTTTTTTCATCATCAGACATAAGAACAAAGAAGTGTAATTGAATCAATGTCTGATTGTATCAATGTTGCCAGGTAGCCTCAGGGAGGTGTGACCCACCTATTGTCCCTCTATGTGTATTGTGTGGCCAACTATGGGGGATGTGTATTGCCTGTGGGAAGAGATGTGTATAAATATTTCTGCACATAAAAAAATAAAGTCAGTATTCATTTAACTCCCAAATCGTGTGTCGTCCAATATGGGAGGTCGGGAATGGTGAAACTGTAGTGCTTCTTGGATATTTTACCGTATACCAGCGGAGATATTGGATTTGTGTTCCAACCATGTTACATTTGGTGGCAAGTGGCGGAATTGTTCCCACGGTCAGAAGGACAGCTACAGGAGACACCATTCCGTGGAGTACAAATTGAGGGCAACGCTAGTATCCGTACAGCGCCGCTGGCTACAGCACGATGGAACCGGCTAGTTTTCGGACAGCGTTCCATGATGAGGAGGAGGCGGCCGCGGACTACAGGGATGCAGACAGAAAGGAACTCATGGAGGGAGACCGGGTAGCGGTTACAGTACCTTTTAATGCCACACAAACTGAGTGTGGAAGAGAACTCCAAAGCAGACTGGCCTTTTTCCCAGGTACGCTTCCCATAAAAACCTTGGAATGGTTAATGACAGATGTCCACAAATACAGGGACATGCAGAGAGACTGTCCCAGAAACAGAAACTGCTCCACGTGGAATACTCCAACTAATTCCCCTCCCCAGCCACAGTGTGTACCCCAGGGGGCCGAAGGTGTCGTCCTTCCCCCCCAGCGGCAGTGTGTACCCCAGGGAGCAGAAGGTGCCGTTCTTCCTCCCCAGCGACAGTGTGTACCCCAGGGAGCAGAAGGTGACGTCCTTCCTCCCCAGTGGCAGTGTGTACCCCAGGGGGCCGAAGGTGCCGTCCTTCCCCCCCAGCGGCAGTGTGTACCCCAGGGAGCAGAAGGGGCCGTCCTTCCTCCCCAGCGGCAGTGTGTACCCCAGGGAGCTGAAGGTGTCGTCCTTCCTCCCCAGCGACAGTGTGTACCCCAGGGAGCAGAAGGTGCCGTCATTCCTCCCCAGCGGCAGTGTGTACCCCAGGGGGCCGAAGGTGTCGTCCTTCCCCCCCAGCGGCAGTGTGTACCCCAGGGAGCTGAAGGTGTCGTCCTTCCCTCCCAGCGGCAGTAGGTACCCCAGGGAGCAGAAGGGGCCGTCCTTCCTCTCCAGCGGCAGTGTGTGCCCCAGGGGGCCGAAGGTGTCGTCCTTCACCCCCAGCGGCAGTGTGTACCACAGGGAGCTGAAGGTGTCGTCCTTCCTCCCCAGCGGCAGTGTGTACCCCAGGGAGCTGAAGGTGTCGTCCTTCCTCCCCAGCGACAGTGTGAACCACAGGGAGCTGAAGGTGTCGTCCTTCCTCCCCAGCGACAGTGTGTACCCCAGGGAGCAGAAGGTGCCATCCTTCCTCCCCATCGGCAGTGTGTACCCCAGGGGGCCGAAGGGGTCGTCCTTCCACCCCAGCGGCAGTGTGAACCCCAGGGAGTTGAAGGTGTCGCCCTCTCACCCCAGCGACAGCTTACCCTAACAAGGGGAGACACCAATCTCCCAGACGGCGCAGATGGGACCATGGTCTCTGTGCCTGACCTACCGGGATGCTGGACAGCCTGTCCAGATCCCCAACTACCCTCACTGGGACAACCGGAGGAGGGGGTAAGTACAAATTCCCCTCCCCAGCTAACTCCTAATGTGGCCCCAGGGTTAACAGGAGAAATGTTAACCCCCACTGACCCCCACCTTTCTCTGGCTACTGAGCCGGAATATGTCCCAAGTACCCCAGCAGAAGAGCTGACAGTGGGGCAGAGTGCAGTCGGCCTCTGCCCTCCCTTTGTCCCTTGTACAGAGCAGAATGGCCCGCAGGTTATACCAGCAGAAGAGCTGGCATCAGGGTAGAGTGCCGCTGGCCTCTGCCCCTCAAGTCCCCTCAGCGTGTTGCCCCATCACCACAGCGAAATATACAGGTGCCTGGTTAGACTTCCCCCCAAAGGGGAGATGGGTGACGAAGTGCCTTTTGCCACTTTGTCCTGGAGAGGACTTATTGCCAGCCTCCTGCCCTGCGACTATGGCCCTGGGACATATTGCCCTTTAAAACCAGTATTCGGCCATACCAGAGTGTATGTCACTCATTATGGCCCTTTACATACAAGGGGGTCATTCGGTACTAGCCCTGTGTGAACCATGATACCACAGATAGCTATGCCATGGAGCCCATTCATATAATGAAAGACTATGGGAAAGACTTTAGCTACATGGCAATTGAACTGTGTGAATAGGATCTGAGCGCTATTCAGTAGTTTTGTGCGCTCAGATCCCAGCTATCTGGGGATATGTGAAATGTGAGTAAATGTGAATTGCAGTAATGCTGATGGGTTGTCAAACTAGAGAATTGACAAACAAATGCTTTTGTCCGGACATCCCCAGGCTGATCCGTTGGGATCAGACCGTGTATGCCGGCTTATGGTCACGGGGGAGGTGTGTAACGGAACCCATCACTGTTTTATGGTTATTTAATTCTTGGTTAAAATATGATCCTACTGTTATACTGTATGTATGTTGGTTTATGCTCTGCAGAATATTAGCCCAGACTATTGCAGACCTTGGCTAATAGATAATCCTATTACAGAGACTCCTCATAAGATAAGGAAGTCTATTGTATAAAGTGTTTTCATCATCAGACATAAGAACAAAGAAGTGTAATTGAATCAATGTCTGATTGTATCAATGTTGCCAGGTAGCCTCAGGGAGGTGTGACCCACCTATTGTCCCTCTATGTGTATTGTGTGGCCAACTATGGGGGATGTGTATTGCCTGTGGGAAGAGATGTGTATAAATATTTCTGCACATAACAAAATAAAGTCAGTATTCATTTGACTCCCAAATTGTGTGTCGTCCAATATGTGAGGTCGGGGATGGTGAAACTGTAGTGCCTCTTGGGTATTTTACCGTATACCAGCGGAGATATTGGATTTGTGTTCCAATTCCGTTACACACAGTATATATATATACTAGAATATCGCCCGTCAAAAAATGACGGCAATGAAATTGTAAGTGAGCTAATGCTGTTTGGTGTATGGTAATCAAATAAATAATACATTAATAAATTAATATACTTTACCTATTTTGAAGTAATATATGCAGGAAGCATTGTGTTGAAGAGCTGGCAATCTGTTTTGATGTTGCTGCAGCATACAATGTGTGTTTTCAGTGCTGTGGAGCTGCTGTGTAAGTGTCAGCAATGTGTGCAGTGTGTAGTGTAATAGTGTGCGTGCGCGAGGAAAATCCGTTAGGGTAGCTGTGTACTTCCGGATTGTATAAGTTAGTGTTCTAAAATGGCGCCTAATGTGTGGTATGCGGCCATGGCTGATTTATCGTCCTTGTTTTCGGATGTCGTCCGACTTTTTCGGAAAATCCATAGGTGTTTGGTGGTGTTTTGCGTGTTTAGGGTCCTTTAGCCTAGTTTTCGTTTTGTTCGGCGGACATTTATTTCTCTCGCTTAGGTGATTTTCGTGTGTCTAAACTCCGAAATTTGGACTTAAATGGAGGTGTAACTTCACTTGCAGAGTTCCTGGGTGCCCCCCCCCTTGCTGTGGGTAAGCTTTGTATGTGTTTGTTGTGTCTATTTATTGTATTTCTAATGTTTTTGGGGTTGTGCGGGTTGCGTCCTTGTTTTCGGATCTTGTACGTCTTTTTCGGAAAATCCGTAGGTGTTTAGTGGTGTTTTGCGTCCTTAGAGTGCTGTAGCCTCGTTTTCGTTTTTTCGGCGGCCATTTTTTCTCTTGCTTAGGGGATTTTTTGGGTGTCTAAACTCTTTTATTTGGAGTTAAATTGAGGTGTAACTTCATTTTTCGAGGTCCTGTGTGCCCCCCTTGCTGTAGGTAAGCTTTTTATGTATTTGTTGTGTGTCTTTATTGTGTTTTTTATGTTTTAATGTGCGCAAGTTTTGGCCGTTTTTTGCAAGGTCGTAATGGGTCGTAACGTGTCTCGTATTTTGGTTTCGGAACACCGTAAATTTTGCGAGGTCCGCAGTTGCTGGCAAGGAGTTCCTTCAGCACTCTCGCTTTGCTACGTTAGCAACAGCCCGCATAATCACAATTAAAAATGCTCACACAAAAGATAGCGGAGATAAGAACAGATTCTGAATGCAGAATTCCAGAGGATAGCAAGAAGAGACAAGGAGACATTTTACAATGAAGAGTAAAGAGATTAAAGAAGATAACCAAATGGGTAAATCAAGAGATCTTTTCAAGAAAATTGGAAACATAAAAGCCACCTTTCATGACAAAGTGGGCATGATAAAAGACAAACATGTTAAAGACTTAACAGAAGATCAGATAAAGAAGAGGTGGCAGGAATACACTTAAGATCTATACAGGAAGGATTTTAATAGCAGTGATGATCTCAATAGTTTGTCCAATGAGCTGGAGCCAGACATATTGCAGAGTGAAGTGGGCACTAAAAAGGCACTAAAATGTCTTGTTGATAATAAGGCTGCAGGAGGTGATGGAATCCCAACTGAACTTTTCAAAATTCTACAGGATGATGCTGTGAGAGTGTAACTTACCTTATACCAACACATTTGGAAAACTCAACAATGTCCAATAGACTGTGAAAGGTCAGTCTACATCCCAATCCCAAAAAAGGCAGTGCCAAAGAGTACTCCAATTATTGAACAATTGTACTCATTTTACATGCCAACAAGGTAATGCTTATGATTCTACAAGCTCGACTCCGACAATATATGGACCAGGAACTACCAGATGTGCAAGCCGGGTTCCACAGAGGAAGAGGCACAAGAGACCAAATTGCCAATGTCTTCTGGATAATAGAGAAAGCAAGAGAGTTCCATAAAAAAACATTTACTTCTGCTTCATAGACTATTCTAAAGCCTTTGACTGTGTGGATCACATCAAAATGTGGCATGTCCTTAAAGAGATGGGAGTACCAGATGATCTCATCCTCCTCCTAAATAATCTGTATGTGCCCAAGAAGCCACTGTCAGAACCGAACATGGGACAACAGAATGGTTTAAGATTGGAAAAGGAGTGCAACAAGGTTGTGTATTGTCACCTTATTTACATCATGCGTAAGGCTGGACTGGATGAATCCAAAGCCGGAATCAAGGAATATCAACAACCTCAGATACACCGATGATACTACTCTGATGGCTGAAAGTGAGGAGGAACTAAAGGACTTATTGATGGCTGTAGTCATGAAATTAAAAGACTTTTGCTTCTGGGAAAGAAAGCTATGGCAAGCTTGGACAAACTAGTAAAAAATACAGATATTAAACTATCAATAAAGGTCCACATAGTTCGAACTATGGTATTCCCAGTAGTAACATACGGATGTGAGAGCTGGACCATAAAGAAGTCTCAGCGCCGTAGTATTGGACTGCAAGAAGATCCAATAAATCAATATTACAGGAAATCAAGACAAACTGTTCACTAGAAGGTATGATCATGAGGCTAAAGCTAAAATATTTTGGCCAAATCTTTAGAACACAGTACTCTCTACAGAAGACTCTGATGCTGGAACAGATTGAAGGCACATGAAGAAGGGGGCGAAAGAGGTGGATATGGATATATGAGGTCACGGAATCAATGAACATGAGCTTGATGAAGCTCAGAGGGTCAGTGGCTGACAGATGTGCCTGCCATGTTGGGGTCTGTAGTGTCATGGGGAGTTGGTCATGACTGAACGACTAAACAACAACAATTAAAGGAACATGGAAGGCTCCCTCTTTTTAATATTAAACTAAACTACTCAAGTATTTATTTGTATTTTTAAACTTCATTTTATTAACAAAAGCTTAAAAGCTCTGTTTTTTACGGACTGGAATATTCCAAACAGTCCCTGCAACAGTCTGCCCCTTTAGCCCAATCTTTTTACTTTTTTGTACTTTATTTCATTAAGGCTTATAAGCTTTTTTTCCACCTACAATCAAATACATAATCCCTGTATGGGTCTGCCCACCGTAGCACATGCAGACCCGCTGCATTAGTCTATATATGACAATACAAAACATACCCATAAATACTCAGCCCTATACACTCACGTGACTGTCAATCTTCAGTACAAATAAACTGATTGTTAGCTCTTCCTCCATATGGTCAGTGAAACTAAACCAGTAGCCATAAAAACTGTTACTGAAACATCACTGGTCCCCTGCGCCAGTGCTGCGCGCTGCTGCCTTTGATGCGAGCATGAACACTCCAGTGCCACCTACCACTCGCAATGCAGTACTATACTTAGTTTAAAATAGATTGCTCTACGGGAGCAATCTATTTTAAACTGGATTGATGTAGGGGTTAGGTTTAGGGTTAGGATTAGGCATAAGGTTGGGATTTGCCTAGGGTCCTTACAGCGTTTGTGGAGATGTGGCGCATCTGAAGAGGGAAAGATCCACATCACAACACCAAATGCCTTGTATGGAAAAAAAAAAGTTAAAAGTGCGGTTTATTTATTCTCATAGATAAGACCTGACCAGTTAAAAGTACACTGTAGTGGTAAAACATGTAATGGCCCTTTAAAAGTATTAATTACATATGGAAAACCCTATTCGTCCAAATATATCTTGATATGGGACCTGCCATTTGGGCCTCGCTCCTATGAGTCTGTGTTGATCAGAAGCTCACATCACCCATTATACAGAGGATTTGTAGTAATAAAAGGCAACTGCTAAAACTTTGACACATTTATTTGAACTTCTGTAAGTGAACTCTTTCATATATGAGTGACTTCTGTTTAGCTGAAACTTTCCCTTTAATGAATCCTAAGAACAGCCTTATGCATATGTCAGGCATACTTGAATTCCTAACACAGTACCAGAAGTCTATTCCACTTATCTACCATCCTTTCTATAACACACTCTGCCTACATATCATGACCTCTTTTTCTGGAAGATACTGCCCTCCTGAACCTTATCAATTCCTTTCATACGTCACCCCTCTCCCTTCTATCCTTTAAGCTACACATATTAAAGATATGCAGGCTTTCATCATATGTTCTGTTATACTATTTTATGTTTATCACATATAATAGTTGTCAAACTACGAATCGTCGTCACGCCTTGCGAGCTCGCAAGGTTTTGCCTTCCATGTCAGATAAACTGAGACATTTTCTCATGGTGTTTTCTATCTTTGAGTCAAAGCAAATTAAAATAAGGATCAGAGGATTCCCCTATTGTAAAGCACACTATAGGGATACTTCCTGTTATGTACCCACCAGAGCAGTGGCGTGCAGCGGCTAGCAGCTGGCACGCAGAGACTTTGTTGAATTTGTTCTTAGGGTTAGGGGTTAGGTTTAGGGTAGTGGCAGATGATAAACTTTACATAACCCTAACCTCTAACCCAGTGGTTCCCAAACCTCTCCTCAACGATCCCCAGACAGGTCAGGATTTTGATTTAACTGTGTGTGAACACAGGTGAGTAAATTATTATTCAACCGGCCATGGAGCCACTGATTTCCTCACCTGTGTTCACACATGGTTAAATAAAGATCCTGACCTGTCTGAGGGTTCTTGAGGATAGGATTGTGAACCACTGGGTTAGAGTTTAGAGTTAGCGAGTGGAGCCACTATTTTACTATGTAAAGCTTATCATCTGCCACTACCCTAAACCTAGCCAAAAAACAAATTGGTCCTTTTCTATTTAAAAGTGGTTTCCCGTCAGAAGACTGGGGTGTGCACATGTGCCACAGCACCACCTGGTGGTGTAAAAAATGTACTGCAGCCAAAGAACTAGTCCATCCTCCGATCTGGTTCATAAGGCGCGCCAACAGAAGAGGCCTTGAGCTATGAGAGTCGCGCCTGAAAACTTGGAGGGCTGAGTGCCCGCGCCGAACATAGCGATGGCCTCACTGTCGACTCAGCGCCGTTCGAGTTGCTCCACGTCGGAGGATAGAATAGTTCTTTGCCTGCAGTAGCTCAACCCAACTGTTCTGACGGGAAACGGCTATGAAATAGAAAAGATCTAACAAATTCAATGAAGCCTCGGTGCGCCATGTCGCACCACCTACAGGTCACTGCACGTTACTGCTCTGGTGGGGACATAACAGGATATCTCCCACTATAGTGTATTAAACAAATCTTGACAACGATATCTTCTCATGCTATATTCCAGCACTTTAACATACATCAATATTTAGGTAGCTGTTATTTTTTCCATTGCAGCTATCCCCAGGTTCACCATTCTGGCAGAATTCATGCTGTATATTATACCAGCTTTTATATTTTACAAGTATATTGTGTAATTTTTTGTAAATTTTCAAATGACATAGCATTTTGGGAAATGGAGACCAGTTTCACTGTAGGGCTGCAAAGAAGAGCAAAACTGTCAGTTTCGAATAAAGATATGGTCCTTTCCCTCTTCACCATCGCAAAATCTGACAGCTGCAGTTCCGCCTCCGGCCGACAGATGGCACTGCCGATTTTAGCATATAAGGCACGCCGACAGAAGAGGCCTTAAGCTATGAGAGGCGCACCTCAGGCCCTAGGGGGCCGATTGCCGGCGACGAACATAGCGATGGCCTCGCTGTCGACTCAGCGCCATTCCAGTTGCGCCATGTCGGAGGGGAGAATATTTCTTTGCCTTCCCTGGAACTTGATGGTGCCCGAAAACTCACAGCGCCCTCTGGTGGGTGGCACCTGTAACTGCAGATGTCAGTGCTTAAGAAATGCACAGGTAAAGAGGGATAGATCCAAAGATATTAGTCCAGATTAGACAAAACTGGTATACACGTATAAACATTGTATTTGTGTTGCTTAGTTGTGTCCGACTCTCTGTGACCTCATGGACTGCAACATACGATGCTGATCCACTTGGTATTCATGACAGAGATACTGGAGTGGGTTGCCATTTCCTTCTGCATTGGGCCACAGCATACAGCTCCTGGTATTCCTAGGTGGTCTGGACCTTTCTCTGTATGTGTGTGCACAGAGTGTGAATGCTGCGGTTGAACGAGAAAAAGAGGTAGTGCAGGCAAAAAAAAGTTCCCCCCTCCGACAAGGCGCAACTCGACGGCGCTGAATTCAGCAAGGCCATCGATATGTTCGGCGTAGGCACTTGGCCCTCGGGCGCACCTCTCATAGCTCAAAGCCTCTTCTTATGTGCCACGTCGGAGGTTGCAATCATTTTTTGACTTCACTACCTCTCTTTCTGTGGCGCAGCATTCAACTGCAGCGTTCACACTCTGTGTGCACACATACAGAGAAAGGACCGGTGGTCTTCCATCCAAGTCCTGACCAGGCCCATCACTGCTTGGCCCAGGTCGCAGTGGTGAAAGCACCGAATCCTAACCACTGGACCACCAGGGAACCCCCACAAAAACATTAGGCAGGTAGATTTTTTTCCTACTGTCAACTTGATACAGACATTTCTGTATGTCTTCAGGACATGTTGTCCATTTTCCAGACTTTCCTCGAAGCCCTGTGGGATGGGTCTGTAAGACTTTCCTGTTATGACCCCAATGATCTGGATCAACCATTTGTGTTAATTGGAATTAGTATGCAAACCACATGGGTAAAACTAACAACAGTTAACACCTCAATGTAGGCATACACTTCAAACAATGAAGTCTTTGGGCGATATTTTGGGAAAGTCCTTACTCACTGTGGCGTCTGTTCTAGCTTATCCAAATCAGGTGGGTGTTATTATTATTCTTTATTTGTAACGCACCAACATATTCTGTAGCGCTATACTGGGGTTAAATACAAGGTAAAAACAAATTAACATCTAAAAGGATGGAGGGCCAAAAAAGGTGAGTGTTGCAATATTATACTGCTTTTCCAAAGTAACATAATTATGATAAAAATGGGTTAATTATTATAATTATATGTATAAACAACTTTCCCAATCTCACTGATCTCCTCCAACATAGAAAATGACATGTAACTGATTATGCATCTATATATTAATATAGTTTTCCATTTCATCCACAAAACCCAAAAGCTCTGCGTATAGGGAAGCTAATGGCAAAATCATAATGTCACTGCCCATCCATTAATAAGATTTAACATTTCTTAGTTTAATTTATTTTCTACTTCTTATTCCTAAATTATCTGGGTATATGAACTATTATGTATATACTAGCCACTTTGTCCTTCAAAAATGAGGGTAATAACATTTGAAGCCTGGCAATACCACACAATACGAGGCCCCCCCTAACCTGTGTCTCTTTCCCCCCACTCCCTCCCCTGTGTCTCTTTCCCCCCACTCCCTCCCCTGTGTCTCTTTCTCCCCACTCCCTCCCCTGTGTCTCTTTCTCCCCCCCCCTGTGTCTCTTTCTCCCCCCCTCCCTCCCCTGTGTCTCTTTCTCCCCCCCTCCCTCCCCTGTGTCTCTTTCTCCCCCTCCCTCTCCTGTGTCTCTTCCCCCCCCTCCACTCCCTCTCCTGTGTCTCTTCCCACCCCCCTCCACTCCCTCCCCTGTGTCTCTTTCTCCCCCCTCCACTCCCTCCCCTGTGTCTCTTTCTCCCCCCACTCCCTCCCCTGTGTTTCTTTCTCCCTCCCCTGTGTCTCTTCCCCCCCCTCCACTCCCTCCCCTGTGTCTCTCCCCCCCCCTCCCCTGTGTCTCTCCCCCCCCCTCCCCTGTGTCTCTTCCCCCCTCCCCTGTGTCTCTTCCCCCCCCTCCACTCCCTCCCCTGTGTCTCTTCCCCCCCTCCCCTGTGTCTCTTCCCCCCTCCACTCTCTCCCCTGTGTCTCTTCCTCCCCTGTGTCTCTTCCCCCCTTCCACTCCCTCCCCTGTGTCTTCCCCCCCTTCACTCCCTCCCCTGTGTCTTTCCCCCCCCACCACTCCCTCCCCTGTGTCTCTTCCCCCCCCCTCCACTCCCTCCGCTGTGTCTCTTCCCCCCCCTCCACTGTGTCTCTTTCTCCCTCCCCAGTGTCTCTTTTTCCTCCACCCCCTCTCCACTGTGTCTCTTTTTTTCCTCCACCCCCTCACTCCCTCCCCTGTGCTTCTTTCCACCCCCTCACTACCTCCCCTGTGTCTTTTTCCCCCCTCTGTACTCCTGGGTGTGAAACCATTTTCAGCATTGGAAAATTTATATTTTTTCCCAAGCCCGAAATGTGTTTCTAATTTACGGGCTTGAAAAAAGTTACGTCTTTACGGCTGCCATTTTTTTCCTCTCTTAGCCGTTTTCAGACCTCACAAAAACGGCAAATCTCAAATTAGCTTGCAACCTCAGCGCTCATTGCAGGCCCGTCAAGCCAGTCTTGCACAAGCCCGTAACTTTTAACATTGCGTGACCAACATTTGTAAGTACGACAACTATATATATAATATATGATATATTACTTGTATAGACAAACGATGCAGAATTCACCTCCGTTTGTAATATGCACTAGCACTTGTATGAGTGATTTTGGAATTAATGAGTTAATACTTCTTTAAAGGGACATGAAACGCAACAGTTTTTTTTAAAGTATTTAAAATATCATGTTTCTAAACATTACAAAAGATGTTTTTTGCATGAAAAACAGCTCCTTTTCCTTTTGAAATTCGGCAAAAGTGCCGCCCACCAACTGCTGGATGACGTTGCCGATTTTCAGTTCCCATACCAGAGAGTTAGGGTTAGGTAAACTTTTAGGTTTACAGTGAGGGTTAGTTTAAGGATTAGGGTAACCTTCTAAGGTTACAACTTGTGTGAAATCTCGTTGGCGCCGCAAAATATTTACGATCTAGCGGCCACTTGATGGCACTGCAGCTGTGAGTGGTGGCGAACTTTAAAACGGGATAGATCCGAAAAAAATATGTAAAAACAAACTAACAGGAAATGTAGAGAGCTGGCGTTAGTCTGTAGATCGCATTAGGTGGCTGAGGGCAATCCCCCAAGAGCAGGTAAACTTCTTAAGTATTCAAAAAAAGAATACACACTGTGACTCATTGCCAAATACAGTCTTTCTGATGCAGCAAATGAAAACCAATATATCCATATCAATTTAATTTGTGTGATTCATATTAACAAAGTATATTTATTGTTATGGTCGTTCTTATAAGGTAGCTTTTTTTGTTCCTTGAAGACTGATGACTAATATCATTGCTGAAAAAAACTTCTGTCTAAAGTGTTAATGTGGAATAATTATCAACACAGATTCAGAGTAAAGTCGGAGACATGTTTTTTGTTACATCTCATGTTTATGGAAGACGTTTGGAAAGGGATAAAGAAGCTGGTGGTGCTAAAGAAGAAACACTGGGATGATTTACTGTGTATAATTTAATGTGGGGAAGCCTAGTTATAACTGATACTGTAATATATGAAAAGATGGAACCATTTTGGCAAGTCTGAGCCACTGTGTTTATGAGCTGTCTGCTAAGTACAATGTGGGCAAACGGGTGACGTAAACATTTAATTGGCAAACTCCTTCAGAGCAGAAAAATTAAAGTAACTGTTTAATAATATACATGTTAAGGGATAATTACGTACCATTTTTAACCCTATTTTTGATGATTTTCCATTCATGTGTTCTTCATTTTTTTTAAATGTTTAGGCCGCATGTCCTCGAATAGAAGTGTATTCTTGTAGAACACATTTTTAATATACACAAGTGGTTGTCTGTGAGTTCAGGTATTGTATTCACAAAAATAATCATATCAGCTAGTGATATAGGGAAATGATCCTTAAAGGGCCACTTAATTTGGTACATTTTTTAAATACATGCATTTTTCAATGAGAAATCAATTAAATCTGTGTTTACACGAGTAATCGACTGCCCCCAGTCAGACCCACAGCTACAGCTCCACGTAGTGAGCAAAAAAAAAAGGAATTAACAACTTAACAAATCCATCTGTGCAGAGCACTGGTCAGTTAAGGGTTAACTGGTCAGTGCATTCTTGAGTGCAAGGAAAAACTGCTATCAATCACTGTAGTCACCATGCAGCTTGCCTGTCTGTTTTACTCATGCAACAAGGAGTAGGCAGGAGAGACTTTATTATGTAAACAGACTTAAAACTTTAGATTTTTAAGCTGTAATAAAAAAAAAAGAAAAATAAACAATTTTAACATACAATCTTGTGCTCTTTCACACCATGAAGAGCACTTACAGTGAGGTAAATTGCCCTTTGACCTGGTCTGTTAATCTAACACATGCTGCTTATGTAAGAAACATACAGTATATTGCTTTGCCATTCTATATACATTCAGACTTATTTTATTTAAAAATAAAACTTGTTTTCCATACCCCAGAGCTGTTACATAGAAGCAGTGAACCCCCCAATAGAGACACTGCATTTGGGTATAGATTTTAGCCTTTACTAATCTTCAAGCCAGCAGCAGCTCAATGAAGAGATCCACAGAGCAATGTCTGGGCTCCTCCTTACTTCCTGTTTCCAGGTAAAACAGGACTACACATCCCATGATTCTGGCTTTACAGATTGACACTATGTATTAGCTGCCTGTGATTGGCCAAAACGAATTTATGAATTTTATGCTAATTTTAGCAGGGATTTCCAGAGGTGTTAGCTCACAAAATCAACTGCTTGAAAACTCAAGAGATTTACCAAACACCAGGTTGAATTTGTTAATGTTTATTTTGCCATTTTTTTTCATGCAAAAACGCTTTTCATACACTATTGATTCTCTTCTATCAGATGCATTCATAATCCATAAAACTTAAATATGCTTTTAAAATTAAGCAAAGGCGGGAGAAGGTCTAGTTGTAAATCAGTTAGCCATGTTTGCTTATCCATTTATTCTCACAAAAGAAGGAAACATTCAGAGCAGTATGAATTTACAATAGCCTCAAGTCTTTCTTCCACTTTATATAGTGAACAAATCACAAGTGGAGGAATGTATTCTGTACATTTTTTGTGTGAAAATGAATGATCTGAAATTTTATGTTAAAGCATGCTATTTAATTTAATTTAAAATAATGTCACTGAAGTGTTGACTCCCATGAGAATTATTCTCTGAATTTTCTGTAAGCCTTCCTATAGCAGTTATGAGCAACAGATGGCCCTATGGCACTTCCAAAATGGCCCTCAACATGTTTTCTGTAATGGGAGAGCATGCCCCTCCTCAACATTTTTTTGTTTTTGCGTCATTTAGTCGTTTTTGACTCACCGCGACCTCATGGACTGTAACACACCAGGACATTTTTATTTCCGTGGTCATGCTGATCCATTTGGTATTCATGGCAGAGATACTGGAGTGGGTTGACCGTTCCTTTTCCAGTGGCCCAAAATGTACAGCTCTTGGTATTCCTAATTGGTCTTTCATCCAAGTACTGACCAGGCTCAACCCTGCTCAGCTTCTGGGTGATGTGACCTCTTGCTACCCTGATTGGAATCAAACCCAGGTGGCAGTGGTGAAAGCACCGAATCTTAACCACTGGACCACCAGGGGACCCTCTTCAACAATAAAGTCACTTTTATATCTGTCTGAAACTAGTAAATAATGTCCAATTGTGGGCTAAAATTACTTGTACTCCCATATACTTATCTTCATTATCTATACCTCGATTACCAATTACTACTTCTTTTCCTGGGGAGATTTTACCATTTTGCCTCAAGTACAATAAGATTTAAAGCGCTGTGAGTTTTTTTTTAAGGACTGATGGCCACAAATGAGGCCATTCAAGTGAAAAAGCTGCCTGTCACTGTTCTACAGGAATACACCTCTATTCAAGGACGTACTTTATAAAATATTTCAAAAAATTAAGAATATATGACTGGAAAATAACTAAAATTAAGATTAAACAATTGAATGTAATTATTCCTTTCTATGAAAGTAATAAAACTAATTTAGTAAAATCGGCCTTAAAATAACATTATTCAACAGTTACTTTTCTACTCGGCACGTATTAAATATTTACGTCACCCTTTTGCCCACATTTGCAGACAGCTCGTGAATAAACACAGTGGCCCAGATCTGCCAAATAATGATTTGCTTATATAAAAGATGCCATATTTTCCTTTCTTAAAGTATCCATTATAACTAGGCTTCCCCACAATATGATCTGCACAGTAAATCATCCCAGTGTTCATTTTAACACCCTCTACCCAGCCCCTTTCCAAATGTCTTCAATAAATATGAGACATGACAGAAGAATGTTCCTGACATTACTCTCAAAGTCTGTTGACTTTTATTCTCTATTAAGCATTATATATATATATATATATATATATATATATATTTATTTATAATTATTTAAATATCACCTATAGAGTTGTCGTCACGATTTGTGAGCCTCGTGGAACTTAGGCTGCAATGAGCGTTCATTGCCGGGGTGGACACTCGGGACTTAGCTGGCGCTCATCCAGAGACACGCGGGACTTAGCTTCATTGAGGCCTCATCCCGAGGCCCCTGGACTTAGCGACGGACGCAAGAACTTAGCACCCGAAGAACGTAGATGGAATGTGGGGCTCGCAAAAATACGACTAACAGCCAAACCACAGAACTGGAAAAGCCTGCAAAAAACCCTGAATTCGGCCCAAATAAACTTACACATTCACACACAGCACAGGGGGAGAGTCAGGGAGCCTGTGAGTGAGGTTGCAAGTTAATTTGAGCCATATTTTGCGTTTTCACACAATCGCGAGAAAAAATGGCGGCTGAAAAAACGTTACAGGATGAAAACGAGGCCGAAGGCAGTAACAGTATGGAAGGCATGGAACACTCATTGCAAGGCCCCTAAACTACACAGGGGGGAGAGGCTCGCATTGAACGCAGAAGGTGCGCAGTAGGGCCATAGCCTCGCATTGTGTGACAAACAGCATTGCCATGGCTTAAAATTTTGTTGCTGTAATTTTTTGATGGGAAAGTTGCTAGTGTGTGTGTGTGTATATATATATATATATATATATATATATATATATATATATATATATATATATAATTTACAAATTTACTCTATTCCCCTCAGATTTTTTTGGGTTCCTACGCCCTTGCCTTTATCTCTTTCCAAAAGTCTTCCATAAACATGAGATCTGACAAAAACATTTTTAAATTAATCTTTAAAGTGCAAAATATCTATTACACACTCTCTGATAAAACTAGTATTACACTCTTTATAAAAGTGAAAGGACCTAACAATAGCATAATAATGCCCTGTGATGTTTTCAATTATTATGCTGATAATTAAGTGAACTTATCTAGTGCTTGTTTTCACTATGTTCCTATACTAATAATATATGAAAAGTATAAATAATGTCAATTCCTTATCAAATTGACATGTGATATATGTATTTGTTACTTGTGAGTAAATGGATGCCTTGTTAGTATCCACTACATCTCCTCAGGTATTTTGTGAAATTAGCCAAGACTAAAAAATGTTTTATTGATCCAAATTTCACTCCCAAACCTCTTAATTAAATAGTGCATATGTGAATCTCTAAATCAGTAATCTGCTTATTTCCTATTTACTTAAAACAGTGCAAATAGATTAACCTTTTACATTTTAAATTATTTAAGTGCTCTCTGTAGATTTACAATTTACAAGAGTGTAACAGATTTTCCAGGTAACAAATCTTAAGACTCTTAAGTCCCTGATCGGGCCAACTTTACACTGGATCTTTGCTGTTTAAGATAAGTTATTTTTTACACTTATTTACAGTCTTCTTATTTCCCCGAAATTAGTTTACATCTCATTATTTAACCAGTTGCCACTCCGGGGCTTTTAGTATCAGGAGACCTTCTGGAAATCTCCATTTATATTTAATTCCTTGCTTAATCAAAGCTTGTGTGATGTTGCAATATGTTTTCCTCCTTATTAATGTGGCTGGTGCTATATCTGAAAATATCTTGATATCCTTGTACGGAGCCAAAACAGTTATTTGTTTGTAACTTGTTTTCATGATATCCTCCTTATCATTGATGCTATGGAATCTAACATTGTATCTTTGGTGTAAGCTTGCTAATCTATAAGCCAATTGGATCCTGTGAACTGTGTCCAAGATATTTTTTTCTTGAGTAATCAGAGGGACTAGAGTAGAAAAAAAAGTCCATGATGAACTTTTTTATATCTTGTTCTGGGACGGAGTCAAGGATTCCCCTTAACCTAAGATTTTACCTTCTAGATTAGTTATTTTATGTTCAAGGTCAACTACTTTTCTCTCTAAAGATGTCATATATGTTATAACAGAAATATGATCTTTTGTAAGCTTCTCCAACTTGTCCTTCATCTCCTCAATTCTGGAGTGTGTCTCTTTAATGGCTTTATAGTTCTCACCTATTTGTTCTTTGAGATCAGTGAACAGTTTAATTTGAAATTCTGCCATGATTTCTCAAATTTTTGATGGTGTCAAAGATTCTTCCCCTATTACATTTGAATCATTAAAATATGATGATTCATTATTACACGTCATGCTTTGATTGTTATCGTTCACGTTTACTTGTGGTTCCTTGGATTTATTTTCCATATTCTTTTTCGGGGAGAAAATAGGTGGAATTTTTTGAGTTGCCTGTTTTTTGTCTTTAGTTTTGGATTTACTTGACATCTGACATGGTTTCTTATTTTTTATATAAACCCTAAAAATGGATCACTTATTTTAAACGTAGTGACCAATTAATTTTCAATTAGTGAATTTACAATCTACACCACACAGGTTTATCACCATTACAAAGGATGATAATAATAGAATAGTCCAATACACAAAAAGAATACTTCTAACCTCATATACTTTATAGGTCTGTCGCTGTTATGGTTCTCTACCACTGAGAGGCAGGAGTTCCTATATAAGATAAAGGTGGTCCAAATATGCTTTTTTTTTAACCCGTCCGCCTCTGTATGTAATTATTCATAAGTCTCTCAGGCAGGTTCAGCTGGTCATAACTGCATCACTTTTTTTAAATGCTCCTGAATACATATCTCCAGTCTATTATATAGCTTTTGGAGCAACGTCAGTCTTTTTTACCAAATAATAAATATTCACTAGTCAATCAATCTCTGGAGTCCTAAAAAAGTATATTAAGGATATTCAGCTTTGTACCCTTCGCAACCAGGATGACTGTAAATATGGCCACACTAGCTGTACTTGCAGACCAGTGCACCTTTTGTGTGTTACTGTTCTCTAAATCTCAGTGTCTGTATAGTCCAGTAAAGCTTTTGTAAAGCAATCCTTCTTTCACTCCCATCGACTATACCTGAATCTTCAGGTGACCGCAGCCCCTTACAGGCAGTATGATTTTAGGTTCTTCAGTGTCTCACGTCTGGGTGTCAGTAGGGCTTCAGTACAGGGTCTAAAAGACTGTACCTCCACACTCCAGTTGTCCTCAAGAGTTACGTCATTCTTCTCGGCAGTGTTTGCACTCTAAAACAGGAACTGCCACAGACGGAACATGCTGACTTCAGCGTGTCCACCCTGTTCTTTGTGCTCACTCGTCTGCTGCGTGCCGCTTCACTTCAATGGCGGGGGACTTTGTTTAAGCGTTTAATGAGTGCTGCTCAGTGAGCTACTTAGTCTATTACGGTTGGGCACTGGCATAGTCTGCATAGCGAGGATGGACGCAGCTTCAGCTCTCCACTTCACCTTGCAAATGCCTTAAGCGTCTGATTCTCTCATTTCCAGTCATGCATTACCAGATTTTGCCACTAGAGGGTCAGCGCTATGGAGCCGTATGCATTTTCCTTGAAAGTTGTGACCCATGATTTATATTGCCTTATATAAATACAGTATCTCACAAAATTGAGAACACCCCTCACATTTTTGTAAATATTTTATTATATATTTTCATGTGACAGCACTGTAATATTGACACTCTGCTACAATGTAACGTAGTAAGTGTACAGCCTGTATAACAGTGTAAATTTGCTGTCCCTTCAAAATAACTCCACACACAGCCATTAATGTCTAAACTGTTGGCAACAAAAGTGAATACACCCCTAAGTGGAAATGTTCAAATTGGGCCCAAATTGTCAATATTTTGTGTGGCCACCATTATTTTCCAGCACTGCCTTAACCCTCATGGGCATGGGCTTCACAGGTTGCCGCTGGAGTCCTCTTCCACTCCTCCATGATGACATCACAGAGCTGGTGGATGTTAGAGACCTTGCACTCCCCCACCTTCCATTTTGAGAATGCCCCCCAGATGCTCAATAGGGTTTAGGTCTGGTGGCATGCTTGGCCAGTCCATCACCTTTACCTTCAGCTTCTTTAGCAAGGCAGTGGTCGTTTTGGAGGTGTGTGACCTGCATGAGTCCTGCCGGCACTGGGGAGCTACAGTTCATTGAGGGAACTGTGAATGCCAACATGAACTGCGCCATACTGAAGCAGAGCATGATCCCCCTCCCTTCGGAGACTGGGCCGCAGGGCAGTATTCCAACATAACGACCCCACACACACCTCCAAAACGACCACTGACTTGCTAAAGAAGCTGAAGGTAAGGCTAATGTACTGGCAGAATTGTTTCGGGGGTTGTAATATCATCGGCTCATTTATCCGTATATGGTGAGAATGTCCTAAAGTTAGACAGATCTGGACAGGGATCTCTCAAGTGGCTTCTGAGCTGTTCAAGGTTCCAGTACAGGAAACTATAGAAACCTGTTTGCTGGGGATAACGGTGACGTCACTCTTAAACACAAAATAGAGTCCTTACATTTTTATATTTTAGATTCCAAATCTCATATAGTTAAACAGAGGGATCTGAATTTTCAATCCATTATGGATAAATTGGATTATATTACTATCAATGAACGAATTTCCAACTCTTTGGAAGATACAATGAATATATTTCATTAAGTGTGGGGTGTTTGAAATTTAGGGAATGACCAACTAGATAAATACTGGTGTTCTACCCCAAGATGGTGTCGAGGGGAAAGGGGGGGGGGGGGGGGGGGGGGACTGACTACTTCAGAAAGAGTGGTAATAAGGTAAAGGAGCTAGGAACGACGGGAATGTCTAATCTTGTAAAGAAGATAACTATGGTGACCAATTTTGTTTTATAGTAATATGTTTAAAATGTTGGAAGATAATAAAATAAAATATGAACAGAGGTGGTTCCCATGCGGACTACGTAATACCTTTTAAAGCACTAACAACGCTGTCTCCAATAGGGGATAATATCACCAGATAATGGGGATAGTCTGTAGGGAATCATATCTGTTTATAGATGGAAGAGTTGCATATACTTTAATGAAGCTAATGTTTTATTGTGTACGGAAGTATATTAATACTCAATGAATGTGTATATATAGTCTAGATGTAAATAAGACTTATGGTATATATTATCTGTAACTTTTTATGTAACTTCCATCTAATAAAAATTCAATGAATAAAAAAATAAAAATACTGTAAGTTCAGAGAGAGAATTGGTGAAAGGAAATTTTCTGTTTTTAAAGTCTATCAGAGTGAACTACATTAGAAAGTTCCCAGGCATGGTCCTTACTCTAATTCTTTTGAAGTGAGCAGATGACGGCTTGTATATATTTAATAACTACTAATGTAAAACTTATTTATTAACACACTGTTTATTTGATAGGCTACTCTTACAAATATGTGTAGCTTTTTTTTTTTCTTTGTGCCATTCATGTATTGTAGTAAAGGGCTAAATTAAAGAAAATGCTTTATTTTGTTCCAGTGAGACTACTGTACTTCCCATTTGATGTACTAAACTTGATATACTTATACTTTGTTTTATTACTTAATTTTTATTATCTATTATAATAAAATATTCTGCAATTTGGGCTGTCATTGCCTTGACTTAGCAGCTTTCCTAGATGTGTCCCTATGAGATTTTCTTTAGACCTACTGAAAACAAATAAATTATTTCCATTGTAACAGTTGGATCCAAACATTCCTCCCAGATCAGCAAAAACTAAAATGTCTTGTCTTACTGAAGTATAATTGAATATAATACATAATAAGTATTTTAACTTTTTTTTTATAAACCTTGTGCACATCACTAAGTAAATATTAAAAATACCGGACAACTGAAACAAATAATAATTTGATATGTATGTCCTTTCAGTCCAAGGCTTGATTTTTTATTTCATCTTGCTTTTTTTTCTTTTTAATTTGGCAGTTCATAAAGAAAATGTGATAAAACTTAAATCCTGTATTTTAGCTGTTTCAGGAATATGCAAAGATGGAACATGAGTTGGTCAACGGAACGGAGGTTCATTCCACTTCTACGAACTGCTTATCGTCTGTTAACAGCAGCCACCCAAATGAGACCAGCAATATATATCATGTACAATTGTCTATTGGAGATGGATTGTATATCTTTGGAATTATTGGTTTATTCCTTGTTTTGAAGTCTTTGGTGACTATAATTAACATGGTAGAAAATAAGCCGGAAGACAGTGAATACATCCTGTCCAAGTGTCAAACGTTGACACTCAACAACCTTCCTGCCCAAGGCTTTGGAATAGTAAGAGTTGGAAAAGAAGAAATTGTCCCAATCACACCACCGAACTCGCCCTCTTTATGCCAGACTCAGAATACTTTCATAAACTCTCCAGTTTTTTACATTGGGGACAGATGCTACCAATCCAATTGTGTTGAAGGTCGTCTAGAGAGATGTCTGTTCTCCAGCCCAGAGGGTAGCACTAAATCACTGGTGTGATACACTGTCTCAGCATTTGCATTGCACTATCTTGATATTATTTAACTTGAATGTTGTGGAATTTAGAGAGAAAAACACATTTTGCATTGTTTACTTAGCAGGCATTTTTATTTCTATTGGTTGACTCACTGAAATCAAAGACATTATTTTAGTCTCACTTTGAAGGACTGTCACTGGAGCCCTGCCCTGTATAGAAGGATTGATAATATACTCACTATAAAATGTTCTAACACTGAAAAAAGTGACACATAAATACACATACAAATCATTATGATAAATGATTAAAATATGCATGGACAAAAATATGTATTTTTCATTATTTTACCAATACACAAAGGGGAAGGGAGGGACAGGGAAAGGTGGGGGGGGGGGGGGTGGTGGGTTGGGAGGAAAAAGACATAGGGGAGGAATGACACGGGGGGGGGAGAGGCATTTTACTAGTAAGTATAAAAAAGCAACCAGGTGAATAGCCCAACATCAAAAAGCATAATATATTATGGGATGTGCAAACACGACCTACACATGCTAATATTTTTTGGCAACATGGTGAAACATTGTAGGTCCTTGAATAAGTCCTCCATATAGGTTTCCATCTAAGCTAGGATTCATATTAACAAGCACATTCAACAGATTATATGCTACATTTTAATTATATTTGTATTTCTATTAGTAAATAGCTGTAAAATACAAAACCTAACGCTAGGAAAGTAGAGCTGGAGAACCTTTTCTTATGTTGTAGGTATGGGTTTTTTGTCTATTCATATGAAGTCAGATCCATATCAGCCAGTGAATGGTGCATTTTATATGACTTGGGAAAATTCACTGCATGTAAGAATGTTTACTTTTATATGTTGTTGTAAATAACAACAGTGTAAACAATTTTTTAATTAGCCAAACTTTCACAATTTTACTAACCAGTACCGCTTTTTTCTGGCTATAGCTTTATTTTACTTTTTTAAATCTCTGTAATTAAAACTATTACAATTTCATCTGACTGAACCCATTAATAGGAATATTAAGCATATTAAAAGGCAATTATCTAATTAATAGAGTGTTTGGAATGGTGATGAAGTGGTTTCTTTTAGATCACATTTGTATCTTATAACCATACTAGTCGTTTACCCGTCATTATGACGGTATAATATTACATGTGTCCCTCCCTGCTCTCTCTGTCTCTTTCCCCCCCTGGTGCCATGCGCTGCTGGCGCCACAATTTGCACATTTGCCGCTGGCACCGCGCTGTCCGCGTGCACTGCTGATGCTGCGCATGCGCACTATGGCATGTACAGAATCCGTACAAATAGTTTCTAAAGTGCGCATGCGCTCCCACTGGAGCATTATGCACTCTTTAGAAACTATATTAGTGATTTTACTTGCTACCTCACTAATTTAAGAATGATGCAGTAGCCAGTTTTTTCATAGAGAACGAGCAGAAGGATAACGAAAGCAGTAAAACTCCAGGAAGAAACCGTGTATATTGAAAAATATTCACATATACATTAGTTTAGCATTAGTAGAGTGAACAGGGAAGAATGTGAAGGGGGAACTTAAAAGGGGGGTGAATATGAAAAGAGGATGTGGGGAATGAGTAGTAAGTGGAGGATGGCACAGAAGTGGACAGAGCTAGATGTTGAGATAAATCAGGTTTGAGTGGTGGGTTGCAGGTGCTTTTTGCATTGAATCCTACTATGTAGATATGACAACTACCAAACCTAGATTTAAGTTTTGCACAATATATGGATTTGGACCGTGCAAATATCTGTACCTACTGTATTGTACATTAATTTTGAGTATTTTGTGTACTACTTGCTGGCCTCCCAAGCACAGTCTCTCTCCACTTCAATCCATAATATGCACAATATGTTGGCGCGTTACAAACAAAAGTTAATAATAATGAACGCATCCACCAGAACTCACATGCAATACTCAACGCTCCGTGGCTGGAGCACCTGTCAGTCACTCCACTGGCTTCCCGTAACCTCCAGAATAAAGTTTAAAATCATGTCCCGAACGTATAAAGCCATTAACAATAATGCACACTCTTATATCTCTGCTCGTCTCAAAATACTCCCCCAACTGCCATCTTCTTCTGCTAGTGACCTTCTATCCACCTCTCTTATCACCTCTTCTCATTCCCACCTTCAGGACTTCTCTCGTGCTGACCCTTCTCTTTGAAACTCCTCTGCCCAGCTCAACTACACTATCCTCCTGCCTCAAAAACTCACTAAAATACTCACTAATGAAGGTTATTATTATTATCGTTTATTTGTAACGTGCCAACATATTCCGTAGCAATATACGAGTTAGGATCACGGCAAAAAACAATAGCAGTAATAACAAGTTTCAATGGATGAAGGGCTCGTCTTTGAGCTTAGAATACAGAGTCCAAAGTGCTTACCCAAAGAACCTTGCAAGATTGAAAACTCGCAAACTTAGACCTTTCAAGCCTGTGAATCGGAAACACATTTTGGGCTGGGGGAGAATGAACAATTTCCCAGGCCTGCAAATGGTTTCACACCTGTAAATGCAAACAGGAGTACAGAGGAGGGAGGCAGACACAGGGGAGGGAGGGGGAAAGGGCAGAAAGAGACACAGGGGAGGTAGCGGAGAGGGTGGAAAGAGACACAGGAGAGGGAGGGAAGAGACACAGGGAAGGGAGTGAGGAGGAAAGAGACAAAGGGAGGGAGATAAGGGGAAGAGGCTTACAATGTGAGGCCCGAAAGTTGCGGGTTGGAAGACGCCTGCAATGAGAAGCAAAGATGAGGGAGGGTGGGGTGGTTAGCGATGAGCGCCAAAGGCCGTCATAGCGGGCTACGAAAGTTGTGGGTTGGCCGAGGCCTGCAATGACCGCTCATTGCACTGCTTGAGATGAGCGCCAAAGGCACTCATCGCAAGGCCCGTAAAGTAGAGTGGGAGAAAGGCTCGTAATGTGTGGCAAACAGCATTGCCAGGCTTCAGATGTTATTGCCATCATTTTTGAAGGGCAAGTCACAAATAATACTGATCTGCTGGAGGGAATTAAAGTATTGCTTTGTAACTTGACTAAAACGTAGTGGGAACATTACACCTCTTGAAAATGTGTCTACTAAAACTAAACATTAGTTCAACAAAACCGGTATCACTATATAAAGCAAATATTTTTCGATCTGCATCTTTGGCTACAGGTTACACAATTATAAATGACCTGCAAAACATAAAAGACTGTCTAACATTCTGGGATTGCAATTTTGTAATTACATTTAAACTGCAATGTTGTCTGCTTCTGTGTAGTTGCTACAACTTGTCATAGTTGAGGGAGAAATGTTAAAGGTATGTCTGGTAAAAAAATGGGGTGAGGGGAAAAAAGCAGTTTAGTTTTTTTGATTCAGTGAAAAGGGTGCAAGGACATTTTCCTAAAACATGTGATATTTAGCCCTTTCAGGACCTGCATAAATTAGCAGACGAAAGTGATGTGAGGATCTGGAAGCTTTATCAAAATGTCACATATTTGCAATCAGATAAATAGACTTTAAGACAACAAAGTATTTAATAACATGTATTTTTGTTGTTGTTTAGTCGTGTCAGACTCTCCATGACCTTATGTACCGCAGAAAGCCAGGCACCTGTCAGCCACTGCTTCTCTAAACTTCATCAAGCTCATGTTCATAGCTTCAATGATCTTATCTACGCCTCCCCCTTCGAGTGCCTTCAATCTTTCCCAGCATCAGAGTCTTCTCTAGGAAATCCTATCTTCTCATGATATGGCCAAAATATTTGATCTTCAGCCTCCTGACTTCCAGTGAACAGTTTGTCTTGATTTCCTGAAATATTGGTTTATTGAATCTTCTTGCAGTCCAAGGGACCCTGAGCACTTTTCTCCAACACCACAATTCAAAGGCATCAATTCTATGGAGCTTAGCCTTCTTTATGGTCCAGCTCTCACATGTTACTACTGGGAATACCATAGTTGTAACTATGCAGGCCTTTGTTGATAGTGTAATAATTTTACATTTTACTATCTTATCCAGAAATGCCATAGCTTTCTTCCCCAGAGAAACTTATTTTATTGGGATCCCTAGATCTCTTTAGATGGTCATGAAATTAAAATATATCTGTCACTGCCTCCACTTCTTTCCCGTCTGTATGCCAGGAACGGAGATTGCTGTTTGAAATTATCTTCATTTTTTTAAGTCATTTATTTTTACCTGCATATAATTGTCTTCCTCTTTACGGAGGAAACCCATCAAAAATTTGATGCAAATTCCAGTTATCAAGTGCTTTAGACTACTAACTATGCAAAGTAATATTTTCAAAATGATTATTATGGATTTCCTGTTGTGCTTGTGCAATACCGGAGGCATTAGTGATGAATAACCTAAAGATCTGCAGTGATTTGCCAGCTTTTACACATTTTAACTAGTAAAGATAATTTGTTTTTCTATTTTTTGTAAGTTATTGGTGGGTGTTTTTAATGTTGTTTTTTATTTATTATGTAGTTTTTTATGCTTAGAGTGCCATAGGGGGCTTGAGGACGGCAATTGCACTTCATTCGTTAATTTTAGGTTACCATGGGGATTTATATAGATTCACATTGTAGTTAGGATTTAATTTAAAGGACCCCCTTGGTAAAGGGGTTCATGGTTATACCATGGGGTCTGTATAGAATCCATGGTATGGGGTTTACTTTTAGATACTCAGAGCAGGGGTTCATTTTTAGATGCTGCGGAGGTCTTTCAAAAACACCCGTGGCATTGGGGGTTAACGGTTTGTGCCATGGGGGTTAACATGTCGGTGCCACAGGTGTCATTTAATGACCCTGTTAATATTTTAGATCAGGGATCATTTTGGAAAGGGGTGATTGGGTGCGAGTAGGGAAGGGGAAAGCAGCCACAAACGCATTTTAAGGCTTTGCAAATACTATTTAGTACTTGTAATAATTTTAGCTGAAATCAGCGATATTACGAGTAGTAAGTAATTTTGGGTAATATGGAAATGGATACCTATTTTGAGCAAAAGCAACTCATAATATTATTGAGTAGCAGTTAGTTACAGGCATTGCGAGACATGTTGAGAGCATGAACTGGATAGCTAGGAAGAGTTACTTACCACTTTTCAGTAGTGTAACTAAGAAAAATGGAATTGCATACGGCCCATATTCATTGGGGCGCTCCACCTCATCACAGTAATGAGTATACTTTAGACTGAAAACAAAGCAGGCTGATGCCAAAGAAGTGATTAACAATTAGCAATCATTATTGTATACAAATAGTCATGAACCCAAGCTTGGTAGGTATATCAGAAATACTTATTTACATGCAAACATCAACTTCAGTGTAAGTTTTCCTTAAGAAAATGTATTTTTAAAAATAAAATATTCAATTGGTAAAGTACTTATTACCTATAGTTTTATATTCTAGCTATACTTGGTACATCTACTGTTTCATTATAAAGTTGGTCTGATATAGGTTATGTATGGAAACCAAATTCTAAACAAAAAACACAGAAAAGAAGGCTAAATAAACCACATTCTTTACAAAAAAAAATTTTTTATTTTGTACAAAACATTATGTTAAAATGTTAAATAGTCATAACTTATTTTCTGTCATGCAGTCAGTCACACACTGTTTGGCCATGTGAAGATAATGATGAAATACCTGTAAAAGAGGAAGGGGAAAAAAGGCATAAATACAAAACTTTTTTTAAAAAAACAAATCATTACAGAGTGGCTAAATGTGTTTTTAGGGTTACTGTAGGTTTTCAACTTTATAATAAGTACTAACAGGAAGCAGTTCAACAGCTAAAATGTTATTTTAAAAAGCAAATTGCTTTATTAAAAAAATTCACAGAATGTAATAAACAGAATGTAGGCAGAGCTTCTCATTCCTCTGATGGCATTGGTGTGATAAAACAATAAGACAAGATGAGTGTCCCAAATCTACACCACAACACATGTCTGGCTGGATTATGGCCCAAGTCTGTTTCTCTTATTCACTTGGGAGGAGTGAGTCTGGTCTCCTCTGATGTTTTGATTATTTTTGAAATATTTATGGAATGTACCTTTTGCCTAGAAGTCCTATCAATTAAACTGAAAAAAATTAAATAAATCAGTGGTGTTCTAAGTTACATGCTCTTTCACCTGAAAAATTGCTACAAAAGATATATACTAGTAACTTGTCTGTCATGAATGACGGTATCATGGCCTCTCTCTGAACTGATTCTCTGCCACTGAACTGCCGCAAGTGCAACTACCAACTCTGCATGCACAACTTTTCCAACACGCATCCATGGTTTAACAATTCCTGGAATTGGTCAACAATAGTTACGCCTGTGCACAAAGCACCACGCAGGCGTTACACACACTTTGATAATTATTATAGTGGATAGAGTTAGGTTACCAACTGAAAAATATATATTAAAAATGTATGCAGCAGTGACATCTGTAATAAATAATAATAATAAAAAAAAAAGAACCTAACAAATACAAACGTTTTAAGTGACGTCATGGATGACATGATTTATGATGTTAAATATGATGTCTGTTATATTATTACTCTATTTATAAAGCACCCTATTTTTCTGTAGGGCTATTTACAAAGTAGAATAGAGTACAAATTACAGAGGTATAGACACATTCAAAGGTAAGTAGAAGTACAGGTACAGTGCAATACAAATATGAAACAAAAGGAACCGCAGACAGCTTGGTGCAACAGAAGAGAGGTCCCTACTCTGAAGAACTTGTAATAGAG
Source organism: Discoglossus pictus (assembly GCA_027410445.1). NCBI lineage: Eukaryota > Metazoa > Chordata > Amphibia > Anura > Alytidae > Discoglossus > Discoglossus pictus. Next base: position 34,312,267 of record CM050164.1, read on the forward strand.
AAGGTATGATTGGGGTATGATACAGGAGGTTAATAGATGCAAGACGGCAGTGAATAAAGGCAGTAGGTTGATGTAAGTGAAGGTGTCTGTTACACTGAAGACTGTGTGTGTGTGTGCGAGCAATTTTATGCTGTTGTGTATGCAGTTGGTTTGAGGCAAGGAGTAGGGGCAGCTTGTTGAGTATGGTAGAGGAGGTATTCATTATGCATTGGAGACATACTGGTTATGTGGAAGTTAGCAAGGAGAGAATTGCGTAGACTATAAAAAAAGTGAGCACTATTATCAATAAATGAAGAAAATGTGTCAGCAGTGGAACATTGACAAGATCAGGACTGCCCTCCAATGCTGATGACAGGACAAGGAGAAAGCTTACCTGTGAAGCTAGCAATGGGCCTGCTTGTAACATTAAAAAAAATTGAAGTGATTTCTGGTAGGTACTGGTCATTTCTTGTATGCGACAATAATCTCCTGCATTCTGAATATTTGGGTTATGGGATTGGGTGGCAAATGCATAAAAATTCATTAAATGACCACAAACCTGGGGACAATGTCTTAGTGTGATGAGACAAAGGTTAAGCTTTTCAGCCTGAATTCTAATAGAAACATTGGGTGCAGACAACACAGCGCAACATCCAAAGAACACCATACCTACTGAGAAGCATGGTGGTTTGGGGCTGTCAAAGGCTCTAGTTAGTCATTATCCCATCTATCATAACTCCTAATATCAAGTTATTGTGGCATACAGCCAGTCTCTGTCAGAAGACTGAAAATGAAGGGGAGTTTCATCTTCCAACATGAGAATGACTGGGGCATTGGATGTGGGCTTTCAGTCAGAGCCCAGACATCAATTCCATAGAAACCCTGTAGAATTCCCTAGATGGTTGTGCACAGGAGATCCCCTGGCAATTTGAAAGTGCTTAACTTTTTAGGGAAGAGTGGAATAAAACTGCAAAGGCCAGGTGTGAAAATTACTAGAGACTTATCAAAGACTTATTGCAATAATATTTGCATAAGTTCCTTCCGCAAAGTATTAATGTCATATATTTTTCTCTTGAATTTTGTAGATTGTAAGATCATATTAAAGAGGGAAAATATGTCTGACATGATTTATCTTGATATGTGGTTTTACAACACAAACACCTGTCATTTCAGAAGTGTAGACACAAAGGCGCTCCTTGTGGGCCTCGTGAGGAGCGCTGAAGTTACAGCTTTGACGCGACCCGCAATGAGCGCCTGAGGCAGGAAGTCCAGAACTGTGCCAATCACTTTATATCCCATCTCTAACTAATGGATAACCTAACCTCTTTATTTTCACAACTTCCTTCCTATATACCTCTCACTTCCTTCCTAAAATTGCTACTCTTTATCTACTCTTCCCAGGTCTCGGTCTCTTCCATTACCTTTAGATTGTAAGTGGCGAGTGTCTAATCTTGTGGAGTGCTTTGGGAAAAAGCACTTCTTACAAGACTTGAAGCTCAAAACAGGGCCCTCCATTTTCTGCTTGTTGTCATTATTGTATATTTCCTTGTTCTTCTCCCCTGTACAGCGCTACCGAATATGTTGGCGCGATACAAATAAAGGTTAATAATAAAAAAAGTAAGGTTGAAAGCGAATTTGCTATTCAATTAGCGACTTTTGGCGGCCTGCCAATGGCTGATGAGTTATGGCCGTGAAAAACAAATGGCTGCATTAAATCGGTAAAGGCACTCTTCGCGAGGACCGTAAAAATAGAGAGGCCCCCCCCCCCCCTATTTTTACGGTCCTCGTGAAGAGCGCCTTTACGGATTTTGGGAGAGAGGTACACAAGTGGCGGGTTTGCAGAGTCCTGCAATGCTTGTTGCGGGGCTCACAATGAGCAACAAAAGGCGCTCATCGCGAGGCCTGCAAGTTAGTGTGGCAAACAACATTGCAAGGCTTCAAATTTTATTGCCTTCATTTGACGGGGAAGTTGCTAGTATAAATATATTTGTTAGACTAACTTTATCAAGTGCTAAGCAATATTAAGGGCATAATTGAATTCTCAAATGTCATTCCAACTAGCACCCCTATTACACAAGCCTTTCAACCCTATATCTAATTGTCCGGATTACAACTGGTCCATTAACTATACAACATATGCTATCTTGTGGCTTCATATGTGCAGTGTTATGTTGATTGTTATTTGAGAGAAAAATAAACTAATTTAAGTTCAAGACTCCGCTCAGGATGTCTGAATACTAGTGGCTATTTGTTATAATGGTTTCATGAGGTTAAAAGAGGTAAAATGGTGATGTAAATTTATTTCTTTAAAAAGCAATAATTAGAAGATTCAGTTTAAAGCTCAAGACCCTCCTTTATAACACCATGAAGCTAGAGGATATTTTAACCCAGATATTCTCAACCATATTTTTTATAAAAAAATATCCAAATCTTTGATGATTCCCAAAATGTATGGAGGAAGGTGCTCTGGTCTAACCAGACTAAAATCTAACTTTTCGGCCATCAAAGAAAACGCTATGTCTGGCGCAAACCCAATACATCGCATCACCCAAAGAACACCATCCCCACAGTGAAACATGGTGGTGGCAGCATCATGCTGTGGTGATGTTTTTCAGCAGCCAGGACTGGGAAACTGGTCAGAGATGAGGGAAAGATGGATGGTGCTCAATACAGGGATATTCTTGAGCAAAACCTGTACCACTCTGTGCGGGATTTGAGGCTAGGACGGAGGTTCACCTTCCAGCAGGACAATGACCCCAAACACACTGCTAAAGCAACACATGAGTGGTTTAAGCAGATACATGTAAATGTGTTGGAATGGCCTAGTCAAACTACAGACCTCAATCCAATAGAAAATCTGTGGCCAGACTGTGGCAAGCTCATACAGACTTATCCAAAGCGACTTGGAGCTGTAATTGCCACAAAAGGTGGATCTACAAAGTATTGACTTTAGGGGGGGGGGGTGAATAGTTATGCACATTGACGTTTTGTGTTATTTTGTCCTATTTGTTGTTTGCTTCAGAATAAAAAAATAAAATAAAAAACATCTTCAAAGTTGTGGGCATGTTGTGTAAATTAAATAATGCAAATCCTCAAACAATCCATGTTAATTCTAGGCAACAAAACACGAACAATGCCAAGTGGGGGGAATACTTTTGCAAGGCACACCTCAAGCTACTATCACTAGAGAGAAAGCCCTAACCACAATCACTTTAACAGTCAATAAAGTTTGTAACGGGGTGAAACTAAACCCGACCTAACTCAACTACTCACTACATACTTTTCTTCTTCTAATAATGGACTAGCTAAGATCACATCAGTCCATACCTCAGTCCTCTTTTTTTTCTGTTTCTTCCTTTTCTTCTATTTCTTCCTTTTCTGCTTCTTCCCTCTCGGCCTGCTTTTTAAGCTTTGCTTCACGTTCAAGTTTCATTTTTGCTTCAATTTTTTTACTCTGGTATATCTTCACACCTGCAAATGCTAGACAAAGCAATAAGGTCTTGGCTGCCAGAATGTATAACAACAATGGAAAATTATCCAAAACCTGTAATGAGAAAGTGAAATTCAATCATCAACAATGCTTGTTTAAACAGAATAAATTACACACAGTGCTGTGCTTTGATATTTATAGCGTGCTTTATATCCTGGCTGCTACACTAATGCCGAAATAAATGATTCTTGGTTATAATCAAGAGTATCTCTTTCATATGGGGCTGCTTCTAGGCACTGCAAAGCAATATCTGGATAAATACCGTAGACGCTTCTGTAACATTGGGTACAAATATTGCTTCCTTAATACGTAAATGGAGGTGGGACTCGCATTGGACTAGGATGCACTTAAAAAGCAGGTTTTAAAAATGGAAGACATGGGTTATTATGTTGGATTAAAGAAAAGCACAGCAAATAATTTAAATCCGTCTGTAGACTGTATTTGAAACAGACCACCCTCCTTCCAGATTTTATCAGGACATTACATAATTCTACAGAAAAATAATATATTCTATCTACGAATGTGGTGCCTGCAGCCAATAGTCAGTGCTGCAAAGCTGTATCCCTATTGTTTTTGGAACTTACTTTTATATGCAATACTAGCGAATTCCCCGTCGAAAAATGACGGCAATGAAATTGTAAGTGAGCTAATGGTGTTTGGTGTATTTAATGTGGCTGATGTAGCGTCGTTCGTTTTCTATGTCGTGCAACTTTTTCGTAATATCCGTAGCTGTTTGGTGGGCTTTTTCGTAATATCCGTAGGTGTTTGGTGGTGTTTTGCGTGTTTAGGGACCTTTAGCCTCGTTTTCGTTTTGTTCAGCTGACATTTTTTCTCTCGCTTAGGTGATTTTCGGGTCTAAACTCCGAAATTTGTGCTTAAATGGAGGTGTAACTTCACTTGCAGAGGACCTCGGTGGCCCCCCTTGCTGTGAATAAACTTTTTATGTGTTTGTTATGTTTTTGGGGTTGCATCCTTGTTTTTTATTCTCGTAGGTGTTTTTCTGCAAATACTTAGGTGTTTTGCGTGTTTTAGAGTGCTGTAGCCTCGTTTTCGTTGGCGGCCATTTTTTCTCTCGCTTAGAGAATTTTTTAGTGTCTAAACTCCTAAATTGACTTAAATTGAGGTGTAACTTTAGTTTTCGAGGTCCTGGATGCTCCCTCTTCCTGTAAGTAAGCTTTTTATGTTTTAGTTTTGTGTATTTGTTGTATTTTTCATGTTCTGATGTGCGCGTGTTGCAGCCGATTTTGTCGAGGTCGTAACCTGTCTTGTATTTTCTTTGCGTTACGACGTAAATTTTGCAAGGGTTGCCAACGACGCTCCTTGCCAGCAACTGCGACCCTTGTTTCGCGAGCCGTGCTCGCTATGCGAGCCCGCAAGAGTTAGCAACAACTCGCATGCTCACAACTATATATGTGATATTCCTTCAATGATATTTAAAAACACACTCAAATACTTGTCAAGTATGTGAGGAACATCTAGAAAAAAATGTAATTCCTTTTAATAGTTGAGCAAATACTATCCATACATCAGGCACATGTTCCACTATGGTTATATTTTTCAAATGTAGCGATTTGAAGAATTACACTTGAAAATAAGCAAACCTGTTTCTAGAACATACATACACTATATATATATATATATATATATATATATATATATATATATATATATATATATATATATATATATATATATATATATATATAGTTGTGAGCATTGCAGGTTGTTGCTAATGCTTGCAGGCTCGCACAGCAAGCCCACAGCAACTGCCGCCTGCGGGACTACAGATCAACAAAAATCACAATTAGACAATTCAAAACGCGAGACCCGTAGCACTTTGAAAAAAATCAAGAGGAAAAATTAAGGCCTGTAACACTATGCAAAAAGAAAAGCAAAACTTGGAAGAAAAAAAAAAGAACACGAGGTCCAAAAAAATACGAAGTAAAACGGCCGAACTGCGCACATCCAAAAAAAACACAAAGAAAATAATAATAAAATAAAAAATAAACATCACACACAGTATGGCAGGACAACCAGGATGTCTGGGAGTGAGGCTGCACAACAATTTAAACACAATTTGCTGAGTTTCGGCACTTGTAACACTAACTTGCAACTAATAACATTACCATGCTAAAATAGCGCTTTTACACAACTAAACAGTTTGTCCTTGCACACGCAACATATTTATACTGCACACTTGCCACATTGCTGACACTTACACCTTAGGTCAGCAACAGTCCAAATGTACATTGTATGCTGAAGAAAAATCAAAACAGATTGTTAGCTCTTCAGGATATTGATTGCTGGATATATTAATTACAAATAGGTAAAGTATATTATTTATAATTTAATTAAATATATATATATATATATATATATATATATATATATATATATATATATATATATATATATATATATATAAAAACACCTCTTTTTATTACTTGTATGCATTTAGGGTGCTGTGGAATCTGCCATATTGATAGTACAAAAAGATTGCGTTTACACATTGGACATATGGCACGAAGAACTGCTAGTATTATCACTGGTTTACAAGGATACCACCACCCCACAAAATTTATGCCTGCAGCAAATAAAGATTGCATAAAAAAAAAAAGATGCAAAATTTCAAGTTTTCTAGTAACATTTTAAGCATTATCACCTGAAGTAAACAAAATATATATATATATATATTTTTTTTTTTCAAAACAGCTGACCACAGTGGCCCTTTAATAGACAATTTTATATGTTTTATTTAATATATTTTTATTACAGAATAATAAAACAAAGGCTTGTGTCTATTTTAAATAGTTGAGGTTGAAAAGCCATGAGTCCATGATTTTCTTAGCATGCATATCTAAAAGTTGTTAATACTTCATGTATTTCTTATTAGAAATATAATAAAAAACTCGATTATGTGGAAATTGTACCCAAGTAACACATTTTTGTTGTGTTATGCATCAAGATTGATCTATATCTAGTGCATACAATTACAAATTCATATTTAATGGGGTTGAAAATCAACAACTACTGGGTTTGCATTACAAATAATGTATACATTAATATTTGTTAACAATAAACCCAATTCGTTTAGTGTTTTTTTTGTAGGGAAGAGCATCTTGACCAACCCACATACAGATTCAGGATGGGGGGGAAATTTCAGGCTGTAAAGCAGTTGTAGTCAACCTGGTCCTTACCGCCCACTATTGGACAATTTAAGCTTTTGTAGTGGGTGGTGGGGTAAACGCTAGGTGGCGTCGCTGACTAGTGATGTCACGCTCCGGAGACCTGCAGCACCACGCTTGGCTGGTTGGACAGCTGGTGAGAGAGCCCAGGGACAGCAGTCATTCCCGGGTCACTATCTAGTAAGTACAGGGTCATATGATTTATGCAACTAGAAATGAGAGAGAGTAAATTGTTGCCAGTGAGGAAAATTTACCATCAAAAGTGGGCGGTCAGCATTAAAAGGTTGACGACCCCTGATCTAAAGTATCAGATCAAATAATTTGAGAAATGGATTCAATGTTGAAGTAATAGGGAGAAGGCTTAGATTATCTAACAGCACAAATTGAAAACATAGTAATGTCCATTAAAGCAGCTGCTCTCAACCCTTCCAGTGCCGCGACCCCCCTGACAAAACCTCCCAAGCTGTGGCGACACCCAACAGCAAAACTACAGACCAGAATAGACAAAAAAAAAAAACACACACACACACACACATCCCCAATGGCTCGGCGTCCCCCGGTGAATTGTCATTCGACCCCCGACGGGGTCGCGACCCACAGGTTGAGAACCACTGCCTTAAAGAGAAGCATGAAAAACGGTGTATATATATATTGTATTTGCTTATTTTTCGCTACAGCAAATATTTCCTGAGATATTCAACATTATTTGTCAGATTCCTATGAACAAATAAGCATCTCAATATGCTAATTTGTGGCTCGCAGTGCTTGGTCAAAGGTAGGGAAGGGGATCCAACAATAGGGAACATGCTCTTACCCACCACAGAGAGGGACAAGTGATACAAATTAGTACACAAAACATCTAATTATTAATCGAGGGGGCTCATCTGTATATTAATGGAGCTCACACAATATATTGAATATCTCCAAAAAAAAATTAGCCATTTTTTCATTCTTTTTAAGAGTAACAAAAAAAAAAAAAAAACAACCACCAACAACTTGATTTTGAAGTCCCTTTAAAATTCCAACCTTTGAAAAGGTTTTTAGAAAATAAAAAGTTAATTTTCTTTGCATAATGTGCGTAATGACTATTCCATCTTCCACCTCTTGTAAAAGTTATTAGACTGTGAATAGTGGGTAAAATGCCCGAACCTCAGTAGAATACATTGCATGCACCCTCCATTTCCATCAAGTCTTTTGGCATCTGCACGCCCATCTTACAATTTGACTATAGTCAAAATATTCAGAGGTTAAAAGTGAAGCAAAATAAAGATTTCAAAAGTGTTCTACACCTGTCCATTTGGAATGAACCAAGAGCGTTATTATGAACAAAAGCGCCATACAGGGCAGGGAGAGCGTGGTCATGCAGTTTGGTTGACACATTCCAAAGAGACAGATGGAGTTTGCTTGTTCAGTCATGACATTTGCAAGGGGTCTCAAGAACAAATGTGGATATAGGATATGAGCAAAGAAATTGTACAAGTTAGAAAACAAACACCTTAAACAATACAAAAAAAAATTGCAAATCATGATTTAAAAAAAAAAAAAAAAAAGTAGATTCAAATTTACTTTGGAATGCAGCAATAAAGATATACTTAAAGGGTCAGTTAATTTAGTAGACCTAGGAGCAAACCACTGTAAAGTTCTTCTAAAAATATGTGGTGTCCATTCTCCATCTTGTATAGCTGTTCTTGTTTTTTTCCAAACGCATATACACAGTTCATAGGATTGTAAATCTGAACATTATCTCATATCAATTTATTAAAGCGGTTTACATTTAGATTTGATTTGTAAATGAACCCATTACATTAATAGAGTCATAGTATAGCAAACAGGACCTATTCTGTTGAGCACGCACGGGAAGCGCTGTCGTTCCAATGTAGCTGTTTCCAAGTGGTTCTCGGATTAGGGCTGGTAAGTGGTGTAGGGGGTTAGGAAGTTACTTTTAGGGGGTTAGGCTAAGAAGGTTTGGGGCTTTGGTTTAGGGATGTTAACTGGTGTAGGGGGTTAGGGCCAACAAAGGTATAGGGGCTTAGGTTTAGGGCCAGAAACCGGTGTAGGGGGTTAGGGCTTAGGGTTATGATTAGGGGGTTAGGTTTAGGGACGTTAACTGGTGTAGGGGGTTAGGGCCAACAAGGGTATAGGGGCTTAGGTTTAGGGCCAGAAACCGGTGTAGGGGGTTAGGGCTTAGGGTTATGATTGGGGGTTAGGTTTAGGGTCGGAAACTAGTGTAGGGGGTTAGGGCCGGCAAGGGTGTAGGGGCTTAGGGTTATGATTAAAGGGTTAGGGACGGAAACTGGAGTAGGGGGTTAGGGCCTGCAAAGGGTGTAGGGGCTTAGGGGGCTAGGTTTAGGGTTAGGCCCGGCAAGTGGTGTAGGGGGTTAGAGTGTACATAGGGGTGCGAGTGCGCCCCGCACCAGGAGGTTTCTCCTAACAGGACAAATCCTAGCAGACATAGACATTAATACTCTATGCTTGATCTATGCCAGTATAAGTGATCCCATTAAATTTATATAGTCATAGTATAGTAGACACAGACATTAATACTCTATGCCAGTATAAGTGACCCCATTACATTTATATAGTCATAGTATAGTAGACACAGACGACATTAATACTCTATGCCAGTATAAGTGACCCCATTACATTGATATAGGTATAGTATGGCAGACACAGACATTAATTCTCTATGCTTGATCTATGCCAGTGTAAGTGACCCCATTACATTGATATAGTTATAGTATGGCAGACACAGACATTAATACTCTATGCTTGATCTATGCCAGTGTTAGTGATCCCATTACATTGATATAGTTATAGTATGGCAGACACAGACATTACTACTCTATGCCAGTATAAGTGACCCCATTACATTGATATAGTTATAGTATTGCAGACACGGACATTAATTCTCTATGCTTGATCTATGCCAGTGTTAGTGATCCCATTACATTGATATAGTTATAGTATGGCAGACACAGACATTAATACTCTATGCTTGATCTATGCCAGTGTTAGTGATCCCATTACATTGATATAGTTATAGTATGGCAGACACAGACATTAATTCTCTATGCCAGTGTAAGTGACCCCATTGCATTGATATAGTTATAGTATGGCAGACACAGACATTAATACTCTATGCTTGATCTATGCCAGTGTTAGTGATCCCATTACATTGATATAGTTATAGTATGGCAGACACAGACATTACTACTCTATGCCAGTATAAGTGACCCCATTACATTGATATAGTTATAGTATTGCAGACACGGACATTAATTCTCTATGCTTGATCTATGCCAGTGTTAGTGATCCCATTACATTGATATAGTTATAGTATGGCAGACACAGACATTAATACTCTATGCTTGATCTATGCCAGTGTTAGTGATCCCATTACATTGATATAGTTATAGTATGGCAGACACAGACATTAATTCTCTATGCCAGTGTAAGTGACCCCATTGCATTGATATAGTTATAGTATGGCAGACACAGACATTAATTCTCTATGCTTGGTCTATGCCAGTGTTAGTGATCCCATTACATTGATATAGTTATAGTATGGCAGACACAGACATTAATACTCTATGCTTGATCTATGCCAGTGTAAGTGACCCCATTACATTGATATAGTTATAGTATGGCAGACACAGACATTAATTCTCTATGCTTGATCTATGCCAGTGTTAGTGATCCCATTACATTGATATAGTTATAGTATGGCAGACACAGACATTAATTCTCTATGCTTGGTCTATGCCAGTGTTAGTGATCCCATTACATTTATATAGTCATATTATAGCAGACACAGACATTAATTCTCTATGCTTGATCTATGCCAGTGTTAGTGATCCCATTACATTTATATAGTCATAGTATAGCAGACACAGACATTAATTCTCTATGCTTGATCTATGCCAGTATAAGTGAGCACACGTTTGACAGGCAGATCGCTGGCCAGTAAAAGGGTTAAACTATCAAAACAATAGCCCCTGAACCTCTCACGTGACTAAACAACACGCTTCCATTTTGCCCAAACGTTTCGCACTAACCTTCCAATTAAATGCCGACATGGTTGCTGCACTGCTGCGTCACCAGCTCGCTCAGACTCTGAACATTTGGCAGTGCACGCAGTTTACCGGCCGAGATGCCTGTACGTCAGGAGCTTTGCACCTATTACCACTAGGCACTATCAATATGTCCACCAATCAGGAACCGCATCTGATAAAAGGGGCGGAATGTCTCGAACCTTTTCTGGAAACGTCAGGCAGTTGGATTGACAGGAGCAGCTGCCGCTAGACATGCTGCATACAGCTGAGTGGGGACAAACACGTCACCCGCTGGCTCTGTAAAGCAGTTGTGACATAAATAGAGTAAAATATCAATGGGATGTAGTTTCTTTATTTAAACATATAGATACAACGTGGCCCATTATTTTACACTCGTATTACCGATAGTTTGCATATACAGTTTATTTTGGCGCCTTTTTTGCAGCAACGTTATATCACAGTTCAGGGAAGTTGTAAATATTTAGAGGAAAAAAGTCTTTCAAAAATCACACTAGACAAGCCTGGATGTCTTTCATAAATAGAGATTCCAGTCTAAAAAAATAAGAGTAATTTGTCTCTTAAAATACTATGATGGCTTTTTTATTTTATTTAATTCAACCGTGTACTTTGTACAGTGATTAAAATGATTTTAAAATATGTGGCAACATCTACTAATTTCTTAAATAGGCTGAAAGAAGCAGGATATACTTCTTAAAGAGCCACAGTACAATTTACATGAGTCTGATAAGCAATAAAAAAAACAGCTTTTTTTTTTTTTATTAGAAAAAAATCTTGTAGTACCTGCAAAAGGAATCTATGATACTTGAAGTTTGAGTGGTTACTTTACCGGGCAACTGTTTGCATTGAGTGATGCACAATGTCTTATTCTGGGCCTGTGAGGGGGAAGATGTGTGGAGTCAATTCCATCTTATCCTATTATCTAACAAAGACTCTGGACTTATCCCTGATCCTCTTTCCTCAACACCCCCTCAACTGTTTGCTATAAAGACAACCCCTGAAGATCCAACTCTCAGGATGATGTGTAACAAACATAACATTGACTAATATACTTGTCAAAAGTCTTCAAACATTTAGACCCCCCCCCCAAAAAAAAAAAAATGTTATGCCCATAATTTACAATGCTGCTTACAAAAAATGTCTCTTGTTGAACTACAATGGCCATTAAAAGTTGAGATTCCTGGACTAGGCTGTAATTTATAAAGTGATTACATAGACGAGGGAAAGCATTAGTGTAAATATCTACAATGAATGCACGCTATACTCTGGTAAAGTACAGTGAATGACCATTATTAAACCATATAAAAAAAATAGTCTGCCAAGATGCTGCAGTTTTTTTTTCTAAAGTAGTAGCTCCGTGTATATGAACAAGCTATTTATGTTCTGTGTTTTACTATAGATCACAATTTAAGTGCAGCTGATAAATTATATATCTTATGAAGTACAAAACAATGCAATGTGATGCTTATAACTATAAATAAATGGAAACAGCATACTGATTCATACATTTTCTAGTTTTCTAGGAAGGAAATACAAAAGAAAAAACTGAAGTATTTCTACTTTTACAGGTGAAATCTAAATTCTTGTTCTGCATCACATTTGTTGCTAAAAAGTTATTATCGGCAAGAGATGTGTAACAACACTTATAAATAACATTTCTAAATAATACATTAATACAGAATATTAGCATTGGATGTAAAAATAGATTACTGTGGTATTGGCTCATCACTGGACAATACTGTTGAGAATGTTCACAATGTATCTCCTAATATATCTGTTCTGATCCTTATTACGGTTCAATTTTAGAAATACAATTTCAAAATAATTGACAACTACAAATTAATCGTGAACCATCTTTTTAATTCAAACCAATTTAATATCCAAATACATTTCACAATTTAATGAGTTCCATGAACCCATAAGCAATTTATGTTTTTTAAGTCTTCTGGGCCAATTAATGAGCTATGTGAAAAGTCTCTGCACAGGGCGTCCATTGATGAACTACAACATAATCTTTTTCTCTTACTTTAATGAGAGTCTTGATTGTTTTTAAATATTGCAAGCTTCCAAGAAAATACACATGGCAAGGAATACCAGGTTTCAAGGTTTATTTTCCTGTAAAGCTAGGACTAAGTTGCAAGCTTGTTCCCAATAAATGTTGGAACTGCTGAGAATTGAGCTTCTGAGTAATAGTTGAAGTGCTACTAATTTGTATCTCCTGAGCTACCTCTAGTTTCCACTATAACATTTGACAAAAATATACAAGGGAGACCATTATGAAATGTATATTGGCAGTGAAGAAAGTTTGCTAGAATAAAGTACCAGTAGAATGCCTTCTATCTATTATTATAAAAGGCAAATAAGAATGGGAAAATGACAGTTGGAAATTGATTCTTCAGAATGGATGGTATCAGGACCAGTGTCTTTGGTTGAATCTCTGTGGAAATGGCTGCTCAGTCCTGGTGGTAAATGGAACTGAGAAACGACAGAAAGAGAATCTACAGAATGGATAGCATCAGGACCAGTGTCTCTGCATTTTTTCTTTTCTGAAAAGTGGTTATTTGTATTGACATTCTATCCAGGAGGTTATTTTAGCTTTAAGTATTGACAAATATTGCTTCCTTTCCTTATATGAAGCTAATGGTGATAATCCAATTATTATCTTTGCATTTCTCTTATTTGCAATAGAACCAAATATTTAATGTAATAACGTTAAAAACCACTTACTTTTTGCAACTGCTGCTTCAAACTGGTTTATCATGTAAAAAATTTCCATGAGCATTTAAACAATACCGGCTGTATTTTGTATGTAAACTTGGTAAACTTTTTCAATAACCCTTTTTATAGTAGTTGAAGCCGCAGCATTGACTATTTCCCCAGTCCCATAGTTGTTTGTAGATTTTAATAGAAGTTAGTTAAGGGGAGCATATTTGGACCTATGAAAGAATAACATCTAAACATGTATTTTAAACTTTTATTTATTTTCATTTTACATTTTTACTGCATAGAGATGATAATGATTGGGGTTTGTAGCCCAGCCTGAGCCCTCTTGGTTTTAAATTGAGCTGTTCCTCTTTATCTATCGTACTGCTAGTGCTCAAATCTAACAACAGTCTAGGGGGTGGAAAAAACACCTAGCAAATTGTCAGAGCTACAGCAGGGGGTAGACACATATGAAAAAGACACTGAGTCTAATGTAGGACATTGTCCTTTATCAAACAAGAGAGTTTGATAATCTGATCAGACCCCCCTTGCTTGAACTTGTGTTCCTCCATAGCACGATTACTAATCAGACTCCAGACCTTATAACCAGCCAAATATTAGAGCAGGGGTATGATAAATATGTGAGGTGCCACTATGTTTGATGCAATCCATAGTACACAGCATTACAAAGCTCTCAAAAGCCTATGTTGAATTTCAAAACTACCTTCAGATAATAGATTGGGATTAAGATCATAAAAAGCTTCAGCAGAGAACAATATCAGAGGGAAAAATGTTGCAACCTGTTAAACTGAACTCGGTCATAGACCGTCACCCCATACCCCTTTTTTAAAATCCCAAGTGGAAAAGTTTGGTAGATTTAACCAAGCAAATCTCTGGAACGGTCAATGCTGCTATTGACAGATCAATCTCTCCCTTATAGAGTCAAAGCAACACAGAGAGGTTGAGGACCTCCAGCGGCCAATACCTTCTCATACAGATAAAACACAGAAGGAGACATATTTCTATGCCATGAAGGTGTACTAGGCATAAGAGTTGTGATAATTAATTTTCTACAGAGATTCTCTGCTTGTCACGCCGACTAAATAAGGGGAGTTGAAATCAAAACTAACCTCACACTTCTAGTGGGTTGATTCCAGACTTGATACTATAACTAACTGAGACACTATCCCCATTTATAATGGGCTGCAGTTTTACAAGTTAGTGAAGTTCTGGATTAATCATCTGTCTTATAAAATTGAAGGTAGGTGTGAAAACTTTCTTCAGATACTGGAACTCCCTTTTCAAATGTTATGATATTCCAAACTTTGGAATATCGAATATAGTGCAATAGCATTTGTAGTAGCTTGGAACATTTAAGCTCTACCCAATAATAAAGTGTGGCGTCTTGGGAATATCCTATCATCATTTAATAATATGTGAGGCAACTTGGTATTTTTTATCACTGTGCAATATTGCTTGTGGCAACTGTAAATATCCTAGTACTAAGTATAATATTTGTGGCTACTCTATATATTTAAGCACTGCGCAAGAATAACGAGGGTAATGTGCATTATCTAAGCACTGTGCAATAGCATTTGTGAAACAATATTATCTTAGTACTCAAAATACCATTGTTGGCAACTTGGAATACTTCACCACTGTGCAATAATTGTGGCAACGCTTACTGCTTCAGCACCGACCAATACTACTACAGTTTGCAATTTGGAATACTTTAGCAATGTGCAATAATACCGACGACTACTAGGAATACCTTAGCCCAGCGCAACAATATTAGGGCAATTTGTTATACTTAGCACCGTGCAATAACATTTTTCACAGATTCAAACATCTAAGCACTGTGCAACAATCGGTAGTGTCAAGTTGGATCAATTTACTACAGTGCATCAATATCTGTGGCAGTTTGGTTCAACCTCGTAGTTAGCAATAGTATTTCTGGCAACTTGGAATTTCTCAGCACTGTGCAATATTTTTTTTTTTTTTTTTTTGTGGCCAATTAAAATACCTTAGCTTTGTTAAATATTTACGTTGGCATCGCTGAAAATCTTAGCTTTGTGCATTTAGACTTCCGCTATTTGAGAATATCATATCATTAGTAAAACCCAATAAATTATATGGGGCCACTTGGACTACAGGATATGGACAGATACTGCGATTCTGTATACTACTGCAAAGTGCAATAATATTTGGGACTACTGGTGCAATCCAGCTTTATGCAATAATTTCTGAGACAACTTGAACATTTCGATCATTTTGTAACTTCCCAGAAGGAAATTTGGAATTATTCTTTAGTAAAGTGCATCTTTATTACTGGCAACCAGATCTTACAAATTAAAGTAATTTTATCATATGCAATCAAGAAATCTACAGACATCTTCCATAGCACATCATTTTGACTGGAACACTGAAATACTGCATTCTTGATAACTGGGAACAATAAATATCACAATAACGAAGTATCAAGGATCAATATTGTCTGCACATGCATAGGAGCTGCAATTTTGAACATTACAGTTTTATGTGGAAAAATCAGAGACTGTTCCATAAAATGTGATGCTACTGAGTACATTTTTCTCTTTGAAACATAATTCAATGCACCCTGGAACAATTCTCTACTTTATATCAATATTTGTGGTTATTTGGAATTTTATAATAGCTTGTAACAATATATGTGGGTTTTAAATATATTCCAGAGATAAGCAAGAACAACATAGGAAATTGAAAACACGGATGCACTGCGTACATCTTATTATAGTATTGGCAAATTGTACACTGTATTGATTGTTGTGATGTCATAACATGTTAGGACCCAGCATTTGGTAAAAACATATATGCTATAGGGTAATTTTTTGTGCACCATATCTTACTATTAGCTTTAACTATATTCTGTGATGCTGCATAAACACCTGGGACATCTTGGAATAGTAATTGATTAGCAATAGGAAAATAATCAGGATAAAACAATAACATAGGGTTACCCATGTATTTTGTTTATTTAAAGCAGATTTTACCTTAAGTATTATAAGGCGAAATATCGTTTACTTTGTATCAAATTTGAATATGTGTTACACTGGGTTATAATAATTGATTTGATTATAGATCACTCTATCAGTTTAATCATATAGATAAGATAATTTAGATGGGATTGTTAAAAGTCTCTTTTAAAGACTGACATAATTTGTTATATACTGTCCAAAATTAATAAATAAAACCACCAATAACTTACAAAAATGAAAAGGGAAAATCACAACACCAAAACAAAAACTAGAGAAAAGAAAAATTCAATGGCAAAAACCCCAGGTATGTTTTTTCCCCCGGGAAACAAAAATAAAGCTCTAGATAAAACCCAATTGGACTATGATGCCATAGAGCATACTATACCATTCAGTAAACCAGACAAGCTTAGAAGAGGCTACAGAATTTGAAGAAAGCCATATCTTAAACAAACCGTAGGAAGAAAGACTAACAACGGCAACATTAAAAACAATATTAGCAGAATTTAAAAAGTCATTACTTATAGATCTAACTGCAGAGATTGCTAAAAACTCAAGTGCTATAAACGAACTAGGTGAAAATAGACAGCCTAGAATTTTAAATATAATGAAATTGGAAGGGATCAACAAACAATCACTACAGAGACATCTGATCTTAAAGCAGAAGTCCAGATTTAAAAGCTAAAATTAACAAATTGGAAGATTACTCCCGACGTAATAATATTCGGATAAGAGGTATATCCGAAAATATTAATCAGTCAGAATTAAATCCATATATTCAAACTTTTCTTTCTGGCATGTTAAAAGTTGACTATTCACTTGAAGAATAGATAGAGCTTTTCCCAGAGATGTTATTGTCAAATTCCACTCATCCATGCATAGAGACGCGATCCTTAGAAAAGCTTTTGAGGCCAAAAGACTTGATCCTCCCCATGAAAACCTCATAATTTTCTTAGATGTCTCAAGAGAAACCTTGATTAAAAGAAGATAATTTTCTGAAGTCACAGAATTATTAAGGGAAAACAATATAAGATACAAATGGGGTTTTCCCACTAAATTAATTATAACCTATGACTTAAGAAGGATAGTGGCTAACTCCCCCTTAGAGGTTAAAAAACTCCTGGAAGAGTGGAAATTGAAATAGAGTGTAATAAACTTACTGGTTCTAATCATCTTCTCCCTTTATATTTTTGCTTCTGATATTTTTTCATTTTTTTTTAAATGGAGAAAGCAAGTCATTCTTAAATCATCACAAAAGGGGGAATAACTTACATAATTAATTAGTCATGTAGGGTAAAATTAATAGTAAATAAAGAAATTAATTTAGAGTTGTATAAAATCACAATTTTATTTAGTAGATATATAGAACACATTGATATTATAATTTAAATGTTAAATATACTCTAATTAGTGAGTGGAATAGGAGTAGAACTTAATAAACAATTGTAATTTATGATAATGTATCACGTAAAATAATACAAATATTAAAAAGTAACACAAAATAATTGAGTTTTAGATCACAGATAAAGATTTATAAATATTTGGAAACAGCACTTTAAGTAACTTAAAACCTCACATTAGGTTAGATTATAATAAACACAAATTTTAAAAGCCACTATAAGTATGAAAATATAATAAAGAAAGGGAAAAAGAAATGGGGAAAAAAAAGGAAGAGGAAAGGAAAGAGTGGAAAAAAAGAAAACCTTTTAGAATATGAGTAAGTTGAAAGTAAAATAGAGTAGAGGTGCAGTAAGGGAGAGTTTAATACATATTATTTATATATAAACAGCTCGCTCTAAATATGAATCAAGAGGTTAAACAAATTAATGCTGGTTTAAGTAAGTTAATACTCCTTTTGGGATTTGAGAATAGTTATTAAGATCTATAATGTTAAGGAAGTCCTCATCATAAGTGTCGATAGAAAGTGAGAGGAAAATAAAGAATTTTCCCCTTGAAAGATACATTTTTTTTGTTTTTGTTTTCAGAAGCAATAATCAAAGGGAGATATTGGCATCTCTAGAATAAGAAAGCGCGATTATAGAAGTCAGGATTTTTTTTTAAAGTTATTTATATGGCAAGTGACATCGATTTTTTTTTTTTTCTTGGAAATCTTAAATCTGGTCATAGATTACTTAGGAATTTGCACCACTGAGGGCAGCCAAGGATTGACTGAATTTAGGAAAAGTTCATAATTTCCTTTCCCCCCTAAGATTCCCCCCGTTTTTCTTTTTTTATTAGGTGGATAGCTATGGGGAAGAGGGAAATGTTCCCTTATAAAGGGTATTCCGTTTTATTTTTTTATGTTTGGTGTAGATATTTATCTATTCTAAAAATATCTTCTGGTATATGTATTCTTTTATGTAATTTTTTTTTCTTGCTTTCTTTTTATTTTGCTTTATTTTTTCTTTGGCCGTCTTAGAGGGGAGGGAGGGGTTCTAGATACGTTAGTAGAGGCTTGGTACTCCTAAATGACATTAAGAGTGCTAAGCCAAAATGTTCAAGGACTAAACACTCGGGGAAAAAATAACTTTATTTTTTAATGCTTTCTATAAAAAAAAGGCGGACATAGTATGTCTCCAAGAGACGCATTGGCAGGTAGAAAGAAGGAAGGAGTACAATAACAAAAGCTTTGTTTCGGTTAGCAACTCAAAATATGAGAAAAAACAAGAGGTACAACAATCTTCTTTAATAAAAAACTAACTTGGAAAGAAGTTATTTCGGTATCCGACCCAGAAGGTCGCTTTTCTTTCTGGACAGGCTTAATTAATAATATTAAAATTTTTATTTTAACATTTATGCCCCTAATAATGGTCAGAGTAAATTCGCTAATAAAATGTTAAATTCACTGAAGAAATATTTCTCTGGCCTTTTGATGTTTTGGGGCAATTTTAATAATGTTCTCAACCCTAGTCTAGATCGAAAAATCAATATAAGAGCAAAAGACAACCAAAATACAACACAAAGAGAAGGTAATTTTAATAAGATCTTATATAAATTTGGTCTTTTTGACTCATGGAGGTGTCTCAACCCTACATAAAAAACTATACCTTCTATTCTGCTAGACACGCCTCTTACTCGAGAATAGATTACATATTTGTTAATGAATTTGCACTTAAAAAACTTATCAAAGCCGAAATTGACCCAATAAATCACTTGGATCATAACTACTATTTTTAAAATAGGAATAACAGTAAATGCTCCTCCCTCTTGGAAATTGAAAAATTCCTTGTTGAAAGGCCAGGAATGTAAAGAAAAACTTAAACAAACGATTGATGAGTTTTTTACTCTTAATAGACAATCTGTAGCATCTTATACAACTGGTATGGCTGGCTCATAAGGCATATATATGGGGAATGTGTATAAAAATGCAGGCCCAACAGAAAAAAAAAATGGAACCCGGCTCAGTGAATTATATATTAAGTTAACTAAAGCTGATAGAGAAAATAAAAATAATGCTGGTTTATTAAATATGGAACAGATTAAGAATCTACAAAAACAAATCAGGATTATAGAGCAAATTAAAATAGATAACTCTTTATGGGCTTTCCAAACGCGCTTACATCATTTGGGTAACAAGGCAACGAAATTCCTGGCAAGTAAATATAGACTTAATTACACCCAAAAAAGAATCAATCAAATTACATATAAAGGTGAAATAACTTTGAATCCTCTTAAAATAGCAGAAGTATTTGCAGCATACTACTCCGATTTATACAACTTGGCTCAGAAAGATAATAACAAATCTAAAGGAATTGAAATCCAAACTTTTTTTGGATAAAATACATATGCCAAGAATCCCTCCAGAAAATTTAGAAGCATTGAATAAATCTATATATAAAAAAGAAATATTAGATGTAATTTCAAAATTAAAGATCTCCTCAGCACCAGGCCCTGATGGTTATATTAACTCCTGCTATAAGATATTTCAGAAATAAATTATAGTTGATTTAAATTGATCATTTAATGAAATCAAAAAGACAGGCATTACTCCAAAAGAAATGCTTCAAACATATATCATAACTATCCCTAAAAAAGAGAGAGAATATATTTTGACTGTAAAGATTTCCGACCAATTTCTCTTATTAATACTGATATTAAAATATACGCTAAAGTGCTGGCAAACAGATTGAACACAGTAAATCACTCCTTGGTAGATAAAGATCAAAACAGATTCATATTAAGCAGGCAAGGGACCGATAATGTCAGAAGATTAGTTAATCTTGTATCCTATGTTAATTTAAAGAAGAGGTCATCAGTTTTTCTATCTGGATGCAGAAAAGGCTTTCGACAATCGGATGGGACTATATGGACCTAGTTATGTACAAATTTGGCTTGGCGATTTTGGGTCTAGGGCCATCAAGGCCCTTTATGCGGCTGCCTCTGTCCTAGGCCTTGAATTTAAGTCAGACACCTTTAATATTTCCAATGGGACTAGACAAGGATGTCCCTTGTCCCCTCTTATCTTTTCACTCCTAATGGAACCTCTAGCAACTTCCATTAGAGAATGTAATGGCATCCAAGGTATAAAAGTGGGAGATATTGAACATAAAGTAACAATGTTTGCAGATGATGTCGAACTTTCTCATGAAGATCTGGTTAATTCTATTGCAAATCTCCAACATTGTATAGGAGATTTTAGCAAGATTTCAAATTATAAATTAAACTTATCTAAATCTGAATCATTGATGATAAATCAGAACATATTTAAATACCCATTTTTCATATACATGGCAAAAAAGCATAAAACATATGGGCATAGAAATACATTCCGAGTTTAAACAGATGATTGAGCAAAAAAAATAATATCGGATTCCATTAGATTGGAATCTATGGGAGAAACATTAAGAAATAATTTCAAATATTGGGATAAATTGAACTCGAAAAATACCTTAATTCCCTTTCCCAGTCCGATAACTCCACTGGTCACTCTATCTTTAGAATTGGATATTCTATCTATATCTAAGAGACCTCTTTCAAAATGGTTCTTTTAGACCCTTTAAGGAGCTAATTGTTAAATATAAATTACACAATTCATTGTGGCTAGAATATTATCGAATGTGTAATCGGCTGAAGTCTCAGGGATTTATTTTAGAAAATCATAGAAAACTGACAGACTGAGAAATGAATACTAGATGATGATATCTCATTGAATGGCCAAGTGTCATAACATGATTAAAAATAAGCAGATTCCAATTACAACATCTAGTTTAAAACTTTAGTAAAAAGATGTGAGAAAGGAATGGTCTATAGAGACATGGCTCTCGGCCTTTATTACCACCGATAAATGTTTGCAAAATGCATCTTGCAAAGAAACTTATTTTAAGATCATTAATAGATGGTATTATGTACCGCTAAATTTTTTTCAGATTAATACAGATAATGAAGCCAAATTTTGTTGGCGAAAATGCGGACAAAAAGGAACACACACGTTTGGTGGGATTGCCCAAAACTACAAAATTGGTGGGCAGAATGCTTTCTTCAAATAAAACAAAACTTTGGGATAGATCTTTTCTTTTAATGTGGAAATACCCCTATTTCACATCTTTCCCAAGGAGGTCACATGGGAAATTAAAGCTCTTTTGATACAGATTTTTATGGCAGCTAAAAATTCCATTGCCTCATATTGGAAACAAGAAAAAGTTCCCACTTGGTCGGAAATCATGATAAAAATTAGTAAAATGAGTCTTGGAAAGAAACATTGAGGAAATTGGGATTTCATGACTCCCTGTTAAAAAGTGGTCAATATGGGATAGGGAAGCATCTTTTTCCAGAGTGTCTACTTATAGTTTCTCCCCCCCCCCTCCCCTTCTTTTCCTGGCCAGTCCTTTTTTTTTTTTTTTTTTTTTACTGGTTTTGTGCTTTTCTTTTCTTTTTTTCTCTCTTTTATTCTTGGTATTATCTTTTGTACTTTCTTCTTATTTTGTTTGTTTGACTAGATTCATTGGAGTTTGTTATATTATCTTATGTTTTTTTTTCTCTTGTTAGCTTAATTTATGGACTGACTATTTAAGCTTAATTAAGAGAAAAGTTTTGTGGGAAAAAAAGTAAAGGAAAAATAAAAATAAAATAAATAACTATATATAATGATAAATCTGACTTCTAGTAATTGTGACAGCCTTATAAGCTGAAATTTTAATATGGTGTTGATTTGTATTTTCTCTTTTTATCATCAAGGAAAAAGTAATATAAGGTATTCTTTTTGTTTTGTTTTATTGTTCACTTGAATGTAAAATGTATTTAATATGTTTTTGTAAAAAGGTATGTACTTTTGCTGCAATAAATTGATTATTTTGCTAGTCTCTCTCCTAACAACCCAGGTAGACACAGTACGGCTGTACAGAGTGGTTTTACAGCAGTTAAAGTAGTAACCTCCAAATAACTATTCCACACACACCAGTCTTGTCTAATTTAGCATGAACATTCACAAAGTCTACTTGTTGCCCAAATGACTAATTTTTTAACATTACATCTACTGCACACAATTTTAATCCGTAACAAGAATGACAAACATATTCCACTAACCTTGGGGGAGTGCATTGTTTAAGGGACATGGAAGGTTTCTGGATTTCACTAGGAATAAAGAATACCTATGTTTCTCTTTACTTTCTTTGTACTTTATGGTAAGTGCTTAAAAGCTCTAGTTTTTCTGTATCTCTAGCTAATTATTTTTTGTAGTAGGTGAATTAATCCTTTAGTATCGCATGTAAAATGATCTCTAGATTCATATGATTTTCCTTCAAAGTCAGAAAAACTACAAGACATCCGAATATATTTGCAAAATGAGCACCTATGACCTATTCTCTGTCTTTATAGAGATCAAATTAGCATTACCTTCTGGTAACACTAGATCATTGTTCAGAACCTCCTTCAAATCTTGATTCATTAACCATTATCAAAACACTCCAATGTTTCTGAAAATATACTTAATTATATCGCTGTGAGAGTTATTTTGAGTACATGACATTTTCATATCTTTGTCTTCTCTCAATAAGGGCTGCCATATAATATACTATGCCTATACTTTTATTTTTGCTCTCAATATTTCTATTACAGTGCACCCTTTTTTTATTTGTTTCAATTCCATTGCCTGTTTTACACAAATGTCTAGTTGAATGTTTTGTACATATAAGGAGAAACTGACTAACTGGAACCGATCCTTTTAGTGATTTAGGATAATGGCTAGTTGTCGCTGATTATATTTATGTATGGTTACTTTGATAATGGTGATATTTTACATTATTTCAATAAACTTTTGAAAGTGATTCGCTGTGTCTGCCTCTATTTTGTAATTATGTGCACATACAAGCACTAGACAAGTGGGGGCGAGATCTGTCTGGTGAGTGTCACAACAGTCCAGGATAGCAGAATGTTTCTGCTTCCGTATTCAAGCTTTTTGATCCCAAGTTAGCATCTATGATGATCATTCTTTTTAACAACATTCGTAAAATGTATTCTTCAATCTAACCTTGCTCAAAAGTTCCTTTTCAATCGACAATAGGTTAAGCCTGGAGAGACGATCTTGAACTTGTGTAAATCGGTGGCACCTGTGGATTTATTTTAATGCTGAAAAACATCTTTCAACAGAAGCAGCAGTTGCTAGAAGAGTCATTATAAATTCTGCCAGTTTGAACACTTCTTGAAAGCCTGAACTGAGATAATTTTCAACTAAGAACTGCAGTAACTCATGAACTGATTTATTGTAGAACTCATGCGAACATTAAAGTACCACTAGTTTAATTTTTAAATCGTACAAAGTTGAACATTCCTTCATAAACATCTTTTAATTTATTGATGAGGGTCCTCTGGAAACTTTTTCTTGAAACTGGTATACTTTTGCTCATAAAGAAGGTGAAAATACTCAAGCTTATTTAAAGCCGTAAACCTTGTTTCTGTGTGAACACTAATGTTATAAATAATTTCAAAATGCAGTTGACGACATGCATCTTTTCCTATACAACCTTGATGTTGTTTATATGTAGGGGATTCAAATTCCTCTCCCATACTTCCAATGCTGCAGCAAAGGCAGCATCCCTTGCTCGTTAAAGTTGATTTTTTATCTCTTAATTTCTTGCAGCAGGACAAAAGTGTCTGAAGTAAATTGTATAAAACAATCTGTATATGCAAATAATCTTGAAAATACTTTATGTAGGAAAATTGTAGGTTCTTCAAGAATGCCAAAAAGCCTTGTGATTTAACCACTGTGAGCATACCATTCTCTGGTAAAATCAATTACATTTTCAAAAAATTCAATAATCTCTAACCAATGATCATTTACAGTATGTACTAATATATGGAAGTGAAGTTCCTCTTGGTGAGTTCAACTTTTTAGAAATAAATTCTTGAAGAGCTATTGTTCTAATGGATGATTATGAGAAAACTTCAGGAAGGCCAAAAATATTGCAGTCTTTGATATGCATCACACTTTGTTGCAAGATGAGGTTCAATGTATGGACATAGCAATGAGTAAAGAGTGCATTTGGGTAAACAGCCATAACCTTTTTTTTGTAAGCCATTCAAATGACATGCCCTCACAGATGCCCCATCATAAGTTTGCCCAACTTCTCTTTAAGTTTACACTCTTCTACCGTGCTAACAACATGTTTAAACAAACCTCCTGAGGTTCTGTCTTGACGAACATCGGTAAACCCAACAAAACTTTCACAAATAACACCATCTAGTACATATCTTAAGATGGTTGACAGCTGTGATTTGCATGTTATATCACAAGTTTCATCTAAAAGTATGGCAGCAAAGGTTGAAACTTTGACTTCCTGCTTCCACGGACAACTTTAGAACTATGTAGGTGATGTTCCAAAAGAGGGTAATATTGCTGAAGTGCATCCAAAAACTCTAAATAGTTGCCTTTGTTGAAAGTCATTACATTTGTCATGTCCTCTGAAAGGAAGCTCCAAGGTAGCAAACCGCAATAATGAAGTGTTTCAAGATATCTCAATTCTTTTTTACAAGTCCATTATGTTGGCTGATACTTTTATTGAGCTGATCACTAAGCATGATATCCACTCTTTGTCAGCCAAACATTTTTAATTGAAAAAAAGATTAGGTGTGGTTTTTAGTCTTTTCGTGTCTCTGCGTCGCTATACTTGGGTGGTTAAGATCGTCAAAACCATTTCTGATCCATGCACTTTCTTCTGAAGAAAACAGAAAATAAAGCCAGCAAGCAAATCATTACTCTTTTCGCAACCAGTTCCACCATCTTGTAATGAGCAGTTTAAAAATGGCGTGTGTATATTTTTTTGTCTTAGTTTTATGTACCGTTTTAGGAGTGGTAACTCGGGACATGGTTTACCGTTGATAACAATTGATTGTTCTTCACTAATATTTAGAGAAGAAAACTTATTTTTCTCAATGATCTCCTAAATATGAACTAGTTACTTTACAACTTGAAAGTTGATTGGAACTCATTGTAATAGCCACTGTCTGCACTTTGCTGCACTTGACTCCCGGCAACTAACAAATGGGAATAACACTGTATGTGCGATACATAATCATTCTGCTCTCGCTTTACAGTGAATGAAGGGGAGCTGTGAGCTATCCTGTTGTGTGCGGCCTGCAAGCAGAACATGATTTTTTAAATCTTAGGGCAAAGGTATGCGACGCACGCCCAGCACACATAGAAGATTCTCCCGTGCTGCGCTCATCCTATGTGAAACCACATTACATAAGTAGAATGCTACTTATTTCTGTCTTTTTTTAAGAACGATAAGGTGAACATTGCAATTATTTGTGTCCCAAAATTAAAAACTAATAGCAAGGGTTTGATTGTAGAAAGCGATATAGCGAAAGACAGCACACCAACACCTCCTAGTGCCGGTCATAAAAATATTTATTGATTATAAAAGATACAGTAACTTGCAAAAGAATTCATCCTCTTGGCATTTTTCGTGTTTTGTTACCTCACAACCTGGAATTAACGTGGATTGTTTCAGGATTTGCATCATTTCATTTACAGAACATGCCCACAACTTTCAAGATGTTTTTTTATTATTGTGAAGCAAGCAACAAATAGGACAAAATAACAGAAAATGTCAATGTGCATAACTATTCACCCCCCTGAAGTCAATACTTTGTACATCCACGTTTTGTGGCAATCAGAGCTCCAAGTCGCTTTGGATAAGTCTCTATGAGCTTGCCACATCTTACCACTGGGATTTTTGCCCATTCCTCCTTGCAAAACTGCTCCAGCTTCTTCAAGTTGGATAGCTTGTGCTTGTGAACAGCAATCTTTGTCTGACCACAGATTTTCTCTTGAGTGAGGTCTGGGCTTTGACTAGGCCATTCCAACACATTTACATGTTTCCCCTTAAACCACTCAAGTGTTGCTTTAGCAGTGTGTTTTGGGTCATTGTCCTGCTGGAAGGTGAACCTCCGTCCTAGCCTTAAATCACGCACAG
This sequence comes from Discoglossus pictus, assembly GCA_027410445.1. Lineage (NCBI taxonomy): Eukaryota > Metazoa > Chordata > Amphibia > Anura > Alytidae > Discoglossus > Discoglossus pictus. The sequence continues at coordinate 34,339,117 of CM050164.1, forward strand.
AGTGGTACAGGTTTTGCTCAATAATATGCCTGTATTTAGCACCATCCATCTTTCCCTCAACTCTGACAAGTTTCCCAGTCCCGGCTGCTGAAAAACATCCCCACAGCACAATGCTGCCGTCACCATGTTTTACTGTGGGGATGGTGTTCTTTGGGTGATGTGATGTGTTGGGTTTGCGCCAGACATAGCGTTATCTTTGATGGCCCAAAAGTTAAATTTTAGTCTCATCAGTCTCGCAAACTCAAAACGTACCATTTAGTTTTTTGCTGAAAGTAATGGCTTTCTTTTGCCATAAAGCCCAACCCTATGGAGCGTACAGCTTATTGTTGTCCCATGTACAGATGCTCAGGTCTCTGCTGTGGAACTCTGCAGCTCCTTCAGGGTTACCTTAGGTCTCTGTGCTGCCTCTCTGATTAATGCCCTCCTTGCCCGGTCCGTGAGTTTTGGCGGGTGGCTGTCTCTTGGCAGGTTTGCTGTTGTGCCGTGTTTCCATTTGGTTATGATAGATTTGATGGTGCTCCTGTGGATCATCAAAGATTTGGATATTTTTTTATAACCTAACCCTGACTTGAACTTCTCAACAACATTGTTCCGTACTTGTTTGGAGAGTTCCTTGGTCTTCATGGCAGTGTTTGGTTAGTTTTGCCTCTTGCTTTGGTGTTGCAGCCTCTGGGGCCTTTCAAAAAAGGTGTGTATATGTAATGACATATTATGTGACACTTAGATTGCACACAGGTGGACATCATTTCACTAATTATGTGACTTTTGAAGGTAATTGTTTGCACCAGAGCATTTTATGGTCTTCATAACAAAGGGGGTGAATACATACGCACATGCCAATTTTCTGTTTTCTATTTCTAAAAAATAGTTTGATGTATATTTTTTTCTCATTTCACTATATGAAACTTAGGCTATTGTGTTCTAATCCATCACATAAAATTCAGATTAACAAAACGTTGAACTTAAGGCTGTAATGTAACAAAATAGGGAAAAAGTCAAGGGGATGAAATCTTTTGCAAGGCACTGTGTATATATGTCTTATATGGCCACAAACTCTGCATTGTCCACTTTTAATATAAAATATATGAGATTGTTATTTTCAATAAGTTATTGTTGCTTTATTCGACACACAGTCCTTGATCGTCTTGGCAAATGCTGTCTGTTACAGATAGCTTTACAGGTTCATAGTCAATACCAAATGTCATTATGCACCTGATGTGTTCTCTGTGTTTCTTTTCTTCCTTCTTATGTAAGTTTTATGTAAGATCAGAACTATTAGCCTCCAAAGCTCGTTTGTGTGCAGCTTTTAGGACTTTAATGGGTTACCCTCTCTTTAAATGATTTTCTCAAAATGTCTGTCTACGGTTGTGCTTCGGTTTTTACATTTTTTGTTAAGAAATCGCTGTTTGTATCATAACAAATCCCAGCTTTATGATATAGATTTTAAAGTTTTAGAATCATGCAGAGTTAATCCTAAATTTTCCATCTTTCACTTTTATCCTGGTAGAATATTTTCAGAGCCATTTTTATGACAAAAAGATTCACATCCTTGATGTTGTTGAACACATTGGTATGATTACTTGGGACAAATGATAACCCTTTATTTAGTACATTTATATGTGGAAGTTGTAATATAAATTTCAAGAGGTTAACAATCCTTTTGAATTCGTCAGCCTTTGTGGAGTTCTGATGGATTTCTTTTTTTCCTCCCTTAGTCCTCTTGATTTCAATACCCTTTTATTGTATTTGTGCCAGTTATGCCAGTTGTCTGTTGAATTGTAGATTTATCTTAGTGCTGAGCTCTGTGATTGCCCTTTTGTGGATCTTTTTGTTGGTTCCCCTAAAATAACTTATTTCGTCTTGCTTTTGGTCTCCCTCTGGATGGTCTTCTTGACCTTTGACCTTGTGCCCTCCCTAAAAAAATCATCAAGGTTAGTTTGGTTGATGTAAGAGCTTGTTGGCAATTTATTTCCAGGGAAATCCGATATCTCATAGTTTAGATCTGGTGAAGCTGAAGATGGTATGGATTATCTTGATCAGAATAATCTGAAGATTTGATGTCACCTGAACTTGTATTTTTACACATATTTGCAACTTTATCTTGTTTTCTGAGAACTCTTTTTATATTTATCCAGTTGGTCATTTTAACTTTTTGTTCAATCAATCAAAATCTTGGAATTCTCTACTTTTTGATTTCATTGTAACATTGATCAGACTATCTATTTAGAACATCCAGATTCCTTGTTTCCGTTTTCCAGAATAAGAGTCATTCATTAACTATTTTGATCAAATTTTATTCGAAGTCCAAATCCGTTAGATGTGATGCTGGATATAGTTGTACTTTTAAACCCCTAGGCACTATCTTGTTTTTTAAGTAATTCTGAAGGCTTGAGATTTTTGATTTTTAAGGGCTTTTAATGATTCTTTAAATGCTGTAGAAATACCAGTACCTTCGGACATATGGCTTGAAATATCACTATTAAACGCAGCTTCCACTTCTGATTGTAATTACTATGAAAGTTCCATAAATCTGTGTTAAAGGATGCTATGATAAGCCTAAATTATTATTACTACAGTTTGAGTCTTATTTCCTCAACTTATGCAAAAAAAACAATTGATACCTTGGATTAAACCAGAAGCTTTAAATACCAAAAAATGTTTTTGGAGAGAGATTGCTGCTCTAGTTATCACCAAGCACATTCATTTACCACTCCCTTTTTCAATTTTGCTTATACAGATATTAAGTCTGGAGGAAGCACGTTTAGAGGAATTAATGATGATTATTTTTACTAAGCAGCGTTCTCTTTTTACTTTAACTAATACTAATGTCCAATCTCATATATTTGTAAATCCACTACTCCCTCAACAGTATAGTACTACACCAGTTTTCACATTCAATACACTCAAATCTGGCAGTCACTCTGGGGTTTGGATCGACCCCTGCTCACAATGGTTTTTGTTAGGGGTTAGTTAACTCCAGTATAAACCCACTATCTGCTACTGGTTAGTACAATATAATAAAATTAGAATTACAGGAATTCAAATAAACGCGTTTCGTCTGTTGCTATCAGGCTTTCTCAGTTGTAGACTAACCATAATTGCAATAAATATTAGACAATTAAATACAATAATTGTAATACAAAGTCTCACATACCTCCTATTCTAGTATATTTATGACCTCTGTTGCTAACTTCAGAGTGTTTGGCCATAGCAACTCAATGCAGACCGATGCAGTCGTTACTATTTAAGGGACAGAGAGACTAACAAATGAAATAAAGTGCTGTGCACCATAACAACCTTTCTATTACACACATCCATACTTGAGTGAGTAATCGCGCTGCCACATTTTTTTGACAACCGGGACACTGTTTAAGTGTATTCAGGCGCTGTTAGCGCTGGTTGGAGGGAGATAGGTCTCATTTAGGCGCACCATTTCGGATTGTTTTGTATCCTATTACTAGCATATTTACAGAACCAAGCCAGGCAAGGCAATTACCACAGGCCATGCCTAGTATCGTGGGGGTAAATCAGGGAGGAGAGAGCTCCAGTAGCACAGGAACAGAGGGATATAGGGCCACCTGCAGACAGGCAGGCTGACGATGGCGGTGATCAGCTGTTGGGGGGAGAAGTACAGGACGTGGTGGCTCTGGCAGAAGGGGGGGGGAGCCTGTCCAGGAGCCAGTGAGGAGGTGTAGGGCACCCAATGTGTACAGGGAGAGACTCACATTAGAGAGGTTAACTGATTGGGAGCTGCATGAGTGTTTTCGGGTGACCTGTGCAAGTCTTGTGGAGCTCTATGCGGTTCCGAGAGAGGACCTTGAGCCTAACTCACGGACCAATAGTGCCATCCCAGGAATGACACGCATGTTATCTGCAATACACCTCCTAGCCTTTGGTAGCTTTCAGAACACCCTCAGCATAGCCGGAGGAATGTCTCAGCCAAGCCTCTCCAATTGTCTGAGTGCATTCCTCCGTGCTATTGTTCGGAAAGCTAACAGATACATCAGTTACCCTAACACTGTGGAAGAGATCTCGAAGGTGAAGTTAGATTTCTACCAATTAGGAGGTGTCCCCAATGTGCTTGGTGCTATTGATTGTACCCATGTGGCACTGATACCTCCTAGAGAGCAAGAAGCGCTGTACAGAAATCGCAAGCATTATCATTCAATCAATGTACAGGTTGTTTGCGATGCGAACATGCGCATACAAAGTGTGTATGCAGGCTTCCCGGGAAGTGCTCACGACGCCCATATCCTGCATCTATCCGGCACATATGACATATTTGAGGCCGGCAGATTTCCATCCAGATGGCTACTGGGTGAATACACAGTAGTAATCACAGTCAACCATATGTTACTATAACTCTATACAATAACACATACGGTACATCATGTTTCCCTCTATTGCTCTGATGTTCACATGTGCATTACGGAGTGATATTACCGAAGCCAGAACATAATAGCTCATTGCTGCCCATAACTCTGTGTTAGCTTGGCCAAACAGTATGCAGTGCACAACAACATATGACAAAAAACACAAATGATTAATCATTAGGTATATGTTCTGATGCATTACCTTGTATCATGTGACATGGACATCTCTAGCCTTCATAACGTGTTGTGTGTTATTGTAAGGGCTATGTAAGTGAGATGGATTCAGAATGCATCTGAGAATTAATAGTGTTTGGAAAACATTTTCTTGCATGAATATATCCCGGAATAAACATGAATTAGCTTACCTTGAAGTCATCAAAATCTCCTAGGTCTTTTGGCATTTGCGTTTGATCATATACACCCCTCAAATTCCACCTGAATTAGCATCACATTTACATTCACAATAATACTTCATCATTCTTCACCTCAGTGACTTCTGGCATGTGCTCGGTACAAGAAGTGCAACAGTTACTTCCTGAGCTCTCTACCAGAAGGGTCGCAATATGTACCCTGTTGTATTTCCCTTGTGTCCCCGCCTCATGCTAGCGTCCCGTGGGTGTGACCATCTGGATTTGACATTTGTGCAAATCACATTGTAATTGAACTGAAGCTTCATATAGAATACATGTATTAATACACGACTAATTAGCCTCTGTGAGATGCATCCATGATCCAGCTCCCTTACATATATCTTTAACTGAGTGTTGGCCACAGGGATGTGTTGATAGGTCATGATGACGATATTTGGGCATATGCTTTGTCCAACATCACAACATCCTATTCATATCAACATGTCACACTTTGTTTTCATCAGGTGATGTAGGATATGGGTGTTTAACGTGGTTGTTGACCCCTGTGAGCAATCCCCAGACTCGGGCAGAGGTGCATTATAATCCTGCACATAAGACCTGCCCGAATGTAAATGAGCGCACCTTTTGGTGTACTATGTGCGCTTCAGATGTTTACATTCTACTAGAGGTGCTCTACAATACAAGCCTGAGAAAGTTTGTCGCATCTGTGACAGATCCATCTATATGGACTGATATTGCTGGTTCGTCTGTTTTGCCTCCGTCCATGGAATAATATATATGGATGTATATAATAGTATGGGGTAGTCCTGTTGTACACATTGCAACATACATATTGCAATATGAGAAGGGCACCCAGCTGGCCACAAAGGCTAATCACTTAAGTACACACACTTAAGTGATAGCAGCCAGGAACAATAAGGTCCTAACAGACAGAGAGGCGCCTTAACTATGTCTGATTGGACAGAGGTAATTAGGGGTTGACCAAAGGTAGTCACTGCCCCTATTGTGTATGTGAAGGGTTTAAAAATGTGTGTTGTTTCAATAAAAGAGAGTTGACTTTTTGACCCTCAACACGGAGCGTGGTCTCGTCCTTGGGGGTGTCGTAATAACTGGTGGCAAGTGACGGAATGAACCTCATCGCCCAGAGAGACAACTACATCTAAGATTAATGGAAATACAATACCAAGGGCTGAAAAGAGCTACCCTTAAAGACCTACTGGAAGAAAGAGGCAGACAAGCCAGTAATCTCAAAAAAGGTAGATTATTGTACTGCTAAACAAAATGGATGAAGGAACCAATGGGCCCAGCACAGCTGACAGAACCCCCGAAGAGGCAAGCTTTGACCGGGCGGTGAGAATCAGACTGGCTCATTATGGTCCCAACCCGTCTCCAGAGACCATCAGCCGGGTCATGGACGCTGTGGATGCCAACCTGCAACGCCAAAGCTTTGCTGCAGCAGCTCCAGTTCTAGCATCCCCGGTGGAGAAAAGGAAGGTACAGTTTGCAGCTTTTAAATCCTTCATTGAAACAGAAGGGGAGATTGATGGGTACCTTGCTGATTTTGAGCGGCAATGTGCGCTACACAAGGTACCCGCAGAAGACTGGGTAACTATATTGTCCGGAAAGCTATCCGGCCGGGCCAGTGACGCTTTTCGTGCCATTCCTGATGAGGAGATCAGGGATTATGTGGCTGTAAAGGAAGCTTTGCTCTCCCGGTATGCTGTTACACCGGAGGCATACCGGAGGCGGTTCAGAGACACTGCCAAACTAACTGGGGATTCCTACGTCGAATGGGCATGTAAAGTACACCGCACAGCCGCTCACTGGATGGCGGGGTGTCAAGCCGTATCCGGGGAAGAGGTGCTGCAGATGTTCCTGCTGGAACATTGTTTTGAGAAATTATCCCCAGGCGTCAGAGAGTGGGTAAGGGACCGTAAACCCTCCACCCTGCATGAAGCAGCCCGTCTGGCAGATGAGTACACGGATGCCCGTAAACTGGACAGTGCTATTGTTAAGACTCCTGCCAGAATGGAGTACCGACCAGCAGCACCCCCTCCAGCTAATAACTACCCTCAGCCGCCCCGGCCTAATTCACGGGACTACTCAACGCCCATCCGGTGTTTTAGGTGCAAGCAGCTGGGGCACAAACGACCGGAGTGCCCGCTGAATACCGCTAACCAGGCCCAGTCTTGGAGGAGACCCACCAGCGGAAACCAGTGCAACCCTCCGCCCGCTGCCCACTGCGTAGAGGAGGAGGAATGTTGGGGCGTCCTGCACGTGGCAGACCCCGTCCAAGCTGCCCACCGGGATACCCCAGAGAGGTACGGGAGGGAACCGGACAGAGGAGGGTGTAGCTCGTGGATGGGAGGGGGAGGAGCCAAAGAGGCGGATACAGCGGGAGCGACCATGCCAACAAGAACACGAAGGGCCGACCGAGCGCGAGACCGCAGGATGAGCACCAAGCACGTGACCTGCAGGTATTTTATGCATGGAGTTTGCAGAGAAGGAAGTAGATGTATGTTCTCACATGACTTGGCGACAAGTAAACCATCAACAATCTGTCGGTTTTATCAGAAAGGACAGTGTGCTTATGGCACCCGTTGCAGGTATGACCATGTTAAACCCTGCGGTGGTGGGGCTGTTTACTACTCTCAAGAACCTCCATCACCATCCGAGAGAAGGTTCGGGATCTTATCCAACTGCAATCACACATACTGTTCAACGTGCACCCGACAATGGTAGACTGCTGCGGTGGAGTTTAGCCCTACAACCTTATAACTTCACCATCAGCTACCGACCCGGTAAGCAGAACGAGAATGCTGATGGATTGTCCCAGCAAACTGACACCCCTACCACTTCCTAGTCCGGTCATCCCCAAGTTGACCCGCCAAAGGGTCAAGCCGGGTCTGCCGGAGTGTCCCACATGGAGGGAGCCGTGTGACAGATCCATCTATATGGACTGATATTGCTGGTTCGTCTGTTTTGCCTCCGTCCATGGAATAATATATATGGATGTATATAATAGTATGGGGTAGTCCTGTTGTACACATTGCAACATACATATTGCAATATGAGAAGGGCACCCAGCTGGCCACAAAGGCTAATCACTTAAGTACACACACTTAAGTGATAGCAGCCAGGAACAATAAGGTCCTAACAGACAGAGAGGCGCCTTAACTATGTCTGATTGGACAGAGGTAATTAGGGGTTGACCAAAGGTAGTCACTGCCCCTATTGTGTATGTGAAGGGTTTAAAAATGTGTGTTGTTTCAATAAAAGAGAGTTGACTTTTTGACCCTCAACATGGAGTGTGGTCTCGTTCTTGGGGGTGGCGTAATAACTCATCATCCTTGCCTGCTGTTGTCTGCACAAAATAGCAGTACAGGCCAACTGTCTGGGGAACATTGATGTATGAAATGAGCAGTATATATTGGTATGTGATGAAGTAGGCGCTCAGGGAGCATGTGCAATGTAACTATTGACATGTTCCTTGTATGATTCAGATCACAAAGATGAGTCCCTTTCCACAGTCAGAACAAGGAATGATGATGAGCATTCCCACGTTCCAGGACCGTGCTATTGTCACATGGCATTATGTATGTTCATATGTCAGTCATCATGCATTGCATCGGGTGTGATATCACATCCTCTACATAGATTTATATGTACCTATTGCTTTAGACATGCCATTCTCTCCTCTACTTGGACTATTGTGAAGCCTATATCATACTTCCTTCCAGATCTCTTCCTCAGTGCTGATGTGATCCTCCCTGTACATATGGGGAAGAGTAACTCTAGCCTTGGAACATAACTATTAATGAGGTTCCGTTTACCTTCAGTTATGCATATGCAACAGCAGATAATAGAGAAGCTCATTCACAGAACAGGATACACCTCAAACAGGCCAGTTTGTGAGTTCTGCTAACACGTTAAATTTGTTTGAACACACTGATATGGTCCTGGTTAGGTTCCCATCTGAGTGTCCAAACTTAGGTATGTAGAGTCTGCTCTCATAGTGGCATTTCCAGAGACCTTACCTATGAGGGTTCTAACATTGATTGATTGAGCACTTCTACCTCTGCAGTTGCATAGGAGTGTCTGTTGCACACACACAAGACTACAGATTACTTCTCCCCATGAGCATATCTCCTTATTCTGTATTGTTGGGTTTGAATATTGAATGTTATCATGATATATTTAATAATGATATAACTGATATTGCCTCATGTTGGATGATGCACTGTACACCCCCCCTCAACTGATCATCTATACCAATGTCATCCCCCCTGCCTGCATTCTGTCCCCATGTCCCTATTTCCGTGTGTTACTGGAACTCTGTATCCTACCCACCTCCACCATGATACTGAGCAGGCCTGTGGTAATTTGTCACTGTGTGGCTTTGTGAACAAATAAACCTATTTTTTCAGTCAATGTTGTTTGTGTAATCCTGGATATTTACCATGTAACAAGTACATTACCCTGAAAGTCAACAGATCTGCTCATCACCATCAGTTAGGGGTGTAACTATTCTGTTCAATGTGTGTTTACATTACTACATAATCATGAATGTAGATTCATAACATCATTCAAGTTGAGCCCTTCAAATCATTATATACAACCCTGCATGTCTATAGACATGATTTCAGAATTCACACCCCTCCGACTTGCACCTACATGTATATTGGCAAGGTACAGATTAATGTAGCATATGTATCTCTGTAAATAAACACACACATATATGTGTTTCGAAGAAGAAAAGATAACAACTAGTAATGTGGCCTAATAATAAATAGATGACATAGAGGCACCAGAATATAAATATGAGAAGGTATACCAGTTCTACCAAATAACATTAATAGTATTGGACTCCATAAACATGTTGTAACTTTAGATCAGCTCATAGATATGACCAAATGGGTTTGTCTGGGAAGACACTCCAATTCAGGTCACGGACATATACAATCACAGCTGATATATTCAAAAATGTGTGATGCTTGGGTAACCTAAAATATAGCTTTTAATACTTAAAATAAAAATATTATATAAAAATAAAATATAATGTGGGGAACAACCAAAAAAGTGAAAAAGAAAAATTATAAAGCTATTAAAAACACGAAAAAAGGGGGCATGCGTCAAAGACCACAGCTCTATATCTAATGTACCACAATTTTTCACTCTTCTGATAATGTGAATCCAATAGGGATCAAATGACCTGCTAGCACATAGCTCTTTGAGCAGGAGTGTGCGTTCCTAACAGAGTAAAGGGTTTTGAGGAGATTTCCTCATTAATAAGACCCAATATATCCTTTTATATTGATATAAACCTTATGGGAATCTATCAACCTGTGACACAAAGCTCTTAAGCAGTGGTATGTGTTTTGCACAGAGGCAGGCACGCTGGGGAGATCCCATAGTGTATAAAGGAGGGTCCCCTTTAAACAGAAAATGGTATTGCTTACCTCTGGTTGTTCTTACCCATAGCGGGTACTCGGTCCTGGATGGGGCTGTTGATAGAGCTGTGATCCTTTCCGTATAGCAAACGGACGTCGCGTCACTCGTCAGTGCCGATGCCCGCGCATGCGTGCCTCTCACAAATCGGGGAACAAATTCGGCGCATGCGCAGTAAAACCTGATGCACGTTTTGCAACAAGGTGCTTCAACTGGGGTGGATCAATACCCTGGAATGGCATCTATTTATACTAATCATGGTTGTTAACCCCATAGGGGCTGATAATATTAAAATGATCTCAAACTTAAAAAATAAATATAACTAAATAAATCAGAAAATAATAAATAGAGGAATAGATCCTCAAGGTAATACTTAATAAATACTAAGACTTCATAATCAAAGCCATTGAATAGCCTGAATCAAAGTAAGGCACTTAAAGGAGATGATAATTATAAATTGAAAAAATATAAATATCTAAAAACTATGTGACTATGATAATAAAAAACCCTCTTGTGATTTATAAGATGTATCCTATTAGGCTGCCCATGTCATGCAAATAGGACATTTATTGAGGAGGAAAGACTAAAAAGGAGCGAAAACAAAGGGAAAGGAGAGAGAGAAGAGGAAAAAAGATCAGATAATAATAAACAGAGATTATAGGAACACTGTAAAGTTGATTGCTTCATTTAGGCCTGTGGGTGCCATGGTATCCAATAGGAATATCTATTTGCTTTCATTTTTCAGGAGTGCACTCTCCAAATCCCCACCTCTAAATTCTAAATGTATCTGTTGTATCATCCAACATTTGAGTTTGGATGGATTAGAATCTTGAAATTGCCTAAAATGGCGCGCTACTGATGTTAGTTTCTTGCAGTTTTCTATATCTCTTGTGCTGTTCGTGATATTTCGGATATGTTCGCTGAGCCTTTTCCGTATTTTGCGCAAGGTCATACCCACATATCTTTTGGGTGAAGGACATGGGTATTTCAACACATATACAACTTGTTAGAACTGCAGTTGAATAACTGTTTGATCTTGTGATGCTGTCCCTTAATATCCTGGAATGAATTCACATTTTTGATACGACCACAAACTTTACAGTGTGCACATGGATAATTTTCACAGATATCATTCTTCTTGTTCCTGTTGTTTCTTCGGACAAAATGGCTTGTGACTAGAGTGTCTTTCAACGACGGAGATTTGTACCAACTTGCTTTAATTCCATTTTGTAACCATCCTTTCAGATCTTCATCTGTTTTCAAAATGTGATTATGTTTATTGAGAATACTGAGAATTTGTCTCCATTGTGTGTTGTAACTCCCAATGAATCTAATGTTGTCATCCATTGTTCTCGATGTCTTTGGAGTCAATAGAGAATCTCTTTCGATGTGGAGGGCACGGTGGTATGCTTTTTTGGTTTGTCTGTTGCTATAACCTCTGTCATTTAGACGTCTCCAAAGTTCTTGTGCTCTATTCTTAAAGGTGTCTAATTCGGAACAGTTGCGTTGTAGTCTTATAAACTTGCCAAATCGAATCGCTTTTTTTGTTGACGGTAGATGAGAGCTTGTGTGGTGGAGCAGGCTATTGGTAGCTGATTCTTTCCAATAGAAATCCGTGCAGATTTTGCCATTCTGGCCTCTATAGATGGTAATGTCCAGAAAATCAACCTTGTTGAAATCTAGGCAATAAGTTAATTTCAAATTGAGATTATTCTGATTCAATCTCTGTATAAACTCTTGAAAGAGTGTTTCTGGACCATCCCATAATATAAATAGATCATCTATAAATCTCAGCTAGATCAAAACATGTTCTGTATATTTATCCATTTGGTCTGATAAGGCGACCTCACGTTCCCACCACCCCATGTAAAGATTAGCATAGATGGGGGCACATGAGGTCCCCATAGCTGTTCCGTGTATTTGTAGAAAAAAATGGTCAATGAAAGTAAAGAAGTTGTGTGTCAAGACAAAATTTAACCATTTGATAATAAAATCATTTCTGTCATGATATTCCTCTGATTTCATGCTTAAAAAGAATTTGCATGCTTTTTCACCACATCACATGTCACAAAGTATGTAGAGTTATTCAGAACCATTCCTTCCAATTTGTTCAGGATGTCCATTGTATCTTGGATGAACGATGGTAGGTTAGTGACAAATGGTCTGAGGCAGGTATCAACAAATTTACTTGCTTGTTCTGTCAAGTTGCCACGGCCTGATATAATTGGTCTCCCAGGTGGATTAGTTTTTTGTTTATGAATCTTTGGGAGTAGATATAGTGTGGCTATTTTAGGTTTCACCACCACCAGAAATTTGAATTCATGTTTAGAAATAATCCATCTGTTAGATGCTTCAACGAATATTTCATTGTACTGTTTAAGGAATTCCAAAGTTGGATCTCCTAATAATTTCTTTTAGCATCTTTGGTCACCCAATTGTTTCAAGGCTTCCCCTACATATTGGTCAGTTGGCCATAGCACCACATTTCCTCCTTTATCTGATGGTTTAATGGTAACATCGTTCCATGTTTTCATATCTTGTACACATCTTTGTTCTTTTTTAGTCAGGTTGGAGGCAAAAATAGTGGGAAGTTTCTTGAAATCTTGAATTACCAACTTAGTAAAAATCTCAATCTGTGGGCAGATATGCATAGGAGGCACAAATTTCGATTTCTTTCTTAGTTGACTAGTTCCCACTTCCTTCACAGGAGTAATTCCTTCATTTTCAATTAGTAGATCCAAAAGATCTTCAAACATCTGTTTTTCTATAACCTCTAAATCCGTCTCTTCACGATTGTAAATTTTTTTCAATAATAATTTATGTGTAAATAAGTTAATATCTTTTGCTACATCAAATAAGTCAAAGGAATGTGTGGGGGGAAATGAAAGTCCCTTTTGGAGAACATTGATCTGATCCATAGTTAGTACCCTCTCCGTTAAGTTGACAATTTGTAGGTTATCTATGATCTGTTGTTTTTCTTCCTCCATGGTTGATAGTTGTTTGCAACTGGTGGGCGGTAACCCTAAGTCTCTCTGTTCCTTAATGTTCTGAGTTGACCAGCGGGTGGCTCGCAGTCTAAATCTTCTTTTGTCTTCCCTGGTGTTCTCTTGTTCCACATTGGTTCGGGAGGATGTCCTCGTCTGCGACCCCCATCTAAAAATGGCGGCATTTGGGTCCGCTCTCCTCTCCTCATCATGTTGGTGTTAGAACTATCCGACTCTTCCGGGGCGGATGACTCATATTCTGATGAGGAGATCTTTGTTGTAGTATAAGTCCTCATATGTCTAGGTCGATAGTTAAAACGACGCTCCTTATGGTCCCAGTTAAATATGTGGCCCTTTTCAAAATCTTTGGTGTCTGGTTATTTTCTGTCTTTTATTCTGGATAATCTCTTTTTCCTTTCTATCTATGTCTTGTTTGACAGTATTCAACCTTGGTTTCCAATTAGTATATAACTCTTTGATTTCCTGGTCCAATTTGACTAGAATTTCATTTTCATAGTCTGACAGGATAGCCAATAATGTCTCAGAACATGAGATCAGTGTTTGTCCCCACCTTTCTTTGTAAGATTCTAAATGGAATGCATATGATGGAAATACTCTTACTCTTAATCCTCGAGGGATAATATGTTTCGCCAAATATTTGTCAAACGTGCTTTTATACCAGAATGACCGGACATGTTTGAATAATAAGTGTGATAACTCTTTTAAGCATCCTTGCCAGTCCAACTCTTCCCTAGGGGGGGGCAATAACTAAATTATCAAAGGCTTTTTCAACTTCCTCCTTCATTTTATCATTTTGGACTTTGAAATCTTGATATAGATCACATTCCGCTATAGCAGATTCACTTGATGGACCATAAAAGTGGAAGGGGAAGAGAAAGAGAGCCAGAGAAAAGGGGAAAGATCCCAAAAGTATACTTGTCAGCAGAAGATACACATATATATGTATTGAACAATGGCACTTCATTCTATCTGTATTCTGTCAACTAGAAAGCATGTTATGGTACAAACATACAGAAACAGTGATAACAGTATAACATCATCATACTTTATATCATACACAGAGCACAATCAGAAATGGACAAGACTGTGCTTTAATATCATGGGTGTGGTGTGAACAGATCCCAGTATGGCAAGGGGCTGTGGCAAATCAGAGGACATCGGAAGGAGAAACAGACAACACCATGAAGGTAATGCATATCATCTACTATGGTCACATGTGGTCAGCACTCACAGTAACCAACAGCATATAACACGCCATTTCATCTACATAACCATTAATGTGCATACAACAACCATATGGTTGCCAGAATAAACAGACACTAGAAAACATGGATCATGTGATACTAAGCGATTCCACACACGGTGTGTTCGCATACATTACTGATGATTGGTTAATAGATGATGTGAATCTGGAAGACATAGAGAGGAGGTGTTAGAACAATCATAAGCTGTTATTATAGTACATTGTTTTTGCTCTGGACACTACTATAAACCAACTAACATGAACGTCATCTACGAGCAGTAATAACCATATTGATTCTGTCCTCTTCAGTCAGCCTTCCCGGAATATGTTGAGGATGTGTAATATGACAAGGTATGCTTCACTGTGAACACAATCCTTCAGCAAAATCCTCTATCACTTTCTACATGGAATAGTTGTGCCATGCTGATATCACATCTCACTGGCATATGGGTGGGGCCAAGGCCAGACAGATTACACTGTTCACATTACTCCTAAACACATGCACATTGATCATGATGTCAAACCAAGGAAATTAGCGGTTTGGTTTGGATGACATGAAATAAATGAATCCACTTTCATAATGTTAACAGGATGGAATGCTACAAAAACTTATGTAGAATTTCTGGTTTGGATTAGAAGATCCTAATGGGACTGTGCAACTCTACAGCCGGGACACTGATCATTATAATGGAAACTCGCACAGTCATGTTCCTTAGTGAAGAGATATGTAGTTATATATTGCATTTCCGAGCCATCTGCAGTGAATGACACTGATCGAATGCCTGTTGGGAACTTGGTTGAGTGTTTACTCACATGACGAAGATGAAGAACATGCCTTTATAGTTGTAAGATTTGGCTATTAACACCTACAGAGACAAGAACAAGATATCAATCATAACAATATTCTGATTAAATACAGCATTTCATCTCAAGGTCAATCCACATTGAACATCAATTGTTGAAATGTTAAACATAAACAGACATGTACACACTCTGTGGCCAGCCAATAGTATGTCAACATCTATAACAATCAGTATTCTGTGAGGAGTGATCAGGAGGCCTTCCTGGATGGTCCTAAGATCTTCTCCTCTTTACTGGGCCCCCACCGTCCATGCCCGCGGACCGTCTCCCTTTTCCACATTGTTGTGGTGTGTCAGCAGGGGGTGCCACTACACTAGGTGGCTGGGGATCGTTTGGAGATGGTGTCTGAGACTAGGAGGGGATAAAAAAAGAAAGATGTGAGTATTATGTGTAGTTCAGTAGTTGTATGGGTGGGGTGGGGACCGGTGCCGGGGGGAGTTGCGGGGGTATGGGGGTGTAGGTGTTCAGTGGCCTACCACTAGGTGTAGCTATGTGTACGTATTAATCTATGTGTGGGAATTATGTGATATCAGTAATTATGTGTGTTGTGAATTAAGGGTTAAATGCTATGATTTTTCAAAAGATACAAACTCACGATACTCCTTCTCTCTTGCCCACTCTCCTTTCTCACAAAAAAAACACCAACGCCTATACCTGTGTGTCTACTTGCAAAAGCTCCAACACAGTCAATGATTTTCTGTTTTGGCTCCCTTTTAAAGGCATACTGCCATCTAGTTAAGTGTTACGTATTACGTATTTCGCGCTATTTTCATATGGAAACCTTAATTTATTAATTGATATGCACGGCCACGGGAATCACAAGTTATCAGTGATAGCGTCCCTTGTTCGCAAATCCTAAGGTGTAAGAAATTGCATCCCTGAATTTAATAGCGTTGTAAACTGTCTAAGTTTTCCACTGCGTAGGCCTTGCGTTTTCACCTCGTATTATCGAGGTGTGACCGTTTGCCCCTTAGAGGATATGACAAGCAAGTGGAGTATGGAGTCTTGACAGGAGTGATGGAGTTAAAACTTCTGAAGAACTCCTAATTGGTGCAACTTCCCTTTAAAAGCCTGGAAAGCAGACATGGGAGTGGGTGTGGCTGGCTAGGCTCTGGGCAGGTTGTGTGCTGCTGCCAGAAGCAAGCCACAGATTTGAGGCTGATCCTGTGTGGAGTTACAGTGGGAGTTTTGGAAGCAAGCCTGTAAGAGTTTACCTGATTTACTATGGCTGCGAGTACTGAGACAACAGGTGTGGGCTGTTTGCAGGCGAGCTGGAAGAGTGAATACAGCCACAGGAAGCCAAGTAAGTGTGAATGGATTAGTGAGAATCCCCAGGCAGAGTTGCCTTAAAGGCCTAGCGTGTGTGAAGCTGGCAGAGGCCTCAGAAGGAAGGTACCAAGAGGCTGAGTTTTGTCGAATGAAGTTAATGCAAGTAGAGTTGTGATATTTTAGGGTCCCTGGGTTGAAGCATACGGGAGAGACGGGCGGGCCCTATGCTTTATCCGCGACGGTGTAAAGAGTACCGTGGAAGAGACTTCCAGATGTACTAGAGGTTATGTCTATCCTGACCACAAGGTGGCAGTAGAAGTAAGAAGAGATGATGTGTATCCTGACCACAAGGTGGCAGTAGAAGAAGAGATTATGTGTATCCTGGCCACAAGATGGCAATATAAGTAAGAAGAGATTATTTGTTTCCAGGCCACAAGGTGGCACTACTACCTACATAAGAGACTGACTATCCTGGCCACTAGGTGGCGCTTTTGTGTGAAAGCTACTCCTTCCGGAAGACACAGTGTTGTAGTGTTTTTTTCCCTGTCGTAGATAAGCTGCACAGGAGTAGTCACGGTGTTCCTGAGTTATAGTCAGCTCGTTTAAGTAGATGTTTATTTCCCTTATTTTTAAGCAGAGTTACTGCTCAGTTGTTACTCGCATTTGCAAATAAACCAATTTGCTGCATTTCAAGCCAGTATCAGTCCCTTTTTCAAGAAACCACCGAGTTATACGACCATCCTTGTCACACTGGTGTCAGAAGTGGGATGTCCTTTTGTCTGTAACTAAGAAGAAAACCCACCGCGCAACATGGAGGACATGTTAAAAGCCTTGAAGCAGGCTGTAGCTGATCAACAGGAGAGCAACAGATTATGGGCTATCCAGGTAGCTCAGAGACAAGCTAACCTGGAGAAACCTATGGAAGAAGCAGCCCGGGTTAGAGCCGAGGAACTTCTAATGTTAACCGATGATGATGATGTGTACATCTATCTCACCATTTTTGAGAGGACGGCCATCAGGGAGGCGTGGCACAAGAGGTACTGGGTCAGTCTCCTGGCCCCGTATTTGACAGGGGAAGCTAAGAAAGCTTACCTGTGCATGGATGAAGAAAAGGCAAAGAACTATGATGACCTGAAAGCGGAAATCCTTGGCCGCGTTGGAGTTTACCAATTGTCCAGGTGCAGAGACCGCACCCCTGGGATTTTTTTTTTAACAGACAGACTTATCACTGCCCGAGCTTAAGGTACAAAGTCCCTGTTAAGGGAAGGCAAGCCAAACCTGTCCTTGATGGAAACTCGGAGAGAGTGCCCGCAGAGTCGGAGAGAGTGCCCGCAGAGTCGGAGAGAGTGCCCGCAGAGTCGGAGAGAGTGCCCGCAGAGTCGGAGAGAGTGCCCGCAGAGAGACGGCCGATCCAGCCAAAGAGACGGCCGATCCAGCCAAAGAGACGGCCGATCCAGCCAAAGAGACGGCCGATCCAGCCAAAGAGACGGGCCGATCCAGCCAAAGAGAAGGCCGATACAGCCAAAGAGACTGCAGAACGAGCACGTGAGAACGCAAACGGCCCCAAAGAGATTGCTGAGAGCCCCAAAGAGGTTGCTGAGAGCCCCAAAGAGGTTGCTGAGGGCCCCAAAGAGGTTGCTGAGGGCCCCAAAGAGGTTGCTGAGGGTCCCAAAGAGGTTGCTGAGCGAACAAAAGAGCCTGCTGGTGCAGATTGAATGGCCTTAGAGGAGGAGAAACAGCGTTTTTTAAGGCTCCAAAGACAAGCCCAAGTTAAAATGAGGCCAGAGTATATTCCTGAATGGCGGAGGAAGCCTGCATTTGAGGACTACCGAGTGTCCTACAGGAATGAGAAATTGATGCCTATTTGGGAGCAGAGGAAATGTCCCCCAAAGCCTAAGCTGATCAAATCAGTGGTGTGGGAACAGCCGCATAGTAATAAAAAGGAGAACATTTCTCCATTTCGACAGAAGCCCCGGTGAATACGACTGTTGACATTAGACAGTGAGGATAGTGACAAAGAGGCTTCTAAGGGAGATCAGCTAGAAACTGTTGCTATGCCAGTGTCCGATGTGAACACCTTAGAAAAGACTGTTCCTGAAGCAAAACAGAAGGAACGCAACAAGACCTCTAAGAAACAGATAAGCAGCAGCCAAGAGGAGATGGAGAATATTAAATCAAAGAGAAGAATGGGAAAAGAGGAAAAGAAAATGGGAGCCATCCAAAAACTGAAAAAGGATAAAAAACAAAGGAGCAGGTTGAGGAGGAGAGGCCTCCTCTGAATGACAGTGGCTGCTTGCTAGTTGATGGAGATCTCTTTGAGACGGGTCTGGTGGAAGAAAGTGATAATGCAGAAGAGGAGGAATCCTTGGATACCATTCGAAACAAAGTGAAAAGGAAGCTAAGTAAACATTCTCATGATTCAGAAGATGCTGAAGGAGAACATCATGAGTTTGAACAGAAGGGAGAGAAAAGAAAGGAGAGAAAAGCAGCAAAGCAGAGCAAAGAGGCTATGAAACAGCTCCACAGTGAGACCCAGAGACTTAACAGGGAGTCATCTGTGTCTTTGCCGTACCATGTACCTGAACCCAAATCAATTCATGATTTCTTCAAGCATCGGCCAAGGCCATCTTGCGAAGGGAAAGCCATGCATGCAGCTTATTAAATCAACAAAGTATCAGCCATGCAGTTTGGAAAGTAAGATGGAGTTTAGTGATACAAAAGAAATCAAAACAAGTGACTCTGCTCCAGCAGAAGAATGTAAAGTGGATGCAAATAATTCTATCCAAGCATCACAGGCTTGTACCGGTGAGGTATTAGAAGAAACTAAAGATTGAAGAAGTGAGCCAGCCAGGAGTACTGATGAGCCACAAATGGCTTTGCACACAGTGGATTCAGAGGACCATGTGGATAAGCCAGAGTCCATTCTGAAGCCTGTAAGTGAAGATGAAGATCCTACTTATGAAATCCAGAAGGAAATCCCTGTGCCTCTACTGGATTCCCATACTGTTGAGGAGACATCTAAATGTCCTGTACCAACACAACATAAAGCAAAGCTTTCCAAGCTGGAAAAGCTCTGTGCTCTTGGGGTGGATCTCTGCTTGAAGCCCTGTTTGTGCCCTGATGTTGGCTCATTTGTTAACTTGGATGAACCAAAGCAAAATAAAGTACTAGAAGCTTTGAAGAAGCGTTTTCTGAAGCACTCCCTGCATAAAGCCAAGCCTGTGATTGAGAGGAAAGTTAATCTAAATATCGTCCGTAAAGAGACCACGGCAGATGGAAAGGAGGAGCTAAAGGCAGATGTGGTATCTGTCATTGTGTCTGCTGAAACAACTGATGAGATAATTCAGAAAAAGCCAGGTGAAAAGCTGCAACTTCTTAAAGCAAAGCTGCAGGAAGCAATGAAACAGCGTCGTACTGAAGAGCGGCAGAAGCGGCAGGCCATGTTTAGGTTGGACAATGAAGATGGCTTTGAAGATGAGGATGACGAGGGAAACACTGAGACTGTAGAAGATCTCCTGGGAGTTGAAGATAATGAAGAGATTGGAAATGATGACGGACCCGAAGAGAGTGCAACGGATATTGTTATATCTGTACCCAGACATGTGACTACAGAGACCACCATGATGCTATTCAAGGACAGCTCTACAAAGATGTGGGATTCACTCCTTCCTGATAAAGTGGACACACATGAAGGATGCAAACAGACCAGTAAGGTAGAGAGAAGATGGATTTGCAGGTGGCCACTCAATCGCAGCCTTCTACCTCAATGCGGACGGCACAGAGGAGGAATGGTTGGCTGGGCGAAGAGTTCTTGAGTGTTGAGTGGCCCTACCGGATGTCCGGCCTCTCGGCATGTCGCCCAACACCATGTTGTTGAGCTGAGGGGGAGGGTTTGTGGCCGTTTGCCCCTTAGAGGATATGACAAGCAAGTGGAGTATGGAGTCTTGACAGGAGTGACGGAGTTACTTCTGAAGAACTCCTAATTGGTGCAACTTCCCTTTAAAAGCCTGGAAAGCAGACATGGAAGGGGGTGTGGCTGGCTAGGCTCTGGGCAGGTTGTGTGCTGCTGCCAGAAGCAAGCCACAGAGTGGAGGCTGATCCTGTGTGGAGTTACAGTGGGAGTTTTGGAAGCAAGCCTGTAAGAGTTTACCTGATTTACTGTGGCTGCAAGTACTGAGACAACAGCAGGAAGTGTGGGCTGTTTGCAGGCGCAGGACGCTTAGAGCTGAAGAGTGAATACAGCCACAGGAAGCCAAGTAAGTGTGAATGGATTAGTGAGAATCCCCAGGCAGAGTTGCCTTAAAGGCCTAGCGGGTGTGAAGCTGACAGAGGCCACAGAAGGAAGGTACCATGACTTATTATGCCCCAGGGAAGAGGCTGAGTTTTGTCGAATGAAGTTAATGCAAGTAGAGTTGTGATATTTAAGGGTCCCTGGCGTGAAGCATACGGGAGAGACGGGCGGGCCCTATGCTTCATCCGCGACGGTGTAAAGAGTACCGTGGAAGAGACTTCCAGATGTACTAGAGGTGGCAGTAGAAGTAAGAAGAGATTATGTGTATCCTGACCACAAGGGGGCAGTAGAAGTAAGAAGAGATTATGTGTATCCTGGTCACAAGGTGGCAGAATAAGTAAGAAGAGATTATGTGTATCCTGACCACAAGGTGGCAGTAGAAGTAAGAAGAGATTATGTGTATCCTGACCACAAGGTGGCAGTACAAGTGAGAAGAGATTATGTGTATCCTGGCCACAAGGTGACAATATAAGTAAGAAGAGATGGTGTGTATCCTGGCCACAAGGTGGCAATATAAGTAAGAAGAGATTATTTGTTGCCAGGCAACAAGGTGGCACTACTACCTACATAAGAGACTGACTGTATCCTGGCCATTAACTAGGTGGCGCTATTGTGTGAAAGCTACTCCTTCCGGAAGACACAGTGTTGCAGTGTTTTTTTCCCTGTCGCAGATAAGCTGCACAGAAGTAGTCAGGGTGTTCCTGAGTTATAGTCAGCACGTTTAAGTAGATGTTTATTTTCGTTATTTTTAAGCAGAGTTACTGCTCAGTTGTTACTCGCATTTGCAAATAAACCAATTTGCTGCATTTCAAGCCAGTATCAGTCCCTTTTTCAAGAAACCACCGAGTTATACGACCATCCTTGTCACAGAGGCTACAATTTAATACGGCTGTTTGAGTCTAAATATAGGGAAACATACTCTAAAAAAACACATCCACAGCCTTATTAAATTGCGATTCTGCAAATTTAAAAAGGGCTCTATTTAACCAATTTTCAATATATTGCACTTTTGTCATTTCTTACATGAGAGCTCAACAAACTATTTTCTATAGTTCCTTAGTCATACATGCAATAACATGTGTAATATATGATCAAATAAAGATAAAAATGAAAATAAAAAATCCAGGTTAAATTATTAAGTAAAACAGTGGGTTGTGGTTGCTCAGGTATACTACTAAAGTACCAAATAGAATTATTAGAGTAGGGTGCTCCTTAGGATAAATAATGAATAAATACAGGAGGGAGAACAAAGATCCTATTATAGGGCACACCTACTAATCTAAATCTTAGAAACAAGAGAATAAACTAAATAATAAAACTTAGCATTTAATGGTATTTAAAATCCTTATTAAAATATATGCACATAGGTGGCAGAGAGGTAGTAATGTTCTAATTGGCAGTATGGGTATCTGTTATAAAAAGAAATAAGTCCTAAAAGGACCAGCTATATACAAGCTATATACAATATAAAGTGCTAGTGTTGGTCACAGATAAAGTGATTGTCGTGCAAAAAAAGTGCAAAGTATAAAGTGCCAAGTGCTAATAGTTCATGAGGTGCACAGCTATTGATGTGCACCAAAATAAGTGATTAATATATGAATATAGTGAATATAGCGAGCTGTATAGGCTTAGAACATGAGGTAGTCCAGCTTTATTGCTGGAATTAAATAGCAGCCACTGTACCCAATATAGGGAAAAAATGCCCCAAAATATTTTTAAGTCCCAAGACTGGACAGTTTAATAATATTTATTACTGTCCTAGAGTGACAGTGTGGGCCATTAGAGATGTAGACCCAATATGGCCTAAATATTGAAAATAGATTCTGCGTGGTTCTTCAGGATCTGACTAGTAAAGCTATGCCTTTCTGAACGTAGATATTGCTGAATAGCTAGTTCTGACCATCGGGGAAGGGACTTTAAACTATGGGCCTGAGGAGGAAACCACGCTAGCTCTCTGCTTAGCACGCCGCGGTCTAGACGCACAACAGTGACGTCATCGGCTCGCGACAGCGTTCCTACGTGAACCCGACGCACGTTTCTTGTATTTCATCAAGGGTTACGCCAGACTTCCCCTAGAGCCTATTTAAAGGCTGGCGTAGTCATGGCAACACAAACGGAGTTAAAAACCTGAGGAAAATAGTGTCAATATGTAATCCTCAATGTATGCAATTATAAATAGTAGTAAATAGACTCTTGAAGTTGAAAATACATTAGAATAAAGAAAGTCTATAGAGGATAAGCGTGATAGGGCTAATATAATATGATACTGGAAGAAATATAGGCAAATAGTATGGTTGATGTGTATATGGAAGTTGAGCAAATAAACTTCAGTATCATTATGACATAGCACATATAGATAGAATTTAAATTGACTAGTTATTATATAGGTATAATTTGCTGCTTAATATTGAATGTATACAGCAAAGTTATAATAACCTTGACTATTTTGCCATATAGTAGTGTAATACTTCTTTAATAATATGCTGGTTGGTATTAACTATATATAGCACACAGAGTTGATATTGAATAAAGCTATAGTAGTCCATTACAAAAATGCCCTATGTTGTGAATAATATAGTTCTTATCTATTGCAAAGAGTGACCCACAATGATGACAAGTTCACTTAATAAAAATATATATTAGTAGAATACTATATATTAATTATATAACAACACTCTGGCGAAAAAGGGGGGGGGGGGCTAGATACAGATTGATTTTGTCCAAGTATAAACTGGAATTATCATTTGGATTATCTCTAAAGATTATATAAAGGGAGTGAAGGTGAAGCCTTCATTAAGACCTTTCGGTTTCTTGGTGTCTGGTAAATAGATCCATTTGGCCTCTTTTTTGAGTAACTCAGTATCTGTGTCGCCTCTCCTTATTGTTTTTTCCACGTGATCAATGCCTGTAAATGTCAACACTCTAACATCTCCTTTATGCTTATTGTTAACATGTTTGGCTATTGGTGTGTCATATTCTTTTTGGATGCTATAAACATGTTCCAGAATACGTCTCCTGAGTTCTCTACAGGTTTTACCTACGTATCTGGCTCCACATAAACATGTAACTAGATATATGACACCCTCTGTTTTACAAGTTATAAGGTGTTTTATCTTGTATGTTATTTTTTCAGAGTGAAAATGTTTGGTAGGTTTGACATATTTACAAGCTTTGCATTTATGGCATTTAAAGCAGCCTTTTGTTTTTTGTAACCATGATTGGCCTTTATCTGTTTCCAAATGACTTTTTGAAAGGTGATCTCTGAGATTTCTTGACCGTCTGCTAGTAATTGCAGCTTGAGGGGGTAGGTAGGGTTTTAGATCTTTATCATCCGTTAAGATACCCCAATGTTTATTAAAGATCTTTTTAATCTCATGCCATTTGTTATTGAAGGTTCCAATATATCTTACAGTATTGTCAGATTCTTTCCTTTTGTCCTTTAGAAGAGAATCTCTCCTGGTGTTTTTGGCTCTTTTAAAGGCCTTCTTTAGAGTATTTTTTGAGTAGCCTCTCTCCAAAAACCGACATTGTAGATCCTGAGATTCCATTTCAAAGTCTTTGTCATTGGAACAATTCCTTTTTATTCTTAGGTACTTGTATATAGCTGGTCCTTTTAGGACTTATTTCTTTTTGTAACAGATACCCATACTGCCAATTAGAACATTACTACCTCTCTGCCACCTATGTGCATATATTTTAATAAGGATTTTAAATACCATTAAATGCTAAGTTTTATTATTTAGTTTATTCTCTTGTTTCTAAGATTTAGATTAGTAGGTGTTCCCTATAATAGGATCTTTGTTCTCCCTCCTGTATGTATAAATTATTAAGTATATCATATATTGCTTGTATTTGAGTGTTAAATCCCCAATTATATTGCTTATCTCCGTGCAGACCCTATATATATATATATATATATATATATATTTACCTCGAGGTTTCGGAAGGGAGGAGTGAGCAGAAATGGAGGTAGGAGGGAGAAAAGGCAGCAGAGGGTGAGGTAGGAGAAAGAGAGAGCAGAGGGGGAGCTACTTTGCACCTGAGGTGCCCCTAGTGACCTTCCGCGGCCCCATGTGCCCCCGCGGGTCCTCTGGCCCCCACAGGTCCTCTGTGGCTCCTGTGCCCACCGCGGCTTTCTAGTGCCCCACGCTGCCTTCCCTTGGCCCCTTGTGGCCCTTCCTCTGTCTCCTAAGCCTGCGTAGCCCTCCCTCGGCCAACTGTGGCCCCCCACAGTCACCATGGCCCCTCTTTGTGTCCATAGATCCTATTTACCCCTGGGGGCCCTCATTTGGACCCCTGTAGCCCCCCGGGTCCCCTCAGTCCTTGCAGGCCCCTGCGTATCTCTGCAACCCCCTCGGACCTCTGTGGCCCCCCTCTTCTCTCTGGCCTGCCATGGCCCCTCCTACCCCAGGAAGTGGAGTGCAGCATTGCGCAGGTAAGAAAGTATTTATACAGGTGTGTGTGTGTAATAATCTCCCTTTGGACCCTTTTCTTGCTTTTCAGCCCTTTGCCTTGCTCCATCCAAAGTTTTATCGCTAGTTTGATATCCTCTACATTACCCCAGCTCTCGCCTATTTCCCCAGCAGGTAATGGACTCAACATTGGCTCCGGGTAAACCCCCTGTTCCTCTTCTCCCTGAGACTTCCTGGCAGCTTGAGCTCTAGTGATGGGGTGAAGGTATTGACTCTCCATGGGCCCCAAATCATTCCCCAACAGCATATCAGCAGGCAGTCCAGTCATCCCTCCCACTACTCGAATCCCTTTACCTGCGCCCCAATCCAGGTGCATGCTGGCGACTGAATGGACAATTTGTCCACTCCGGCCATCATGACCATCAATTGTTGGGTTAACAGAGTAGATTGAGGTGCCAATTCAGTGTGGACCACGGTGATAGCAGCACCAGTGTCCCTAAACCCCAAAATTTGCTTGCCCTGCACCCAAACAGGTTTATGGTGGGACTGGCGATGTTCCTTGTTCTGTGATTGCAAAATGAACACTGGAGATTAGGGGTCATCTTCTTCTGGCACATTTGGGGCTGCTGTAGCGCTTCTTGGCTCTTGGTCCCACTCCCCCAAGAAGTGAACTGGTCTGGTAGCTGTATCCTGGATTCTCTTTGCCAAATTAGGACAGTCTCTCTTGATGTGTTTGGGCTGAGGGAACTCAAAACACCTATTGCTCTGGATCCTTCCCATTAGTTGTGAGCTTGTAGTTCCCAGAACACAGGTGTGGCTGCCTGAGCACTAGGAACAAAAGGAGGGGCTGTTGTGCATAAAGGCGCAGTAGGGACCCTGGTGATCTTCCCAGGGGCCCCAGTTGAGGCTGGCCTTCTATTCCAAAAATCTCCATAGGTTTCAATAAAAAATGATCAGCCAGCTTGGCACCCTTGTCAGCTCCAGTGGATTTCTGGTCCTGCACCCAAGCCCTCAGTCCATCCGGATAAATCATATACAATTTTTCTAGCAGGATTAGCTCTAGAACTTCTTCTACAGTGGTGGCTCCTTTTGCCTTCCACCAGCTGCAACACGCATGTCTCATGCGACACAACACCGCTGCATAAGTATCTCCTGGACCCTTCTTTTATGCCCTGAACCTTTTCAAATATCCCTCTGGAGTAATGGCATATCTGGACAAGAGTACTTGCTACACTTTCTGATAGTCTTTTGCTTGTTCCCAGGGCATAGCCCGGAACGCCTCACTGGCCCGTCCAGTAAGCTTGCTCACCAGCAACTAGATCTACTTAGGGATTTGATGCAACTCACAATGCTGTTCAAAGTCCTGCAGGTAACCGTCAATGTCATCCTTATCCTCCGCAAATTGCTTGAAACTGGCATAAGCCATCTTTAACAAGGGGGTCATGCTTGGTTGGGTTCCCTTGGTCCAATGCCCTGTCTGCACAGAAGGTTACCTTCACTGTAGCTGAACCTCGTAACTCAGCTGTGTCCTGAGTATCATCACCTGTTCGTTGGTGAGCTCCTGGGGCATTGCTGCCCGCCACCCCTGGAACCTCTGAAATACCTCTTCTTCTGCAGCTGGCAGCTGTGGGGCAGGTATTGGAGTTGACCTTTACTGGCTCATCACCTTGATCCACTGCCTCCCCAACTTGAGGATGTTCATCCTCTCTTGTCAACTCTTTGATCATACCTGTCCTCCTGACTAAGCCTTTGGTTCTGAATAACTCCTTCAGTTCCTCCAACGACATCTCCTTGTAATTTGTAATTCTGCCGTAGTCACAGACATCTCCACAGCTTCCACAAGATGTTATAATCTGCTTTTTCATTGGGCTTAGCAAGAACCTAGTTCAAGCTTACCCAGCAGCATCATACCGTCCTTACCATCTCTGTTAGCAGAATATAGACAAATGGTTCTTGGAGAGTCTAGGTGTGCACTCTATTTGCATATATAAATCCCTTTAATGTGAGATCTATCAGGGCAGAGCAGGCAAACAGCAGGCTTGGCAAAATAATAAATGGACAGAAACACCTTGTTTTATGTCTCCTCTAGCAAAAGCAAAACTATTTAACTGCCTCTCAACATCAGTTACAGATTACCATAACAACATTCTTAATTAGTTACCTATTTACACATAACATCACACTTTTTCAATTATATAATATAATTTGGGCCCAGAAGTCTGTTCTTCACACTTTACACTGTTTTTTTCCCTGACTGATCATCCCTGGCTGGACACTGATCTACCCAACCTCATCAACTAAGTATGTTTTCCCAACACTACACTACCCAAGCCCACCCTAGTCATAATAAACTCAGGGACCCCACTATATCTAGCCACCACCAACTATATACCCAGGCCAGGCACCTACTATGGAGATTGCAATCCCCCTATAGGCCCTGCCATCCACCTAACCAGGCCCAAGCAATGCACATACTGTAGTATAGTAGCACAAATGTGGATCTGACACAGTGATCCAGCAGTCCTAATACTTCAACACCATTTTATCTTGTGCAATACATTTTCGACAGTTTGCATATTTCTAAGGTTATTGGGTACTTTTCAGCGTGCCCCATGACTTATTATTTTGAGGCAAGCGTATTCCTAAGGTTATCTGCTACTTTTTTGGTCGTACCTCATGACCCAGCAACTTTTTTCTAGTTACTACATTTTCTGTCTTTGCTTATATATTGTAGCATTTGGTCTTTAGTTCTGAGTACAGGGGCCTCACAGCTTTTGTCTAATAGAAATGTATAAACCCCTACAGTGCTGTCTGTATTAATAGCAAGGCATTCAGTGCTGTTTGTATAATATCAATATAATATAATATAATGTCAGTATATAAACTACTTGACTCCCCATTTGATACTGTGAAAGTATCATACTGCAAAATTGTGAGGTTCCCATAACTCAAGGGTGTTCCCTAGCATAGCCATGGAGTCCATTCACAAATACAAGCTATGAAACAAACCTGTTGGCCAGTCCCTTAAAACAGGAAACAATTATACACAACACAAAAACAATATTATTATAATAACAATTAGTAAGATTAAACGTGTATGTGTCTTTTAAGTTGTACAAAAAGGTTATCAGTTTGTGGATCTGTGTTATTTTGTGGGCCCAGGTTACAATATGGATGATCAGCGGGAGTGGGTGGTTTGTGGTGTGCTAAGTCAATAGCATAGGCGAGCAGTCCACTGGTAATCAGATATGGAGATATATTGATGTATGGAGAACAGTAAAACCGATAAAAAGAGATTATTCCTTCCCATTTTTTTTGTTAATAAACAGACCATTGCATCAGTGGGAAAAATTAAAATGAATGAAATATCATGGTAAGAACATAGTTACATAGTTACATAGTAATTAAGGTTGAAAAAAGACTTTCAGTCCATCAAGTTCAACCTGTTAAGATCTCCTCTGATCTGCAATATGCGGATTAGTTATTAATTAAATTATTGATTAAATAATTATTAATAGTATAGTATTGGAGAATGAACATGCCTGTTTAACAATTAAAGACGAGGAAACCAAACATAATAGACAGATTTGGAAGTTAAATCCAACTTTGATAAAGTCACAAGAACAAATAGAGCAGATAAAACAAGAAATTATTTTTTTTTTTGCCTTTTTTTTTTTTAACAAGGATTAAAATATCTTTGTTCTTTAACCTGGTGTACTCACAAAGCCTACATGAGGGAGATCTTTATAACTAGAGCCATAGCTGATAGAAAAAAGAGAGGTAAGACTCGAGAGAATTATATATCATACTTTATAACTTACAGACATTAAATAAGATTTCACCTAGTAGGATTTTAGACCTACAGATTAATGAAATTTCTTTAAAAATAAAGATTATCCAACTTCAAATGGTTAATTTGATCTGGAAATTTCAACAAAACCATTATGTAATGGGTAATAAAGTGGGAAAAATGTAAGCCTTTAAATAAAAAATAAAAAAAATATTCAAAACAGGATTAAGAGACTAAGAGGGCAAGATAATAAATTATATTCTCAACCAAAAGAAGTTGGAGATGTCCTTTTGAAATACTATCAATTCTTATATAATCTTTAAAATTATGTTAACTTCGTAAAGCTCCTAAAATCTGATATTAACAATGTTCTTGATAAAATTAAATTACCAAAAATATCAAAAGACGAACTGACAAATTTAAATGCGGAAATTACCTTTGAGGAAAGCGAAGATTCTATAAGGGCACTAAAATATTATAAAGCTCCAGGGAGAGATGGGTACCTAAATTGCAATTATAACGTTTTCTCTACATAGTCAAAAAAACCTCCTTGCTTAAAATGATCAATGAGATACAAGAAATGACTGAGGTTAAGATTCTAAATATTTTAAAAACATAAAAATAAAGAGGACTTTAAAAATTACAGTCTTGTATCACTAATCAATATAGATATAAAACTATATGCAGGAATTTTAGCAATTAGATTAAGCAGACTGATTCCCAAATTAATCAAAGGAGACCAAGTGGGTTTTTGTTAATGGGAGATAAGGCACCGATAACATCAGGAAAATATTTGATATAATGTCTTGGTCCAATAGAAGGGATCTTCCTTCGCTCACCCTGTCTCTGGATGTAGAGAAAGCATTCGACAGGGTGAGCTGGGATTTTATAGTTGAACAAGGGGATACAGGGGCCGGGGGAGAAGCACAAGAAAGACTTTGATATTGTAATAAATGAAATAAATGTATTCAAACAGAATGATAAAATCCAATGCACTCACATTTAGATGAATATATGTCAGGATTAAATGTAAAGTGTCGCACTCGATATCCAATCTTCTATATGTCCACAGTTCTCTCAAATCCACTTAGTAGATAATATCAAAAAATGTATTTGTGTCCAATAGTAAAAATGTGATGAAGGAAAAGGTGGATATGTAACTATGTAACTATATCCCCCAATTCTTGTCCTTGCAACTACCGGGTGTTGTGTTCCAGTGCTTAAAGTGCCAATTCTCAAACCAAGGTAACACTTGTAGTGATAGAACGTGCTAGTAAGGTTAACAGACCCCACATAGAAGGACTTGCCTATAGTGAACCAAGGTATTAATACAGTTGGAACATATGACCATGTATGTTGCAGGCCTAATTGGGCAGCACACTATTGTAAGCAAATAAGTGTCTTTAGCCACCAATAGATAAATAATATATGCAATCTACAAGCAAAAAATTAATGCAATGTAAAGTCTAAAAAATATAATAGTGATAAAAAAAAGCATCAAACGCGTTTTAGCCGAATACCGGCCTATCTCAATAGCAATAAGCAGTGTAATACTTTAAATCCTGACTATGGGTTATATTTATATGTCTCTATATAGTTGCTTACCTCCTCCTTCAATACTTTTGGCGCCATTCTGCTCTTTTTATCTTCTTAATTCTACTTCCTGCCGAACCGGGAAACTGGTAGTCCGGTACAACTCCCTTCATGCCTGTTACCATGTGGAGCTGCGTCACTTCCGTCCCAATGTCTATTCTATCGGATGTCTGTCATTGGAAGTTTTGTGTAGTCCACAGCGTCCCCATATCTAGGCAACGCTGTGTACTTCCTGATACAGATATCCACGCTCTGGATCGGCAGAGTGAGGATGCTCACGATGCAATGACATTAAAGTATATATAGGATTAGTAACATTAATTAATATAACCAGAGTAAGAGGGGCAAGCACCTATCATAAAGTCATAGAGCCTCATTCAATTACTGGCCGTAAATCGGCCGCAAGGCTGCGATTCCTTGCGGGGTTCAGTTAACTCGCGATTCAATTATACGGCCCCGCAAGGATCTCCCCTTACGGCCGGCCGCATATCTTGAAACCGGCCGTAAGCTTTGAAATCTCAAAAAACACAAAAATAAATTCAAGCCTGCACTGTACAGCTCTGTAAATGCTAGGGATCATATTGGGGGACATGAGGATTAAAAGTAACCCACTCTCAAGCTTGCACATCAGCCCAAACCCGAGTTCAAATTAACTGTTTATTCTCCGTCTGCGGCGTGGGCGGGTCTGAGGTGCTCCAAGCCCTATGGACTTTTTACATGGATATTTGACGTATATTAAAAAATAAATATTTTACGGATTTGAGTATAGGGGAATTTTGTGCTATTTTTGCTAACACCTAAAATCCCTTTATAGTCTTCTCAAAGTACAGGATGGCTTTATTTGAGCTATTTTATGTGCTTAATTGGTGCTAGCGGGACCTCTTTCCTGCAAGTAAGCTGCGGCTCGTTTTTAGCCTTGCAGAGAGGGTTCCCGGAGCAATTGAATTGCAAATAGGAATTTCTTACGGCCGATTTCCTTGCGGCCGTTTTAGATCAAAGGATTTCCTCCAGCGCGAGCGGCCGCAAGAGATAGCAAGGCACCGGCCGCAAGCCTGCCGGAATCCCCGGCCGGAGGGGAATAGAATAGCCGTAAAGCTTGCGGCCGGTCCTTGCGGCCCCGCAGCGGCTGCGGCCGATAATAGAATGAGGCCCATAGTGAGGGTATATTTGGCTGTTCATCAATCAAGATGCATACACTTGAATGTTGTGCAGCCATGGTGAAACCTATATAGATAAATAAAAAATATATAAACAAATAACTCTATATATATATATATATATATATATATATATTAATAGATCTGTAGATCAATATATAGAGCGATGAAAAATCACATGATAAAGTGTTTCACATGCCATCTGTGTAGTATAGCATGTCGCACCTTTCTTGCTGTTCATTCTCTAGGTGTTCCCGTATAACTCTAGATAATACAGTGGATATAAAAAGTCTACACACCGCTGTTAAAAGGTCAGGTTACTGTGCTGTAAAAAAATGAGGCAAAGATAAATCATTTCAGAACTTTTTCCACCTTTAATGTGACCTATAAACTGTACAACTCAATTGAAAAACAAACTGAAATATTTTAGGTAGAGGGAAGAAAAAATATAATATAAGAAAATAATATGGTTGCAAAAGCATGCACACCCTTAAACTAATACTTTGTTGAAGCACCTTTTGAGTTTATTACAGCACTCTTTTTGGGTATGAGTGTATCAGCATGGCACATTTTGACTTGGCAAGATTTGCCCACTCTTCTTTGCAAAAATACTCCAAATCTGTCAGATTGCGAGGGCATCTCCTGTGCACAGCCCTCTTCAGATCACCCCACAGATTTTCAATCGGATTCAGGCCTGGGCTCTGGCTGGGCCATTCCAAAACTTTAATCTTCTTCTGATGAAACCATTCCTTTGTTGATTTGGATGTATGCTTTGGGTCGTTGTCATGCTGAAAGATGAAGTTCCTCTTCATGTTCAGCTTTCTAGCAGAAGCCTGAAGGTTTTGTGCCAATATTTACTGGTATTTGGAACTGTTTATAATTCCCTCTATCTTAACGAAGGCCCCAGTTCCAGCTGAAGAAAAACAGCCCCAAAGCATGATGCTGCCACCACCATGCTTCACTGTGGGTATGGTGTTCTTTTGGTGATGTGCAGTGTTGTTTTTGCACCAAACATATCTTTTGGAATTACGGCCAAAAAGTTCAACCTTGGTTTTATCAGACCATAACACCTTTTCCCACATGCTTTTGGGAGAGTTCAGATGTGTTTTTGCAAAATGTAGCCTGGCTTGGATGTTTTTTCTTCGTAGAAAAGGTTTTCGTCTTGCCACTCTACCCCATAGCCCAGACATATGAAGAATACGGGAGAATGTTGTCACATGTACCACACAGCCAGTACTTGCCAGATATTCCTGCAGCTCCTTTAATGTTGCTGTAGGCCTCTTGGTAGCCTCCCAGACCAGTCTTCGACTCCTTACGGGCTCCTGGACAGGCTCCACCCCTTCTGCCTGAGCCACCACGTCCTGTACTTCTCCCCCAACAGCTGATCACCGACATCATTGTCAGCCTCCCTTTCTGCAGGTGGCCCTATATCCCTCTGTCCCTGTGCTACTGGAGCTCTCTCTCTTCCCTGATCCACCCCCACGATACTAGGCATGGCCTGTGGTAATTTCCTTGCCTGGCTTGGCTCTCCCCCAGCATGGATCACATCACCACTCACACCCTCATTCACTCCCAGACACTCCTCTCTGCCACTCCCAATCACCCCCTCAATCACAAACCTTGCTTCCGGATCTGCACGCTGTGCTATGTGGTACACACAATAACATCTCAAATTCATCCCCCCACTCAGACTGTCCAGCATCCCTCTCACATGATCATCCATACTGTTTCAGACGTGCTGATGACTTGTTGGGGATGGGGTTATATAGCTTGTTGATTACATTACCTGGTATTAGGCACGTTAATTTCAGCTTTGCCATTGGTCACCTGTGGATCTTTACGTGGCATTCCAGCTGATGATTTTACGTCAAAAAGCCTCTCAGCCAATTACATACGCACTTGTAGTGTCAGGCTGCCAAGTGCGTATGTAATTGGCTGAGAGTCGCAACACGGTCCGCCAAGTGCGTATGTAATTGACTGAGAGTCCCAACACGGGCCGCCAAGTGCGTTTGTAATTGGCTGAGAAGCTTCTGGCGGGCCACACGGCAATGGCACAAAAACCCGCCAAAAGCCTCTCAGCCAATTACATACGTACTTGGCGGCCTGACAATACAAGTGCGTATGTAATTGGCTGAGTCTGTTGGCGCGCTCGCAAGCTGATACGGGGGTGTACTAGCAAGACACGCCTCTCAGCCAATCACGTACGAGCTAAGAATTTGATTGACAGTAGGAGCTTATAAATGTGATTGACACAAACCCATGCTTTGAATGTGTTGTGAGAGCCATTGGAGTTAGCACGCTGTTCCAGGAGCAGGTGGGAGAGAGTGTTTTTTGAGAATAGTGTTTTGGAGAGAGGGAGATAAGTTTTTGTCTTTTTTATTGTCTATTTCATAAGTCCTTACATTTAAGAAATACACATATTTACAGATTTCACATATTTGCAAGACACATAGATTAAATAACACACATAGACATATATATAGTTAGGGGAAAGAAGGAGGATTATCCACCGGTGTTGTCAAGTAAGTAAGAATGAAGTAAGACAGAGACAGGAAGGCGAGCTGGATGGTTGTGTTCAAGTGTAATAACAGTTGCTAGAGAATATAATAGAAATATGGAGAAAAAAGCGGCAACTAATAATATTCAAATGAATAACACAATTGGTCCAAAATTAGAGGGAGGGTAAAGAGATACCCACAGCTCATAGGTTTGACCACTAGATTGTGACAATGTGACAATAAGAGAAAGGTCAAGGACATACCAAATCATAGCTGGGCAGGTGTAAATAGATGTGTAGAAGGTAAAACTTAACCTTTAATAGTAACATAAAAAAGTGACGTGCATAGAAGACTAAAAAAAGAAGAATTGGGAAAAGTGTCCTGAACACAGGACCCCAAATTCTTGATAAAATAAGATAGTAATTGAATACTGGAAAAAAGACTGGGTGTGAGAACCCCTGCATACAACGGGGATATCCAGAACAGGCGAAATAATAAATGCTTGCAGACAAAACAATCTGTCTATCAGTCTATACAATAGTACATAGGATACTGAGAATAATAAGGGTCCCAGGTCTCAAACCTCTAAACAAGGACTTGTTGGCAAATGTTGAAATCTCACAAAACTTCAATAGGGTTATATTGTATGAGCAATAATGGGGCTGCAAACAAAGGGATAATAATCCTGGGAGTGCTAGGGAGGAGTGAATGAGAACCCCTATATCTAGGTAAAATATCTACTCTGGAATCACCCAACCTGGGACAGGCACAGCAGTGAGTACATGTACATTCAGTGGTATAAATGATCTTAAAGCAACTGATGTGCTAGTGTACATATAATAATATATTGTACTCACTGTTGTGGAGGTCCCAGGTCTCTAAATGTAAACTTGGCCAGTATGTCAATTTTAGCAGTGTTGCTGTGCTCCGCGCCAAGTGCTGGCGTGCTAAGACGCTCCGTCGCCCGTTCGTGGCGGGTGCGCGTGAAAAGCGCGACCGATGTCAGCCAGACGTGCGCGTGCCTGCGCTAAAACGCGACCTGGCTGTGTAAGCCAAACAAAGGTCGCGTGTGCGCTCAGTAATCGCCCAACGCGCGTTTCGCAATTGAGAGCTTCTACTGGGGCTATGGTACTATCACTTGCACCTGCTATATATACCTAAACAGGGGTACTATTAACCCCTTACAGGTAGTGTCAGTCCTTAAAGGGGCAACCACGGAAAGAAATGTAAATTAAATAAAAATAAACAGTAGTTTCTAATTGACATTCCATAAATACTTTCAACTATTTATAGTTGGGGATTATATATATCTTGTTTATTGTCATAAAAGAGAGGGGAATTGAAGGTGTCAAAATAGTGTAAAGTGTCACAGGAGGTGTAGGAGGAAGATGACAAGGATCAAATAGGTTGATGACGGAGTATGGTGAGAAAAAGAGGGTAAAAAGCACAAGTACTAGCAACATAAAAGGGAAAAAATAAAATAAGATATATGTAAATATTGATAAATGACCTAATGTACTATGTGAAAATGAAACTCTCTGAAAAGAGAAGTATAAGAGTAGTGAGACTGACTTGAGGTAAAGAATGTGAGAGAAAGACTCTCAGGTAGGTGATATGAAGAGGTGGCAAGGCTGACCTGAAATAGAGAATACAAAAGGAAAGTTGATTAGAGGAATACGGTGTAATTGATGGCCTCGTTGAGACCTGAAGGAGCCATAGAATTAAAAAGAAAGATCCATTTGCTCTCTGCTTTCAGGAGTGCGTTCTCCAAGTTGCCTCCTCTTATTCCAAGAGAGATTTGTTGGACCATCCAACATTGCAATAGTGTAGGGTCAGATTTGTGGAATTGAAAGAAATGTCTGGCGACCGATGTTAATTTCTTGAGATTTTCCAAGTCTTTCCTACTATTTTTAATATTGCGAATGTGTTCACCCAAGCGTTTACGCATCTCGCCTGTGGTCATTCTTACATATTTCTTGGGGGGTTTGCAAGGGCATTCGAGAACATATATGATCTGTTTAGAGCTACAACTGAATAGTTGTGGAACAGAATGTTCATGTCCAAAATGATCCTTAAATGTGGTCACATTTTTAATATGTGAATAAATGCTGCAGTGTGCGCAGCGGTAGTTACCTTTGATCTTATCTTTTTTATTGGTCCGCTCTTTGATGAAATCACTCTTTACTAACATGTCCCCTAAAGAGGGAGAACGCTTCCAACTCGCTGAAATGCCGTTTTTAAACCACAGGTTAAGATCTTCATCAGTTTTCAGAATATGTAGGTGTTTATGTAGTATACTTAGGGTTTGTTTCCATTGTGCGTGATAAGAACCGATAAATCGGATCTGATCATCCGCAAGTTTCTTCGGTTTAGGGGTTAAGAGGGTATCTCTATCTAAGTAGAGAGCACAGTGATAAGCTTTCTTAATTTGTCTATTACTGTATCCTCTTAACTTGAGGCGATCTCGTAGTTCTTGTGCCCTTGTATTGAAAATTTCAATTTGGGAACAATTGCGCCTTAAGCGGATGAATTCCCCAAAAGGTATACTTCGTTTGGTTGAGGGGAGATGGAAACTATCGTTGTGTAGTACACTGTTTGTGGCCGTCTCTTTACGAAATAGATCTGTTATAAGTTGGCCGTTGGATCCTCGTGCGATAGTGATATCCAGGAAGTCTACTTTGTTGATATCCATCTGATATGTTAGCCTAAGATTGAGATCATTATTATTCAGTTTTTGCATATATTCATCCAGAAGTTCTTTGGGACCATCCCATAATATAAAAAGATCGTCTATGTATCTTAACCAGATCTGGACGTGTTCTGTGTACAGGTTCTTGTTTTCACCCAGGGCTATTTGGTGCTCCCACCACCCCATATAGAGATTAGAGTTGGGGCACATGAAGTGCCCATTGCTGTGCCTCTCAGTTGCAAAAAGAAATTATCGTTGAATGTGAAATAATTGTGGGTTAAAACGAAATGTAAAAGTTGGATAATAAATTCATTCCTCTCTTGGGAATATTGAGATTGCATACTAAGGAAAAACCGAATTGCCTCTTCTCCTTTGTGGTGTTTGATTGATGTGTACAACGATTCAACGTCACAAGTTACCAAGTATGTAGTTTCGTTGAGCATAATATCATCCAATTTATTGAGAATGTCCATTGTGTCACGTATGTAAGATGGAAGACGATCACAAAGGACTTGATACATGCATCAACGAATTTGCTGGCAGATTCTGTCAAGTTGCCTCTCCCGGATACAATTGGCCGACCCGGTGGGTTGACTTGCCTTTTATGGATTTTAGGGAGTAGGTATAATGTTGCTATTTTCGGTTTGTCAACCTCTAAGTATTCAAATTCACGCTTGGAGACTAGTCCGTTAGCTAAAGCTTCAGAGATGATTAGATTGTAAGATGTTAAAAATTCTTTGGTGGGGTCTCCTAAAAGCTTTTTGTAGCATTTTCGGTCTGAAAGCTGTCTCATAGCTTCCCCAACATATTGCTCACTAGGCCACAATACCACGTTGCCGCCTTTATCTGATGGTTTAATTATAACGTCTTTCCACGATTTCATGTCATTAATACATTTACGTTCTTGTCTACTGATGTTAGACGCGTAAATCGTTGGTAATTTGTTTAAGTCTTTGATGACAAGTTTGGTATTTATATCTATTTGAGGACAGATATGCATGGGAGGGACAAACTTAGACTTTTTCTTTAGGTTCGATGTCCCTGTGTCCGGTGGACAGGATTTGTAAGTTGGTGTTGCTTCATTTTCTGCCAATAAATCACATAGATCCTCAAGGATCTGTTTTTCAATAACCTCTGGGTTAGATTCTTCTCTATGATAAAAAATTTTGAGTAAGATCTTTCTAGCAAAAAGATTGACATCTTTAGCTACATCAAAGAGTTCAAACGAGTTGGTTGGTGAAAAAGACAATCCTCTTTGAAGAGTTCTGTATTGATCTGAGGTAAGTGTTCTCCCTGTAAGGTTGACAATATGAGATTGATCCATTGTGTTGTGATAGATATTGGAAATAACGGTATCAGTGTTTTGATCGTCTGAAATTACTGGCGAATTGGCGATTGCGGCTTGTGATGTGACTAGTGCTAGTTGGTTTCCTTGCGTCGTCGACTGGTAGATGCCGTCGGGCGATACCCCCAAGTTTCTCTGTTGCGAAGGGTTCTGTATTGGGTCATGGGCGGACCATACTCTCCCTCGTCTTGTTCCTTGGTCTTGTCTCTCCGGCTCCATGTCGGATCCGGTGGATAACCTCGTCTTCGTCCCCTGTCTAAAAAAGACACTTGCTGGTAATCTCTCCTATTAATCATATTGGTGTTGGAACTGTCTGATTCTTCGGGTGCAGATGATTCATAATCGGATGATGACATTCTGAGAGAATAGTTTCTTTTTGGTTGTCTAGTTCTGTAATTATAATGTTTGTCCTTGTGGTTCCAGTTGAAAACTTGTCCAGTTGAAAACTTGTCCACCGGATCTGACATGGAGCCGGAGAGACAAGACCAAGGAACAAGACGAGGGAGAGTTCTTTCAATTCCACAAATCTGACCCTACACTATTGCAATGTTGGATGGTCCAACAAATCTCTCTTGGAATAAGAGGAGGCAACTTGGAGAACGCACTCCTGAAAGCAGAGAGCAAATGGATCTTTCTTTTTAATTCTATGGCTCCTTCAGGTCTCAACGAGGCCATCAATTACACCGTATTCCTCTAATCAACTTTCCTTTTGTATTCTCTATTTCAGGTCAGCCTTGCCACCTCTTCATATCACCTACCTGAGAGTCTTTCTCTCACATTCTTTACCTCAAGTCAGTCTCACTACTCTTATACTTCTCTTTTCAGAGAGTTTCATTTTCACATAGTACATTAGGTCATTTATCAATATTTACATATATCTTATTTTATTTTTTCCCTTTTATGTTGCTAGTACTTGTGCTTTTTACCCTCTTTTTCTCACCATACTCCGTCATCAACCTATTTGATCCTTGTCATCTTCCTCCTACACCTCCTGTGACACTTTACACTATTTTGACACCTTCAATTCCCCTCTCTTTTATGACAATAAACAAGATATATATAATCCCCAACTATAAATAGTTGAAAGTATTTATGGAATGTCAATTAGAAACTACTGTTTATTTTTATTTAATTTACATTTCTTTCCGTGGTTGCCCCTTTAAGGACTAACACTACCTGTAAGGGGTTAATAGTACCCCTGTTTAGGTATATATAGCAGGTGCAAGTGATAGTACCATAGCCCCAGTAGAAGCTCTCAATTGCGAAACGCGCGTTGGGCGATTACTGAGCGCACACGCGACCTTTGTTTGGCTTACACAGCCAGGTCGCGTTTTAGCGCAGGCACGCGCACGTCTGGCTGACGTCGGTCGCGCTTTTCACTCGCACCCGCCACGAACGGGCGACGGAGCGTCTTAGCACGCCAGCACTTGGCGCGGAGCACAGCAACACTGCTAAAATTGACATACTGGCCAAGTTTACATTTAGAGACCTGGGACCTCCACAACAGTGAGTACAATATATTATTATATGTACACTAGCACATCAGTTGCTTTAAGATCATTTATACCACTGAATGTACATGTACTCACTGCTGTGCCTGTCCCAGGTTGGGTGATTCCAGAGTAGATATTTTACCTAGATATAGGGGTTCTCATTCACTCCTCCCTAGCACTCCCAGGATTATTATCCCTTTGTTTGCAGCCCCATTATTGCTCATACAATATAACCCTATTGAAGTTTTGTGAGATTTCAACATTTGCCAACAAGTCCTTGTTTAGAGGTTTGAGACCTGGGACCCTTATTATTCTCAGTATCCTATGTACTATTGTATAGACTGATAGACAGATTGTTTTTTCTGCAAGCATTTATTATTTCGCCTGTTCTGGATATCCCCGTTGTATGCAGGGGTTCTCACACCCAGTCTTTTTTCCAGTATTCAATTACTATCTTATTTTATCAAGAATTTGGGGTCCTGTGTTCAGGACACTTTTCCCAATTCTTCTTTTTTTAGTCCTCTATGCACGTCACTTTTTTATGTTACTATTAAAGGTTAAGTTTTACCTTCTACACATCTATTTACACCTGCCCAGCTATGATTTGGTATGTCCTTGACCTTTCTCTTGATTGTTACATTGTCACAATCTAGTGGTCAAACCTATGAGCTGTGGGTATCTCTTTACCCTCCCTCCAATTTTGGACCAATTGTGTTATTCATTTGAATATTATTAGTTGCCGCTTTTTTCTCCATATTGTTTTGTATTCTATTACTAGCATATTTACACGTAAGAGTTACACATAATAAAGATGTTATTTGACCAGGGCCTAAGAAATATCTCGCATTTATATAATAAAGGCAATCTCCTTATTATACATGAATTACAGCAAAAACCGGAGCTAAAAAAACTAAATTGGTTAAATTACGAAAGTCTCAAGCAAAACTTGTTGGAGAGAGGGTACATATTTTCAGGGATGAATATCCCGACTAAATTAGAAGAACTCATTCTAAAAGGAGAAATGTCACATATCATCTCTTAAGTGTGGTAGAATCATTGATGACCTCACCCCCTTTACTAAAAGCCCAGGGGTTAAAGGCAGGGAAATGGATCTAGGGATCAGCTTAGAAGAAACAAGCTGGAGGGATATTCTTAAAACCACAAAAAATCCTCTGTTAATGCATCATACACAGAGCTGTACTTTGAAATTATTCATAGATGGCATCTAACACCAGTTAAAATGGGGAAAATCAACTTAGAAGAATCAGATCGTTGTTGGAAACTATGTGGCTCACGAGGGACCGACTACCATATCTGGTGGGAATGCATTAAAATACAGAAGTGGTGGCTAGATATTTCCCAATTAATATCCAAGTTGCTTGATAAACAAATTATTTGGTCTCCTCAAGTAGCCATTCTCCACATGAATTTAGAGAAACTACCTCCTATAGAGAGATACTTGACATGCCACATTCTTTTGGTGGCTAAGTACCTTATAGCAAAATATTGGAAGCAACCCACGATTCCAACAATTAGTGAACTGTGTAACCATGTTCATATAAATAGAGAATTGATGAATAATCGTAATGGTATCTTATCGGAGTGTTATGCCCGTCATTTTAGTTGGTTGAAATAGGACTGTTATATGGAGTCTCTATAATGATTTCAAGCATCTTCTTCTGTATGTAAGATGACCCCATATTAGTCACTTCAATATCACTGTGTCTAGCGCAAAATAACAAGTTAAAAAAATAAATAAAATATATATAAATAAATAAATAATAAATATAGGGCCCTATTAAATTCGAGCTGCGGATGAATTCGTATCTCGCAAAGGCCCATCGTAAGTCGATTTACGATATCCGAGTCGACTTGCGATTGACTTGCGTAATTTCGGACTACTTTGCCGAGATTTGCCTCCGATAAGCGCTACGTAGTAAGTAGCGGACAAGAATTCCTTGCGTAGACGCTCGTATCTCGCAAATTCGCTAAGTGCACAAAAAACCCACGTAAAATGGTTTACGCATTACGTACAGACAACTTAAAAATCTAAAAGTGAGTTTAACAGAGGAAAAGCATGGAAGGCCATTACAATTGATTTAACCATCCCCTCCCCCCACCAAAGCCAAGGCATTATACAACCAATTAGTTGTTACATTTTGAATGAAAAGCCATGCTGCAGCTTACATAAACCAAAATTAAAGACACACTACCTGATTACATAAAAACACTAAAACATCAAGAAAATGCAATATTAACCCTGTTATTTTGTATACATGTTGCTCATCACATCTACATTTGGGAACACAAATATGGGGCACATGGAGAATGTGAATATGTCCTGTTCAGTCTTTCGGTCGGGTCCGACTCTGACCCTCTGTCACTGCTTTCTTACAAGGTTCCTATGCCGGTGAGACCGGAGTGGGTTGTCAGTTCCTTCCCCAGTGGTTTGGGATTTGGCCCTGCATTCAGCTTTCCCTCTCACCCCCACAATGACCCTTAATAAGATAGCTCACAGCTTCATTGAAATACACAATACCTCTTGTTTGGTCTTTCGGTCGGGTCCCACTCTGACCCTCTGGCACTGCTTTCTTACAAGGTTCCTATGCCGGTGAGACCGGAGTGGGTTGTCAGTTCCTTCCCCAGTGGTTTGGGATTTGGCCCTGCATTCAGCTTTCCCTCTCACCCCCACAATGACCCTTAATAAGATAGCTCACAGCTTCATTGAAATACACAATACCTCTTGTTTGGTCTTTCGGTCGGGTCCCACTCTAACCCTCTGGCACTGCTTTCTTACAAGGTTCCTATGCCGGTGAGACCGGAGTGGGTTGTCAGTTCCTTCCCCAGTGGTTTGGGATTTGGCCCTGCATTCAGCTTTCCCTCTCACCCCCACAATGACCCTTAATAAGATAGCTCACAGCTTCATTGAAATACACAATACCTCTTGTTTGGTCTTTCGGTCGGGTCCCACTCTGACCCTCTGGCACTGCTTTCTTACAAGGTTCCTATGCCGGTGAGACCGGAGTGGATTGTCAGTTCTGCTGTCACTCTCCCACCCACAAGCGCAGCAAACACACACAGAAGGTTTGCAGAGGCACAATGAGCACCAGCCAACTCACCTCCATCAGGGGTAATTGCCACTTCTCTTATCCAAGGAAGTCCCACGACATTGCTGGTGGCCATGTGCCAAGATGACCATTCATTCCCATTTGGTGACCTCCCATTATGTTCTGCTATTCATCAATTTACATTAGTTTCGATTGCTAAGTGATGTTGGGGAAGTGCGTGTGAGAGCAGAATTGACAGACAAATCAATAATCACTGGAGAAGGAACTGACAACCCACTGCAGTATCACCTATCATCACCCTTTTAGGCCCACAGGGGAATGTTCCTACTCCCCATTCCCGCAAATTGTACTTGGCCTGTGCATTAACCCTTTATTATGCATAGATTGTAGATCACTTAGATGCATTATATGATATCTAATGCTATTAGGACTATTATTCCTCTTAGTATGTATGGATCTATTGCAGGTTAACTAGTGCTCATTAGTTTACAGCTATAGTAATGTGACACTAATGTGATGCATGTGGATGTCCCCTAACCCCAACCATTGAAAACACACCGACATGGGAAGAACAGAATAACACAGCTTTATTTTTGGACACAGACCACAATCAGCAGTGGTCAAGACTGTGCATTCACAGAACGGTATAACAAAACTTTATTTGTGGACACAGACCACAATCAGCAGTGGTCAAGACTGTGCATTAATATCATGGGTGTGGTGTGGGCGGGTCCCGAGAGAGCAAGGGGCTAAATTAAAAAAAGGGGATACCTACAGGGGTCAATCTAATAGTCTAGAATAAGCATGATGCATAGCACCTACCAGGGTCACATGCTGCAACCGGAACCAGAAATCTCTCCATTTAACTGAAGAAACCATTAGAGTGCACGGCACTTACAACTTGTCTGGATCTGTTCAATTGAACAAATGATTCAACCTCTGGACTGTGTAATCCAATCCAGTTTCACACATACAGTATGGTGTGTGAAATTGCCCACAAAAATGAATGGTCCACAAAATACAAAAAAGGCGGAGGAGGCTAAAAAAAAATAATGACAATGCATGTACAGTAAAGTGCTAAATACTGTACCAATATACCAACTCACCTGATTCCCATCTGCAAGCATTACTAACTATTAGCTAGGTCTATGGATAATGAGTAATATGGGCAAATACCCATTAATATGGACAGGACACAAAGGTCAGCAGCCACATTGACTGTTTCTTACTTCAGACCCAAGGATCTGTTCTCAGACCGATATTGAGGTCAGGATCACATGCTTTATTAGTGCATATATTAATGCTGGCTGTCATTAACATGCCATTGTGAGACTTTGCAAGTCCACCGCCATAGCGGTATTAGTCTACATTTCAGCTAACAACAATCATGTCTGAGATATCTGGCAATATGATAGCTTTAAGATTGTGGGAGCTACATGTTAAGGAGGGGGCTGTCATTGGAGTAATGTCTACCTGAGAGGCACTTGTAAAACCTTACGCCTCATATAATTCCTCCACTATGCTTGCAGATGCAGGAGATGCCTTCATGGGCCTGAATTGTACCTAAAACAAATGGAAAGAAAAACATAAAGAGAAAACATAAAATCTAAGGGCCTAAAAAAAAAGGGGACTGCAGCATCCCTTTCCAACAGCATTCCCAAGTGACCATCAATTGGTGGCATGCTCAACCG
This sequence comes from Discoglossus pictus, assembly GCA_027410445.1. Taxonomy (NCBI): domain Eukaryota; kingdom Metazoa; phylum Chordata; class Amphibia; order Anura; family Alytidae; genus Discoglossus; species Discoglossus pictus. Next base: position 34,383,714 of record CM050164.1, read on the forward strand.
AACCCTACGTGTCCACAGAGAAGAGGATCATGGACCATGTGATGGGAGGTAGCCATCTGCATACAAAATGTCACCATCACATAGGCAAAGATCCAAAACTCTGTAGCCAGGCTAGATGAGGTCAGCATTGTGACCAATAGATTGTCACTGAGGAGTGCTGTTGAGAAGGCACAATTATGTCCACAGCCCCTAGGTCCTCCTCCGCCTGGGCACAGGACCTGCATCGTCCGCGGCCGGACGCCGTCTCCTTGGTGGTGGGGGAGCAGGAGGAGGTAGTGGCACCACGGGTGGTGGTGGCGGCGGAGGCATGGTGGAAGGAGAGGAGGGGCCAGGCTGCTGTTGGCTGGTGACCTGCCCCGTTCCCAGCAGCCTGACCAAATGCTGCTCCAGCCTCCGATGATGGCTCCTCTCCTCCCTAAAGCGCCTGTCCAGGCTGCGCCTCATGCCAGAGATGTTGGCCTCAATCCTATTCACGGCGGCCAACAACTCCAGCAGCGCAGCCTCGGTCGTTGGTGGTGGGGGCTCGGGTCCTGCTGGCAGGGCCGGGTGGGAAGATGGCGGGGACAGAGTGGGGAGGATCTGGGACCCGGCTGGAGACAGGGGCTCTGATGTTGTTGTCCCCGGTGGCTCAGAGTGTGGGGAAGGAGGAGCTGTGGCATATTCCACTCCTTCTGAGGGCCCCGGCGAGATGGCAAGTCTTTGGAGGAGGGGGACAGTCGGGCTCTGGACAGGGGGGCTGTCAACGACCACGACCTCCCCCTCCGAAGAGCCAGGGCCCTCGGATGAGCCTGTAGCCTCCTCCCCCTGAGCGGTCTCCTGCGGGGCGGGGGCTGACGGCCCCGCTCGTGGCTCATCACTGGACCCAGACCTCCTACTGGATGCTGAAATAGAGAAAAGAAAGTTACATGTCATTAGTATGCTGATCAATACATTGATATGTTTTCACTCCTAACTATCTGACATCTAGGCCTGAACATGGATGATTCTCCTAATTGCAACTCCCATTAGCTCTCATTTGCTAGATTGGATCTATTCTTTGGTTTCTTGTCTTGACCTCTCCTGGCTCCTAACACTGTCTGGATTTTGCCTGCGGTTTCACTCCTAACTATCTGACATCTAGGCCTGAACATGGATGATTCTCCTAATTGCAACTCCCATTAGCTCTCATTTGCTAGATTGGATCTATTCTTTGGTTTCTTGTCTTGACCTCTCCTGGCTCCTAACACTGTCTGGATTTTGCCTGCGGTTTCACTCCTAACTATCTGACATCTAGGCCTGAACATGGATGATTCTCCTAATTGCAACTCCCATTAGCTCTCATTTGCTAGATTGGATCTATTCTTTGGTTTCTTGTCTTGACCTCTCCTGGCTCCTAACACTGTCTGGATTTTGCCTGCGGTCTGTAACTGCATAGGCTGCATTGGGCGCACCAGTACATGGACTCTATTGCTTAATTACTCTTGGGGTGGCCAGGAATGACAGTGATTTGTCAGCTTCATGGATTTAATGATACATCCATCCATCCCTTGTTAATTCCATGGAGCTGACATGTCAGTGTCCTTGTTGGTCACCATGTGTAGTGTGTGTGATGCACATGTGGTGGCATGTTGGTGTATGTGATATTCACCTGAACTGGAGTCTGGGTCGTGCTGGGCCACCGGGGATGAAGCTCCAGCTGCGGGCGATGGTCCTAGAAAGTCCCCTGCGATCCTCTTCCACTCCTTATAGGCGACACTGTGTCCCTCCACTTCTCTGGCCATCTTCCTTTTCACCGTGGCCCTGATATCCACATATCTGTGCTTCAAGGACCTCAAGCCCCTAGGAACCGTGGACACCTCCTTCATCACTTCCACTACCTCCTTCCAAGCCTGAGCCTTAGGCCCAGGCTTCGCTTCCCTTGCCACAAGGATGACGGGCCGGTCACGGATCGCACCCAGGAGGACCATATTCTCCTGGGGCGTATAATTACGGGCCCTGCGCCTGCCCTTGCCAATAGCCCCTTGCTCTCTCGACTGTGCTGGGGGACCCTGGCCTCCCTGCACTCTTCCTGAGGCCTGTCCCTTCCCCAAACTACCCCGCCCCCTGGGAACAGGCCCCTTCCCCTCTGTCCCTCCTCTACAAGTGCCTCTGTCTCCCTCCTCCTCCTCCTCCTCCTCCCCCCCCCCCCTCTGGGGACCACTCCTCCTCCTCCAGGGACACCTCCTCCTCTGGGGACACCTCCTCCTCTGGGGACACCTCCTCCACCCCCTCCAGGGACACCTCCTCCTCTGGGGACACCTCCTCCTCCGGGGACACCTCCTCCACCTCTCCTCCACCCTCCACTACACTCTCCTCACTCTCCGCTCCTCTCCTCTCCTCCTCTCTCCACCTATCTCCTCCCTCCATGCTCAAATAATACAAAAATAAGGATAACTCAAAATAAGTGTAACTGTTATATATGTGAAGGAAACAAAAGTGTATGTTCTATGTGTTTTTACTAACTGTTGGGGGATGCGGTGCAAAGGTTGGGGGGGTGGGAGGTGTGTGTTGTGTGTCCTAACGCTATGTATGTCTCTATGTGTCTTTAATCTATGTGTCAGGCAAATATGTGTTATGTGTAAATATGTGTAACTCTTACGTGTAAATATGCTAGTAATAAAATACAAAGAAATCAAAAAGAGTGCGCCTACAAATCAAAAGAACGATAAAGAAATAAAAGTATTACTGGAATGTCTGTTGGAAAGAAAAGATGTGTGTGCTATGTGTATTTAATAAGTGGTGGGGGATGGGGTGTGTTGGGGGATGGGGTGTGGTGGGGGGAATGGGTGTGTGGGGTGTGTGTCCTAACTATATATATGTCTCTATGTGTGTTATTTAATCTATGTGTCTTGCAAATATGTGAAATCTGTAAATATGTGTAATGCTTAAATGGAAGGACTTATGAAATAGACAATGCAAAAAGAAAAAAATAACTACAGTAATCTCCCTCTCTCCAAAGTACTAATCAAACTCTCTCCCACCTGCTCCTGAAACTGCGTGCTAACTCCAATGGCTCTTACAACACAGTCAGCGCATGGGTTTGTATCACTCACATTTATAAGCTCATACTGTCAATCTAATTCTTAGCTCGTACGTGATTGGCTGAGAGGCGTGTCTCGCTAGGACGTCCCCTTATCAGCTTGCGAGCGCGCCAACAGACTCAGCCAATTACATACGCACGTATAGTGTCAGGCCGCCAAGTGCGTATGTAATTGGCTGAGAGTCCCAATACATACGCACTTGGCGTCCCGCGTTGGGCTTCTCAGCCAATTACATACGCACTTGGCGTCCCGCGTTGGGCTTCTCAGCCAATTACATACGCACTTGGCGTCCCGCGTTGGGCTTCTCAGCCAATTACATACGCACTTGGCGTCCCGCGTTGGGCTTCTCAGCCAATTACATACGCACTTGGCGTCCCGCGTTGGGCTTCTCAGCCAATTACATACGCACTTGGCGTCCCGCGTTGGGCTTCTCAGCCAATTACATACGCACTTGGCGTCCCGCGTTGGGACAGCCAATTACATGCGGCCAAGTGCGTATGTAATAGGTTGAGAGGCTTCTTGACCTAAAATCATCAGCTGGAATGCCATGTAAAGATCCACAGGTGACCAATGGCAAAGCAGAAATTAACGTGCCTAATACCAGATCATGCAATCAACAAGCTATATAACCCCATCCCCAACAAGTCATCAGCATGTCTGAAACAGCATGGATGATCATGAGAGAGGGATGAGGGCTAGGATGAGTGGGCGTATGAGGTTGAGACGCTTTTGTGCAGCTCAACTAGCACAGTATGAAGACCAGGAAGCAAGGTGTGTGATTGAGGGGGTGATGGGGAGTGGCAGAGAGGAATGTCTGGGAGTGAATGAGGGTGTGAGTGGTGATGTGATCCATGCTGGGGCAGAACCAAGCCAGGCAAGGGAATTACCACAGGCCATGCCTAGTATCGTGGGGGTGGATCAGGGAGGAGAGAGAGCTCCAGTAGCACAGGGACAGATGGATATAGGGCCACCTGCACCCAGGGAGGCTGACAATGTTGTCGGTGATCAGCTGCTGGGGGGAGTACAGGATGTGTTGGCTCAGGCAGAAGGGGGGGAGCCTGACCAGGAGCCTGACCAGGAGCCTGACCAGGAGCCTGACCAGGAGCCTGTGAGGAGACGGGCACCCAATGTGTACAGGGAGAGACTCACATTAGAGGGGTTAACTGATGGGGAGGTGTATGAGCGTTTTCGGCTGACCCGTGCCAGTCTTGGGGAGCTCTATGAGGTTCTCAGAGCGGACCTTGAGCCTCGCTCACGGGCAAATAGAGCCATCCCAGGAATGACACGGATGTTAGTTGCAATACACCTCCTTGCTTCTGGGAGCTTTCAGACCACCCTGAGCATAGCCGGAGGAATGTCTCAGCCAAGCCTCTCGAATTGTCTGAGTGCATTCCTCCGTGCTATTGGTCGGAGAGCTGCCAGATACATCAGTTACCCTAACACTGCTGAAGAGATCTCGAAGGTGAAGTTCGATTTCTTCCAATTAGGAGGTATCCCCAATGTGCTTGGTGCTATTGACTGTACACACGTGGCACTGATACCTCCTAGAGAGCAAGAAGCGCTGTACAGAAATCGTAAGCATTATCATTCAATCAATGTACAGGTTGTTTGCGATGCGAACATGCGCATACAAGGTGTGTTTGCAGGCTTCCCGGGAAGTGCTCACGACGCCTATATCCTGCGAGCATCCGGAATATATCACATCTTTGAGTCCGGCAGATTTCCATCCGGATGGCTACTGGGTGAGTACACATTAGTAATGGCAGTCAACCATATCTTACTATGACTGGATACAATAACACATACGGTACATCATGTTTCCCTCTATTGATCTGATGTTCACATGTGCATTACGGAGTAATACGACCAAAGCCAGAACATAATAGCTCATTGCTGGCCAGAACCCTGTGTTAGCTTGGCCAAACAGTATGCAGTTCACAACAACATATGCCAAAAACCACAATTGATTAATCATTAGGTATATGTTCTGATGCATTCCATTGTATCCTGTGACATGGACATCTCTAGTCTACATAACGTGTTGTGTGTTCTTGTATGGCCTATGTAAGTGAGATGTCTTCAGAATTCATCTGATAGAGGAGAATTAATATTGTTTGGCCAACTTTTTCTTGCCTGAATATATCCCGGAATAAACATGAATTAGCTTACCTTGAAGTTATCAAAATCTCCAAGGTCTTTTGGCATTTGCGTTTGATCGTGTACGCCCCTGGGAAATTCCACCTGAATTAGCATCACATTTACGTTCACAAGAATACACGATCACTCTTCACCTCAGACCTCTGGCATGTGCTCGTTACAAGAACTGCAACAGTGACTTCCTGCTCTCTACCAGAAGGGTCGCAATATGTACCCTGTTGTATTTCCCTTGTATCTCCGCCTCATGTAAGTGTCCTGTGGGTGTGAACATCTGGATTTTCCATTTGTTGAAATTACATTATAATTGATCTGAAGCTTCAGATAGAATCCATGTGTTAATACCCTAGTAATTATCCTATCAGATGCATCCATGATCCATCTCTCTTACATATATCTGTAACTGTGTATTAGCCACAGGGATGTGTTGATAGGTCATGATGACGATATTTGGCCATATGCTTTGTCAAACATCACAACATCCTATTCATATCAACATCATATTTTATTTACACCAGGTGATGCAGGATATGGGTGTTTGCCGTGGTTGTTGACCCCTGTGAGCAATCCCCAGACTCGGGCAGAGGCGCGGTATAATGCTGCGCATAAAACCTGCCGGAATGTAATTGAGCGTACCTTTGGTGTACTAAAGATGCGCTTCAGATGTTTACATTCCACTGGGGGGGCTCTACAATACAAGCCCCAGAAAGTTTGTCGCATCATCGTTGCCTGCTGCTGTCTGCACAATATAGCACTACAGGCCAACTGTCTGGGGGACATTGATGCGGCTCCGCTACCTGTGGAGGAAGAGCCTTTATTTCACCCTGAAGTGGATAATCTGCAGGGGTCACAACAACGTGCCCGCCTAATTCGTGAGTACTTCACATGTAAGTACATACCCAATATGCATGGAACACAGTCTAATGTATCTGGATTATGCCTAACTCCCAAATCCACCTTTATCCATCGCCCTTGTCATACAGAATTCCAACCAGTCCACAGTAGAGGAGAGTTCACTGACGTTGTCAATGTTTGTACACTGGAACAAGCCACATGATCAGTTACAGGTAAGTAAGCACACATTCCCATACACATCTTAAGTACTGACGGTTAGAAACATCAATGGCATAGATAATTTGAGTGGATTATATATCCCACTATGTCAATGTATATATGCCCCACGTTACATTGTTATCTAGTAATTTATATTGAAAAAAGACTTTAGTCCATCAGGTTCAACCTCTATAGATCTATGATCTGCAATACGCAGAATTATTGTTAATTGATCCAGAGGAAGTCACCGAAAAACAAAAAGTGAAGCTTTGCCAATTGTCTACACAGGGACGAAAAATATAACATTCCTTCCTGACCCCAGATACTGGTGATCATATTCATCCCTGGATCAATACTCCCTATCTCTTTATCCAGGATAGCCCCTAATGCCTGTTTGGTTTTGTAATGTAAAAAGATACCCAATCCCTTTTTAAAGTCACCTACAACCTCTACGGACCAGGATTGCTCACATTGTCTGATCCTGCAAAACCACATGAAATGGGATCCAAATGTGGTTGAAAAATACCATACACACATACTTTAGTCTAATTTGTGACTGTAATCCTAACATCATATTAACCTTACAGAGCTGCTGTCGTGTGTCAACTCTTCTTTAAACAACCTAGACATGGAAAAACATGACCAGCAACAGAACTGCTACATCAATGTAAGCTACATAGCGAGTATTTGTGTAATAATATGGCCACGTATGCTGAAGGACACAAATAACACATCAATCACTTTATTAATATCGACCTATCTCTTTCCAGGATACAGCAGATAGGTAAGCGGTGATAACTAATTACGATCCACAGCGCACGTGTCCTGGTGGAACAAATCACCTCGTGGATGAGCTTGGGACTGCGTCCAAGGTAAAACACCACATTTGGCTCTCCACAGATGCATTAATGTGTAATCTATGTGATATTCCTACATCATTAGCCAGATGAGTAGCTCGTTTCCTTTGTAGGGAAAGAACAGTGAAGACGTTTGTATGAAATGAGCAACATATATCGGTACAGTGGATCGAAAAGGTCTAAAGTCTACACACCCCTGTTAAAATGTCATGTTTCTGTGCTGTCAAAAAATGAGACCAAGATAAATCATTTCAGAACTTTCTCCACCTTTAATGTGACCTATAAACTGGACAACTCATTTGAAAAACAAACTATAATCAGTTAAGTAGAGTGAATAAAAAATCAAAAAAGAAAATCACAAGGTTGCATAAGTATGCACACCCCTAAACTAATACTTTGTTGAAGCACCTTGTGATTTTATTACAGCACTCAGTCTTTTTGGGTATGAGTCTATCCGCATCGCACATTGTGACTTTGCAAGATTTGCCCACTCTTCTTTGCAAAAACACTTCAGATCTGTCAGATTGCGAATCCATCTCCTGTGCACAGCCCTCTTCAGATCACCCCACAGGGATTTTGGTCTGGGCTCTGGCTGTGCCATTCCCAAACTTTAATCTACTTCTGGTGAAGCTATTCCTTTGTTAATTTGGATGTATGCTTTGGGTCGTTGTCAAGCTGAAAGATGAAGTTCCTCTTCATGTTCAGCTTTCTAGCAGAAGCCTAAAGGTTTTGTGCCAATATTGACTGGTATTTGGAACTGGTCCTAATTCCCTCTATCTTAACTAAGGTTCCAGCTGCAGAAAAACAGCCCCAAAGCATGATGCTGCCACCACCATGCGTCACTGTGGGTATGGTGTTCTTTTGGTGATGTGCAGTGTTGTTTTTGCGCCAAACATATCTTTTGGAATTATGGGCAAAATGTTCAACCTTGGTTTCATCAGACCAGAACACCTTTTCCCACATGCTTTTGGGAGACTTCAGATGTTTTTTTTTTTTGGAAAAATGCAGCCTGGCTTTGATGTTTTGCTTTGTAAGAAAAGGCTTTCATCTTGCCACTCTACCCCATACGCCAGACATATGAAGAATACGGGAGATTGTTGTCACATGTACCACACAGCCAGTACTTGCCAGATATTCCTGCAGTTCCTTTAATGTTGCTGTCGGCCCTCTTGGTAGCCTCCCAGACCAGTTTTCTTTAGGTCTTTTCCTCCATTTTGGAGGGAGCTCCAGTTCTTGGTAATGTCACTGTTGTGCCATATTTTTTACGCTGTCTTCCATGGTATATCTAATGCCTTGGAAATTCTTTTGTACCCTTCTCCTAACTGATACCTTTTAACAATGAGATCCCTCTGATGCTTTGGAAGCTCTCTGTGAACCATGGCTTTTGCTGTGGGATGCGACTAAGAACATTTCAGGAAAGACCAACTAGAGCAGCTTAACTTAATTTTGGGTTAATCAGAGGCACTTTAAATGATGGCAGGTGTATGCTGACTCCTATTTAACATGATTTGGAATGTGATTGCTTCATTCTGAACACAGCTACATCCCCAGTTATAAGAGGGTGTGCAGACTTATGCAACCACATTAGTTTTCTTTCATATTTTCTTCCCTCCACCTTACAGATTTCAGTTTGTTTGACAATTGAGTTGTCCAGTTTTTGTCACATTAAAGGTGGATATAGTTCTGAAATGATTTTTCATTGGCTAATTTGTTTACAGGAGTGTGTAGACTTTTTATAACCACTGTAAGTGACGAAGTAAGCGCTCTGGGAGCATGTGCAATGTAAATCTTGACATGTTCCTTTTATGTTTCAGATCGCAAAGATTAGTCCCTTTCCACGGTCAGAACAAGGAATGATGAGCATTCCCACGTTCCAGGACTATGCTATTGTCACATTGCATCATGTATGTTCAGATGTCAGTCATCATGTGTTGCATCGGGTGTGATATCACATCCTCTACATCGCTTTAGATGTACCTATTGCTTTAGATCTGCCATTCTCTCCTCTACTTGGACTATTGTGAAGCCTGTATCATACTTCCTTCCAGATCTCTTCCTCAGTGCTGATGTGATCCTCCCTGTACATATGGGGAACAGTAACTCTAGCCTTGGAACATAACTGTTAATGAGGTTCCATTTACCTTCAGTTATGAATATGCAACAGCAGATAATAGAGATGCTCATTCACAGAACAGAATACACCTCGAACTGGCCAGTTGGTTGGTAGTTCTGCTAACACCTGAAATTATTTGGAACACACTGATATGGTCCTGGTCATGTTTCCATCTGAGTGTCCAAACTTATGTATGTAGAGTCTTCTCTCATAGTGCCATTTCCAGTGACATGACCTACGGGGGTTCTAACATTGACTGATTGAGCACTTCTACCTCTGCAGTTGCATAGGAGTGTGTGTTGCGCGCACACACAAGACTACAGATTACTTCTCCCCATGAGCATATCTCCTTCTGTATTGTTGGTTTTGAATATTGAATGTTAGCCTGATATATTTAAGAATATAACTGATATTGCCTCACGTTGGCTGATGCACTGTATCTCCCCCCCTCAACTGATCATCTATACCAATGTCACCCCCCCCGCGTGCATTCTGGCCCCATGTCCCTATTTCCGTGTGTTACTGGAACTCTGTATCCTACCCACCTCCACCATGATACTGAGCATGCCTGTGGTAATTTGTCACTGTGTGGCTTTGTGAACAATTAAACCGTTTTTTTTTCACTCAATGTTTGTGTAATCCTGTATATTTACCATGTAACAATTCAATTCCCCTGAAAGTCAGATGTGCTCATCACCATCAGTTAGTGGTGTAGCTATTCGGGGCAATCTGCGTTGACATTACTACATAATCATGAATGTCGATTCATATCATTCAAGTTGAGCCCTTCAAGTCACTATATACAACCCTGCAGGTCTCTAGACCTGATTTCAGAATTCCCACCCCTCCAACTTGCACCTACATGTATATTGGCAAGGGCCAGATTAATGTAGCATATGTATCTATGTAAACACACACAGATATATGTATTTAACAATGACACTTCATTCTCTCTGTATTGTCGCAACTAGAAAGCATGATATGGTACAAACACACAGAAACAGTGATAACAGTATAACAATCATACTTTATTGCATACACAGAGTACAAACAGAAATAGACAGGAATGTGCATTAATATCATGTGTGTGTTGTGAAGAGATCCTAGTATGGCAAGGGGCTGTGGCAAATCTGAGGACATCTGAAGAGGAAACAGACAACATCATCAGGGTAATGCATAGCATCTCCTAGGGTCACATGTGGTCAGGACCCCACAGTAACCAACAGCATATAACACGACATCTAATCAACATAACCATTAATGCGCATACAACAACCATATGGTTGCCAGAATAAACAGACACTATAAAACAGGGATCATGTCATACTAAGCGATTTCACACACAGTGTGAATTGGTCAATAGATGATATGAATCTGGAAAACAGAGGTAGGAGGTGTTAGAACAATCATAAGCTGTTATTAGAGTACATTGTTTTTGCTTTTGACACTACTCTAAACCAACTAACATGAACATCATCTCCGAGCAGTAAGAACCATATGTATTCTATCCTGTTCAGTCAGCCTTCCAGGAAGATGCTTAGGATGTGGAATACGACAAGGCATGCTTCACTGTGAACACAATCCTTCAGCAAAATGTACTATCACTATCTATGTGGAATAGTTGTGCCATGCTGATATCACATCTCACTTCTAAATGGGTGGTACCAAGGCCAGACAGATTACACTGTTCACATTACCCCTAAACACATGCACATTGATCATGAAGTCAAACCCTTGAAATTGCCACTTTGGTTTGGATGACATGAAAAAACTGAAGCCAATTTCATAATGTTAACGGGATGGAATGCTATAAACTTATGTGGAATTGCTGGTTTGGATTAGCAGATAGTAATGGGACTGTGCAACTCGATAGCCTGGACACTGATCATTATAATGGAAGATCACACAGTCATGTTTCTTAGTGAAAAGATATGGAGTCATATATTTAATTTCAGAGCCATCTGCAGTGGGGAATAATCCTGATAGAATGCCCGTTGGGAACTGGGTTGAGCGTTTACTCACATGATGGTATTGTACTGCTCGAAGATGAAGAAAATGTCTTCATAGTTGTGTGATTTGGCTATTAACACCTACAAAGACAAAAACAATGTCTCATTCCGAACAATATTATGATTAAATACAGCATTTAAGCTCAAGGTCAATCCACATTGAACATCAATTGTTAAAATGTTCAACATAACCAGACATGTACACACTCTGTAGCCAATATTATGTCAACATGTATAACAATCTGTATTCTGTGAGGAGTGGTCAGGAGGCCCTCTCGGATGGTCCTAACACCTCCTACTCCGAGTTAGCGGCCCCCCACCGTCTGTGCCCGCGGCCCGTCTCCCTCTTCCACGCCTTGGTGTGGGATCAGGGGGTGCCACTACAGCAGGTGGCTGGGGTTCATGGGTGGGCGATGTCTGAGATGAGGAGGCAGACATTTCAGGTTGAGATTGGACCACCGAAGGCTGGAGAGGTATGGGCTGCCGACGGAGATTACGCAATAATGCGCGTCTCTCCCGGCTTGCGCGTTCCTCATATCTCTCCATCCTTCGGTTGTGCCTCCTCATCTCAGCATATATGGCCCGTGTGGTGGCTGAGATGACCCGATTTCCAGCCAGGATGGCCCTGCTAACTGCCAATTGATTAGCACTGATGGCCAGCATTTGACTTGAGAGCTGGCTTTGGGCCTGGTCCTCTTCATCAATGTGGGACATTATGTTCCGTAATTGGGCAGGGAGATGTGGCAGAGGACCTGGAGGTCTGGCGGCTTGGCGGCCGGCGACTCCGCGGCCGGCGACTCCGCGGCCGGCGACTCCGCGGCCGGCGACTCCGCGGCACTTCCTCCCGGTGCACTTGTGGCCGGTGCACCTCCTCCCGGGGCACTTGGGGCCGGTGCACTTGTGGCCGGTGCACCTCCTCCCGGGGCACTTGGGGCCGGTGCACTTGTGGCCGGGGCACTTCCTCCCGGGGCACTTCCTCCCGGGGCACCTCCTCCCGGGGTACCTCCTCCCGGGGCACTTGGGGCCGGTGCACTTCCTCCCGGGGCACTTGGGGCCGGGGCACTTCCTCCCGGGGCACTTCCTCCCGGGGCACCTCCTCCCGGGGCACTTCCTCCCGGGGCACCTCCTCCCGGGGTACCTCCTCCCGGGGCACTTGGGGCCGGTGCACTTGTGGCCGGGGCACTTGGGGCCGGTGCACTTGTGGCCGGTGCACTTGTGGCCGGGGCACTTCCTCCCGGGGCACTTCCTCCCGGGGCACCTCCTGCCGGGGCACCTCCTCCTGGGGCCCATGGTGGAGCCCAGGCTGAGTGCGGTGCCCCGTATGTCGGGGGAGCACAGTATGAGGGCTGTGCCCAGGGTGAGGGCTGTGCCCAGGGTGAGGGCTGTGCCCAGGGTGAGGGCTGTGCCCAGGGTGAGGGCTGTGCCCAGGGTGAGGGTGGAGCACCAGATGAGGGAGGAGCCCAGGATGAGGGAGGAGCCCAGGATGAGGGAGGAGCCCAGGATGAGGGAGGAGCCCAGGATGAGGGTGGAGCCGCTGAGGGTGGAGCCGCTGAGGGTGGAGCCGCTGAGGGTGGAGCCGCTGAGGGTGGAGCCGCTGAGAGAGGCACAGGATGGTGTGGCTGGTGCAGGCCCTGAGGTGGCCACGCCGAAGAGGGCCCGGGCATCACTTCCCGCTCCGTATGAGCAAGTGATGTGGATGGTCCCGGGCCCTCCTGAATGTCCTGGGCCACTTCAGCTCTTCCTGCCTCCTCCTCTTCTGAATCTGTGGATACTGCAATGGAATAAACATATATTTCAGTTGGTTGCCATACACAATTGCCAGCTATGCATTTACATATCATTGACATCATGGTCACCTGTGAGCGACTGTGGTGCTTGTGTTACACAGATGAGCCACGGGCTGCATAATGAGCATTGTGGATCATGGCTCATATGAATGTGTACTGCATGTGCCTCAGACACGTGCTCTGCTGCATCTGCTGTGCAGTGTGTGAGACTGACCAATCTGACCAGTTTCCAGCAATGGTTGTTAATATGCAGCTGAGACATGGGCCAGGTTAGGACAGTATATGACACACATGCAGTGCTACAGAGTCTGTATCCACATATGCCACACAGGCAAATTTTTATTCTCGATCGCAGTGGAGGCCAAAGTCAGGCCTGCAGTTGTGGATAGCCATGCTGCACCCAGCTGAGAATATCATTCTCCAAGTCATTAAGTCTAATTGACTCATCTGTTCACATAAAGGAAATCCACATATACAGGCCTGTGCGCAGCACAGCAAGTTTGACTTTGGACACCCTGCTCTATTGCAATTAATCTGGATATAATTAGAAATTGACATATCAGGGAGACAAATTATGAACATGATAGGTTTGCTACCAGGTCTGAAATGGTTATTGTCGCCCCATAAATTTTTAGTCAACCATAGGGCTTACAGTGCTATTGGATGTGAATTATCCCAGTGTGTGGGCAGGGGTGTAGGAGGCCATATAATTCTTGAGCAAGGGTGGGCAGGTTCGGGCCTGGAGGGCCACACAGGTGAGCCAATCGCCTTTTCAGTCATCCTGATTGTCTCACCTGTGCCCAAAAAGGATATCCTGAAAGTCCGACATGTATGTGGCCCTCCTTACCCACCCCTGTTCTAGAGGGATACAGCTCATTATATACAACAGCCAGAACACAAGCCTATTTATACATACATACATACATACAGCATGATATCCTGAAAGTCCGGCATGTATGTGGCCCTCCTTACCCACCCCTGTTCTAGAGGGATACAGCTCATTATATACAACAGCCAGAACACAAGCCTATTTATACATACATACATACATACAGCATGATATCCTGAAAGTCCGGCATGTATGTGGCCCTCCTTACCCACCCCTGTTCTAGAGGGATACAGCTCATTATATACAACAGCCAGAACACAAGCCTATTTATACATACATACATACATACAGCATGATATCCTGAAAGTCCGGCATGTATGTGGCCCTCCTTACCCACCCCTGTTCTAGAGGGATACAGCTCATTATATACAACAGCCAGAACACAAGCCTATTTATACATACATACATACATACAGCATGTTATCTGCAGGCTTTTAGCCAGCCCATCCCCCCACAATCTCAGCCAACCATGTGTGTGATATGATACTCACGTTGCAGGGTGTTAGCACAATCTGTGTCCATCTGCCCTGGTATTCCCACCACAGATTCAGAAGGGATGAAGCGCATCACTGTCCTCTCCCATTCCTTGTAAACAAAAGGGACCGCGGGCCCACCACCAGTCTGACGTGCTGCTGCTGCCTCATCGGACATCCTTCTTTTCACCGCCATCTTTAAATCATCAAATTTGTGCCGCACTAACCTCCAGTCCCTATTAGTAACCCCTACTGCCGACACAGCTCTGGCAATTTGGGACCAGGCCTGCTGCCTCTGGCTGGCATTAATGTCTCTGCCACCACATATAATTCCCTGGCGGGCACAGATTTCCCTGAGGAGAACCTGGATCTCCTCTGGGCTGTAATTGGGGGCCCTGGGCCTTGCCACAACCCGTTGCCTTACAGACGGTGCCTGGTCTTCCTCTTCTATCCCTGGGGCCGCTCCCTCATCCCCACTACTTCCCACCAAGGGATCAGGCCCCTGACCCTCTGCCCCTTCCACTAGAATTCCTAGCTCTGGGGGCACTTCCCTCCCCCCCTGCTCTCCTCCTTGCTCTCCTCCTCCTCTCCCTCGACCTCCTCCTCCTCTCCCTCCTCCTCCTCTCCCTCCTCCTCCTCTCCCTCCTCCTCCTCTCCCTCCTCCTCCTCCTCCTCTCCTCCTCATCCTCCTCCTCTCCTCAGATGTTCTCCTCACTCTCCTCCGCGCCTCTCTTGCCTTACCACCTCCTCTCCTCTAAACTCCTCCAAAACAAAATTAACAATAAAGCAAGATGATCTTTGTGTTGGTTTAGGAGGTAAAAAAAGATGCAAGTATTATGTGTAGTATTATGTGTGGGGGGAGGGGGGGGGGAGGTCTTGGGGGGGGGGGGGGTGTAGGTGTGCAGTGGCCTACCACTAGGTGTTGCTATGTGTACGTATTAATCTATGTGTGTGAATTATGTGATATCAGTAATTATGTGTATTGTAAACAAAGGGTTAAATTATCTGCTAGTTCAAAATTGAAATTCTCTCCTCTCTCCTCTCTCTTCTCTCTCTCCTTGCTCTCCAAAAACCCACCAACGCCTAGACCTGTGTGTCTACTTGCAAAAGCTCCAGCACAGTCAATTATGTTCTGTTTTTGGCTCCCTTTTAAAGGCATACTGCCGTCAGGTTAAGTGGTACGTATCACGTATTTCGCGCTCTTTTCCTACGCAAAGGGATCCGAGATATCGTAACTCATGCGCAAATCCTAACGTTTACGCATTCGCATCCATCGCTCGTATCTCGCAGCACTTGGAATTTAATAGCGTCGGAAATGGTTTCAATTTTCAACTACGTAGGCCTTGCGTTTTCACCTTTTATTTACGCAGCTCGAATTTAATAGGGCCCATAGTCTGGCCAGGGAGCTTTAGCAGCCTTAGTAACTTTTTGCTCCTCTCCTTTACTAACGGATCTATTGGATCCAAGAGTCGGTCGAGTTTCTTTTTTTTTCTCCAAATTTATTCTTTTTTGGTAAACAAGTACCGTGTGTCAAGATATTGAATGGTTTGATAATGATCCCACACTGAGCTTCAAATAGATGAGTGTGTATTTAGTGCCTTAACTATCTATTAAGGTACTTATTTTTTTTGCATGTCTATGTCTTAATTTGTTTCTGTATGTTTTCTAAAAACTCAATAAAATAAAAATAAAAATAAATAAAGAGTTACACATATTTACACATTACACATATTTGCCTGACACAGATTATAGACACATAGAGACATACATTGTGTTAGGACACACATCACCCCCCCCCCCCAACCTTTGCACCGCATCCCCCAACAGTTATTGAAAACACATAGAACATACGTTTTTTTTTCCATCACCTATATAACCGTTATACTTATTTTGTGTTATCCTTATTTAGTTATAATTTGAGCATGGAGGGAGGAGATAGGTGGAGAGGAGCGGAGAGTGAGGAGAGTGGAGTGGAGGGTGGAGGAGAGGTGGTTTTACTGCAGGGGGTGTCCCCAGAGAGAGAGGAGGAGGAGCGGTCCCCAGAGGGGGAGGAGGAACGGTCCCCGGAGGGGGAGGGAGATGTAGGCACTAGTAGAGGAGGGACAGAGGGGAAGGGGTCTGTTCTCAGGGGGGGGGGTAGTTTGGGGAAGGGACAGGCCTCAGGGAGAGTTCAGGGAGGCCAGGGTCCCCAAGCACAGTTGAGAGAGCAAGGGGCTATTGGCAAGGGCAGGCACAGGGCCCGTAATTATACGCCCCGGGAGAATATGGTCCTCCTGGGTGCGATCCGTGACCGGCCCGTCATCCTTGTTGCAAGGGAAGAGAAGCCTGGGTCTAAGGCTCAGGCTTGGAAGGAGGTAGAGGAATTGATGAAGGAGGTGTCCACGGTGCCTAGGGTGCTTAAAGCACCGTTATGTGGATATCAGGGCCACGGTGAAGAGGAAGATGGCCAGAGAAGCAGAAGGACACAATGTGACCTATAAGGAGTGGGAGAGGATCGCAAGGGACCTTCTGAGACCGTCGCCCGCAGCTGGAGCTTCATCCCCGGTGGCCCAGCAGGACCCAGCCTCCAGTTCAGGTGAATATCACATACACCAACTTGCCATCACATGTGCATCACACACACTACACATGTACATGGTGACCAACAAGGACACTGACATGACAGCTCCATGGAATTAACAAGGGATAGATGGAAGTGTCATTAAATCCATGAAGCTGACAAATCACTGTCATTCCTGGCCACCCCAAGAGTAATCAAGCAATAGAGTCCATGTACTGGTGTGCCCAATGCAGCCTATGTAGTTACAGACCGCAGAAAAAATACAGACAGCGTTAGGAGCCAGGAGAGGTCAAGACCGGAAACCAAAGAATAGATCAAATCTAGCAAATGATAGCTAATCTGAGTTGCAATTAGGAGAATCATCCATGTTCAGGCCTAGATGTCAGATAGTCAGGAGTGAAAACACATAAATGTATTAATCAGCATACTAATGACATGTACCTCTCTTTTCTCT
This sequence comes from Discoglossus pictus, assembly GCA_027410445.1. NCBI lineage: Eukaryota > Metazoa > Chordata > Amphibia > Anura > Alytidae > Discoglossus > Discoglossus pictus. The sequence continues at coordinate 34,401,122 of CM050164.1, forward strand.
ATTTCAGCATCCAGTAGGAGGTCTGGGTCCAGTGATGAGCCAGGAGCGGGGCCGTCAGCCCCCGCCCCGCAGGAGACCGCTCAGGGGGAGGAGGCTACAGGCTCATCAGAGGGCCCTGACTCTGAGGAGGGGGAGGTCGTGGTAGTTGCTGACAGCCCCCCTGTACAGAGCCCGACTGTCCCCCTCCTCCAAAGACTTGCCATCTCGCCGGGGCCCTCACAAGTGGTTGACTATGCCACAGCACCTCCTTCCCCACACACTGAGCCACCGGGGACCCCAACATCACAGCCCCTGTCTCCAGCGGGGTCCCAGATCCTCCCCACTCTCTCCCCGCCATCTTTTCACCTGGCCCTGCCAGCAGGACCCCTGCCCCCACCACCAACGACTAAGGCTGCTTTAGTCAGGAGAGGAGGCATCACCTGATGATGGAGCAGCACATGGTCAGGCTCCAGGGAACCGTGCAGGTCACCATCCAACAGCAGCCTGGCCCCTCCTCTCCTTCCACCATGCCTCCGCCGCCACCACCACCCGTGGTGCCACTACCCCCCCCCCGCTCTCCCACCACCAACGGTGGGGCGACGGCGTCCGGTCGTGGACGATGCGGGTCCTGTGCCCAGGCAGAGGAGGTTCTAGGGGCTGTGGAAACGATTGTGTCTTCTCAACAGCACTCCTCAGTGACAATCTATTGGTCACAATGCTGACCTAATCTAGCCTGGCTACAGAGTCTTGAATCTTCGCCTATGTGATGGTGATATTTTGTATGCAGATGGCTAGCTCACATCACATGGTCCGTGATCCTCTTCTCTGTGGACACGTAATGTTCGGTTGAATATGCCACCAATTGATGGTCACTGGGGAATGCTGTTGGGAAGGGATGCTGCAGTCCCCTTTTTTTTACGCCCTCAGGTTTTAGGTTTTCTCTTTGTTTTTCTTTCCATTTGTTTTGTTTTGGGTACAATTCAGGCCCATGAAGGCATCTCCTGCATCTGCAAGCATTGTGGAGGAATTATATGAGGCGTAAGGTTTTCCCAGTGCCTCTCAGGTAGACATTCCTTCAATGACAGCCCCCCCCCCTTAACATGTTGCTCCCACAATCTTAAAGCTATCATATAGCCAGATATCTCAGACATGATTATTGTTAGCTGAAATGTAGACTAATACCGCTATGGCGGTGAACTTGCAAAGTCTCACAATGGCATGTTAATGACAGCCGCATTATTATATGCACTAATGAAGCATGTGATCCTGACCCAATATCAGTCTGAGAACAGATCCTTGGGTCTGATGTAAGTGACAGTGAATCTAGCTGCTGACCTTTGTGTCCTCTCCATATTAATGGCTATTTGCCCATATTACTCATTATCCAGAGACCTAGCTAATAGATAGTAATGCTTGCAGATGAGAATCAGGTGAGTTGGTTTATTGGTACAGTATTTAGCACTGCACTGTACATGCATTGTCATTAGTTTTTTCTATCCTCCTCTGCCTTTTTTTTTTTTTACCATTTATTTTTGTGGGCAATTTCGCACACCACACTGTATGTGTGAAACTATTGGATTACACAGTCCAGAGGTTGAATCATCTGTTCCATTGAGCAGATCCAGACAAGTTGTAAGTGCAATGCACTCTAATGGTTTCTTCAGTTAAATGGAGTGATTTGTGATGATCCTTTTTTTCATCAGTCAGGTTGCAGCGGTGTACTCACCGTATGTGACCCTGGTAGGTGCTATTCATCATGCTTATTCTAGACTATTAGATTTACCCCTGTAGGTATCCCCTTTGTTTTATTCTAGCCCCTTGCTTTCTCAGGACCTGCCCACACCACACCCATGATATTAATACACAGTATTGACCACTGCTGATTGTGGTCTGTGTATAAAATAAAGTCACAACAACGTACATGCCTCATTCGTGAGTACTTCACATGTAAGTACATACCCAATATGAATGGAATACAGTCTAATGTATCTGGATTATGCCTAACTCCCGAATCCACCTTGATCCATCGCCCTTGTCATACAGAATTCCAACCAGTCCACAGTAAATGGGAGTTCCCTGATATAATGTATGTACACTGGAACAAGCCACACGATCGGTTACAAGTAAGCACACATTCCCATACACATCTTAAATACTGACAGTTCTAAACATCAATGGCATAGATAATTGGAGTGGATTATATATCCCACTATGTCAATGTACATATGCCCCACATTTGAATCGGAATACCTCTAAACACTATAGACCAGTATTGTTCTCATCGTATGATCCTGACAAAACGCATGAAATGCGATCAATATGTCGAAGATAAATACCATACACTCATACTTTGAAGATCAAGAACCAGTCATGATAACACAAAACAGAGTGCTCTAGGTAATTTTCTCATGATTAGCGTTTATTCAGTAGGATCAAATGTGGATCAGCAGCGAAACCCAACATGGTGGCTGCTGCTGACCGGCTGGAGAACTGACTACTACTGAAATATTGATAGGATTTTTGTGTGGTTGGGTTCGATCGTACCGCAACCCGTGTTAGCCTTAGCGCTCAAGAGATCCTATCTGCGTAATGATGACCTCAATAGAAAGACTATAATAACACAAGTTCTCAATATATAAGAGGGGCTTTCGTGTACGTTGGTCTGATGTGCAGCTATTCCCGAAAGCACTGTTTACGCCGGTGCTTTATGGATACATAAAAGAGTTTTGTTGTGGGAATGTCTGTAAAGCGCACAATCATAAGTGTATTTAACACAACGTTTCCGGCTGATGTTCTCTGTTTAAGTATATGCCGTATATGTTGGTGTTACTCCATGGTACTTAAGTCCATGTGGGGCGGTGATATTATTTAGTCTGATGCTGTGTACTTTTCGAGTGTGCGTGTCGGGGTTCCCCAAAGCACAAGTACTTCAGACCATTTTCATGGATAAAAATATATTTATTTGGTAAAAATTCCGGTTTGATTCTGGTACAGAAATCCAGTGATAAAAATCGTAAAATCAATAGATAGTAAACCAAGTTCCAGACGCGTTTCGCTGCTGTGATCTTTTGCTTCCTCAGTGACAAATAAATTCCTACAGGAGGAGATTGATAGGAGTATGCATAAGTATACATGGTCCTTAGTGTACAAATTTATAAAAAACAATACATTTGTAACAGTACAATATATTGGATAGGGATGGATCGGTGGTGGGTACAGGATTATATACATTTGTACTAATAAACTATGGCCCTTGAAGAATGGTGAAGTACTTCGGTATGTCTAGAGAAAGGATGTATGAAATCATCCTACAGGGGTATATTGACATGATTGGGCATAATTGTTTTGTACTGCGGTAATCCGACTATGGCTACATTTGACGGAAAAAATGCATTAATAGATACATATAAAGTAAAAAGTATACATGTCTATGCATAAAATCATATATACAGGGGTGGGAAAGCAGATATAGAAAAATATTCCCTTGTGAGGCATAAGATATAAAGGTATGAAATATAAAAAATAAAAGCAACACCCATATTGTTAAGCGAATAAAAATACCCGCCCTGATGTTTGTAAAATAACATAAATATGCAAATGTGTGTACACACAAACATGCCCGCACATACATATATACACACATACACACACATATATATATATACACATATATATATATATGTATATATATATATATATATATATATATATACACACATACATGTACATACACACATATGCACATATATACACACACACACACACACCCGGGAACATTTAAGCACACACGTATATATGTGTATATATGTATATATGTGTGTATGTTTATGTGTATATCCAATTCATATCAATCCTGAAATATGATCATCCCAGCAGATATGTAACGAGGATATGTGTAACGCATGAGATATAAATATGTGTTTAGTAATCAGATCTCATCTTGATGTTCAAGGCAAAATGTTTGCAGTGGCTAATTTGTGACTGTAATCCTCACATCATATTAACCTTACAGAGCTGCTGCTGTGTTTAAACTCTTCTTTCAACAACCTAGACATGGAAAAACATGAACAGCAACGGAACAACTGCTACATCAATGTGAACTACATAGTGAGTATTTGCGGAATAATATGGCCATGTATGCTGAAGGACACAAATAACACATCAATCTCTCTATTAATGTAGGCCTATCTCTCTCTTTCCAGAATACAACACATAGGTAAGCGGTGATAAATAATGACGATCCACAGCGCGCTTGTCCTGGTGGAACAAATCACCTTGTGGATGAGCTTGGGACCGCATCCAAGGTAAAACACCACATTTGGCTCTCCAAAGATGCATTAATTTGTATTCTATGTGATATTCCTACATCATTAGTCATCAGATATATCCTTCCAGATGAGTAGCACGTTTCATATGTATGGAAAGAACAATGAAGACGTATGTATGAAATGACCAGCATATATTGGTATGTGATGAAGTAGGCGCTCATGGAGCATGTGTAATGTTAATATTGACATGTTCCTTGTATGTTTGTTTCAGATCGCAAATAAGAGTCCCATTCCACAGTTCGAACAAGACATGATGATGAGCATTCCCACATTCCATGACCATGCTATTGTCATATTCAGGGGTCACCAAACTTGGTCCTGGAGGGCCGCACCCAGGCCTGGATTTGTGGATATCCTTGCTGCAAACAGGTGAGACTATTGCTTCTTCAGTCATCCTGATTGACTCACCTATGCACAAAAAGGAAATCCTCAAATCCAGGCCTGGGTGCGGCCCTCCAGGACCGAGTTTGGTGACCCCTGGTCATATTGCATCATGTATGTTCATATGCCATAGTAGATCATGCGTTGCATCAGGACTCATGATATCACATCCTCTACATAGATTTATATGGACCTATTGCTTTAGATATGCTATTCTCTCCTCTACTTGAACTATTGTGAAGCCTGTATCATACCTCCTTCCAGATCTCTTCCTCAGTGCTGATATGATCATCCCTGTACATATGGGGAATAGTAACTATAGCCTTGGAACATAACTATTAATCAGGTTCCATTTATCTTCAGTTATGCATATGCAACAGCAAGTAATAGAGATGCTCATTCAGAGAACAGAATTCACCTCAAACTGGATGGTTTGTTGTGAGTTCCGCTAACACATGAAATTAGTTTGAACACACTGATATGGTCCCAATCTGAGTGTCCAAATGTCGGTATGGAGAGTCTGCTCTCGTAGTGGATTAGCATTTACAGCAAACTAACCTATGGGGGTTCTAACATTGACTGATTAGGCACTTCTACCTCTGCAGTTGCATAGGAGTGTCTGTTGCGCATGCACACACACACACAAATACAGATTACTTCCCCCCATGAGCATAACTCCTTATCCTGTATTGTTGTTTTTGAATATTGAACGTTATCATGATATAACTGATATTGCCTCATGTTGGATGATGCACTGTATACCCCCACACTCATCTATATCAATGTCATCCCCCCTGCCTGCATTCTTTCCCTATTTCCCTGTGTTACTGGATCTCTGTATTCTACCCACCTCCACCATAATACTGAGCAGGCCTCTGGTAATTTTGCAGTGTGTCGCTCTTTGTGAAAAGTTAAACCACATTTTTCAGTCAATGTTGTTTGTGTAATCCTGGATAATGTTCACACTATGTATTTACCATGTTATAAGTACGTTACCCTTAAAGTAAACAGATGTGCTCATCATCATCATCAGTTAGGGGTGTAACTATTCTGTTCAATATGTGCTTACATTACTACATAATAATCATGAATGTAGATTCATACCATCATTCAAGTTGAGCCCTTCAAGTCATTATATACAACCCTGCAGGTCTATAGACATGACTCCTAAATTCATTTCCTCTCTATCTTGACACCTACATCTATATTGGCAAGGTACAGATTAGTGCAGTATATGTATCTCTCTAATCAAACACACATATATGTAACAATGACACATAATTCTAGCTGTATTCTGTCAATTTGTATGGCAAGGGGCTGTGGCTGTGGAAAATCAGAGGACATCTGAAGGGGAAACAGACAACATAATGAGGGTAATGCATAGCATCTACTAGGGCCACATGTGGTCATGACCCTACAGTAACCAACATCATCTAACACTCCATTTCATTAACATAACCATTAATGCGCGTACAACAACCATATAGTAGCCAGAATAAACAGACACTAGAAAACATGGATCATGTGATACTAACCGATTCCACACACAGTGTGTTTGCATACATTACTGCTGATTGGTCAATAGATGATGTGAATCTGGAAAACATAGAGAGGAGGTGTTAACATGAACGTCATCTACGAGCAGTAATAACCATACTGATTCTGTCCTGTTCAATCAGCCTTCCCGGAATATGTTGAGCATGTGTAACACAAGGCATGCTTCACTGTGCACACAATTTTTCAGCAAAAAGTTTTATCACTATCTACATGGAATAGTTGTGCCATGCTGGTATGACATCTGACTGGTATATGGGTGGTACCAAGGCCAGACAGATTACACTGTTCACATTACTCCTAAACACATGCACATTGATCATGATGTGAAACCAAGGAAATTAGCCATTTGGTTTGTACGACATGAAAGTGATATTGGTGATACAAAGTTTGGAGTCCAGTAGCCAGATCAGCAAAACTCCCTGCCAGAGATAGCCACTCGTTACCCAGGTGGTTGAGCCCCTGAGCCTTGAGTGGCTGTCTGCTCTGAAGCAGGGATGGGAGTCAGGAACAGAAGGATAAATCTTAGTGAGGCAAGCCTAGGTCAGTGGGAAGGAGAAGCAGCCAAGTCAAAAACAATCCAAGTTCAGCAACAGGTAGGAGATACAGGAACAAGCTTGATTAGAGAGTTCAGGAACCACAATAATCTGGCAAGGATACAGAGACAGGAAGTGCCTTATATAGGCCAAGAACCAGACAGCTGACCAGACACAGCTAAAGAGAGTTGTCACTGATTTCATTGCTTTAAGAGTCAAGGTATCGGATCTCAGGCAAATCTGCAAGAGGCAGGCTGGTGTACCGGTAGGGAAGAGGTTTAGCAACATGCAAACCAGGGTTCGAATCTCAGCAGAGTCAATTCCTCACATTTTCCTAATGTTAACGGGATGAAATGCTACAAAATCTTATGTAGAACTGCTGGTTTGGATTAGCCGGGACCGTGCAACTCTACAGCCAGGACACTGATCATTATAATGGAAACTCACACCAGTCATATTAATTAGTGAAGAGATATGTAGTCATATATTGCATTTCTGATTCATCTGTAGTTGTGAATGACACTGATCGAATGCCTGTTGGAAACTGGGTTAAGAGTTTACTTACATGATGGTATTGTACTGCTCGAAGATGAAGAAAATGTCTTCATAGTCTTGAGATTTGGCTATTAACACCAACAGAGACAAGAACAAGATATCAATCATAATAATATTCTGATTAACTACAACATTTCATCTCAAGGTCAATCCACATTGAACATCAATTGTTGAAATTTTAAACATAACCATACATGTACACACTCTGTAGCCAGTTAATAGTATGTCAACATCTATAACAATCAGTATTCTGTGAGGAGTGATCAGGAGGAGGCCTTCCTCAATGGTCCTAAGACCTCCTACTCCAAGTTACTGGGCCCCACCTTCCATGCCCGCGGACCATCTCCCTCTTCCACGTTGTTGTGGTGTGGGAGTGGGTGAGTGCCACTACACTGGGTGGCTGTGGATCACTTTGAGCTGGTGTTGTCTGAGTTGAGGAGGCAGACATCTTGGTTTGCGGTTGTGCATCCGAAGGCTGGAGAGGTATGGGCTGGCGTCTGAGTAGCTGCATTATTATGCGTCTCTCATGACTGGCGCGTTCCTCATATCTCTCCATCCTTCGGTTGTCCCTCCGCATCTCAGCATGGAGAGCTAGAGTGCTAGCCTGGAGGGATCTATTGCCGGCCAGGATGGAGCTGCTAAGGCAGGTCTGCATCTCTCACAATCAAAGCATCCTTTCGGCCCTTTGTTGTCGTGCCTGGTCATCTCTGTTACACTGGGCCAATATCTCACACAATTGAGTGGGTATTGGTGGCAGAGGGGCCGCAGGCGAGGACTGTCTGACTGGTGGAGGAGATGGTGACTCAGAGGGTGGCACAGCTGAAGGTTGCCCCACTGAGGGTGGTCAAAAAGAGGGTGGCATCACTGAGGTTGGCACAGCAAAGGGTGGCCACCACTGCATTGGTGGCTAGAGCAGGCCCTGAGGTGGCAGCATGTAGGCCTGGGGGTCATACCATAATGGCTGGCCCGGTGGACTGTAGGATGGGTATCCATGGGTAACGTAGGGTGGCCTAGCATAAGGGGCCACATGGTAAGTGGCAGCAAAGGGTTAGGGCATCCATGCAGTTTAGGGCCTGGGCATCACTTACCACTTCTCATAATCCACTAATGTGGATGGTCCCGGTCCCTCTTGGATGTCCTGGCCCTCCTCGTCAGGCACTCCTGCCTCCTCTTCCTCCATTGCTGGCCTTGTGGGTACTGCAATGGAATTAACATATATTTCAGTTGGTTGCCATACACAATTGACAGCTATGCGGTTCCATATCCTTGACATCATGGTCGCCTGTGATTGACTGTGGTGCTTGTGTTACACAGATGAACCACGGCCTGCATATTAAGCTTTGTTGATCATGGCTCATATGAATGTGTACTGCATGTGCATCTGACACGTGCTCTGCTGGATCTGCTGTGCAGTGTGTGAGACTGACAAATCTGTGACATGTTCAAATCTGTGACATGTTCCCAGCAATGGTTGTTAATATGCATCCAAAACATAGTCCAGGTTAGGACGGTATATGACACACATGCAGTCCTACAGAGTCTGTATCCACATATGCCGGAAACAAAGATTTGTACTTTCTATTGCAGTCGTGTCCAAAGTCAGGCCTGCACATGCTGCACCCAGCTGAGAATATCATTCTCCAAGTCATTTAGTCTAATTGACTCATCTGTGCACATAAAGGAAATCCAAATATCCATTCCTGTGCGCAGCCCAGCAGGTTTGACTTTGGACACCCTGCTCTATTGCAATCAGTCTGGATATAATTAGAAATTGTACTCAGAATCAGTTTGTGCTGTGGCCTACCACTAGATGTAGCTATATGTATGCATTAATCTATGTGTGTGAATTATGTGATATCAGTAATTATGTGTGTTGTGAATTAAGGGTTACATTCTATGATATTTCAAAAGATCAAAACTTACGGTCCTCCTTCTCTCTCGCCCACTCTTCTTTCTCACAAAAACCCACCAACGCCTATACCTGTTTGTCTACTTGCAAAAGCTACATAGTTACATAGTTACATAGTATTTAAGGTTGAAAAAAGACTTTCAGTCCATCAAGTTCAACCTTTTAAGATCTCCTCTGATCTTCAATATGCGGATTAACTGTTAATTAATTAGTTGTATATAAAAAATAAATAAATAATCAATTCCCTCCTGATCCCAGACACCGGGGACTGGACTTCTCCCTGGATCAATACTGCCTCTCTATCCATGATAACCCCGAATTCCCTTTTTAGTTAGAAATAAATCCAGTCCCCTTTTAAAGTTATCTATCGAATCCGCTGTCACCACCTCCTCTGGTAGAGAATTCCACAGATTAACCAACCTTACTGTGAAGAACCCTTTTCTTTCTTTAAGGTGGAATCTTTTTACTTCTAACCTCAAGGGATGTCCTCTTGTCAGTTGAAAACCTCTTGGCACAAAACGCTCCCTTGACAAATCTTTTTACTGACCCTGGATGTATTTATATAAGGTAATCATATCTCCTCTTAGACACCTTTTTTCTAGAGAAAATAAGTTTAATTTGGTTAGTCTTTCTTCATAACTTAGCCCCTCCATTCCCCTTATTAGTTTTGTTGCCCTCCTCTGTACCTTTTCCAGCTCTAAAATATCCTTTTTATGAAGTGGTGCCCAAAATTGTACTCCATATTCCAAATGAGGGCGTACTAGAGATTTGTATAGTGGCAGAATTATATTTGCTTCCCTGGCTTCTATACCCTTCTTAATACATGCTAATATTTTATTTGCCTTTGCAGCTGCTGCTTGGCTTTGAGCACTGTTACCTAGGTGGTTGTCCACAAGCACTCCCAAATCCCTTTCAATATCCGATACACCTAGATTTGCTCCATTAAGATTATAAATTGCATGGCTATTTTTCCTTCCCAGATGCATACGTTTACATTTAAATCTCATCTGCCATTTAGATGCCCATTCCTCAATTTTATGTAAATCCCTTTGGAGGGAAAGCACATCACTATCTGATTTAATTACCTTGCACAACTTTGTGTCATCAGCGAAAATGGAGACACCACACTCCAATCCTACCTCTAAGTCATTAATAAATATGTTAAAAAGGAGAGGACCTAATACTGAACCCTGAGGAACCCCACTTACCACATTAGTCCAATTGGAGTATGTTCCATTTACAACAACCCTTTGCTTCCTGTCTTTAAGCCAGCTCTCAATCCATGAGCAGATATTTACTGCAACTCCTGTATCTTTTAGTTTGCACAATAGTCTCCCACACGGCACTGTATCAAAAGCCTTTGTAAAATCCAAAAAGACTACAGCCACTGAGTTGCCTTGATCCAGGTTCCTACTAACCTCCTCATAGAAACTAATTAGTTTTGTTTGACATGACCTGTCCCTCATAAATCCATGTTGACTCCTACTTATAACCCTGTTCAAATAGACATATTCTTGTATATTATGCCTTATTAACACTTCTAAAAGCTTCCCCACTACAGAAGTGAGGCTCACTGGTCTATAATTCCCTGGATTTGCTCTTTCTCCCTTTTTAAATATAGGTATCACATCAGCTTTTCTCCAGTCATCTGGCAGAGACCCTGTGTTGAGTGAATCTTGAAAAATTAAATATAATGGTTTGGCTATTACAGAACCCAGTTCCCTTAGTACCCTTGGATGTATTCCATCAGGACCCGGGGCTTTATTAACATTTATTTTTTTCCAACCTCTTTTGGATTACTTCCTGTGTTAACCAATTAATTGGCAAAGGTAGTGTATCCCCATTATGTTGCCGTGTCCGAACCACTGGTACCTCCCTTGTGTATACTGAAGAAAATAACCTATTTAGCTCATCTGCCTTTTCTTGGTCACTAATAATCAGACGGCCTGTGTCACATTGTAATGTTCCTATAGCTTCCTTCCTCTCCTTCCCATTAATATACTTAAAAAATATTTTAGGGTTAGTCTACAGCACAGTCAATGATTTTCTGTTTTGAAGGCATACTGGCGTCTTGTTAAGTGTTACGTATTACGTTTTTCACACTCTTTTCACACGCAAACCTTAATTTAGAAATTGATATGCACAGCCACGCAAATCGTAAGTTATGCAAGATAGCCTCCCTCGTTCTCAAATCCTAAGGTGTACGTCCCTCGCTCGTACCTCGCAGCAGTTTGAATTTAATAGCGTCGTAAACTGTCTCATTTTTTTAAGTACGTAGACCTTGAGTTCTCACCTTGTAGTTACAGGGCTACAATTTAATAAGGCTGATTATGATTAATACAAAACCCAAGTTAATGAGAGAGTCACTTATTTATTAGATACACACTTATGACAAAAGTATAATTTCCATGAGAATTAAGTAGAGGTAGGAATTATGTAACTTAGTCACATAGACTGATGGAAAAGGGTAATTCACATTTATTTATAAATGTTTAACTTTCTCGTATAATGTATATAGATATTTTATCATTCAAAGGTTCATTCACTTGATAACTGAACACAGATATTGATGCGAGAGTAAACAGCTCACAATGAGTTAAAACTTAATTTTAGTTATATGTATACCACTACTTTTAAGCACAAGAAAGGAAAATGTGGGACACTATGATTCTGAAATTTCACAGAATACTGCCGGATGATGAGGTAATCAGAGAAAGAGAAGTCCCTCCCTCCGCTAAGGCTGCACCAGCAGTGACATTTATGCATGTCAGTATCAAAGGAAGTTTGAATGAGATTAAAGATTTTTGGGGGGAAGAAAGATTATTTAACATGCATAGATAACTTATTTTTGGAAAGAAAGGATTAGAAAGATCGGTAAATAAAAAGGAATGCAGAAGCAAAATTAACTAAAGAATGTCAGCAAATCTGATGAGCTTTAATGTTAGGGGGCTAAATTCGCCCAACAAAAGAAATTCAGTCTTCAGACTAATTAAACAAGAAAAAGCAGACATAATCCTTTTGCAGGAGACCCATTGTGAAAAAAATTTAATTTCAAACTTTGGGCAGAAAACATTTGATTAGAAATATAATTCAATGTGCAAGAAAAATTCCAGAGGGGTTTCCATATTTTTTTAATAAAAAGTTGAGAGGTGCTTTACTAATAGTTGGAGACTTTAATCTGGTCATCAACTCAGACCTCGATAGAAAAGCTCAAAGAACAATTAAAAATATGGCGCAGTTACAGAAATATTCAAAACAATTCTTAAGACTAATAAAAGATAATAATATGTATGATGTCTGGAGGGTGTTACACCCTGATCAGAGGGATTATTTCTGTTTTTCTCCGACACATAAGGTCTATTCAAGAATAGACCTTGTCCTTATGGATAGTCTAGGCATGAACAGGGTACATAAAATCGAGATAGGCCAGATAACATCAGATCACGCCCATATAATGGAGAAAATAAAATTAGATAACATGCATTATAGTAGACCTGTCTGGAAATTAGTTGATTCAATAATGGATGATGAAAAAAGGAAATTACATCTTGAAAAGGAAATTGGTACATTTTTTGAAATTAACCAACAAGTAGGTACATCCAGCAGTATGTTATGGTGTGCTTTTAGAGACTTCATTCAGGGCATTTTAAAATACAATGGACAAAACAAAGAGGCTTACCTCTACTTAAGTTATTGATTCAATTACACAAATTAGATCAAAGTAACAAAATAAATCTAAATAATACTATCACCATGGAAATTTTAAAAATTCTAAACCAGATAAATAAAATTAATTAATGTCTTTCCGATAAAGCAGTCTGGAGGATGCAACAGAATTATCATTATCATGATAACAAAATTAGCAACATCCTCGCAAATAAATAAAAATAAAAATGTAAGAACTAGATTTTAGTATTTATGGAGCGAAGGCAACTACATTTCTAATTCTAATGAGATAGCTAATACTTTCGCAAAATACTATCAAAATCTATATAATTTGTCAAACGACTGAACCTTTAATAAAACAACAAAGGAGGACATAGATACATTGTTAGAGAAAATTCAGTTGCCAAAAATATCTTGCTCAGAGATGGATGAACTGAATAGGCCAATTACGGAGTTTGAAATTATAAAAGGCATCAAGAATTTAAAAACATATACCTCACCTGGCCCTGATGGCTACACTAATGGTTTTAACAAAATATTTCACCCAATTCTGAGCAAATATATGAAAATATTGTTTAATTACTTTGTAGAGGAAGACTCAATCCTAGAAGAAATGCTGAAGGCAAATTTTAATATGATTCCTAAACCCAAATATGACATTTCTGTGAAATTACAGACCGATTTATTTAATGAACGTCGACCTGAAACTGTACGCTAAGATTCTAGCCATTAGAATAAAAAACCTGTTGGATAAACTGATCCTGAATGACCAAACCGGTTTTAATCGCAGGAAGATATGATGTAAAGGCAAAATGCTCTGGTGCTGCCACCCTATTCATGGCATTCGACGCTGAAAAAGCATTTGACCAGGTAGGGTGGGAGTACATTAAATCAACACTAGACCTAATGGGCTTTGGTAGATCCGGCTCTCATGCCATAGGAGCCTTATATTCAGCACCGTCCGCATCAGTTAGTGATAACTTCATGGTTAGCAATAGCACAAGACAGGGATGCCCTCTCTTCACCACCCTACTCACATTACTTATGGAACCACTGGCGGAGGCCATTAGGAGCTCTTTAGGCATAGGTGGTATAAGTGTGGCGGAGAGAGATCACAAGATTACTATGTTTGCGGACGATACGGTACTAACTTTATCCAGACCGACATATTCTTTACCACAGGTGATGAGAATAATTGAGCAGTTTGGTTTTGTGTCTAATAAAATAAAAAAGTTACAAGAGCAATATTTTTAAATGGGAAACAAACACTATGAAACATCTAGAAATTGTTTTCAAGGAATAAATACATTTGTAGGAAAATGTACCATAAAATACAGAGATTATAGAGAGCTGGAAGGAACTGAAACTCTCTTTTTCAGGCAGAATCTCCTGCATCAAAATGGCTATTCTCCCTAGAGTTAATTACATTTTCAGGTGTATCCCAAGTAAGTTACCAACATTGTGGGTTTCAGAAATACAGAATATCGTTGATAAATTTATCCACTCAAAGAAACATATTAGACTGAAGTTATGTCAAGACGGATTAAACAAGGTGGGATTTCATATCCCTTGCTCAGAATGTACCAAGATGCAATAATGTTAACCCACTCCTTTAAATGGCTATACCCTCAAGATAACTACTTAGCCCTTGGTACCAAATAGAAAAAGCAGCGGTTAAGAATGAGGAGTTAAGAGGTTTAATATATATTCATAATTACCCATCTTGCTATATAGCCAAAGATACATATATAGTTAAGAACATCTTGCAATCATGGAAAAGATTAAATAAAACATATAAATTACTTCCTTCTCTAAGCAGTATCATGCCAATTGAAATAGTAGCTAAATATTTTAATATACCATGGTCTAAAATTTGGACTGAGAAAGGTGTTCTAATTATAAAAGATCTGTACTTAAAAGGAGAGTTAGCAAACTTCTCTCAAATAAGAGAAAAGTCAGGAATTCATCTGCAAAACTGGTTCGCTTTTGAACAAATGAGGCATGCCATTAATTATTTTAGACCGCATGACAAATACACTGATAAGCTAACGGAACAGAATTAAGTATAATAAATCCTGATCATTCATACGTGAAATCAAACATTTTCAATATTATCTCCTCAGAAGTGGATAAAGATCTACCAAGCGGTACAAAGTCATGGGAAAGGGATATGGGTAGTCCTATAACATCTTCCAATTGGGCTAGAGCTTTAAATAACACTATTAGAACTATTAAAAATGCTGTCCAAACGGAAACGGTTACGATTAACAAATCGTACTTGGTACCAATGAAATTACTTCAGATTACCCATAAGATTAACGATAAACTGCTGGAGAGGGTGCGGATACAGCGGCAGTCAAATCCACTTATGGTGGGACTGCCCCTGTGTCAAGCCATTCTGGATAAAGTGCTATGAATTTATCTCGGAAGCAATAGGAAAGTCTGTCACTCCTGCCGCAGTGCATTGTTTTAAAATGGAAACCACAAAACCCCCCATCATGGAACGATATAATAAGTAAGGTAGATCGTTGCAGAGAACTAGAGGGACATTTTATGTCTTGTATTAACATCACAGATTGAAAATAAATGGGCAATTTGGGACACTTTACAAGTGTTGATCAAATTTACCACTGATGCCCATACATATCTCTATGTATTTCTTTGACTCTTTCTGGCTAGCAGACTTTTTCTTTCTTTTCCTATTGGTATCATGGATTCTATTCCCCGTAAAGGTTACATTGAGCTAATAGAGTGTGTATGTGGTGTGAATGAGTGTTGATTATCTGTATAGCGTAATTTAATAACTATAGTACAGATATAAGTTTAAAGCAATATATGATGTTATGCTATTCTGTATGTATGTTTAATTTGTATGTTTAAAAAAAAAAAAAGGATTAACTTTGTTAGGTTATTATAACATACTAGCGACTTGCCCGTCAAAAAATGACGGTCAATAAAATTTTAATGCTGTGAAAATCGGCATGAAATCTTTTTTTTTTGTTATTAGAGGGGCTTTTTTTGTGTATATGTATTGTTGTATGGCAATGAAATAATGAATAAATGAATATACTTTACCTATTGCTAAGTAATATATGCAGAAAGCATTGTGCTGAAAAGCTGACAATCTGTCTCTATGTTCCTGCAGCATCCACTGTAGTTTTGCACGGTTCTGGAGCTGAGGTGTAAGTGTCAGCAATGTGTGCAGTGTGTAGTGTAAATGTGGCGCGTGCGTCTTCGAGGTAAAGCTGTTAGTGTAGCTGTGTACTTCCGCATTGAGAAATGGCGCGAATGTGTACGTGTTACGCTGGTGTGTATGATTTTCCGTCCTTAGTAAAAGTGTATCTTTACCTCGTATGGCTTTATAGAAAATCCGTATGTGCTTGGTGCTGTTTTGCGTGTTGAGGGTCCTGTAGCCTCGTTTTCGTTTTTTTGCGGCAGCCATTTTTTCTCTCTCTTAGGGGATTTTCGTGTGTCTGAACTTGGACTTAAATCGAGGTGTAACTTTACTTGCAGAGGTCGTGGGTGCGACGTCTCGTATTTTTGTGTGCTAAGTCCGTACATTTCCCACGGTTCATATTGTTGATAAAGTGCCGCTTGTGTGAGTGTTTGTAACCGCGTGTGAGGCGCCGTAGAGCCTCCACCTCTGCAAATGCGGCCCCTCGCTTCGCGAGAGTCCGCATTTGCGGCCTGCAATGAGCCTTTGGCTCATTGCAGCCGATGTTAGAGCCTCCACCTTCTAATTCGTAGTTTGACAATTATAAAATGTGATTACCAGCTACTACTTAACTATACACATCATCCTAACTATATAAATACTAGCGACTTGCCCGTGAAAAATGACGGGGCAATAACATTTCAGGAGCCTCTCCTGTCATGTACATTTGGTCCTCTGAGAGAGATATATATTTCTATGTATATGTAGTGTGATGGAGTGCCA
Organism: Discoglossus pictus; assembly: GCA_027410445.1. Classification (NCBI taxonomy): domain Eukaryota; kingdom Metazoa; phylum Chordata; class Amphibia; order Anura; family Alytidae; genus Discoglossus; species Discoglossus pictus. Next base: position 34,417,967 of record CM050164.1, read on the forward strand.
TTAGGGGTCACAAGAGAGCTCTGTAAGACCTCTCCCCTGAGAATGAAAAGAGTTAAATCCAGGCAGTTATCAGAGGCTAAATGGAAGCACAGCTGTGAACTGCCTTTAAAAGCAGCAGAGAGATGGGTGGAGTCTCTCTCACTTAGGCTTGGGCCTAAGAGCCGTGAGCTGTGTGTGAAAGCCCTGGACAGCTCAGCTGCGGGGATCCTGAGAGCTGGGATTTGTGCTGGAGCGAGACAGTCAGGAAGGCTGCGGAGTTCCAGAGTTTGCGCACAGAGAAGACTTCTGTGGTATTGGAGATATTCCACTGAGATAGGATTATCTGAAGACACCATCCCTAAGAAGCCGGAAGGAATAAGGGATAAAAGGTTGGTGCCAATGCATGTTATTCTCATTGTATCCAGAGAAGGATTACAAAGGTCCCAGGGAGAAGAAGAGTGCATTGAGAGTGAGAGTAAGAGTTCCTCATTACAAGATGGTGACAAGGGCCCTATGCTTCACAAACGATTGATAGAAGCTGTAGAGGAAAAGGCAAATAAGAGACTGTTTGTTTCCTGGCCACAAGGTGGCGATATAACAAAGATAAGAGACTGTTTGTTTCCTGGCCACAAGGTGGCGATATATCACAAATAAGAGACTGTTTGCATCCTGGCCACAAGGTGGCACTCCCTGTCACAGATAAGCTGCACAGGATATAGTCAGGGTGTTCCTGAGTATAGTAAGCACGTTTATGCAGGATTTATTTTATTGCTGAATACAAGCACTGTTTTTGTTATTTTTGTGCTAACAAATAAAATAGCAGTAAAACTCAACTTTGGACAAGCCTGCTGTGTCTTCCTCCCTGTATAAAAGAGATAAGAAAGTGCAGGACGCAAACCGCGCCAGAAGGGGGCGTCCTGTTACACTGGTGGCAGTGGTGGGATTGTGAAGTGTCTGAGTGCAAGAAGACAGCCCACAGTACAGTACAGTGATGGAGGATATACTGAAGGCCTTGCTGCAACAGCAGAACCAACAGCAACTGCAGCAGCAACAGCAGGAACAGCAGCGACAAGCAGAGGAGGAAACAATCCGCATGAGAGAGGCCACAGCTGCTCATCAAGAGTTCACTAGAAAGTGGGCCATCCAGTTAGCCCAGAATGAAGCTATACTGGACAAATATAGAAAAGATTCGGCCAGAGCTAGAGCCAATGAAATTGTTTGGGAGCTGACAGAGGATGATGATATGATCATATACCTCACCATTTTTGAGAGAACAGCCATTAGGGAGGCGTGGCACAAACGGTACTGGGCCAGCCTCATTGCCCCGTATTTGACGGGCGAAGCTCAGAAAGCTTATCTGAGCTTGAATGAAGAAAAGAAAGAAAATTATGATGACCTCAAAGCTGAGATCCTTGCCAGAGTTGGAGTTACCCGGGATGTCAGAGCACAAAGAATCAGTACCCAGAAATATAAGAACAAAGAGAACCTGAGTTGTAATAAGGAGAAGTTACAGTACCGAGGGGAAGTCTCCCAATTTGGACAGGCCCCTACCTGTCTGTGGGAAAAATCTGATGATAGAAGATGGAATACCAAAGAGGAGCATGCCCATCTCTACCACAGGCCAGTGTACGGGTTCCCTGATGAGAGGATGAGGAAAGACTCCCAGAATGAACAGAAGGCGTACTTTACAGCCAGCATAAAGGCGCTGGGGGTGCAACAAGCTAGCCGGAGAAGTGCTCCTATACTTCAACCACACGAGAAAGGTGCGACTGGCATGACAAGGAGAGATTTCCATGCAAATATTATGGACACCCCATTGGAGCTTGGCGTTGAGAAGTCATTTGGTGATATTGTCAAAGATAGACAAGCAAGGAACTGGCGGGCTGACAGAGGAGCCACCACAGAGACGGCAGGAGCCGCCACAGAGACGGCAGGAGCCGCCACAGAGACGGCAGGAGCCGCCACAGAGACGGCAGGAGCCGCCACAGAGACGGCAGGAGCCGCCACAGAGACGGCAGGAGCCGCCACAGAGACGGCAGGAGCTGCTGATGAGAATGCAGAGTGCACAAAAGAAACTGCAGAGACAGTAACAGATATTGCTGAGAAAGCAAAAGAGCCTGCTAGTGCAGACAGAATGGCCTTAGAGGAGGAGAAACCGCATTCTTTAAGGCTCCCAGGACAATTTAAAGTCAAGATTGAGGAGCTTCAGATGAGAGAGCAGGAGATGAAGAAAGAAATGGAATCTGTTATCCAGTCCCACAACAGGAAGGTTCAAGAGTTGCACAAGCAGCTACATGAAATGGAAGCAGAGAAAAATGTCTGCATGGATAACTTCTCACGTCAGAAGAGTGAGCTGGAATACAGTCGTGAGAAAGAGGAGAGACTGATTCTGGAACTGGAGACAGCAGCACACACAGTAAAAAGACTGGAAGAAGATATCGAATCGGAAAGAGCAGCCCATCGGGAGTCTAAGTTTAACTCTGAAGTTATCCAGTTGCGGATCCTGGACCTTGAGTCTTCACTTCAAGTGGAAAAGGCCAGCTGCTCGCAAAATGCATCTAACTTAGAGATGATAAAAAAACAGTTCAGAGAAGTGGAAGCTGCTTATAACAGAGAGAAGAAACGGGCTGACCGCAATGCAGAAAAACTCAAGGAGTACACACTGTCACAGACAGGACATATGACGCAGAGCATGGAGATGTGTCATACCAAACCAGACCAGCGAGAGGTAAAGATGATACAAGACTATATTCCTGAATGGCGGAGGATGCCTGCATTTGAGGACTACAGAGTGTCTTACATGAATGAGAAACTGATGCCTATTTGGGAGCAGAGGAAGAATCCTCCCAAGTCTAAGCTGGAAAACATGGGGGACATCCTGAAGATGGAAGGATTGACCCAGGAAGTAGCTGAAATCACTGCTAGGTGTACAGCCCTCCAAGTACAGATCACCAAGCTAGAACAAGAGAAGAGCTCCACCAATGCAGAACTAGAAACCCAGAGAGCCCGGTTTGATTCTGAGAAACTGCAGCTACAGGGAATAATTACCAATATGCAGACATCCCTTTCAGAGAACACTGTACAGAAGGAGAGACAAGACCAAGCGGCGTAAACTCAAGAGGAGCAGCTGATTTGTCAAATAACCACATTGAAACTGGAAATCTCCAAGCTGAAAACAGTATTAACGCAAAAGGACAAGGAGCTTGAGGGACTCCAATATCGGGTGGAAGACGAGAAGAGGCAGAAGGAGCAGGTGATTGAAGACATGCAAAAAAAATGAAGAGTCATCAAGACAAAACATAGCTGGACTCAACCACCAAGTAGACAATCTAAGCAGTATATTGAAGCAAACTGAGGACAAGCTAACAAAGTTCACCAGAAAACTGGAGAGCAAGGCCCAGCAGATGGTTCAGTTAATGGAAGAGCACAATAAGGTGATTAGTGAGAGAGAGTCAACTCTTAATGTGTTTAATGAGTACAAATCCACAAATGAACAAGAATTAAACTCTTTAAACCAAGCTGTTGAGATTCTGGAGAAAGGTCTTCAATCAAGTTTGGCCACATCCGAGGAGCTAAAAAAGGAAAAATCAGAGTTGGCAGTTAAAGTACAAGAACGGGATGCAACCATCCTTGATCTAATTGCTAAATGCCAGAATCTGTACACTGAGAATGAGGCGCAAAGTAAGACTCACGCAGCCACAATGGAGTCTCTAAAGACGCAATTAATTGAGAAGGACAACCAGTTACGGCTTTATGAACAGAGAATCTCTGGGAAGGAGTTAATGACAGAAGAAATCCCTCACCTAAAAGAACAATTGCTTGCTATGGAAGAGACAGAGAAAAAGAAAGACATTATTTCTGTCTCTAATAAAGAGAGAGCGAGTGTAGTCAAAGAAGCATCTAGTAAAGTGGAGAGTGGTGCAAAGCAAACTAAGGAGTCAGCTGTGATAGATCAGCCAGAAGAAAGCAGGGAAACAAAGGTTTCACCAACCATAGCGGATCAGTGTGATACAGAGCAGCAACCTGAAACATCAACAAAAAAGGAGACAAAATCACTTGACTCTGAAAAATCTTCTGAAACGGAGAAGAAAAGAAGTACTTCAAAAAATAAACATAAGGATAAATTACTTCCCAACGAGAGCAAGCAGACTGACAGAGCAAACTCAGTGGTTGAGTCTCAATTGACAGAGGATGGAGCTACAACTCCAGAAGTAGAGAAGTCTTCAAAATCAGAGAAGCAAGCTCCAGGTTTAAAAAGTAAACATAGATCTAAGTTAGTCCCTGAAGATGAAAACAGTGGAACAGAAGGGAAGGAAATTACATCGGAGAGGCAGAAAGATGGTCTCAAGTTGACCATCAGGGTCTCCAACAAGAGGAAGAGAGGTGACGCATTATTTGTGGTTTCCGCAGTTGCAGAAGCTGAGGAGCCTGAAGCAGAGGAAAGCTTAGGCCGGACATTAAGACGGTCGCCGAGAATTTCACGTCCCTCTGTCAAGGCCGTTCAAGTCAAAGAACGTAAACCTGAAAAGAAACCCATTGATGAGGAGGACAAACCTACTGCCCAGAAAGCAGAAAAAGAATTGGAAGAATGGAAACATAAGAGTAAGGAACTCAAGGCAAATCGTTATAGAGATTATGTAAAAGAAACCGGTTGTGAGAGAAATGATACAACCAAATCGCTCTCTGCAGAATTATCTGAACTGCAGGTCCTATTAAAAGAAATTGAAGAAAAACAAAGCAATGAAGAGAAAGTGATGTCGATGACTCCGGTCCAGACGGATGAGCTTCTGTTGTACCAAGGAAAACCTGTTCTTCTGAAAAGAAAGAAGAGACAGAAAACTGCGTACAAAGGTCGTACAGATGACACTTGCCTAGATGAGAAGATCAGGAGGAACAGAGTTGTGTGTAACAACCTAAAGGTGTGGTTTGGAGATACTGTCAGTATCCAACCAGGTCCAGAGGTGCCATGTGGCGAACAAGACAGTGTGTTCCCCATAGATGATGCGGTGGACGAAATCCATGGTAGTCTGTTCGAGGGGTATCTCAAGCCTTACTTCGTCAAGGTTGATGGATCAATTGAAGAAGGGAAAGTTCTCCTGGCGCATGGAAGTACGCGTGCTGTTGAGCTCAAGAGAATAGAGCAAGACCCAAGCCCATACTGCATAGTTGCACCAGAGAATATTATGCCCTATGAAGATAAGCCCCTTAAACGAGAAGACAAGAGGAAGATAAAGTTACAAGGGAGCGTTTACGGCCTCTCGGCTCATGTAGCTCAACTACATGGTGTTGAGCTGAGGGGGAGGATATGTGATGGAGTGCCATTAGGGGTCACAAGAGAGCTCTGTAAGACCTCTCCCCTGAGAATGAAAAGAGTTAAATCCAGGCAGTTATCAGAGGCTAAATGGAAGCACAGCTGTGAACTGCCTTTAAAAGCAGCAGAGAGATGGGTGGAGTCTCTCTCACTTAGGCTTGGGCCTAAGAGCCGTGAGCTGTGTGTGAAAGCCCTGGACAGCTCAGCTGCGGGGATCCTGAGAGCTGGGATTTGTGCTGGAGCGAGACAGTCAGGAAGGCTGCGGAGTTCCAGAGTTTGCGCACAGAGAAGACTTCTGTGGTATTGGAGATATTCCACTGAGATAGGATTATCTGAAGACACCATCCCTAAGAAGCCGGAAGGAATAAGGGATAAAAGGTTGGTGCCAATGCATGTTATTCTCATTGTATCCAGAGAAGGATTACAAAGGTCCCAGGGAGAAGAAGAGTGCATTGAGAGTGAGAGTAAGAGTTCCTCATTACAAGAGGGTGACAAGGGCCCTATGCTTCACAAACGATTGATAGAAGCTGTAGAGGAAAAGGCAAATAAGAGACTGTTTGTTTCCTGGCCACAAGGTGGCGATATAACAAAGATAAGAGACTGTTTGTTTCCTGGCCACAAGGTGGCGATATAACAAAGATAAGAGACTGTTTGTTTCCTGGCCACAAGGTGGCGATATATCACAAATAAGAGACTGTTTGCATCCTGGCCACAAGGTGGCACTCCCTGTCACAGATAAGCTGCACAGGATATAGTCAGGGTGTTCCTGAGTATAGTAAACACGTTTATGCAGGATTTATTTTATTGCTGAATACAAGCACTGTTTTTGTTATTTTTGTGCTAACAAATAAAATAGCAGTAAAACTCAACTTTGGACAAGCCTGCTGTGTCTTCCTCCCTGTATAAAAGAGATAAGAAAGTGCAGGACGCAAACCCCGCCAGAAGGGGGCGTCCTGTTACAGTAGTTAAGTAATAATGAATGATTTATTAAATAAATTAATATAGTTTAATTATTTATAATTCATATATGCAGCGAGCAATAGGCTGAAGAGCTAACAATCACAGCTCCAAGTTGCTTTGGATAAGTCTCTATGAGCTTGCCACAACCTACCACTGGGATTTTTGCCCATTCCAACTTTCAAAACTGCTCCAGCTCCTTCAAGTTGGATGGTTTGCGCTTGTGAACAGCAATCTTTAAGTCTGACTACAGATTTTCTATTGGATTGAGGTCTGGGCTTTGACTAGGCCATTCCAACACATTTACATGTTTCCTCTTAAACCACTCAAGTGTTGCTTTAGCAGTGTGTTTGTGGTCATTGTCCGACTGGAAGGTGAACCTCCGTCCTAGCCTCAAATCATGCACAGAGTTTTGCTCAAGAATATCCCTGTAATTAGCACCATCCATCTTTCCCTCAACTCTGACCAGCTTCACAGTCGCGGCTGCTGAAAAACATCCCCACTGCATGATGCTGCCACCACCATGTTTCACTGTGGGATTGGCGTTCTTTTGCACCAGACATAGCAATTTCTTTGATGGCAGAAAATTTAAATTTTAGTCTTATGAGACCAGAGCACCTTCATCCACACATTTTGGGAGTCTCCCACATGCATTTTCACAAACTCAAAATGTGCCATTTTGTTTCTTGCTGAAAGTAAGGGCTTTCTTCTGGCCACTCTGCCATAAAGCCCAATTCCATGGAGTGTACAGCTTATTGTGGTCCTATGTACAGATACTCCAGTCTCTGCTGTGGACCTCTGCAGCTCCTCCAGGGTTACTTTAGGTCTCTGTGCTGCCTCTCTGATTAATGCCCTCCTTGCCTGGTCTGTTAGTTTCTGTGAGCGGCTGTCTCTTGGCAGGTTTGCTGTTGTGCCATGTTCTTTCCATTTGGTAATGATAGATTTGATGGTGCTCCTGAGCATCATCAAAGATTTGGATCTTTTTTTATAACCTAGCCCTGACTTGTACTTCTCAACAACAATGTCCCTTACTTTGTTGGCGAGTTTCTTGGTCTTCTTGGCAGTGTTGCCTCTTGCTTAGGTGTTGCAGCCTCTGACGACTTTAAAAAAAGGTGAGTATATGTAATGAGAGATCATGTGAAACTTAGATAGCACACAGGTGGACATCATTTCACTAATTATGTGACTTCTGAAGGTAATTGGTTGCACCAGAGCTTTTTATTGGCTTCATAACAAAGGGGGTGGATACATACGCACATGCCATTTTTCGGTTTTCTATTTCTAAAAAATAGTTTTATGTATATATTTTTCTCATTTCACTTCACCAACTTAGACTATTGTGTTCTGATCCATCACATACAAATCAGATTAACAAAACATTGAACTTAAGGCTGTAATGTAAGAAAATAGGTAAAAAGTCAAGGGGGTGAATACTTTTGCAAGGCCCTGTATATGTTTTGTTGCTGTGTAAAGTTTACCATCAAATTTTAAGAAGGTATCCTGAATTGTAATAGTACTCTCTGTAGTTTGCCCTAAGGGAGTTTTTATTTGATTTATCTTGGTTTGTGTAAACTTAGATTGTAGTTTACTACCTAGAAGAGCTCCCGGTTTGTTGGCCTTATCAAATAATTTCTGCTGGGTCCAGCTAAGGGCTTTCTCAGTTTGTTCTGATAGGATTAAATCCAATTCTGTTCTGTGTTTGTAAATCTGTTGTCTAATACCCTTATATGGATCTGTTTGGTTAATCAGTTCTAATCTTTTCAGCTCCCTAGTGAGTTCAATCTCCCTGATTCTTGTTGTTTTTCTTGTTGGGCTGCCATTTTAATAAAGGATCCCCTAATATATGCTTCATGGGTTACCCATACTAGTTAAGTCTTGACCCCTGGGGTCATATTTGTTTTAAAATAGAGGTCTAGATCTTGAGAGATACGTGCTTTTAAAGATAGGGTTAGCGAGAACCCCCTCATTAATCCTCCAGGAGTATGAAGGGCGGCCCTCCCATCCCCACTCCAAGAAAATCTTAACTAAGGAATGGTCAGACAAGACACAGGAGATTATATCAACCTTTTTAGATTTATCAATTTTTGTAGAATCCAACAGGATGTAGTCAATCCGGGAATATGATCCGTGTACATGTGAGTAGTATGAATATTCTCTGCTATTAGGGTTCTGTTCCCTTTAAGAGTCTATTAAATTTAGTTTAAGAAAGTATGTCTATTGCTTCAATGTTTTATTAAACCTGTTCTTACCCCCTCCCCCCGTTCTATCTTTCGCAATATCTAATGCTAGATTAAGGTCCCCCCATAATCAATTTTCCATATTCCGGCTTATTCAGGAGTTTTAGCAATCACAATAGAGTTTTATGTGGATCGGCTGTTGGGGCATATACTGATAGCAGGGTTGTTTTAATCTCCTGAACTGTGACCGTTATAATAATGTAGTTGCCTAAAGGATCCACTAGCTTTTTCTCCAACACAAATGAGAAGTTTTTGTTCAGCAGTATTGTTGCCCCACCTTTTTTAGATTTCTGATTGGCACTGTACATATATGGATAATTCTTATGCATGAATTTGGCATGTTTATTTTGCTCGACGTGCGTCTCCTGCATAAATATAACTGATGGGTTATGCTCTTTATAAGTTCTAAATGCCTTACTTCTCTTAAACGGGGAATTGAATCCCTTGACGTTGTGTGTTATGAAAACTAAATCTGAGCTATTCATGATGTCCCACATAGGTGAATGCTGGTGTAGTTACACACTTACCCCATAACTCTCTACCTTTGACCACACACTTCCAGAGCCCCCAGAACTTTGAAGAGGAAGGTTGCATGGTTAGCAGAAGCAAGAATGCTCAACAGACATCTCATTAATAAATGAAAGATTCATATGTCAGCCAACGATCTTAAACCATCACAATTTTTAACCCAAACAAAAATAATACATTTTTCAATTTAATCCTCATTGGAACTTCCATGTGCACCTTTGTGCCTAGGGCTGAGGGGTTTAGGCGACCGTCAAAATATCTCTAGAATGAGGTAAATATAGATTTTTCGCCTAACTGTTGTGCAGTTACTTCCTTGAACTTTACCGTAGCGGCTGGCTTCAAACCTTCTAAAAGTAATGCAGATATTGGATTAAACAATAGAGCAAAAGCACATATATCGGCCCTGTCAAGCACAACATTCTTATATGCACATAACCTTTTAGCTTCACAATTATTATGAAAATATGTATTTTCCCAAGTTCACCATTACTCATTTAGTTACTCGTAAAAGTCCTTTGCGTAGCCTAAATATTTTGAGCTGGAGCTTAGTATGGTAGAGAGTCCCTTGAAGTTGGATCCAAAACCTCCTTCCCCTGTTGGGCTTGAGAACCTGCCGGGCCCTTCTGACGCTTAGGAAGTGGTACGTCTGTCCACTGCCTTGTGGGCCTACCTTCTTTGTTCCTGTCTCTGGTTCCTGCAGGCTCCCTTCCTGAGGAAAGATTTCGATGAGCTAAAAGTTTCTGGCATTCCTCTAGTGTTTGCGCTAAGTAATTTGTTCCATTTGGAAGGGAAAGTTCCATTTATAGGGAATTTTGTGTTACATCAAGACATCTAGTGCCAGCCTCATTTCCCTACATTTTGTCAAGGTTGATGGAGCAATGTCCGCATACAATTGTATATGGGAATCATCTGGGCCCACTATTTTCGATACATTTCTGGAGGCGTTCAATGTAAGATCCCTTGTCTTTTGCTGACGAAAACAAGCTATAATGTCTCTGGGTAAATTCTGGTTGGAGGAAGTCTCTGTGTGCCGTCTCCATTTCAAGTTTTCAGTGTGCAACCCCCGGTAGTAGATTGTGATTTACCTCCATTAAAATAAACGATAATAATAATTAAGTATGGAACAAGATTTGTAACTTGTTTAGATATGCCTCAAAGCAAACGTTATTCCTGTGTGATCTATTTTTGGTGTCCTCTAGTTTGTTTTCCAGTGCGGCAATCCTTGCTGTATTTGCTGCTCTATAGTAAGTCTGTCTTGTTCTTGGGTATCCAGTATTCGATCCATCAAAGATTCTAGAGTATGTGTTCTCTGACCCAGATCTTGCATCTCTTTCTTGTAGTCCTGGACGGCCTGTGATAATTGCGTTTTCAATAATGTCTCAAATCTCGTTATCATCTTCTCAACAATATTGTGGTTGTACAGGGTATGATCCCCTTCATTGTCTGATGTATCTGAGAGGCCCAAAGTAGAACCCTGTTGAGGTGACTGATTCTTTGACAGCGCCTTGAAATGTTCAGGAATACCTTTAGACACGGTACTCTTACGTGATCTACCCATCTTCTCCAGTTTGATTCTCTAACTTGAAAACTAGTTGCTGGATGAATTGAAGAAACTATAATTGTGGTGCACTCGGGACAGCGTAGTTATGTGCCTCTAAGTTGCTTCATTCATATAATGGCCTCTTACAATCTGCTCTACATGTGCTGTTGAGGGTTTGGCATGCCTCCTCCACTCATAACATGCCATGTTCATTAGGTATAGAAAGCTTTTGGCCCCTGATTACTGCCTCAGCTGCAGCAGTTTCAAGTTGCATATGTGTTTCCTAATAGTACGTCTGTACTATGCCTTTCTGTTTTATAAAATTAATTTCAGCAAGAGAGGTAGTGCTCACTATGTATTAGTTTTTGCTAATTAACTCCTATCCTTGAAGTAGATGCATTTCTTACAAAGACTGTTGAAAGCAGGGTGTGATGCTATATATATGATGGCTGTCCCTGCAGGTAATTCTGTCAGGACTGTGACTTGGGCTAGAGAGACCTAGCAGGCTTAAAAGGACAGCCTAGTACTTAAAAACATTGTAGTCCAAATGATGTATTTAGCTTTCTCAATAGTGTTCCATTACATTACTGTATTTGGCCACAAGATGGCATGGCTGTGCAGCTGATCTGAGGAGTTCAGTGTGAGTGACAAGTCCCCCTTCCATCTCAGTACTGTATCCAATTTGTAAATAGTCTGCTGGCTGAGTTTAAGTCAGTTCGATGCTGTATTTATTGTTTGGGCCCTGTGCATGCTATCAAGCAAGGCTTTTTGAGTTGATGAGCCCGAGGCCTGCATGCATGTGGATGACACGAGGAGCAATCAATATGGCTCTTGATCCCGCCCCACCTGAGAGGCAAATGGGTGTCAAAAAGCTCAAAATGGCCCCTATGGGGTATAAGTAGCTTCCATGAAGTAATTAATACTGTCTTTAAGTACCTTATGCTGAAATGATCCAAAGGAGAATTATTTTGTGCTTGAGCCCCACCAATAAAGCCCCTTTATGACTCTAGTGTCTCTGTTCCCATCGTAGGGTGTGGGATTGCTATAATGTTTTATAATTCTTGGGGCAGCTATGCAAGATCCTTCACCGGGACAGCTGCCGATCTTCCTGCTGGTGATGTCGGATCTTGATGGATTTGTGCAGGCGTATTAGTTGTTACCTGAATAGACGACCGGAGGCTATCATACCTACGTGGGGGAACGCAGGGAGCCGTTATCACTGGAGGATGAGTGGTATAGGCCTCACCCACGAGGCGGCAAAATTCTGTCGGGTCCAGTAGAATTTAGTACCGATCTGCTCTTGGCAGGTCCATGAGTGAGGATTTGTAATCAGGTTAGGGATTTACCCCACTTTTTGGGTTGTTTGCCTTCGTTTTGTGTTTATTAGTTTCAGAGCTGAAGCACTGCACGTCTGCCTATTTCAGTAGCAGGACACGCAGATATGTCCCTTTTAATGGGCGTAACCAAGATTCTTGTGGTCTACCAGATTGAAAAAGACTATGCGTGACTTCGTCCTTTACATTTTTGGGCCTTGTGTATGTTACTAGGGCTCTCTTGGGTAGAGTCTCGGATAGGTCTTCTCTCCATCTGCCAAATTTGCCAATGATTGTTCAAAATCCTTATTATGTCTTCTGAGTTTTGTCCAAATGTTAATATGCATCTAGTTTAATTAGCATCCTCTCCATTTTCATTCAATGTTTTGCATCTCTTGGATAGCAAAGAAGTTCTCTCAGTCTCTAGTCCTTTCTTGTATGCATTTTTCAAACACCTATTGGCTTCAACTAAAAGGTGTCTTAGCGATTGAGTTTGGTGGTGGGGTACAATCTGACCACAACCAAAGTTTAGCCTTAGCGCTTTGTAGATCTTGTCTGATCGGTGATGGTAATAGGTTCGAATCGCACAAATCCTAGTTGTATACTGTTTGGTATGTACGTCGGTCGGATGTGCTGCTATTCCCGAAGGCACTGTTCACGCTGGTGCCTTGATATGTGAAGGAGGTGTGGAGAGGGAATGTTTGTAAAGCGCACAATCTTGAGTGTGTCTAACACAACATACCCCGGCCTGTGTCCTCAGTCTCTTGGTTCTAAGTAGCGATGTCGCGAATAGTTCGCCGGCGGACTGTTCCCGGCGAACATAGCATGTTCGCGGCGAACTGCGAACATATGCGATATTCGACCCGCCCCCTATACTTTATCATTGAGCAAACTTTGACCCTGCATGTCACAGTCAGCAGACACATTCCAGCCCATCAGCAGCATACACTCCCTTCCAGAGCCATCTCCCTCATGGACAGCAGCCATTTTGGAATCGTAACTAACTTTCAGTCTTACCGAGAGGAGGCTGAGTGTAGGTGATACTGCATCAATAAGGAAAACCATAGCTATGCTACTGTACACAGTGTGCAATACAGTCCTGAAGGACTCTTTTGATCTCTGCTGCAAGGACACCCCTGTGTCTCTTCCGCCCCCTTATCATCATCCTCCCCTCACCTTAGCACCCAACCCTAACACCCCTCACACTTATCCATACCACCCATCAACCTAACACCTAACCCTAACACCCCTCACACTTATCCCTACCACCCCTCACCCTAACACCCCTTACACTTATCCCTAACACCCCTAACCCTAACACCCCTCACACTTATCCCTAACACCCCTCACCCTAACACCTAACCCTAACACCCCTCACACTTATCCCTAAGACCTAACACCCCTCACACTTATTCCTAACATGCCTCACCCTAACACCCCTTACACTTATCCCTAACACCCCTCACACTTAGCCCTAACACCCCTCACCCTAACACCTAACCCCCTCACCCTTATCCCTAACACCCCTCACACTTATCCCTGTGTCTCTTCCCCCCCTTACCATCAAGGGAGGGGGGAGGATGATGAGGGAGGGGGGAAGAGACACAGGGGAGGATGATGAGGGAGGGGGTAAAGAGACACAGGGGAGGATGACGAGGGAGGGGGTAAAGAGATACAGGGGAGGATGATGAGGAAGGGGTAAAGAGATACAGGGGAGGATGATGAGGAAGGGGGGAAGAGACACAGGGGAGGATGATGAGGGAGGGGGCAAAGAGAGACACAGGGGAGGATGATGAGGGAGGGGGTTAAGATATACAGGGGAGGATGATGAGGGAGGGGTAAAGAGATACAGGGGAGGGTGATGAGGAAGGGGGGAAAGAGACACAGGGGAGGATGATGAGGGAGGGGGGAAGACACACAGGGGAAGATGATGAGGGAGGGGGAAAAGAGACACAGGGGAGGATGATGAGGGAGGGGGAAAGAGACACAGGGGAGGATGATGAGGGAGGGGGGGAAGAGACACAGGGGAGGATGATGATAGAGGGGGGAAGAGACACAGGGGAGGATGATGAGGGAGGGGGTAAAGAGATACAGGGGAGGATGATGAGGGAGGTAGGGGGATGATGAGGGAGGGGGATGAGACAGGGGAGGGTGATGAGGAAGGGGGGAAAGAGACACAGGGAGGATGATGAGGGAGGGGGTAAAGAGATACAGGGGAGGATGATGAGGGAGGGGGGATGAGACACAGGGGAGGGTGATGAGGAAGGGGGCAAAGAGACGCAGGGGAGGATGATGATGGAGGGGGGAAGAGACACAGGGGAGGATTATGAGGGAGGGGGTAAAGAGATAAAGGGGAGGATGATGAGGGAGGGGGGATGAGACACAGGGGAGGGTGATGAGGAATGAGGGAAAGAGACACAGGGAAGGATGATGAGGGAGGGGGTAAAGAGATACAGGGGAGGATGATGAGGGAGGGGTAAAGAGATACAGGAGAGGGTGATGAGGAAGGGGGGAAGAGACACAGGGGAGGATGATGAGGCAGGGGGTAAAGAGATACAGAGGAGGATGATGAGGGAGGTGGGAGGATGATGAGGGAGGGGGGATGAGACACAGGGGAGGGTGATGAGGAAGGGGGGAAAGAGACACAGGGGAGGATGATGAGGAAGGGTGCAAAGAGACACAGGGGAGGATGATGAGGGAGGGGGTAAAGAGACACAGGGGAGGATGATGAGGGAGGGGGCAAAGAGACACAGGGGAGGGTGATGAGGGAGGGGTGAAAGAGACACAGGGGAGGATGATGAGGGAGGGGGGAGAGACACAGGGGAAGATGATGAGGGAGGGGGAAAAGAGACACAGGGGAGGATGATGAGGGAGGGGGGAAAGAGAAACGGGAGGATGATGATGGAGGGGGGAAGAGACACAGGGGAGGATGATGAGGGAGGTGGGAGGATGATGAGGGAGGGGGGATGAGACAGGGGAGGGTGATGAGGAAGGGGGAAAGAGACACAGGGGAGGATGATGAGGGAGGGGGTAAAGAGATACAGGGGAGGGTGATGAGGGAGGTGGGAGGATGATGAGGGAGGGGGGATGAGACACAGGGGAGGGTGATGAGGAAGGGGGAAAGACACAGGGGAGGGTGATGAGGGAGGGGGTAAAGAGATACAGAAGAGGGTGATGAGGGAGGTGGGAGGATGATGAGGGAGGGGGGATGAGACACAGTGGAGGGTGATGAGGAAGGGGGCAAAGAGACACAGGGGAGGATGATGGGGGGGAAGAGACACAGGGGAAGATGATGAGGGAGGGGGAAAAGAGACACAGGGGAGGATGATGAGGGAAGGGGGAAAGAGACACAGGGGAGGATGATGATGGAGGGGGGAAGAGACACAGGGGAGGATGATGAGGGAGGGGGTAAAGAGATACAGGGGAGGATGATGATGGAGGGGGATGTTAGGTTATTTATGCCCTTTATGGATTAAAACCAGACTCTGCATCAACTATGTAATTTTCCGTGGGAGTTTTGACATGGATCCATGAATACATATACCTTATATACTCATATATAAGCCAACCCGAGTATAAGCTGAGGCACCTTTTTTACCACAAAATACTGGGATAAACCCCCTCCTCAACCTCAACCCCCCTCCTCATCCTCAACCCCCATCCTAATCCTCAACCCTCATCCTAAACCCCCCTCCTCATCCTCAACCCCCCACCCTCAAGCCCCCTCCGCATCCTAAACCCCCTTCTATTTCTCAACCTTCCTCTTCAACCCCCCTCCTCAACTTTAACCCCCCATCCTCAACCCTCATCCTCAACCCCCCATCCTCAACCCCCATCCTCAACCCACCGCCTCAACCCCTATCCTCAACTTCCCATCCTCAACCCCCATCCTCAACCCCCCATCCTCAACCCCCCTCCTCATCCTCAACCCCCCTCCTCATCCTCAACCCCCCCTCATCCTAATCCCCCCTCCTAACTTTACCCCTCTAATTACCTCCCCCTCTCCCTTTCCCCTCACTTACCTTCCATCAGCAGCTGCTCCTCCGCGCTCCTTCCGGGGAGGTCAATAGAGGGGTAAAGTGAGGAGGGGGGTTGAGGATGAGGAGGGGGGTTGAGGATGGGGGGTTGGGGGTGATAAGGGAGGGGGAGGAAAAGTGCCATGGGGGGAAAGAGAGACACAGGGGGAAAGAGAGACACGGGGGTGGTGATGCGAGTATAAGCCGAGGGGTCCCTTTTCAGCCCTAAAAAAGGGGCTGAGAAACTCGGCTTATACTCGAGTATATACGGTACCTATCTATTGGGGAATACAGGGCAAGGAGATGATGCATTTATAGACCCATATACATAAACCATAATATATAAAAGCATAAATGCATATGGATTTAAAAACATAAATGTACAACATGATATGCATAATATGAGGAGCAATAGCAAATAATACACATATATAAAACATAAGACAATAAGGATAAGTGTGTGGATTCATACGCAAGAATCACAGCAATATATAAGGACATGTAATAAATTAATATCCTGGCCCTTGTGCATAATGCACACCGGAGTCACTTCTTGGTGGGCCCCGTTTTGGAGTGTGGCTCAGTGTGTACACTTACACATTGGGCCTTGGTTTGTTGAGTGGGCCTTTGTGGGTCCAGGGTAAATCAATTGGGCAAATAGGCCTTGTTTTCTCATATTGGGGCCTGGTATGTATGTGGGTGAATTCAGTGGCCTGCTAGAGCATGTGGCATGTGCCTGGCTTATCCACTTTGGTGATGAGGGTAGGCCCAGGTAAAGTATATTGGGCCTATAGGCCTTGATCCCTCCTGTTAGGGTCTGGTGTCTATGTTGGCAAATATTCAGGCATGTGGGGGGTGCCTGGCTTCCTTTCCTCTATTCAGGTTTAGACAGGCCTGGTTGTGGGAGGATAAAGGGTTCGGGGTATCCCTCTGGATTAGAGTAGTCCCGAATGGAAACTGAAACTATACAGTGAGCTTTTCCGGAAGTTGGTGTGTAATGACTCGTCACTTCCGGCGCTGGGTGCTGACATCATAGTAGGGACTATAGCTGTGTGCCCTTACTAAAGATGGCTAACAATGGTGTGTTTTGGATGGTGTGGGGGTGTGTGCCCACTTACAATATGGCACTTAGCCAGACAAACCTGGAGATATAATGACTGTAAAGGCACATGCTTAACAGATATAGTAATGAGTAAAAATAGCACTGAATACAACTGCAATGTCCTTAGTGGACACTGAATGAATAAAATGTGAAATACGAGAAAAAGATGAATAAAATGACAATAATAATAACTATAATAACAACCACGATTATATCAACAATGCCTGGAGCTAATAAAAATGTAATGAATATCCTGGCTGAGTGGGTGATTAGACATGACACCATAAGTAATGCCCTATAGTGTCTGGGTAATGGCTATGGAGAGTAAAAGTTTGCATAAGGTAAATTAATACAGGTTTGATGTAGTTAGTCTATAGATGGAGATGGTATACAGATGCATGAGTATAAATACTAGTGGGGATACGGTGACGGATACAAACTTGAATGCATGCAGAAGTTGGCGTATATAGAATCTTTTTGAGGGCCACATGGAGTGTCATAATCTGTACTGCTACTGTGCGTGGTGCAACCATTGTATGTAGCAAGGCGAAAGAACAAGGAAGAGAGGGAGGAAACATAGAGATGCAATAAAATGTGTCTTAGTTGTGCTTGAAACTAATTTGTAGGATCTTTTTGCACAACAGCATACATGGTTTTATCATTAAGTAACTTTAAACACATTGCTAAGTAGTCTTGTTTGTTCATGACTACTGTATTGCCCCTTTATCCGCCTGTTTGAATACTCTCTGTTGTCCTTAAAGGTATATGTAAGTGAGCTGGATTATGAATGTATCTGATAGAGGAGAATTAGTAGTTTATGAAAAATATATTTTGCATGAAAATATGCCAAAATAAACATTAATTATCTTACCTTGAAGTTAGCAAAATTTCCTTTGTTTTTTGGCATTTGCATTTGATTGTGTACGCCCCTAGAAAAATCCACATAAATTAGCATAACATTTACATTCAGAATCAGGCTAATAAATTGTATCATTCTTCACCTTAGGGGCTTCTGGCATGTGCCCTGTACAAGAACTGCAACAGTTACTTCCTGTGCGCTGTACCAGAAAGGTCAACATTTGTATCTTGCTGTATTTCCTGTGGGTAAACTGCTGTATTTCCTGTGTACCCTGCTTATGTAAACGACCTGTGGGTGTGAACAGCTGGATTTGACTTTTGTGCAAATAATTTTGTAAGTAAATTGAACTTTTCTATGTAACACATGTTTTCATACAGTACTAATTCTCTATCAGATGCATTCATAATCCAGCTCACTTAAATATACCTTTAAGCTCTTTTACGGCCTGTCTTTCATTGGAAGTCAGATTTCTAATTCTCTTGATTTGTGGATTTTGTTTGTTTTTTCCTCTGTCATATACAGTAGGTTCTCCAAATCTGAGAAAACCAATTGTAGAAAAACCTGTAAATTTGCATAATCATCAAATTTAGGAGTAAATTTACTTTTTATCCTAAATTTAGAAAGGCCATCCTCTATTTCTTTCTCTGGAGAATTCTCATTCTCTTGGAGTAGATGAATTAAACCCTCGGAAGTAGGTATGTCATCCAATTGTATACCCAAGTCTAAGTAAGTCTTGTCTTGTCACAAAATATGTACATATTAGGAATATATTCGTAGATTAGAACAATGTAAATTTGATTCCTGTTAGGGAGAATATTGGTTATAAATATGGTAATAATACCAAAGATTACATATGTATTAAGATGCATACCCCAAATTGTCCCAAAATATATCTTGGAGAGTTTCCCAAAAATACAAAATACATATTAAATATAATAAAAAGAAACCACAAATTCAATTAGAAATTTTAAAAATAAATTTTGAAAAAGGAGGTATTTTTTTTCCTCTCAAGTAAAGATTCACATGATTCAGTCGTTCTATCCCATTTGTTAGGGTGGAATAGTTTGAAAGCTACCCCCTAGTTAGATAGATATAGAAGATGACATGGTACCACAAATTCCCAAAGAACTATATCTGTGGCTTCATAGTTCGGAACTAAAAACATTAAAATCTTTACCATCTGGTATATACAAATCTGGTATATAAATATATATATATATTGTAACAGAGTCATTGATGGAGTATAGGGTGGGAGACAGACTGAGCAGAGCCCTGTGTCCACTAGGAGATGCCAGGGTTAACACAGCAGGCTAATCAAGCCCAGCTGGGTTCCACCTTTAAAGGTCTGATTATCACCCAGCTGAGAGAACTCAGTCTGGGTTGGACAGAGGGCTCCAGAACATGTGTGTATCCCTGGGCTCTCCAAAGAAGGCTTTTTAGGACCTTAGTCCCTCAAAAAACTATTTTCTTTTTGGCCCCGAAAAATCCAAGCTGCAGTACTGCACAGCATAGGCCCCAGACAGATAAGACAACCCCAGCTCCTGGTGAAAAAACACCTTCTACCAACAGAGCTACCCCTGTGACTAATACCTGGTTACAGGTGGTTTCTGCTGGCCCCAGAAATACCATCGCTGGGGCTGAGGGGCAGATCACTAGGAAGCATGGGGTTAAGTGTCAGATGTCTGGGGTTTATAGTATCAAGATCTATCTGCGTGCTACAGCTAATGTCATCAGCCTCTCTGTTATAGTAGCAGCCAGCAAAATGTACAGGAAAGCTGTCTTCTTTACCCGTACGCTGGCTGCTGCTCACAAACTTTTACAGAGGGGCATCACAGTGGGGGGATTATTTGTCCCAATTGAACCCCTGGAAGGGTTGGGCACTAAAGTTACTCTCTCAAATGTGCCCCCTTCCTACCAGACTCCCTCCTGCGCCCCCACCTGCAAGCCCTAGGGGAAATAAAAACACCAATTATAAAACTTCCCCTGGGGTGCAGAGAGAGAGCACTAAGACACGTGCTCTCTTTCAAGAGGCAGGTACAAATGTGCCTGCCCAGGGGCAAAGAGAACATCGAGGGGTCTTTTGGGGTTCCATTTGAGGGGGTGCTGTACAGAATATTTTACAGCACTACGGAGGTGCAATGTTATCTTTGCAAGGGGCTGGGACACACATAGAAATTGCCCTAATGTTAAACATCCTGTCCTAGCCCCAGCAAATGGCACCTCCACTCGTATAGCACCCATCCCCGCTGAGCCCATAACAGCGGGGACCTCAAGGGTCATAGCCCCCCCCAGAGAGCTCAGGTAAGGAGGCCGCTCCTCATACCACCACCACGGCCTCCAAGCCCCCTTCTTCCCCACAAAAGCCATCTGTGTCTGCGGTCTCCAACAAAACTGCAGACACAGGGAAGAAGGGGAAGAATGTCACCGGTCCTCCCAGTGTCCCGGCTGTTTCCCCAAAGTCCCTTTCTGCCCCCAAAATAAAAACATTAGTTAGTGTGGGGGCACAGGATAAGCAGAGGGATAATAACCCCTCTGTAGGGGAGGCAGTTGGTGACAGCTCCTCTTCCAGGAGTGACGTCCCGAGGAAGAGGACACATAAGACCAACAGGGAGGTAGCTGAAAAGTGGGAGGTGCTCTATTTTGGAACACCTCCCTCCAAAAGCAAAAAGAGGAGTAAAACATCTTCTCCTCATCTGGTGGCATTGTCTGTCCCGGTTATTACACTCAGCCAGCCGGTGCCAGACCACACAACTCTCCCTCCAGACCTAAAAGGGGATAATGTGGATAAGGGTCTGGAGGAAAAGCAGGGACAAGAGGGTCTCCCAAGTGAGTCAGGGGTGGAAAAGAAAGATCAGGTTCTGCCTCTGGCCTATGAGGGGGGCCCCAGTAAAGCCCCTGCTGAATGGGTGGTCAGTGTCCCTGAAGTGCTGAGCTTCGGAGGCACCAGTCTGTCTCCTTCTCCGGTATCACTCTCCAGTGACATACCTCGGGCTTTGTTAGAGCCCCAGGCTGAGTCACTACTGAATAGGGGGAATATAGGCCTGACCCCCATTCAGGACCCAATAGATTTGTCTGTCAGGGGGGATATGGCACCAGGGGAAGTGGATATGGGGGAGGGTGATAAGACAGGTTTTCCTGTCAACATCATGGGGGAGTCTGTCAACCCTCCTCAGTTTTCCACTGACCCTAACATCTGTGCAGTCCAAGCTGAGCAAGCAGCGGTGGAAATGGCAGAGTAGGCATATAAAGCCTCCAAGGCTTCCACTAAGTAAGCCATGCCAACCACTGCTGTGCAGCCAGCTACCCCTGAATGCACCCCTGAAGCTGCAGGGGTGCAACAGCAATCTCACTGTCCACTATTTAGCTTGAAGGGTGCTATATCATCCAAGAGGGGGTCCCTTAGAATAAAGCTAAGGAAACTGACCCCAGCCGGGGAGGATGGGGTAAAAGCCCTCAGCCAAGAGGAGCCCAGGGGTGATCCACTAGAGGGGACATTAGATTCTAAGTGGGTTATCCCTGTAAAGGAATTAGATGAATTCCTTGAAAGCACCCTTCATGGGCAAAAGAAAAGGAAGGTGCAGCTGGCCTTGAGAAAGTGGAGTAATATGTAGCTTATTGTCCACTCTCTCCAGCACTATCTAGAGGTCAGCAATAGGGCCAAGAATTCTGGGACTGCTGAGTATTCTCGCGTCCGGAATTTCTTTAAAATGTGCGTGGACTATCAGCAGTCTCAAGAGACTGAGGAACGCACAATTCCTGAGACGCAGTAATGGCTTTGCACATCAGCACGCTTAATACCAATGGCTATCAAGCCAGTTTCCGCAAGTTCCAGGTACTCTCCTTTTTATGTCAGGGAGGGTACTCTGTGAGTTTCCTGCAGGAAACTCATACCACTCCAGAGGCTGAGGCCTCGTGGCAACTGGAGTGGAGAGGCAGGGTCTTCTTCAGCCACCTCACATCGACGTTGTGTGGAGTGGTGACCCTGTTCTCAGAGTCTTTTCAGCCAGAGCTGCTGCTTGTGAAAGCTGTTATACCAGGCCGTCTAATCCACCTCCGGGTCCGAGAGCAGGGTAGAGTAATTAATCCAGTTAATGTATATGCCCCTGCTAGAGGGCCCAAGAGAGTGAGGTTCTTAGCCAGATTGTCCCACTTTTTAGAGACGTTTGACGCAGATGAGTGTTTGGTTCTCGGGGGGGAATTTAACTGCACCCTCGACACTCTGGACCGAAACGGTCTAGAGCCTTACCCGCCTTCTGCGTCAGCCATGCGGGAGCTCATCACCCGCTTCTCCTTAGAGGATGTCTGGCGAGAACAGAAGCCAGGGGCATCAGACGGCTTCACCTACGTCAGGGGGGGAGCCGGTCTGGTGCGCTACTCCCGAATCGATAGATTAGATATATCTAGTCACTATATGTCACAAGCCCGTTCTTGTGCCATTAGGCTGGCTCCTTTCACAGACCACAACTGTGTGTCTGTGACAGTGGCACTAACGCCAACAGCGCCACAAGCCGCCTATTGGCACTTCAACAATGCCTTGTTGAAAGACCAGGGGCTCGTGACATTGATCCGGGAGTTTTGGATGGACTGGAGGGGTTGCAAGGGGGACTTTGCCACGTTAAAACAGTGGTGGGACTTGGGCAAGGTTCATTTGCGACTTCTGTGTCAGGAATATACCAAGGGTGCGAGTGGGCAGCGTGAAGCTGAGCTGGAGTCACTCCGGGGGGAGGTGCTACATCTAGAGCGGAGGCTGTTCACTTTTAGGGACCAATCCCTGCAGAGCGAGCATGTAGAGAGGAAAGGTGTCCTCCGTGACCTGGAACGACTTTTCTACTCACTGGAGAAAAAGGGGGGCAATAGTAGACACATCACCTGTCTTCTAGATAAAGACGGTGCCCCCCTTACAGATCCGGAGAGTATCCGGGACAGAGCCCGGATTTTTTATAAACATCTTTATTCTCCGGATCCTATTTCTCCAGACGCCTGCAGGGTGCTATGGGAGGGGCTTCCCACAGTCAGTGAGGGTGTAAGGGAGCAGCTTGATACGCCAATATCTTTTCAAGAGCTCTCTGAAGCCCTCCGTGCCATGTCCTGCGAGAAATCTCCAGGACTGGACGGTCTGACTGTAGAGTTTTTCCAACTTTTCTGGGAGACTCTGGGACCTGATTTCCATCTGGTCCTTGGGGAAGCCCTGGAGACTGGGGAGATGCCCCTGTCTTGTCGCAGGGCAGTACTTGCCCTGCTGCCCAAAAAGGGGGATCTCCGCCTTATTAAGAACTGGCGATTATAAGATAGTAGAGAAAGCCATCTCGCGTAGGCTTGGATCTGTGCTGGCAGAATGGGTTCACCCTGACCAGTCCTATGTGATCCCGGGCCGGACTATCTTTGACAGTATCTTTCTGGTCCAGGATCTCCTGCAATACTCTCGTAGGACTGGTCTGTCACTCGCCTTTCTCTCCCTAGATCAAGAGAAGGCGTTTGACAGGGTGGACCATGGTTACCTCATAGCCACTCTGCGGGCGTACGGCTTTGGCCCACAATTTGCAAAATTCAGCTGCCTCCTCTGCTCAGATTAACTGGTCCAAATGCACAGGCCTTATAGAGGGTTCTATACAGGTGGACTATTTGCCTCCCACATTCTGTAACATATCGTGGGAGGCAGATGTCATGAAATATCTGGGGGTCTACCTGTCCGCTGCGGACGCTTCCGTCCCAGACAACTGGAGGGAGCTAGAGGACAGTGTCCTCTCTCGTCTGGGACGATGGAGGGGTTTAGCAAAAATGCTTTCCCTTAGGGGGCGGACTATACTGATAAATCAGCTGGTGGCATCTCAGATCGGGCACCAGCTGATCTGTCTGAGTCCGACCCCCCAGTTTGTCAGCAACATCCAGAGGAGTTTGTCAGATTTTCTCTGGATTGGAAAGCATTGGGTCTCTGCGAGTGTGGCAAGTCTGCCTTTGGTGGAGGGTGGGCAGGGAATGGTATGTGTGCGCTCCCAGTTGTCCGCCTTCAGTACCTGCAGAGATACCTATATGCAGATCCCTCTCCGCAGTGGTGCGCACTGGCGTCTAGCTTTTATCGCCTGGGGTATGACCGGCAATTATTTCTTTTTTTTTTTTTTCTTTTTTTTTTTAAACTTCTTTTTTTCTTTTTTTATTTACATTATATAACAAAATATACAGAAATAGTCAACAGTATAGCATTTATAAACGTATCTATACAACAGTGAACAAATCTGTGGTTTATCCTAAACAGTTCGGACAAGTATGTTAATAGATATGGAGATATAACTTGTGGCTCTCCTAGATCTTAAGCTCTACAGTTGATATTGGGGTCAATATATCTATCTTATGAGAATATTTTCTTGTCCCTTTCCTCCAAATAGTGTTATATGAGAATCTCAGAGTGAGTCCTTGCAGGACAAAGTTATTTACCGGAGCATTTAAAAGCAAGGTGTGTCTGGGTCTAAATTTATAAATTGCATTTCTTTCTTTGCTCTTAACAATTTACCGCAAAAAACCCACTAGTTAGTCTAGTCATTCTCAGACTCACCTCGTTTTGGACCTCTAACTTTCCAGATGTCCCAGCAGGAGGCCCATCGTTTGTATCTCGCATCGAACTCCGCCGAGAAGTGGCTCATGGTTTGAATGTGATCAATTTTCTGTAGAACTTCTTTAAATGTGGGGTCAGTGTGTTTCCAATGTTTGGCTATTATGCATCTAGATGCCAAGTATAACTGATTGGTCAGGAATTGCTCACTCTTGGTTAGTGTTGTGTTTGGGAGTCCCAATAGTGCTTCTTCTGGTTTTTGCTCTAATGTTTTCCCCCACAGTTTACCTAATGTATTGTATGTTGCCTGCCAAATATGTTTAATTTTGGGGCAGTCCCACAGCATGTGAATTAGCGAACCTACATGTCCACAACCTCTGTAGCATTTGTCAGAGGGTGATTTGTTTGAGTGGTGAAGTCTCGCTGGTGTGAGGTACCACCTCATCACAGTTTTTAGTGCGTTCTCTTTTAAGGTGATATTTAAGGATGAAATGTTAGCTTGCTTGATAACTTGACTCCATTGTTTATCATCTAGTGCGATCTGTAATTCTGCTTCCCACTTCTCCTGATAGTGTGGTTTCTTTATGTTAGACCCCTCAGATAGGTGTTTGTATATAACCGAAATGTTGCCCTTGCCTCCAGGGTTGTTAATGCAACATTGCTCATATACTGATTTTCTATTCTGACTATTTGATTTTGCATTCTGAAATATCGTTTGTTTAATTATCATCAGATTAAGCCATTCATTGTTAGGTATTTGGTTCAGCGTGCCCCCTTGTGTCAGAGTCCAGGTGTCTGCGACTATAGTCAGATCTTTTTGTATCCACCATTTCATCTGGGAGGTTTTGGTGGCGTGGCCTTCCTTATGGGATTGCCAAAGAGGGGTTAAACCTGAACCTATATGTAACAGGGGGGATTTTTTATTAATTTATTTCCAAACTGTTAATGAGATGCGAATGCAGCTTGTAAGGGTTTGTGTTTTCAGTTCTTTGTGTGCGCTGAGCCATAGTGTATGCGCTAAGGTTATGTGGTTTTCCTCTAAGATTTGTTTTTCTATCTCGACCCATGTTGGAATGGCTTCTTTCTTATACCAGTTAGTCAATTGCGCCAATCTTGTGGCCTTGTAGTAGTTAACCAGGTTTGGGAAGGCTAGACCTCCTTTTTGTATGGGTGTGTGCATCGTATTTTTGTTAACTCTTGGTTTTTTTTGGTTCCAGGTAAATTTGAAAAGGGTTTTTTGTAGTGCTTTTATGGCTGTCAAGTTAATTGGTGTCGGGATCGCTCTAAATAAGTATAACATTTTTGGGATAACATTCATTTTGATTGCGTTTATTTTGCCAAGCCAGGATATATTGTAGGCTGACCATTTCTCTATGTCCTGTTTTATTCTACTGATGATTTGGGGGAAGTTCGCATCATATACCTGGTCTATGGAGCCTGGAATATTAATACCTAGGTAAGTCAAGAATTTTTGAGCCCATTTAATGGAAAAAATTTTGTCCAAATTTTCTTTCATCCCCCTGGGTAGTGTAATGTTGAGTGCCAGACTTTTGGATGTGTTGATTTTAAATCCTGAGATAGTACCGAATTTCGTGAGTAGGTGGAGTAAATTGGGCAAGCTAGTTGTTGGTTCTGTCAGTGAGAGCAGGATATCATCTGCGAAGAGATTGAGTTTGTATTCCTTGGGGCCAACTTTTATACCTTGGATGTCCGGACAGTTCCTGATCGCAATCGCCAATGGCTCTAGACATAGAGCAAACAATAGAGGGGAGAGTGGACAGCCTTGTCTGGTCCCTCTGGCTATTTTGAGTCTTTTAGAGTTGAATCCCTGATATGCTATGGAGGCTTCGGGGTTCGTGTATAAGGACTGTATCCCTCTTATAAAACCTTCTCCTAGACCTATCCTGATTAGCACTTCCCATATGAATGTCCAATCTATTCTGTCGAATGCTTTTTCCGCGTCTAGTGATAGAAGCATTGAGTGGATATTGTTTTTTTGGGCTATTTCTATTAGGTTTAACACTCTCCTGGTGTTGTCTGGGGCTTCTCTACAGGCAATAAAGCCTACTTGGTCCGGGTGGACCACACTAGGTAACAATGGGGCCAGTCTGTTCGCCAGAATCTTTGAGTATATTTTAATGTCGTTATTAATTAACGAAATTGGTCTGTAGCTCCTTCATTGGGCCGGATCTTTACCTATTTTAGGGATTACAATAATTTTTGCTTCTAAGAATTCTTGTTTTATGGGGGGACCTTTTAATAGCTCATTAAATAATTTGTGGAGGTGCGGGAGTAGTTGATGTGAGCATTGTTTGTGCCCCATGTGATTTAGTTGTTTTAATTGCTTCTTTAATTTCTTCTATCGTGATGGGTTTTGCTAATTCTACAGATCGGGTTCTCTCAATTTGTGGGAGCTCTGTTGAGTTTAAGAAAGAATCTATTTGGGATTTGTGGGCTTTGGATCCTGATTGTGCGGGGGCTGAGTAAAGTTCCTCATAGAAGTGTCGAAATGTTTCTGCTATCTCATTTGGCTTAAAGACTAGCTTGTTAGATTTGTTAATTATTTTTGGGATAAAGGAATTAGCTCTCTGTGTTTTCAGTTTTCTGGCTAACATGGTATCTGGTTTGTTGGCGCTCCTGAACATTGTGGCCTGTGTGCGTTGGATGATTGTTATCATTTTTTTCCGAAGAATAGTATTTAATAATTGCTTTTGAACCAGGAGTTCATTGTAAATCTTCGGGTCGTGTTTCCTAGTGAATTGCGTTTGTAAGTCTGAAATTTTACTCTTAATAGTGTGCAATTGTGCCTGTTCCAATTTTTTTGTTGTTGCGCCTATTTGGATACAGACCCCTCTAATGACTGCTTTATGGGCTGCCCACACTCCCCCCCTGCCCACCTCGCTTCCACTATTGAGTGCGAAGTAGTCGTCTATCGCTCTGGTAATTTTGTCCTTGGAGGTTACGTCATTGAGTAGGTGTGGGTTTAAGGTCCATGAAGGGGATCGTCCTGATGGGATGAAGCCATTCAGGGAAATCAGAACCAAGTCATGGTCCGACCATGCAATGGGGTGTATGTCTGCACCCATTAAGTTATGGGTTAGTCGTTGTTGTATCAGCACATGGTCGATCCTTGAGTGGGACTGGTGTCTGGGGGAGAAGAAGGTGTATGTCCTGTCTGAGGGATTTATTACTCTCCATGTATCAATCAGACCGTAGGATCTGAGAATGTGTTTGAACGCTTTGGTGGCCGTTGGCGTAGTGTGTGCGGGAGATTTGGCAGATCGGTCTTTGTCTGGGTCTAGCACCGTGTTCATGTCTCCTCCCACTACTAGGGTAGATGGCTCCCATCCCAACATAATACAGGATATTTTAGCGAAGAATTGTGCCTGTTCGGTATTCGGGGCATAAAGGTTAAGGAAAGTCACCTTTTGTTCTTGGATGGATCCATGAATTGCTAAATATCTGCCCTCTGGGTCTGACTGGGTTTTGGAATGGCAAAAATTAATTCTATTGTGTACCAAAATTGACACTCCTTTAGTTTTCTCTTTAGCTGAAGAGTGGTATGTTTGCATGTAGGATCTCCCCCAATATTTGGGGATCGCTAATTTTTTAAAGTGTGTTTCTTGGATCATTACTACATCCCCTCTTAGTTTGTGATATTCTTTTATTGCTATCCCTCTTTTAACGGGTTCATTGAGGCCCTGAGCATTGTGTGAGATAATGTTGAGGTTCATGATGTGTCCTACCTTTTAGCTCTATGTTCCTTATGGGGAGCCGGTCGTGACGGAGTGTTCTTTTGTCGTTCTTGTCGAGATTGTCCGATAGGCCCCCTGCTGGGACTGTGTCCTTACACTCGGAGGTTGGTTGTGCTAGTGGAGCAAACAGGAAGATGGGGAAAAATATCAAGTTTTACACAGTGATAAACCAACACAAAGGCAACCTTAGAGGAGTTCTCTACTACTCTGTGTTGACAAGGAATTTGAGTCGTCTTTATCTAAAACGTGGATGTTTCACTGGGATGTGAACTGTTGTAACAAGAAAATAAACTACAGTTACTTCGATTAGCTGTGAGTGTAGTAGTAATAAAACTATCGAAGGGATAGCACTCGCTATCCTTCTTAACTTTCGTGGTGAATCCACTCGTGTCATTAGTTGACACTGTGAGGATTCGCCTGTTTTCTGATCTAACTAAATTGCCCACGGGGGACTTTGTGAGTGGTCTATAATTTTTAAAGTGAAAAAGTGAACCCATATAAGTCTCACCTATTCTCCGTTCCAAGAGTTTCTGAGATTAGTCTAATGCAGGGTGTTGGACCGTAAAATCTGTCAGAAAGTTAAATTTGAAGGGCTTTAAATAACTGATTGTTTGTAAACCCAGTGGTGTCTATCAAGTAGTTAATTTAAAGTACACCTTAGAGATAGGGCAGGAGATATTTAGTTTGTCTATATCTACTGCATGTTATAATGGTCTACCTGTTTAGTATGTAATATAGGCGTGGGTAATTTGCTGTTTAGCAGGTTTACTTTACTGAGGTCGGGTGTTATTTACTGTAAGGGCCCTGTAGGTTGTGTATCGGCAGCATTTTGGAAGAGTACAGTGAAATCTAACACTACAACGCCTTGGCCCACATCGCCCTGCACAAAGATTACTTATCGGCAGCATTATAGGTTTCTTGGAAAAAGAGAATAAGAGAGAAAAGACAGCATAATATATCACATTGTAACGTTTTGGTTCCTAGAGTTCCTCGAGTCCGGGAGTGAGATGTTTCTCCCTCTGTCTCGTCGCGTTGAACCTCTTCTCTTCTCTCCTTGTAGTCTGCTTTCCATGAGAAGTTCAGGGGTCGCATGTAGTTGAATGTCCCAAGATGTCAGCAGTTTGATTCCTTCTTCCAAGGATCTGACGGAGTAAAACTTGTCTCTCGATATGGTCAGACGGAATGGGAAGCCCCAGGAGTATCTCCAGCCCTGGGCAAGGATGCAGTCCAATAGGGGTTTCATATTTCTCCTTTTGGAGAGAGTTAGTTGTGATAGGTCGGAGAAGATTTGAGGTTGGTGCCCTTCAATTTCAGGTATGCCTCCTCTGGATGCTTTCATGAACAACTCTTTTGTGGTGAAATAGTGGAATCTTGCGATGATATCTCTCGGTCTTTCCTTCATGTTTGGGCGTCCACCCAAGGCTCTGTGTATGCGGTCAATGTTGTACTGTTCCGAGTTTAGATCTGGTAACAGGAATTCACATAGTTCGTACAAGTATCCTTTAAGATCCGTTACCGATTCAGGGACGTTGCGTAATCTCACGTTCTGCCTTCTAGATCTGTTTTCTAGATCTTCTTGGAACAAGAGGTGGTTAGCTTGTTCTTCTTTTAGCGCCGATATTTCCATTTCCATCTGCTGATGGGATTGCTGAAGTTCTTTGTATTTCTCTTCAAGCACACTTGTTTTGGAGTCTATTTTTTTTATTTTGGATTTTAGCTCTGTGGATACCTTTGAGATTTCCGTTTTAATGTCTTCTCTGAACGTTCGGATTAGGTCCTTCAGGTCTTGTATGTCACCTTTGGTGCTCGGTGTGGATTGTTCCATTACTCTTGTTTCGGTAGGACTTGATGTTGACTGGGGGGTCTGAGGGGTTGCTGTTATTGTCTTTGGTGGATAGTAGGCTTGAATGTTTTTGTTGCTTTTCCTCGTAGCCACTCCAGCCATAATACTTTATAAGTCACTCTTCACTTTTGTCTGATGTAAGCCTCCCCTTTGTGTGGGCATTGATAGTGGTTTACATCTTTAGGGGTGTGTGCTTTCCATATGAATGATGAGCTGTCAGTCTATTAGATTGATAGTAAGTTTCACTCTTGTGCACTATGTTCAGCGGCCACCAGAGTGCGCTGGGGTTCTGTCAATTTGTTCTTCAGTGACTCTTTCCTTTGTTAGGCCCCGGATTTTTTTGCTTCGACCGGCAATTATTTCTTATCAGGCCCGAGGGCTTTGGAAGAGACCTCTCGGTGTTGCCGGCATACTACCAGGAAACCCTCAAGGCCTGGAGCACGGTCTCCGTGACTAGGAAATGCGTGCCTTTGGGGGATGAAATATTTACGGAGCCCCTATTATATAATCCAGCAGTAGGGGCTCCGTTGCAAGCCGGAGTGCCACATGCACCTTCTAACACCCCTGCTCCGACTGTTTGCATTGGACACAAGCCCTGTGTTTCCCCTCAGACTCCTCCTGTCCCCAACCTCTCGAGGTTGAGGGACATACCCTCGGCATGCTTTCGTGGCATGCCGAGGAAGAGCTTGTATTCTCTCGTGCTCCATACAGTGCACTTCCTTGCCCTCGTGACCCTTCCCGATACCATCTGGAGGCAGGTCCTCCCAGCTGACGAGGGCAAGAGGCCTCGGTGGAGGGAGCTTTTTTTCTACTTTAGTTCCACGACCCACTGGGGACTTGAGTTGGAGAGTGCTCCATGGTGCACTGAGCACGGGAGAGTACTTGGCTAATTTTGCGGACTCTCCCTCCACTTGCCCATTCTGTGGAAAAAGAGAGTCTTTGTATAATATTTATTTTAGTTGCGCTAGACTGCAGCCCCTCTTGTCACTCTTGAGGCGACGCCTCCTACAGTTCTGGCTGCATTTCTCCCCCCACATTTTTATTTTTGGGTGCCCAGTGCCCCGGGGCAATAGGGCCAGGAAACTCTTTGTCAACCTGCTCCTGGCATTAGCCAAGCTGGCTATATATAAGTCCAGGAAGCAGTGTTTGATAGAGGGGGTTCCATTGTCACCTGAGGCCATGTTCCGGGCACTGGTGCGCTCCCGTATCCTGGCAGAGTACCACCTGGCTTTGTCCACTGGGGGAATAGATGAGTTTGTCTCCCGGTGGGCTGTAGATGGTGTTCTCTGCTGGTATCCCCCCAACCGGTTTCTTTTCATCTCAATCTTCTAATTTGATTTTTATTTAATTTACAGAACATGTCTTTTTTTTTCTGGCTTGACTCTATAAAGGGCCAATCTCTGTCAAACTCTATTGTTCACAATACACCAGAGCCAGCTTTGAAAATCCACTGCTGCAAGGGAGACTCAAAAATCCCGCAAGCTGCAAAGACTTGATTTTTGTTTGGACTTTATCTTGGACAGTGAGGGAACTGCAGCCAAGAGTAAGTCAGTGCTTCAAAGCTAGGCTTTTGTTTTGCGCCATTTATGTTGTTTTGCTGTACTAAAATAAATACTATTGCTGATATTTTAAAAAGGGCTCCTGAGTACTCCATTGTGGTGCCGGATACAAGGGCACAAACCTTAATTGTGACAGCAGAGATATCACAATATATATATACATTTTCAAACTTCCCTTGGAATGAGCTGTAGCCCATACTTTAGGAAAATGGGTATGAAAAATATTTAAGATATTTATTATAAGGGGGCAAGACTTAAATCAGAATGATCCTCATTTAAAATGTTTTCTCTTGGTTAGACTTTTACGCATTAAATCAAACATTTTCCAGTTTGGGGTATCAAGTACATTATAAATCAAAGAAATGTCTGAATTTGAACTGATTATTAAGGACAATATATTGCATAAAGTAGCAAGTTGTCAGAATACCTTGAGAAAGATTAAATATAGAGGTAAGACCGACATAATTATTAAATGGGAAGTGGAACTGAAGATGGAATGGCCTAAAGAAAGTGGTGGGTAGGATTTAGTGTAGTTAAGAAAGCATCCCAATGTGTCTCGTATAGAGAACTTTTTTTAAATTGGTCCAGAGATGGTATTGGGTTCCGGTAGAATTAAATAGATTTGATGGGGATTATCCAAACACATGTTGTAGAGGATGTAAAAGGCTTTTTTGGTACAATGTATAATGATTGATAGTTGATAAAACTGTCAGATGTAGCCCTAAGATCTGATCCTAAGTTAATCCTGTTTTCTATTTTCAAACGAAATATTTCCTTACTGAAAAAGTTGTTAATGTCACACTGTTTATTAGTGGCAAAATGATTATTGGTTAAAAAAATTAAACCGAAAAAGGTTCCTACCTGTAGTGAAGTTAAACATGTTATGGCTAGAAATAGAGACCTAGAAATATCAAACAATCATGGTAATATGATATCTAAAAATTGTATATTAAAATGGCAGATTTGGGATTGTCATATGAAAAGATAACTAATATCCCTCTGTTTTGGAGAGGTAGAGGTTGTTTAGTAGTCCTTTTACCTTATACAGTTCCTCCATTGTACAGTCTGTTTGCTCAGTCACAAGTTTTTTCGCTGGTGACTACCACTTTAGTCACTTGTACTTCCAATAGTCATTTATTTTATTATATTGTTTAAGCATTTATTTCAATTTATTAATTTCTATTTTTACTAATTTTATTTCTGGTCCACAGAGATACATGGTGAAGGTGACTTATCTTTAACTTCTTTAGAATTTGGAGCTTGAGATAGATCCAGTGGACCGCATTTGCGATTCGCCTGATTATTTACTATTTTTATTTGTGTCATCATTCAATTTATTGCTGCTGGGTGACCGATTTTTGTTAGCTGATAGCTGTCATATTCGTATTAAGGGCATCATGAATAATAATTATGTCTATGGATTATATGGCAAGAAATACAATAAGAATGTGGATCTTTTTGACAGTAATGACCCTAGAGAGGAAGGAGGCACTGTGGATTTGAAACCAAGTCTACTCCTTAGGAATTTGGAGAAATATAATAGGCAAGAAGTTAGTAACTGGTACGATTTGAGTAGTCTAGAAAATTATTTAAAATATGATATTATTCAACATACTATTCTACGTATTCAGAAAAAATGTTCATTTGATTTACTAGATCCAGAACTAGCTAAGGAGTGGGAAAATATCCTCATTAATTGTTCTAAAGATCTTATGAAACTTAGTTAGATTTTGACAACTTAGTTAGATTTAGACAACAGAATCTAACCCTAATACAAACAAAAGTAGAAGAAACTGTGAAATAATTACAACCCTTTACTGGGGAATCAATGTATCAAAAGATAGATACAGATATCATGGCGAGGATAATGAAGTTTGAAGTAGAAGTGTGTAAAAGGAAAAAAGCTAAGTTTCAAAGGGATAAGACGGACTACTTGAATCAGTCTAAGGGGATAACCATCTTTGGACAGAATTATAGATTTAGACCCCACCCTTCTAATTTTCATTTTAATTCTAGACCCCAAACAGGGTTTAAGGAATTTGGGACATATACAAATTCCCATAAAACCCCATTTAGAAAAGTATGGCATATGGCTGGTAATACTAATAATGATGATAATAAGAGAGGTTGGGATATGAACCGTCAAGCTGATTCAGTTGCCAATACCTCAAGTCATAAATTGGTATGTGAAGTAGAGCAACAACAAAACATGAAAGGGTGCTAGACTAAAGGAATATGCCTCTATAGAGAATAGTAAACTACCGATCCAGAAGAACCCTCAGACTTCTAGGAATGATTTTTTATTCAAGGACCGGTATAAAGAAGAGTGAAGTCCCCCAAACTAGAAGTATCTAAAGGTAAAAGAGGACTGGTAAGAAGAAGAGAAGGGGATGTAGAGGTGGAAGGCATGTTCAGATTTAAAAGGACAAGAGGGACCAGCGAGATACCCTCAAGATTTTTAACATCTCCAAGAAAGAACTGAATCCTTTTGAACTCAGGGTCCTACAAAAGGGCTTATCATTTGCTCCACAAGCAGAACCCAACAACTTAGTCATTGATACCAAAATCTTCAATATAAATCTGACCCTAAAATGTCACTTTGCGAAGGGTGACAGAGAGCTTAAGAATGATCACACTGCAGATGCTAGATCATAAGGATATGGACCTCCTGTGATATGTGGGAACTACAGGAAGAAAATGGTCTAGCAGAAGAGTCTATTATAGGTGAAGTTACACTCAAAACCTTGGGGGATTTGTTTACGGAATCGGATGACAACTCTCTTAGACACACCGGGTTAAAACCAAGATCGTTGTTCTACCCCCTCCAATCCCTAAGGATTTATCTACCAGTCTCCAAAGCCGTGGTACTTAAAGAATTTGCAGAGATGTGTTCTAAGAAACATACTAACAAAATCTTAACAATGGGGAGAGAAAAGCTCTGAGAGCCTTACAGGAGGACCGAAGTATTGTCATTCGACAGGCAGACAAGGGAGCTGGAGTGGTGGTCCAAGAAGCTCTGAGACAGCGATACGTATATTCCACTTCAGCAAGATTCTACAGATTAATTCCTTGAGATATATAAAAACGTGATTGGAAAGGCGAAAGAAAGAGGAATTCTGGGTCAAAAGGAATTTTGTAGATCAGTATGTAGATCATTTCTTAAAACCTATGGTATGCAACTTAAAGTCTTTTGTTTGTGATACCCCACATCTCCTAGACATAATGTCCTCACAGAAATGGAGTGAAGAATACAGCTGGATTTCACTCGATGTGTCTGCTCGGTTTACAGCGATACCTCAGGAACTGGGGATTTCTGCGGTCAAAACATTTTTGGATTCAGTCTGTAGAGGAGAGACAACAGGAGTTTATTTCGGAGGCTAATCGGTTTATATTGAACAAAAATTACTTGATTTTTTTAAAGAAATTTTATCACCAACATACCGGAACAGAGATGGGTACAAGATTCGCTCCCAGTTTTGTCAACATTTATATCGGCCTGTGGGAGGAGATGTATGTGTGGAGTGAACATCCTTTCAAGAAGAATATTGTGAGTTGGCATCGCTTTATTGATGACGTCCTCATTATTTGAAGATCACAGGATGACAAAGATAAGGAAAACTTTTTACAGTATCTCAACACCAATAAACACCTAATTAAATAGTAAAGTGGGCTAAGAAATAATGTGTAAATAGTGCTAAATATCAGGGAGGCTGAGAGAGAGGAACTCCCCTTAGATAACACTGAAAGGACCTCTCTGATATGTAGCAACTCAAAATTGGGAAGAAAAAATAACTATAAACTTAATTATTTCAAAAAGAGGAAATAATAACTATAATCTATACATATAAAAATAAAAGGTAGGAGGGACTCATCATTATGAACTGCATACATTATTTGCTTAGACTGACTAGCACTGTCTATTCATGCCACTACTGTATACAAAGCATGAGACAATGCATAGGTATGGACAGCAGAGCCTGCTGTCCCAAAATGGTATACAGGAATTAGTATGATAATAAATCAGGGTCTATAATATAAAACTGCCTGCAGAGGGAGGTGCTTCCCCTCATGCTGCAGCGTCAGAGTTACAATTCATGCTGGCCAATAAATACACAAAACGGCAGTGTGCAGTATATGCACCTTACCTTACTTTCAACCATGGCGTATAGCAGTCAGAAGCACTTAAAAAAATCAGTGCTGATACCGGGAGCTGTGAGCTGCAGCATGGGTACCCTCAATTAAGAATCCATAGTCAGACGCGCGTTTCCCCTCATTGTATCTCGCGTTTTCTTCAGGGACGCTGTGGAATAACTTAGTGGTGCCAGTTTTAAATGGATAGCTCCTCCCACTTTGACATAACATCATTGTTAAATCTTGCTGTACTAAATTAAAATCGGCTGGTATGATCGTTCTCATTGTTAAGTTGTACCTGCATATGTGTATTGGAAGATACTCTTAAAGCTAATAATTATCACTTTATTAATAAGTGTAAATGATTCAATAAATAAATAAAGATAACCTTGATAGTGCTTATCCTGCTATTGATCACAACACACTCAGGACAAAACATAATAGGTAAAAGTCTGTAATCGGCACTTAAGGTAGATTATGCAGACGTCATTTTTGGTGTAAATATGGTATTGATTCTTCAACCTGTGCCTACAAATGGACAAATATAAAAATAGCCTGATGCATTGGAGGATACTGTTAAGGCTAATAATTTCCACTTTATTAATGAGGGATTTGATAAATAAATAAAGATAACCTTGATAGTGTTAACCTACTGTTAATCACAACACACTCAGGAAACAACATACTATTTACATCTATAATGATATCTGCATATTTCACCTTAAGTGAAGATCACAGGATATTTCCTAGTATGTTGTTTCTTGAGTGTGTTGTGATGAGATGGTTTCAGTTGGGATGGGCAGTCACAGATCAAGGGGGGAGTGACCAAGAAAGAGATATACAAAGGGCAGAGTTGGGTCACTCCATGAAGAGCAGTCCAGGAAGGTGTCCAGCGAGAGCATCCAGAGGGAAGGAGTGCCCAGCTGAGCAGAAGCCATGCCATGTGTGAATCCTTCCTGTGGCCTAAAGAGATGGACCCTGAAAAGATTGCTGAAGATATTGTTGATTTCTGGGGTAGTATCTAGTAACATTATAAGAAAATGTACCTTGATATAGTAATGCAATCTATTCATATAAGTATATTTTTGTAAATATTGTTTTATCCCTATTGTCTATCTGTTTGTCTAAACCCTTTGTGTAACCATATCTTGATTTATATAAAATATATCCTTTTTAATTTTAACTTATTGGTATGCTTATTACTTGTAGAAATTATACATTAATTTCTTACATAGTGAGGTGTAATATTTTCCTAATATATGTTCTTTCATATATGCTCTATCGAATATTATGTTTTATTTTTTTATTTATAGGATTGTATGCAGAGGCTATGTATTATTATTATTCTCCTTTTTGCCGTAACAATGCTGAGACTTATTCTCTACTACTTTACTTGTAAACAGGGAGTATTCATCATCATATATATGCTCCTTATTATACTACATATTTTATATATATTATGTCTATGGGATGGGGAACAGTCTGAACCTAGCATGAATTTATTCTAGTGTGCCTTGGTACATGTTGGTTATTTACCATTATAGTTTTATAATATTATTATGTATTTATGCTTATTTTATTTTATTTATTTTTTCTTGTAGATAATGTTTAATCATTATTCATTTCGAAGACATGTTCTAGGAGTATAAAGTACTTAGATGGTATAAAGGAAAGAGAACTACAACATTTTGTACACATTGTTATAGATGCTGGGGATATGTGTGTATGTACAGGACATTAGCCATCTGTGTTTGCATTCTAGGAGATTCTATCCTTCTAGTGCCTCATGAGCATTTTCTTGGTCCCCTTTTTTGTTCATGAATGGTTAAGAAATAATTTGTAAACTCTACAGTGGATTTGAATTATCAAGACCGCAGCTAGAGTGTAAATAATACATGAGATCGCATCCAGGCGACCAATGTCGTTGCTATGAACACAAGGGTCAAATGGCGACAACGTCGGCGCTTATAGCGTGCAGCTGAAACTAATATGCGTTCCAACTCTCTAGGAAGCTGGGTAAAGCTCCAGAAACCGGAAGAGATCCTAGGAAGATCTACTAGAGAAGAGGCGAGAAATTGTGTGCCCTATTTAGGAAAATGCCATATTTAAGGTGCAAGAGTAGAATGGAAGAGTTAAGACACATACAGGAGGATCATTTTGTATATTTATGTTCACAGATGGCATTTGTTCTGTAGATCTTATTAACCATTGAGAAAGCTTGGAAATACCAGGTGAAACTCGGGACATTTTATCAAATTGTTTGTCCTTTTTATATATACTTTTTTAGGGTTTATAACTGGAGGAGTACGTTGTGGCTTTATGTGTGGTTTGGTTACCATCTCCTGATATATACACCTTTGGGACTTAGTGTCTGGGACCAGGGAGGCTGTTTTATGACCTAGAGAGGCTCTGAAAGGAGGCCCTAGAGGTATTCCATACACATCTTAAGTGCCACTTTAAATATCCACCCATTTTTTCTAACCCCAGTATTTAATTAAACATGTAGAGGTTGTTTATCCCTATATTGAATCAAAGGACTTTGTAGATACTAGCAGTTATCCCCTATTTGCGCTCGAAACATCTGTCTCGAGCTCAAGATACGTGGATCTAGATGGATTACATGTGATTTTATACCTCTTATTATAGAGGTTTATAAGGTTTATGTTCATTTGATACTCAAAAAAATGATCTTTGTTTATTTTTTAGGCCTAGGTGTTATTACTTAAGTGCGTACCAAAATATTGAGTTATTATAGTAACAATAGAGTAATATACAAGAATAAGGAAATAGAAAAGAAAGAAAAAGGAAAAAGGAGTAAAAGCATAATTAAAGCAAAAAAACTGAAGAAAAAGGAGGACATAACCTCCTTCTAAAAAACAATAGACAGAAGCATTAAGGTAATATATAGTTTAAGAAACAGCATAATCAGGAGTGTATACATTTTTAAAAAATAGCACAGCATTAGCACTATAAATGAATAAGGTAAAGTAGTGACTGTGATAGACTAACAGTCACGAGGTAAAAGGGTAATATAAGAGGAAATAAGCACTAAGTCAAATAGCACAAGCACTTTAAGATAAGAATTTTTGAATAACACAACTTGAATTATAATGCACTTTAAGTAATAGAATTCTGAATTAACATAAATCAACAGGATAAAAGATTAACACAAAAGAAATGCAAAGGCACTTAAAACATATACTCCAGAGAAGTGCTGTATGAATAAACAAAACTATACAACAGACAAAAGGATTATAAAACCTTATCTTAATCTTATGTAAATAATGTAATCTTATGTAAACTAAAATCCAGGGTACCTGATAAGGATTTGACTAAGGAAACATAACCAAAATTACACAAATCCAATTGAATTTAAAAACCAAATCTTTTATTGACTTGAGCATAATAAAGTAATTAAATAAAAAAGCTGTGATCAAAGCAAAGAATATAATAATAACAAAAATAAAACTTTAATAAACCTCTAATAATTTGCTGGACGTCAAAAAACCCAAAGTATTAAACACCTTGGGTTTAACATGATTTTTTAATCGTTGCATTTTTAACAACATTTTAAATGTACAAATAAAGATTGAATTTTTTAAAATTAGTATGTGGCAATAATAATTAAAATAAAGGCTGCATAAAAGGTGTTTCTGTACAACCTTGGTTGGTTGTTCAAGGATTCCTAAATAGAATCCACAGGACAATATTATGTTCATTTGACTTTTATATTTAGAATAAACTGCACTAGGAAGTGGTCTGCCCTTTCTCTTTTTTGTTTTATATCTAAGTTAATCCTTTTTCATATTTTTTAACCAAATATTTCCTTACCGAAAAAGTTGATAATTTTACACTGTTTATTAGTGGTGAAATGGTAATGGGTTAAAAAATGGAAACAGGAAAAGGTTCCTACCTGGAGTGAAGTTAAACATGTTATGGCTTGAAATAGAGACCTAGAAATATCAAACAATCATGGTAATATGATATATACAAATTGTATATTAAAATGGCAGATTTGGGATTGTTATATGAAAGATAACAAATAGCAAAAACCAATTATATCTTAAGATAAGATCTCAACCAATTATTATCCTAGTAGTTCGCTGAATGTATATGTGGAATGTTTGTATTTGTTTGTTTTTTTTGTATATATTTTTTTTATACGTGTAATGTCTTTTGATGTTAATGTCTTTTTTGAAATAAAAAACAAACAAACAAATGAGCATACTTTATATATGAAATATTGTCCTTTACTATAACTCCTTCTTTATTGTCTTCTGCTCTGCATTTCATCTTTCGCCAACCATGGATGCATTCAAGTAGTTTTTTACTCTTCTAATTGTGGAAAATGAGCATTCCCCAGTTTGTTGCGGGAGAGGAGAGGAAAATCTGAATCACAAAATAAACATTGGTATAAATATCCAGCAGGTTCTTCTAATGCAGCAGTCTGTTTAACTGTGTCATTGGGATGGTTGTGTCCTGCATCTCTTCCTTCAGCTGCCCACTAAGATAGATGCATTCATCTGCAAAGATGTCCTCCGTTTATATTTATATCCACTAATAAATTAGCAGGACCTTCTGATATTTTAAGTAAAAACAAGATATGAATCTTCTCTACTAAATTGAAGTGCTCAAACAATTTGATGTAAGCTTCACTTAGCTGCTGCAAGTCTTCATGTAGTTTGTCTATGACTACGATTAATGTGTTTATGCGAAAGTCATCTCTACCTGTTTCAATTACAAAGCTGTCTTTTAATTTAATCAAATCTGGGGTTATGCTTTCTTTTTCTTCTATAGTCATATTCATGTACATCACATAATTCCATAGCAAGTTCAAAGTTTTCTCTCATGTTCCTTACTAGTTCAATAAGGTTAATGTGGATAATCTGCAACTTCATACTTATTGCTTAAGTATGGTGCCCCATACATTTGTCATTATTGCAGTCTCCAGGTGATTTCTCCTACTGATGATGCTTATTTGTGGAATCCTTTTCACCAAAACCACTTGAAAATGTTTCCAGAGCTACAGAATATGTTGTCACGTTACAAATAAATGATAAGAATTTTAAGTATCTGCCCATCCTTCATGGAGAGCTTGACATGCATCATGTCTTGCTGACCAATATGTTTGGGAAAGATTTACCAAGGCATTCATTTCTCCCAACAACTTCTAGAAGCTGTGAAACAGTTGTACAGCAGCTACATTGTCATGACTGATTTTAGGACCCCCCTGAACCCCACAAGCAACCCTGCTATTTTGGACTCTGGCACATTGGATTACTAATATCCAAGGTTATGGGCCACAATAATTAATGCTGGGGTTGCTATATTATATTATGTGCACTGTAATAATGTTATTTTACCTGTAAACTAACAGAGATGCACTTGCTGCCATTTTGTGTTAGTGGGACAGCAAAGGGTTAAACCCAAGGTTTCTGCAAGAATTTATACGACCCCTCAGAGCAGCCAGGCCTCCACTCTCTGGCATCAGATAATATACACTTCACCTAACCCAGGCTCTGGTGTCTGGGACCAGGGAGGCTGTTTTATGACCTAGAGAGGGGTAATGAGGTCACATTAGGAAGAGCACACTCCTGAAACAGGGAGCGGCATTATGAGGGGTTATGGGTGAAATATTATTGTGTTTGTGATATATATCTATGCAAGCAAGAATAAACAACAGTCTTACTCTGACATACTAAGCCAAAGGTGTGTCTGCTTTTCTACTTATTGTTTTCGGACCTATACTACATA
Source organism: Discoglossus pictus (assembly GCA_027410445.1). Lineage (NCBI taxonomy): Eukaryota > Metazoa > Chordata > Amphibia > Anura > Alytidae > Discoglossus > Discoglossus pictus. Next base: position 34,459,398 of record CM050164.1, read on the forward strand.
AAGGGATAGGAAAATGTGTTATTATTTATTACTAAATTAGTAAGGGCCTTTAACCTGTGATTTCCTGAGAAATGCTCCTAAGGCAGAGCCTGGGCACTGAGAGATTGAACATAAGTCACAACCTAGAGGGACAGTCTTGGGGTGCACTTGGCCCCTCATCTCTCGGTCGTGACATAGATCCCTATACATTGTTGCTGTTTTTCAACTTTTTCTTTAGCTCTTCTCCAAGTTATTTTTCTTAACAAACAAAAAGATAAAGATAATGTATGCAGAGAGCAGATACCATAAGGAAGAGACATAAATGGAGACTAGAGAGAGAAAGGTAGAAATGGAGAGAGAGAAAAAAGAAAGTATTTTACATAAACAGTAATAGTCTTCCAGTGGAAGTGGTACAATCAAACACAGTTAAGGGAGTAAAGTATGCCTAGTATAAGCATAAGACCACCTTAGGGCTTATTAAGCCAGACTTTTAGTTGATATAATAGGCAAGCTTAGATGGGCCTTTCTAGTTATCTAAGGTTATGTAGAAAAAGAACACTTATAGTCCCTATATATAAGGACCACTAATAAACATAACATTTTAAAACTTGGATTAAGAAGTGGTCTGATAAAAAAAAAAACCTGTATTATAACCAGCATATTTATTACAATAATTCCTACATAAATATATTTCACTGTAGGAGGATGAAAGTGGTCTGTGTTTTTTTTTCAGACCACTTCTTAATCCAAGTTTAAAAATAAATCAAATAACGCCATTGTTGTACCATTTAAATAAAATATAATTGTTCATTAGTGGTCCTTATATATAAAGAATTCAAATGTTCTTCTTTTTCTACATAACCTCAGTTATTCAGTCTAAGACACGTATACGGTCCCTGGAATATAGGTATCATATGCTATGGCAAAATTATATGCACATCTTATATCCTTTCTAGTTATCTATCATCAAACCAATGTTTCTTTGTTTAAGGGAGGCGGCAAGACAAAAGAGAAGGAAATATTCAGACAAGAGAGAGAGAATGGAGACAATGAAAGACAATGGAAGAAATAGAAAGAAGGGAGGGAAGGGTTAGGATAGTAGTGAAGGGGGGAGAATTTAAGGAGAATGTGGGAAGAAGAAAGAAATGTAAGGGAACAATAGAAAGTAAAAATACCACTGTACCACATTCCATCCACTCAGTAGAATCTCACTCTCCAACTGCCATTTTGCCAGTTCTATCTACCATCAGGAATGAAGCTGTCACTTCTGCAAGAGGTTCTGCAAATACCACTCAGCCTCATACCATCCACTCAGCAGAATCTTACTCTGCGACTGCCTTTTTGCAAGTTCTATTTACCTTGTTTTCTTTTCCTCTAGACCTAGATCCTCAAAAGCCACCATCTTCTATCTCTGAACTCATGTAACTTGCCCTCCCAAAGAATTGTTTTAGTTTATATTACAGGTTTTGTACTATCATCTCCATTTCTCACAGCTGCTAACCCCATTTACATTGTAAGTAAGATATTAAACTCAAAAACAGAGTCCCCTACTTTTTGGCATGTGTTTTAACATTGTGTTTTCATTTTTTTTCTTACTTAACCTCTGTATAGAGCTACGGAATATGTTGGCGCTTTATGAAAAAAAATGTAATAATAAGAATGAGGAGAGGCATAGAAAAGAAGGGAGAAGAGGAAATAGGGAGAAAAATGGAGGGAGTGAAAAGGGGAAAGGAAAAAGGGAGGAAGAAAGGTCTAGAGAAGGGGAGAGGCTTGAGGCAGGGAGATAGAAGGGATAAGATGAAGAGAAGGGAGCAATAAATACATACATAAGGGTTTATGCTGCTAGACATGTCCCAATGTCCCCCTTGTTCTTAATTTTATACATAATTACAAACAGCAAACAGTATGCAAAGCAGACAAAAACTGATTCAGAGGAAAACACAGATCTGTATCTGTGCTGTAGTCATGCATCACACTACTACTTCCCTCCTCACTATCATATCACTTCATCACACAGGCTTTCTCCTACAACGCTGGAAGAAGCAGAATAAAGAACAGAGTAGAAATAAGCAGGAACGATACAACAGAATATATTGCAAGAATAAAAAACAAATGCAAAAGTCAGGTGTTGTGGATCAAAAATACATGCCTAAAAATGTATACTAGCAATGTGTAGTTACAATGTTGTTTGTTGCTTTGTGCCAATAGTGTTTTCTGCAGCTTCTGGCTTGGTAACCTTCTGAGTCCTGGCTGCTCATTTCATCCTCACAGGTTTGTTAAAAGGGGGCAGAGTCAAAAGCTTTCCCGGGTCAAATCTTTCTTGTGAGACATACTGATCCATGGCACCATCTAGTGGCATGATTACATTTTATTTTGCTATTTTGTATGTCCCTTATTAATTTATAATTGGGAAGGGGATTCCCCCAACACTCAAGTCCCTATGCCACTGTCAAGTAGCTTAGTCTATCAGTGTATCCATGATGGTATTTCCTTTTATGGTAATATACCCAAAATAAATTGTACTTTTCACTGTAGCCCTTTAATGATCTGATGCTGTGACACTTAAAATAGTATATATTATTGTTTTTGCGTTATACAGTATTTAAGTATCATATGCTGTTTACTCTGTGTGAAGTGCTGAATATAATCAAGCTTTTTTCTCAGATAAAGGGACATTTTGAAGAGTTTAATAGTGTGACAAACTTAATACGTTGTTTAATTGGAAACAAGTATTCTGATTTACATAGATTATTCATATATTAATTCCACTCAATGTAATCCATGTATTTCTGCAACTTGATTCATTAAAGGTCCTACTTTCTTCTAAGGGATCTTTTACGTTGTTACAGCTTGGAACTAAATATTTATGCTTTAAATAACAGGGGGTGGCTGAAGTTAGAATATTTCTATTTTATGCAATAATTTTTTTTAAGTTGATTTAAAATGAGGAGCCACTCTGAAAGATGCGCCCTTAGGCGAGTGCCTAACTCGCCTAGTGAAAGATCCGGCCATGGCCACAGTCAACACCAGGTCTTGTTTTTGCACACTGTATAGAGCTTCTTTATCTTTGGCTACAAAGTATACAGTCAATCTGATATATTGTCCATCTGGTGATGACCATGTGTAGAGTCGTCTCTAAGGCTGTTGTAAGAGGGTGTTTGCTATGACCAGTAATTATCTTGACAGAATTCTACTAATCTCTGACCTGCTTCATTTTGTACTCCAAGGCCAAACTTGCCAGTTATTCCAGATACCTTTTATCCCCTCATGGAAATTTAAAAAAAAAAAGTATATTGTTTCATATTTCCATGAGGTTCAGATGGCTCAAATTTCATTTTGCCCCAGATAATAAATAATTATTCTGCTTACACTAGCATCAGGCACTTCACAAGCATATCTGTGAAGCAACAGTTGCTCTGCATTAATTAGTCTTTGGAAGTAAAATCATTTCTGAGGATTCCTCCTTGGCAGAATATTCCTTACTTTCTGAATCCATTTGAACTGATCACATCGCTGTAAACAAACATCTGCTCACATTTTTGCTTAGCAGCTAGGAGAGATCTTTAAAGCTTCAACACTGATGTAGAAAGTCTATCATTTCTTGCTTTAGGCAGTGGAACAAAATACCAGTTGCTACAACAAACCCAGTTCCACAGTATAAATAGATCAAATAAGGACACATTTTTTTAACTAAAAGAGGGATTACATTGTCTTTGCAGAAACCAGAAGATCTTTACCATCCCCAGTGAATGAAAGAATAAACTGCAGTTATTCGACAGTGGATATACCAATATAGCATGCTACAAAAAAAGACCTTACTAGGAAATACACAAATGTAGTTTTTGCATTCATAAACAAATGACTCATCGGGCCAATTACATGTGTATAGGGGCAATATTTAATTAAGTTTATAATTCATAAACAAACACTACCATTTATTCTTAACACTATAGGTTATTTTTTTCCTCATTACATTATTTTATTGGAAGAAAGTATGTGCAAAACATATAGTTGTAATATTTGTTGCTGGAAGTGTAGGAATTGTCAAAGAAAGTTTAATACATAAGGTTATTGTCATGACTGATTTTGGGACTCCCCTGAACCCCACAAGCAACCCTGTATATGGGACTCCCAACACATTGAGTTAATATCAAAGGCTATTAATATGGACATAAGACTTTGGCAATGTGTCTTTAATCTATGTGTAATGTTTAAAGAATGTATGTGTGTTAAAATGTGCTCTGCACCAGGGGATCTTTTTTAACTATAATGGCTCAAGTTGCCAGACATCTGACCTCAAATAGTCATTGTTGTATATACATTGTAGTATATACGTTGGAATAAAAGTTATAACAATGTAAGATATACAGTAAAAAACAACGTAAATAGTATGACACCTGGAAAAACTTGTTTCTGCTTTTCCCAATTTTTTTATTTTTGTTGCATACATTGCAATTAAAATTGTTATATATGTCAGTACAATAAATAAAAAATAAATAAAAAGTAGATAAAAAAGAGAAAGGGAAATAGAGTAGAGGGGAAGGATATGGGGGGATGGGTGGGTGATACTTAGTATTATTTTGTTCCTGAGGCCTCTATATGAATTGACACTTTTTTTATTCTACCAACCAATTTGAAGTTCCCAAACGTCCCAACAAGACGCCCACTTTTTATATTTATCTAGTTCGGCAGAGATCAGACTGATTGAATGTATGTATTTAGGGTTTTTCTTTTTTTATTTTTTTATTTATTTATTGGTATCAAAAGTAGACAATTACAATATAAATATATAAAACAGAATACACAGCAAAAAAAAAAAAAAACGACAAAAGAAAAAGACAAGGCATACATTTACAATACATATTGTGGACTTATACCAGAAATTATAATTTCTGGGAGCTAAGTCCCAGAGATATTAACACTTAGATCATAACCGAGAAAGATCTTTATTTTGATCCCAAATTTTCCATTTATAACGTTTTATTTTTATAAGACCTTGCTCTTGAAGAGATTTTTCAAGATTTCTGTTTCTATCTACCATATATGTTATTTCACCCCAAGAGGGAACGGAAGGCTGACCCCATCTCCTTGCTATCAACAGTTTAGATGCCATGAATATGTGAAGTAAAAACGCAATTACGTCCAGAGCAAGCTGATTCGAAAAAATGTGAAATAAAACATTTTCTACAGAAAAGGAAATGGTAATGCCCAAAATATTCCTAATATGCCCAAAACAAGTTTCCCAAAATTGTTGAATTATTGGGCAACTCCACCATATATGGGCATGTGAACCCACCAAACCACAGTTCCTCCAACAAAACTTCAGATTATCTTTTTTAGTAATCTGAGCCATTTTTGTTGGAACATAATACCATTGAGTACTTAATTTAAAGTGTAGCTCTCTGTATGATGTATTTTTAATTATTTGATCAGTGAGAATAAATGAATCGGACCATTCTTCTTCTGACCAAGAGAGATTAAAAGAATGTTGCCAAATTTTAGATTTGTTAAAAGGGCATTTATCCATTTCCTCCCGCAAGATGTTATAACAATTAGATATTAAGTGCTTTCTATCTTCTAGAATCATTAGTTTTTCAAAAGAAGTTAAAGATCTAACTTTAAAACTAGAATAGATTGAATCTCTGAACGCAGCCAGAAGTCTATTATATTCGAGCCAACTTTTATGAGGAAGCCCAAATTTTTCCTTCAAGTCTTCAAAAGAAGCCCAAGAGTTGCCAATATATAAGTCTCTCAAACAACAAATGCCAAATGCTCTCCATCCACCCAAAAATGATAAGTTCAATTCTCTCTCTAATAATAAAATCGGAAGGATAGGGCTAGGAAAAGGCATTAATTGAGATCTCAATTTATGTTTATCCCAAAATTCAAGTATTTCACGTACAATATCAGAACCATCTAAAAAGAGTTCTTTTTTTAACTCCTTCCTAAACATCAACCAGACTAAAGAATCCTTAACTACTGAACATCTTTCAACCTGCAGCCAACCTGCCACTTTCAAACTTTCTATACATTTGACTGCATGTGAAAACATTGTAGCATCATGATAGGTCTGAATCATTGGGTATGCTAGTCCCCCTTTCCTAAATGTTCTGGAAATTATAACTTTCTTTATTCTGTTGTTTTTCCCCTGAAAGATAAATTTGTCTATTATTTGTTGAAAATGTACTATAAAAGTTTTGGATAAAGGTATAGGAATAGATCTAAATATATAGCTTAATCTTGGAAGAAGCGACATTTTGGCTGCTGCTATTCTAGCTGTTAAAGTTAAATTCAAAGGTCTCCAAGAGGAAACAATTTTCGTAAGTTTATTTAATAGCTCCTTATAGTTGTTTTTAATTATTAACTGAATAGAATTATAAAATATGATTCCCATATGAGTTATGGTATTAGAATGCCAATTATACTGGTAGATGGATTTCAAGTAATCTTTTTCCGGACTGGCTAAATTAAGAGCCAAAACCTGTGACTTGGAGATATTAATTTTATAGTTAGAGGCTTTAGAATATTTATCTATTATTACATGCAAAATTTTCAAAGAGTCAATGGGGTCAGACACAAACACAACTGCATCATCGGCATACAGCATTATTTTATGCTGTATCCCACCAACTGTAATTCCATGAATAGAGGGGTTATCTCTTATAGAAACCGCCATGGGCTCCATTATCAATGCAAAGATTATCGGAGAAAGGGGACACCCCTGTCTCGTTCCATTAGTAACTGCAAATCTCTGCGTTTTAAACCCATTTCCAATGACCGAAGCGGATGGGGAAGAGTATAATGCTCCAATGGACTTAGACCCAAAAGAGCCAAGGCCATATTTCTGGAGAACACACCTGATAAAATCCCATCCGACCCGGTCAAAGGCTTTCTCTGCGTCCATTGATAGAAACACTGTTGGGAGAAGTTTGTGTTTAGAATATGAAATCAAATCCAACATGCGTCTGGTGTTGTCAGAGCCCAAACGTCCCCGTACAAATCCAGTTTGATCTATTGATACAAGTTTGTGAATAACCTCACTCAATCTATCCGCCAGCATTTTGGCATAAATTTTTACATCAACGTTCAAAAGTGAAATGGGGTGGAAGTCTTTACCTTCCAATATACCTGTGTCTTTTTTTGGTATAGTAATAATCAGAGCCTCTGACATTTCTGAAGGAATATGTCCCTTTCTTTTAATCTCATTGAAAAGATTTTTTAAATGGGGGACTAGGGTTGTTACCAAAGACCTATAGTAATGATTTACAAAACCATCTGGGCCTGGGGCCGTACCCAACTTCAATTTAGAAATAACGTCACAAATCTCTTTTTCAGAAAAATCATTATTTAGTGTTAAAACTTCCTCTGGTGAAACTTGCGGCAAATCTATTTTATTCAAAAAATGTTGAATGACCTCCAGAGATGGCTTCTGAAAAGAAGGATCCAATTCCAAATTATATAACCTAGAATAATACTGTTCAAATGCTTCTGCTATCTGGACTGGGTTATTAAGATAGGTTCCATTGTGATAAATATAATCAACCCTTTTTTTTTAGTAACATGAGATCTAAGTTTATTTGCTAAGATTTTACTTGGTTTACTCCCATAATGGTAAATTTTTTGTTGTAAAAGCCATATAAACTTATCAGTTCTCATCTGATTAATGGATTTAATCTGTAATTAGATTTTTTTAATCAACATCGAGTCAGAAGCATTAGGATTAATTTTATTTCTTAGTTCCAGATTATATAATTGGATATATAATTCTCTCAAAGGAGTTCCTCTTTCTCTTTTCCTTTGACTTTGCAATTTAATCAGGATCCCTCTTATAAAAGCCTTATGTGTGTTCCAAAGTGTAATGTTAGATTCTACTGAAGCCGAGTTTACTTGATAAAAGAAATCAATTTCTTTTTTAAGATAATCCTGACTTGTCTCTGAATCAATGAGTGAGGAATCAAGTCTCCAAGATTTGGAGTTAATGGAAGAATTTTTTGAAAACAATTCCAAAGTTAACTAGAGCATGATCCGACCACACTCTTGGCCCAATATCAACTCTCAAAGTTCTTTTAAGTGTATTGATATCAACAACAAAAATAATCTAACCTCGAATATGTATGATGTCTTGGAGAAAAACAAGTAAAATCCTTTTCATTGGTGTGCAGTACTCTCCAAACATCAATTAAATGATATTTTGTCATCAGAGAAATAAACTGTTTTGACAATCTTATAACTGATGAGTCTGGAGGTGAACGATTTTCAGATTTTCTATCTTTAGTTGGGTCTGAGAGCATATTGAAGTCTCCACAAACGATAAGAGATCCCTGTATCAGTTTATTAAACTTTTTTAAGATTTTACTAAGAAATTTAATTTGGGATCTATTTGGCACGTATACATTCAATATTGAGTATTTTTGGTGGTTAATTGTGCCTATCCATATTATATAACGACCCTCCTGATCTATTTCCACAAATTCCTCTGTGACCATAAGTTTGTTACTAAAAAAAATTAAGGTACCCCTTGCCTTTTTCTTATACATTGAATTGTATGCGACATTATAATGTATATTAAAAAATTTAATTGGAGCTCCCTGCCAATGAGTCTCCTGCAAGCAGATTATATCTGCTTTTTGTTGCAGAAAGCTCTTTAGAAAAAAACTGCGTTTAGCTGGATGATTCAGTCCCTGAACGTTTTGCGTTACTATCTTTAATGACATGCTGTTAGTATCACAGTAGAAATGATGGTCAGTCCCCGTTCCCCTGGAATACATTTAATTCCAGTCCACAAATACAAATATACACCAATACATAAACCAAACATAAAACATTCATCCCTCCTCAACTCATTGAGGCATATCGGGAGGCAGTCCTCCTTGAAGAGGAAGAGTCCCTCCTGTGATGCAACAATGTCAGATAAATACATCTGAAAGCCTTAGCCGAAGCTCTATTGTACCCTCTATCTGTTTTTTACTACTATCTTGGGTGTCCAAGCTTTAAATCCTACTCTAGATGTTTATATTATTCCCTTTAATTGGAGAGAATTTCAAACAGAACTCTCCCTTTAAATTCCCTACTCCAGTTGTGAACCCCTTCCCTTATAGCAATCAACTACTAAATTGTATTTTGCTCACTAATTTATAAAAGTAAATTTTCTTAGTGTCATTATTAAGTACTAATATATTTTACCCATTATCTAGGTTAGTGTTTTCTTTGTTTCCCCCGTGTTAATAATAAAAAAAAAAAGTGAAAATATATATTCACATCTAAAAAATTACCCAACAGCTAGTGAGTTTATATTTTACTCTTTAAATTTCCCGTAGTAAAACAGTAATTTAAAAATATTAATCAAAACATGGTGTATTTTCCCTATTATCTAAATTCATTAAAGTGTACCATCTGTATGTTACTTCTAAATTAGCAGCAAAAAAATACCATTCAATTTTTTTCCCTTTTTTTTTTTTCCCTTTTTCTATCAAAATAATACATATACACTACTCTTTACAATTTTTTTTTGATTGAAGACAATCTAATATTTATATTCCAATACATATTTAAATAACCGCTGTGAACCAACCTATAATTACTGACTTTTATTTAATTTTGTCAGGAAATTCTCCCCTTCCAAAGTGTCATTAATAATGTATCTGTGATTCTCATACCAAAAAATCAATTTTGGGGGATTTCCCCATCTATAGGAAATCTGTTTGTCTCTCAAAACTTTAGTCACAAATTGAAGTTTCTTACGTTGAAATAAAATTTCTCCTGTCAAATCTGGGAATATTTTAAGATTTTCATATGGACTCTCAAAACATTTTTTATTAAATGAAGCTTTTAGTATTGCTTCTCCATAGGACATATGATGCAGTTTTACAATTACATCCCTAGCAATTTCTTTGCCCATGTTATGTGGAGGAGGAATTTGGTATAATCTCTCTATAGGCTTCTCGCTCTGGCGCTCCACTAAGCTTAACAGAAAGGCTTCCACAAATTGATGGAGGTCTTTAAAGGTAACAGACTCTGATATACCACGGATTCTAATATTATATCGTTTTTCAGCTTCCGCTAATCTGAGATTTTGGCTCTTTAGCGTCTGGATCTCCTCTTTAAGTCCTGTTATCTCTCTCTTTAATTCATCATTATTCTTCAAAATAACCTCTTGAATCTGTTCTACATTTTCTGTTCTATCTGTTAATGTTTTTATATTCTTAGCATTATTTTTAATTTCGCCTATCAATTCTTCCCTGATGGATATCTGAAACTCCATTAAAAGAGCTGTCATAGTTTTCTTTAACGCTGAAGATGTTAGAGGTTCTTCAGGAGTGGTCTCTCTCACAGATTCATCTCCTATAATAACCTCAGCTTCTATAGGAGTTTCAGAAAAGTCTAACGTGGACTGAGAGAGTGAATGTGATTCTCTCTTGTACTGTCTATTCTCTTTATCTACAGGAGAGAGAAAATTAGCTATAGCTTTTGAGCTATTGTTTTGTAATGTTTTTTTAGAGCCTTTACCCCTAGGGGCTTGTTGTTCTTTAGACCTTTGCATAGATACCACAGGGCTATATCAAAAACCAAAGGAAAGAGAGAAGAGAAATGGGAGAATAGGAGTGTATAAAAAATTGTATACAGATAGTCCACTTTGTAACTTGCTCTTCTTTGCTGAACGGTTTTAAATACGAAACGGCATATATAATATATCTTGCTTACAGAGTCGCTTTTCTCCCATCAAGTTCCCCCCAGCCTCATGAGACCGATGGGAAATGTCACAATAGGTGTAACTTGGACAATGTTGGATAATAAGACCCAATGGGCCTATTTATATGGGCTAAAAAATTCCCATCTTATTCTTCAAAGCCCATCATATGGGGGACACTTCACAGCAGCTTTCTTATTTTCCTCCACTTCTATCATTCAAATTGGCCCTCACATGCGGGTGTTATATTCTGGGAGTAATTGCAGCAGAAGCAATACAAATATGCACTCACCCTCTGCAACGTCAGACTTTCATAGCAACAGGGCGTTGGCAGCATTACCTGCTGCGGGATAGATTAACCTGAAGCCAGTCCCCACAATGTTAATAAGGGAGTAAACCCCCTCTCATGAGACCGATGGGAAATGTCACAATAGGTGTAACTTGGACAATGTTGGATAATAAGACCCAATGGGCCTATTATATGGGCTAAAAAAAATCCCATCTTATTCTTCAAAGCCCATCATATGGGGGACACTTCACAGCAGCTTTCTTATTTTCCTCCACTTCTATCATTCAAATTGGCCCTCACATGCAGGTGTTATATTCTGGGAGTAATTGCAGCAGAAGCAATACAAACATGCACTCACCCTCTGCAACGTCAGACTTTCATAGCAACAGGGCGTTGGCAGCGTTACCTGCTGCGGGATAGATTAACCTGAAGCCAGTCCCCACAATGGTAATAAGGGAGTAAACCCCCTCTCAGCGGCAAATGCTCACCAGCCCCCGGTGCCCAGTAGAATACATCAGCCCGGCACACTGGCTTCCCTCACCTGGGGCATAACACAAGCTCACGTTCACCTTATGGTTTGAGGTCTCCTTTAACTGGCTCCTCTCACGAACCACCCAGGATATTCTCCTTACAGGCTCAGTCAGTTTCCACCAGCCCTTTAGGCCGCTATGCCCCAGTAGTGTGGTTCAGATATCCATAAACTTTGTTTTGGACCCGGCCTCAGGCGGTCAGCCTCAAGGAGTTGTTGCGTTGGGGTTCAGGCCTATTAGGCCGTTGTATAGCATGTTTGAGATACACAGCTTGGACAGCCTTAACGACACTCTAGCAGAGCTTCGGCGATGTTTGCCTGGCTAGTCCCACATACAGACTAACCCCTTCCTGGGCGTGGCCCCGCTGGGTATTTAGGGTTTTTCAATACCTCCCCAAACACTGAGATGGATGTCTTCCAAGTTGAGCCTCATTAGTAAGACCAGTGATAGGGACACATAAGGATTCCTCTGTTTTTTTTTAGGAATCCTGTTTCCCCATAACCTCTCTAGGGTGTCATATGTTTCTGACCAGATGTGGGGCAGTCCCATAGTATGTGTCTTAGTGTTCCATTGGAATTGCACCCTCTGAAACAGTTTCCATCAAGAGATGGATTTGAAAGCTTTAGTCTAGCAGAGGGTCAGGTACCACCTCATGGTGGTTTTGTAGGAATTGTCTCAAGATTATGTTAAGGGAAGAATTTGTTGTATTTTTATGGATTTCATTCCATTGCAAGTTGTCTAGTTTGATGTTAAGTTCTGTTTCCCATGAGTGCTGGTGGTGAAGCTTAGGTTGTGTGGCCTAATCTAACAGGAAGTTATAAATGATTATGATTTATGGTTACCCTATAGGGACAAATCAATTAATATAAATCCCCAACTAACCTTGCACAAATCAATGCAAATGTATGCAGCATAGTAAAAATTAACCAATCAGCCAGCAAAAAATGGCTCTATTAGAGGCACCCCCATTCATTTGAGTCCATAGGGTTAGAGATTGAGCCATACTGCTATGAAGTACGGAATGATTGATTTTGTGGTGTAGGCTTAGCCAAAGCATTTGGCTAGTTAGGAGGTTCTGTTCCTTAAGAGCTTGATTTTCAATCTCTACCCACACAGGTGGGTGTTCTTTAACAAACCACTTAGATAGTTGCGCCAATCTGGAAGCTTTAGAGTATTTTACCAAGTCTGGCAGGTGAGTTTTTTTTATTCTCGGCTTTTTGTGGTCCCAAACAAAGCGGGAGATTGCCCTCTGGAGAATTTGTATGTCTTTTGTGTTCAGTGCTGTCGGTATTGTACGAAAGGTATAAAAGTTTAGGGAGTACATTCATTTTTATAGCATAGATTTTTCTCAGCCAGGAAATTTTATATGATGACCAAGTGTTAATATATTTAAGTATTTTTTTATGATCATTGGCTAATTTGCATTCTATATCAAACTAGATTGCTTGGGGATAGATGCCTAGATAGTTGATGTATTGTTGAACCCATTTGAAAGAAAAATTAGCTGACAGCAGATTTTCATTTTTTGGGGGCAAAGATACATTTAGTGCTTTGCTTTTACTGGTGTTGACTTTGAAACCTGAAATGCTGCTAAATTTTTCTAGGATATGAAATTCGTTGGGGAGGCTTGTTAATGGTTTTGTAATGGTGAGCATGATGACGTCAGCGAAAAGGTTTAATTTGTATTCATTGTATGCTAATCGTGTCCCATTTACATTTTGTCTGTCTCTTAAGGCTGTGGCTAGAGATTTGATGCAGAGAGCGAAACGAAGAGGGGAAAGGGGACACCCCTGTCTTGTCCCTCTTAGAATTCTAAAAGGCTGAGATCTGAAGCACATCTGCTTTCGGGGCCAAATATAGTTTTAGAATGCCTCTCACTAAACTTTCGCTCAGATTAAAATTGTGTAGGATCTGGGACATATAAGCCCAGTCCACTCTATCAAAATACTTTTCTGCATCTAAAATGTGTCTGGTGTTATCTGGGGCTTCTCTGCCCTGGATAAACCCAACCTGTTATAAGGATGTGGGTCTGTAGCTATGGCATTGGGATTGGTCTTTGCCCTCTAAGTATGACAATCACTTTAGCTTCAAAGAATTCTGGCCTAATAGAAATTTCTTAAACAGGGATTGAAGGTGGGGTGATAGAATTTCCACGAACTGCTTATAGTAGTAGTTGATAAACCCATGCGGACCAGAGGCCTTGTGAGGTTTGGTTTCTTTAATGGCATTTTTAATTTGCTCAATTGATAAAGGGGAGAGTCAATTTTGCTGCTAACAATTTTGGAGGGATTTGAATTTGGTTAGGGAATTATTATTTTGTTCTTTATGCTTAGGTGAACCTAACTGGGGGGTTGGCAAGTATAATTTGGCATAATAATTTTCAAATGCTTTTGTAATTTCTCCTGGTTGATAGATAATCTTACCATCCACAATTTTAAGGTTGGGGATGAACGAATTTGCTCTTTGCTGATTGAGTTTTTTTAGCCAGCATTTTCTCAGGTTTGTTGGCAAATGTAAAATACTTGGATTGAGTGCGCTGTGAAATGGTCACAACCTTCCTCCTCAGAACTGTCAGGGTTTTCACATACCTAAATCTAGTAATTATATATTTCTGGTTAAACATATCCTTTTTAATAATTTTAATTAATACATCTATACAAATACCTAGAATATATATATATATATATATATATATATATATATATATATATATATATATATATATATATAGTGTTTCATATCATCGGATAGGATATGTTTTAAGCTTTTCATATCAATATATTATTTTATAAATGTATTCAACCTAATCCTTTAAATTAGATTTTTAAAGTTTTACATAAAGAAATTCTATCTCCCAGTTTTAGTACCTGCCTTTGTGAAACCATTTGGTGTATTCTGGTAGGGCTAATAAGAAGACAATGGAGATACACAGAAGTATTTGTATATTTGCTATTTCAACTGTTGCAGCAACTCAGCTCAAGTTTCCTTCAAAGTTCTCATATTGAAACAATGGGGAAGCAAGCTTCACTCCCTGGAATCCAAATCTCACACACAGGTTTATTTAGACTTTTCTAAAAATACAGCTATGTCAACCTTCCCATTGTCTCAATAATTCAATTTCCTACTGGGGAAATACACTTTAAAACGGAACGATACTTCTGGTATTTTTAAGCAATTTTATTGGATAGAAGGACTATTTAAGTGGGTATTATTTTCAATAGAGAAACTACTCTAATATACTTCTCTGATATACTCTCTCTGATGAAGACTCACTCTCTATTGAAGACTCTCTGAAACTCTCTGATGAGGACTCACGCTATCCATATACACAGTCAGAGGACTCTAGAGAGCACAGCAAACATTTTGTTTCCTGATTTTAATATTTTTAACAATTTTATAATATTGACCTGGTAATGTTTGAAAATAACTAGATAATTTTGTAATATAATTGATAATATAATATATTTAGACTATCTTTCCTATTATAGCTTTAGTGATGTTATATTGATCATTGCCCTATATCAATTATATTACAAAATATTTAATCATTACCTGTTAATATATATATCTATCTTCTCTGATAATATACATTTGTCTCTGTTTTTATAATATTTTCAATATTTTTATAAGTGATTTATACAAAAAATATTAGTCCACTATTATTACATAGTGTTATTTAAAAAAACATTTTTTATTGTTTTTTACATATAAAATATACACTACACAATAAAAAAACACATATATACAAACATAAACATTCATGAAGCTGCCATTACATTTCATATTGCACAAGTGTATTATAATGTAACAGTATATGTTGACCATATCAAACTTTTAGACCGTTATTTATTCCTGTACCGTTTGTGTCGACAATACATATTGATCTCATAGTGCCCAGTTTGCACAGAGGCCCTTATTTATAGGATTAAATTCAAAATTCTTCCTCATAATTTCCCGATTCGATTTTTATTGTGTTCACTACTTCATTCCATGAGGGAATTATCGGTTGTTTCCAGTATTTTGTTAAGAGATGTTTTACAATCAAAAGAATATGAGAGATTACAGATTTTGCTTGTAGAGCTACCCTATTTATGTCTAAATGAAATAGGGCCATCTGGGGGCTACCTATTAGATTTTGAACCAGAATTTCAACATGGCTCTAAGCCCTCCTGGTAGATTACTAAGGGGGATAGACTCCTGCCACAGAATTGTATGAATTGGTATATCACCCAAAAGATTATCCTCAATATTTTTCCAAATTACTCTGTTACTCTGGATATTCAAAACCATCAATTTTGAAATCAAAATGTTATCATGGATGTCCTTATTGACGGTATACCCAAGCCTCATTTTTTCAAATTTTTTACATGCTATTACCTTCTTAATTCTTGCTTTTTTACCCAAATAAATGAACTTATCTATACCCGATTGAATCCGATTTAAGGATATGTTAGAAATTTTCTCAGGTATACATCTGAACACATAACTTAATTTCAGAATAATACACATGTTTATTGCAGCTATTCTGGCCAACCAAGACAGATTTAGTATTTTCCATTCATTTGTTAGCAGCTTTATATCTTTTAAAAGGGTGCTCAAATTTTCCATCATATAGTTTTTCATAGTGAAGGAGAATTTCAGGCCCAAATGTGTTATTGACCTTGAATTCCAATTATACATAAATTGTTGTTTTTAGGGATTGCTTGGTTTCCCATTTGAGTTTTCTATATATTATATCTGATTTTGAGGAGTTTATTTAAAAATATGACAAACTACCAAATTCATGAAGAGTTTGATGCAAATTGACTCATGAGCTCTGAGGATTCGTAAGTGTTAACAGAATATCATCCGCGAAGAGCATGATCTTATTCACCTCTTCCCCTATCACCACTCCCTCAATCAAAACATTATTTCTTATGGATGCCGCAAAAGGCATAAATAAAATAAACAGGAGGGGGGATAGGGGGCATCCTTGGCGTGTACCATTACTAATAGTAAAGCTGATGGATTTGTATAACGGGCTTTAATAGTTTTAGATCTAAAATTGCACATACCGTATTTCTCCAAAACAGCATCTAAAAAATCCCAACTGACCCTGTCAAACGCTTTTTCAGCGTCAAGCAACAGGGACAATAAGGACAGATCTTTGCTCTTGGCGACTCACAGGATGTCGACCAAACGTCTTATGTTATCTGAAGCTTGTCGTCCTTTGAGAAAACCTGATTGATCCAGATGTATTAATTTGGGTATAATAAGGTTTTGTCTATTTGCCAATATTTTGGCGTATATTTTTACATCTACATTTATCAGGACAATTGGACGGTAGCTTGTGCTAAGTTCTAGGTTTTTCCCCTGCTTTAAGATATTTATTATTTTGGCTTTAGATAATTCTGCTCTTAACTTGTCTGTTATTTTGATCTCATTATACATATTACCTAGGTGATCTCAGATCTCCTTGGAAAATATTTGATAGTATAAGTGATCAAACCCATCCGGTCCTGGTGCCTTATTTTTTTCCCATTTTTTATAACATCTAAAGTTTCCTTACTGCTAATTTCCTCATTGAGATTTTTTAGTCCTTCCAGAGTTATTGAAGGCAATTTTATTGGGCTTTAAAAAAAATGAATATCCCCTAAATCTGGTTTTATAAAAAGTGGATCCTGTTCCAGATTATATAGGGATTTATAGAAATTCATAAAATGTTAGCAATTGTATCTGGATGGGAATATAGATTATTATCTAAGCCCTTCAGCCTTAAAATTCTGTTTAGATTTTTTTTATTTTTTTATTTATTAGCCAAAAATGTCCCTGTTTTACTCTTGAAAACAAAATGTGATATCTGATATTTCCACAGGAGATTATCGGCTTGTATTTGTAGTATTTTTTTAATCTGCAAATTTAAAGAATTGATTAATTTTTGGCATTCCTTATTTGGCTTTATCTTATTTTGGGCTAATGTTTTTTCTAATTCAATATATAAAAGTCTTAAAGGTTTACCTCTTATCTTTTTTTGTTCTACTTCTTTGGAAATCAATATACCTCTCACAAAGGCCTTATTGGCACATCAAGTGACAGAGGGGGAATCTACCGTATTTTGTTTTTTCTCAAAAAAATTGAGTATCTTTTCCTTTAATATTCTGACAAAGAGCTGATCTTTAAATAAAGAAGGATCAATTCTCCAGTTTTTTTTTTGTTTGAATTTCCATAGTATAATTTATCATAATGGTGAGCATCGAGTGGTCTGACCACACTGATGTCTTTATTTCAACACTTTTTACCCTTCTTAAAGATTGGAGATCTACAAATAAATGATCAAGTCTGGAGTATGAACTAAACCGGCCCGAGAAGAAGGTATAATCTCTCTCGAATGGGTGTAGTACCCTCCATGCATCCAAAAGATCAAAACCATTGATCAATTTAGAGAAATCATAAGATGTTTTGATAAATTGAGATTTAGTTTGTATTTTTACATTCCCTACTCTATCCTTCCCTGCATCTAGAACCATATTGAAATCTCCACAAATATATAGATAGCCTTTCCTTATTTTTTGAACATCTTTCATTACCTTTTTGAGATAAGAAATCTGTTTTTTATTTGGTAATTATAAATGTATTAAAGTTATTGTTTTGCCATTTACGGCTCTAATCCAGATAATATATCTGCCATATGTATCGATCTTGGTAAATTCTTCTTGGGTATTTAATCTGTTGTTAAAGAAAATTGAGACACCTCTAGATTTGTTGTTATGAGTCGCATCTTTTCTTATCTTATAATTACAATTATTCAGATACTGGGTTGTACTTCCCAATAAATGTGTCTCCTGTAGGTAGATAATATCTGCCTTATATTTTTTATAATGCATAAAGGCAATTTTCCTTTTTGAAGGGGAATTCATTCCATTAAAGTTGTGTGAAATATTTTAATACTCATTGAAGTTAATTATGTTTTTTCTAATAGGGACTATAACCCTGAGGGTTTTATTCTCTCTTTTCTTTTCCTGTTTTTACCCCTTTTCCTGTACTCCTTTCCTTTTTTCTTTTTCTTTCCTTTCCCCCTTTTTTCTTTTTTTATATATGAAAACATTTAAATTTTCTAATGAGGAAGGTCCTATATAAGTTACAAGGCCTCAAAGATATATCATTTAGTCTTGGCAGCACATTCACTCTTAACTCATTCATACCAGCAATCATTTTCCAAGGGGGAGTTGTTACCTGTTCCCCTCTGGATTCAACAGGGCTATTTTTCCAATGTTTTGAAATGATGGATAAAGATGTAAATACATCTTGGTTGGAGATTTGAGGAACCTATTTTCATGTGTCTTCTTTTACCAGAACAAATATCATAGTGAAAAATAATTATTCTTAAGCTAACCCATATGTTATTTTTAAACATTTAAACTCTGAAAATACAGAGAAGGAAAGAAAAAAAAAACATAATATTAATTGGATTCGCTAAAATCTATATTTAAAGCTCATGAAGTGATTTATACATAGAAATCCTAAATCTGTTTATTTGCACATTATCAACATCTTTGTGTGTAAGCCAATGCAGAAAGAGGTGAAGGAAATAGGAAAGTAAACAAATAGATACTTGTGATTTAAATATTAACTCATTAACTTATTAACATAAAACAAAAAGCTAGATTTACATACAAGCTCGTGGACTTGGATTATACCCAAGTAAATTTTGTACAATAAATAAATTTAATCAATGTGTATTGTTCTAGTGATAAGTGCTTTTTCAAAAGTGCAGTCAACAAAGACAAATAGAATATAATATCCAAGCCCATCAAGAGAAGGAGAAAAAAAATAGGATTATTTGACTAATTGCCATTCAGGGGATTTCAAACTCAAGCGTGGTGTTATCTCAGATTTAGGTTGAATGTCCACATTTAAGTTCCATCTTTGTAGCAATAAAAGACCCTCTGAAATAGAGTTCACATTATGCCATGCCGAGTCCTTCCAAATCAAAAGGCCATTAGCTGATTTCCATTTGTATTTAATCTCTTCTTGACACAAGCGATGTGTAATCAAGGCATACTCTTTTCTTTTGGCCAAAGTCTGTGGGGAAATATCCATAAAGATCTTAATTTTATCATACAGCATTTCAAAATTTCTCTTGTTAAAGCTTGCTTTGGTCAACTCCTCTTTAAAGGGAAGATAGTGTAAACGTATAATAATATCTCTAGATATAGTATTTTCCAATTTCTTTGGTAGGGGTAGTCTGTGTATAGCATCCATTTTCCTGTCTTCATTGGGGAAGTCAGGAACTATACTCTTAAAAAACTCTTCCACATAGGCTTTTAATTCCTCCCCTTGTATAGATTCTGAAACACCCCTTATCCGTAAAAAAAAAATTCTAGAGCGGTCTTCAAGATTGCAGATCTTTTTAGATAAATCTTAAATTTTTGTTTCCAATAAAGAGGAGTATTTCAACAAAGAGTTGTTATCACAGATAGTTTGTCACATTTGCCCTTTTCAATCTTAATAGAGGCCTCCGCTATTGAATTTGTATTTGCTATTATTTGTTTTGATAGCTCTGGAGTAAGATTTATTTGAAATTCACCCAAAATTTCTCTCAATTTAGAGCAAGTTAATATTTCTTGTGGTGAACTTGTTCTTTCAAATGAGGATTGAGAGATCTTGTCCACCAATTGATTTGCTATTTGATCTAAAAGTATAGACTCAATTTGGGAATTATTTAGAACTTCAAATTTGTTTTTTTCCATCTCCTTTTTTTTGTTTTTAGTTTGGATGGCATTTTTGCTCTCTTATTAGACATCTCTTTTTCTCCCTCGCTATTTGTCCAAAGAATTGTCTAGGATCTAAGCGAGCAGGTAGTCTGTTCTGCTATAGAGACTTGATGAGTATGTCTGATGGTTAATAGCTATTTCCTCCAGACAATGATAATGAACAATATAATACAGGTAAAATAGAGGATATACCTAATCTAGCCAATAACCCCCTAGAAATTACCATAAATTGGTTAAATCATACCTCACAGTCTAAGTTTCTAAATAAGAAAGAGGAAAACCTCTAAACCATATGAAATAACTAGACATCCCAAAATTATAGCTAATATAGAAATAAGAGAGGGTTTATTTATCCACATAAATATTATAGGTATGAGAAATCTTAAGCAAGCCAAAATAGCCTTGATGCATGAACATAGTTACATTAGTTACATTAATGAAAGTCTATTAAAACAAATGCAGAATCCAAAATTAATTTGTAATTCTCCACCATATGACAAATATATACATAAAATAGATCATGAAACCTCAACCCGTCCTATTATAGCAAGATGTTTAATACCCCTTTCTATAGGAGATAAAAGGGTTGTGAGCTTGTTCCAGGTGATAGAGGATTCCCAAAATTCAATCTATATTGGTAATGATTTGTCGCATCGGTTTGCTTTTCAAATTGATTTAATCCATAATGTTCTATGGTCTAGGCTGAATGAGTCACCATTAGATTTCAGTAATGACTCCGAAGTCTTGAAATATGCACAACAGATGCCTTATGCAATAACCATACAAATTTAACAAACTATCACTATACCAGAAGGAGCAGTCCAATTACCCTTACCCTTACAGGTAAAAAGGGGGCAAATGATTCAAGGCACATATGCTTTTGCTAATCTTAGTTTTCAAACCCAACAAAAAGGCCTTCACATCACTCATACACGTTTCATTACTATTACACAAATACCTTTTGTCATTTTAGTAAATAACATAGCATCTCATCCAATCCATATGGAGAAAGGATCTATAGTAGGAATGGCCATAGATGCAGAATATTTCACATCTGAATTTACAAATTCAGTTACTGGTTTGATACCAGAGGTATATACGAATTATGATAAAATTATTGACCAATGTTTTGATACTCAACCAGAAGGATTATTTATTCAATTTATTTATCCCTTCAGTTTTTTAGAAGGACAGTGTGAAATAACAGATAACAAGCTAATTTTTAATCAAAATATAGATGAACAAGAATACAAAAATAATTTGGTTAATAAGATACAGATAAGCTCAATTACCACTGACCTATCTACACAACTAGAGGAAGCCTATGAAGTTAGTCAACCTGAGGTATTCCCTGGGTTTAAAGAAATAGTTGAGGAGCAGATAGTTCTAGCTGATGGATGCTCTAATGATATTGAACGCTAAAAATTAAGACAAGTGTTAATAAATTACCAAGATGTATTTTCTAAATATTCATATGATTGTGGTTTGACAGATTTACATGTCACTAAAATTAAAACTGATCCCAATATGCCACCTGTATTTGTTAAGCAATATAGACTACCCCTTGCCTCTTATGAATCATTAGCTGATATTATAAAGAATCTAGAATCAAGGGGAATTATATGTCCTGTACATAGTTCTTATAATAATCCTATTCTATGTATTTTAAAGCCAAATGGGACATGGCGTTTATGCGCAGATTTGAGGCAATTAAATAAGAGTTCATTTGTCTGCTTGGCCCGTCCCATATATATGACCAGTGTTCAGCAGAAGTCCAAGGGTCTAAATTATTTACCACACTTGATTGTGCCCAAGGTTATTGGACTATTAAAGTTAGTGAAGAAGACCAACATAAACAAGCGTTTACATTTGGAAATCAACAATATACATGGACTAGAACTCTATTTGGATTTATAAATACAGGAAATGAGTTTGCTATCTTCTTGCACAAGGCGATGCCTGATGCTCAAGAGCGAGGGACATTAACCTATGTAGATGACATCTTGATTAAGAGTTGCGAATTTGGTAAACATATCACAGAAATTGAACATGTTTTGAAACAATTAAAGCACGCAGGATTTAAAATATCTCTCCAAAAGGCTCAGTGGTGCCATACTAAAGTTAACTTTTTAGGTCATGAAATAACTCCTGATGGTGTAAATCCCCAGAAAATGAAGGTAGAGGCCCTACTTAAAACTAAAATACTTACAACTACAAAAGAATTGAGATAATTTCTAGGTATCACCAATTATTCCATACATTTGGAAGACCCCTCATACAATTGTTAAAGAAAGGTGAGCCATGGAAATGGGGTGAGATTCAGAACCAAGCTGTAAACAACTTTATACAAGGTGAGAAAATAATAGTTGAAACAGCGTACCAACCATTACAATATATTCAGAGTAATAAAATTAGGTCTCGTAATCTATCAAATAGCCGCATAACTGCGTGGACCTTATCCCTACAAGGATGGCCTTTAGAGATAAGATATGCAAAAATAAAAAGAATCTAGTTGCCCAAGGATTAGCGGATTTACACGACTGTAATGCCCCAGATCCCTTTAAGGATGATGATCCTAATATAGACCTTATGGAGGAATATAAATTGTCACCTCATAAGAAATATGAAGAGGTATTTAGTAAATCCTTACCCACAGTTTATGTAGATGGATGTGCCTATCATGTAAAAACAGATACAGATAATAAACTAGTTGCGGGAATGGGAAATGTATGGATAGATAGTTTTCACGTTCCTCCAAGAGGGTGTAAAATAGGACCCAAGAGTAGTCAGATAGCAGATTATATTATGCTATTTACACTGCAATAGAGCATAACATTAAGGAATTTGTAATTATTACTGATTCAGAATATACCTGTAATAGTTTTGTTGAATATTTACAAGTTTGGAAACTAAATGATATAACAAATGCCCGAAAGAAACAGATAAAACATGGTAAGTTAATACAAGCCATTGATGAAATGGTAAATTCTCATGAACTAACTATATATTGGAAGAAAACAAAAGGACATTCCAAGATAAAGGGTCAGGATCAAAAGTGAAATTATCTAGCTGATAAACTAGCAAAACAAGGTGCCCTAGAGGGGGAATTAATTGAAATAAACCACCTTATGGGTCCATTACAAATTCAAGCTAGACAACAATCCCAGAAAGATATAGATCTTTCCATAGTTTGATGGTCCCAAGATACTCCTAATTTAGACTTGATCAATAGTCAAAAAGAAGATCCTATAATAGGTCCATTCTATAAGCATATACAGGACCTAATAAAGTATCCTCTGGACAAAATAGATGTATCAAGTAAGGAAGATTTCAGGATTCTAATTAAGTCAAAATCACAGTTTAGTATCTTAGATGGTTAACTTATACGCACATCTAAGAATGGTATACATCAATGGGGAGATCCTACAACATATTGAGGTCTAATGTTACAACATGCTCATGATGCACCAACATCAGGTCACAAAGGTGAAAAGATTACATATGAGATACTTCGTGATTTTGCATACTGGCCACACATGTTGATGGATGTTAAAATTTAGCATGTCCCCAGTTTCAATCCCATTCACCTACCCATAGGGCTCCTCTTCAGAAAAGGGGGATGTCTATGCCCTGGTCAGATTTACTGATTGACTTTATTGGTCCAGTAACTATATCTTCCAGTGGTAATAAGTATATGTTAACCATACATGTTTATTCACAAAATGGGTAGAATGCCTTCCGGCGACAAACTGTAAAGCAGAGACCGCCGCAATTTTGTTAATTAACCATGTCTTTTCTCGTTTTGGCCTACCGCAACGAATTGAGTCAGAGGAAGTCACTTCACAAATGAAGTGATGAGCCGTATGTGGAGGATCTTAGGTGTTAAACGTAAATTACATATTGCTTACCGCGATGCTTCTAGTGGTGGGTTAGAACGGTACAACCAGTCTTTTGTAAGTATATTAAAGAAATTTGTAAAGGAATCAGGTAAGGATTGGGACATAAAATTACCTTTTGGTTTTAATAACGATAAGATCTACTCCTAGTACTGCTACTAAAATGTCCCCATTTGAATTAATGACTGGGAGGCGTATGGTACTCCCACAACACCTAATCTATAGAACCCAAGACCATAATTTGGTAAATGCCGCTACTACCCATCAATATTTTTAGAATCTGAGGAAATATTTACAACAGGCTTTTGCGTTTGTATAGAAAAATCTAGAGAAATCTGCATAAAGCACTAAAACATATTATGATCTGAAAACATCTAAGAAAGAATATGAGATCAAGTTTATCTATACAACTTTCTACGTAATCAGGCAAAAGAGAAAATGGTTTTACCCACATGGAAAGGACCTTACACCATTAGAGATAAAATTTCACCCGTTGTGTATAAGATTCAGATCCCAAAAGATGGTGGAGAAATGGGTCCACATTAATCAAATGAGAACCTGTCATCCCAGATCTCAGTTAAGAATCATTGAGAATAATTGCCCAGATGAACCGTGATTTTAAAAAAAATTTACACGTGAAAATCTTCTGTCTCTTCATCCATTTACCTAATCCTTCATGTTAGGAATATATAATTAAAACCACTTGTATTTCGATTAAATATTGAAGCCAAAAAGAGAGCATCCAAAAATCATGAAAGAAAAGACCGCTCTTATCGGGGTAACCATGATCCTACGCCAACAAGTTCAGAGGGAAGCTTTCATGGAACCTGGTCCTTCCTCAGGCGTTTTATCCAGAGGCTCCAAGATTCATCATAACCAGGAGGAGAATAATATCACAGAGGATTTCCTCCAGCATCGATCCCCAGGTGATGATTAAAAGATGATTCAAAATATTCCACATAAGAGTGGAAGAGACCCAAACATAGAAGCGTGACCACATTGCCCGCTCACTTGCCACTGTGAAGAAGATGTTGGAACGACTAAGTAAAACTTAATAAACTCATATAACTCCCGTGATCAACAGCCAAAGCATTTACCAAATAATAACCGTTAAAATGATTATCAGAAGGATAATAATAGATGATGAATAAGGACTGGATATTTTTTTAAAAAGGACATTCAGGGTTATCCTGGTTCATTATAGAGGGAGTATTGATCCAGGGAGGAATCTGAATATTTGGGGTCAGGAAGGAATTTTTCCCATTTAAGACAATTGGGTTTTTCTGTTTGCCTTCCTCTTGATCAACTAACAATTAATTCACATCACTGGTATATTTAAGCAATGAGATCAGAAAATAGCCCTATCACTACCCAAATCAGTACCCAAAACTTATAGAAATGATATTTAGACAAACTAATATATTTATCTATTTAGTTACATATATTACTACTGTAATAATGTCACCTACCTAAAGGGTAGACATTATTCCAAAAAGGGGGATTTGTCAGGGTTTTCACATACCTAAATCTAGTAATTATATATTTCTGGTTAAATATATCCTTTTTAATCATTTGTAATTAATACATCTATACAAATTCCTATAATATATATATATTATAGTGTTTCATATTATCGGATAGGATATGTTTTAAGCTTTTCATATCAATATATTATTTTATACATTTATTGAACATAATCCTTTAAATTTGATTTTAAACGTTTTACATAAAGAAATATATTTCTATCTCCCAGTTTTAGTACCTGCCTTTGTGAAACCATTTTGTGTATTCAGGTAGGGCTAATTAGAAGGCAATAGAGATACACAGAAGTATTTGTATATTTGCTATTTCAACTGTCGCAGTAACTCAGCTCAAGTTTCCTTCAAACATGGCTGAGACTAAGACAATGGCTGGTCATTAAAGTATTCATATATCTCTGTTTGAGCTATAAAAGTTCTTATATTGAAACAATGGTGGAAGCAAGCTTCACTCCCTGAAATCCAAATATCAGACATTTATCCAAATCATACACACAGGTGTACTTAAACTTTTCGAAAAATACAGTTATGTCAACCTTGCCATTGTCTCAATAATTACATTTCCTTCTAGGAAAATACACTTTCCCAAGGGAAAGATACTTTAGGTCTTGTTAAGCAATTTCATTGGATAGAAGGACTATTTAAGTGGGTAATATTTTCAATAGAGAAACTTCTCTGATATACTTCTCTGATATACTCTTTCTGGTGAAGACTCACTCTCTGATGAAGACTCTCTGAAACTCTGATGAGGACTCACTCTATCCATATACACACTCAGAGGACTCTAGAGAGCACATCAAACATTTTGTTTACTGATTTTAATATTTTTAACAATGTTATAATATTCGATTTTGTAACTATAAGGACTGGTGCTTTTAAAAAAAAATTGGGTTGACCTGGTAATGTATGAAAATAACTAGATAATTTTGTAATATAATTGATAATATAATATATTTAGACTATCTTTCCTGTTATGGCTTTAGTGATGTTATATTGATAATTGCTCTATATCAAGTATATTACAAAAATACTGGGAGAAGGGGAGGTACTGGATCTATCTTTTGTAGGGTCTAATACTAAGTTCATGTCTCCACCCAAGATCCAAGCGGAAAGCAGATCTGAAACTTTGTGGAAGAAGGCTGCTTGCCCACTATTTGGAATATATACATTTAGTAATGACACTTTTTTCTTTCATTAATAGTGCCATGTATCATGATAAATCTCTGAATACTCTCAGAAAAGACAAAAGAAGAAATAAAAAAATATTAAAGCAAGGTTAAAGCTGCAAATATAACACTATTAAGGCTATATAGCCTTATGTTGTTCAGATAGCTCTTTTCTAAAACAATATTGGAACACAATTATGTAGAATAAACAATAATATAAACTTTATCTTGGAGAGCAAAGGGCTGTCCTCTTCGAATTTGCGATGAGTCGTCTGGTATCCCTTAGTGGATATGTTGGCGACTTGCCTGGTTGTTACATATGTAACATGACCCAATTGTGGTACACCTAAATGATAACCTTAATGAATATGTGACATTTCAATTGTTTGGACTCTGGGAACTGTTAAGCCTCTTGAAATTGAGAACTGTCCTGACCATAATCTGGCCAAAAAGTAAGAAGACAAAAGTAAGAAGACAATGTAAGGAGAAACATAGTACCACCCATGTAAGGGGGAGTAACCAACCACAGCTTAGTTTGACTGTCCGGGTGGCCTAAGGCGACAGGGCAAAGCTCCATCAAGTGATTTTGAGGAACCACTGGGAGGTTCAGGTTGTCTTCAGTCTTGTAGGAGTTGACTAGTTCTCTGGATAAATGACATGCCAGTTGTTTGACCTCTGGAAACTGTTAAGTCCCTTAATATTGAGAACTGTCCTGACCACAAATTAGCCAAATGTAAGAAAACAATGTCTGTAAAAATAAGCAACATTGTACCATCGATGTAAGTGTGTGAAGTCCTCCGTAACTTAGTGTGACTGTCCAGATGGCCCATGGCTTCAGGGCAGAGCTCCACCAAATGGTTTGAGGTTCAGGTTGTCTTCAGTCTTGTGTTTACTTTTTGAAAAAAGAATAAGGTAGGTCCCATCGGCACCATGTGGAAACAATAAATTATACTTGAATACAGGAAAGTTAAATAGATTGCTTTGATCATGATGTGGAAGGGTTGCATATAAAATAATAAATTTAACTATTTAAGTCCGGAGCACCTCAGAGTCCCACTAGTTGTAGAGAAGTGTTTGATGAACAAAATAAAAATAAAAAAATCCAATGTCCTAATTTTTACATGGGGCTATTCTTAATTTGTATGTTAACATCCCATTTTTTCAAATAATGATTGACATTTGAGTAGCTTAAATTGGGGTTAAGTGATTGAGGCTATATGTAAAGGTACTAATAGAGAAACCCTCATTTAATCCTTGTGGATTTCCCACTTTTAATAAGTATATTCACTTACTCTCACATTGAAGAAGTCTTCTATTAGTGTCCCCACTATCTATTAGATGAAATGTCATACTATCTGGCCTGTTTGAATCACATAATCTTATGTGTCTCTCCACAAGGGTGTCTAATTTGTTGCACATGGACATGACATGCTCTAAATTACGCTCTGTTTTGCACACAGAAATGCTGTTGCATTTGCAAACCATCACATATACAACGTGTGCAGAGGCACAATTAGAATAACTCCTAAGAGAATGGGAGTTGCCAGTTATTGGAATGAACAAACTCTTTTTCTGGTCGTATGTAACTGCTGGCTTTGCAGTGACCGCATCTGTATAGCCCTTTTATTGGATTGAGCCATGTAACTATAGGTTTATTTAAGGTGAAAAACTGTGTGTACGGATATCTACAATACTTCTTCCTATACGGTAGGTAACTTATGTTTTTTCTGGGAGTAAGTTTTTTTTAGAATTGGATTGTTGATGAGGAAGTGCCAATGTCTGTTTAGTATTGTTTTGACTTGCTTACTCTCATTTCCACAGGTCATGATGAAACACAACTTATTCAGTTTTTCTATTCTCTTATTATATAACAGGTCTGTTCTGTCGGTTGCTAAGGCTCTCTAATATGCTGCTTTAAGCACTCTGTTGGTACAAGCCACATTCTCTGAATCTTTTTCTTAACAAGTCGGCTTCTACCTTAAAATCTTCAAAGGTATTAGTTAACTTTTTATCCTCAGTTTTTGGTCGATAGGAATTCCTTTTGTTTTAGAGGCAGTGGGTTTTGGCTTTACCATTCTAAGAGTGTATTAATGGCCGTAGATTTTCTATGTACAGTAGTGTGGATATCGCCACTTTCAGATCCAGGAATTCCAATTTTTGTGCCTGTTCATAAGTATATTATCTATATATCTTTGCCAAGTGAGAACTTTTTTGGTAAAATGGGCCAATTCTTTGGTGATGAATTCAAGTAAAGTAATAATATAATATATAATAATCAATTTGTTCCATTGTAGTCCATCCCTTTCTTTCACACCTAGAAAATACTCAACTGCTTTTAGACCAAGTACATGTGGTGTGCTACTATAACTGTTCAATATCAATGCTAGCTAGCATTGATGTTGAGGGTATATTTACGTAATCTGGATGTTTCAGTACGTCTGTGGTATCCTTCAGGTATTAAGGTAAACTTGTTACCACTTTAGATTATGGGCTGCAAAGACACTTATGTTCTCTGTAAAAATTTTACTGGCAAAAATGATTGGTTGTCCCAGTACAGGTGTAACCTTTTTGTGTATTTTTGGAAGAGCATAGAATATGGCTATTACTGGACTTTTTGGAAGAAAGTAATCTAGATTCTGGGAAGTGATAAGGCCCTCATCCTTTGCTTGAAATCTTAACTCATTGTGATAGTCAAGGCTCTGATTTTTTGGTGGGATTTCATATATTGTACTATCATATAGAATGGCTAGACGCATGTCCGGGTATTTTTCTTTATCCATGAGCACTATGTTGCCACCTTTGTCTGCTGGCTTGATTTCTACTCCACTTCTTTTTCATTCATTTAATGTTCTTTGTTCTGCCTGAGTTAGATTGCAATTTTTCCCTATTAGCATCAAGATCTTCCAGGTCTTTTGTCAACCAGATTTAGGATCACCTCAATTTTACCATAATTCCTCATCTCCGGGGTGAAGTTGCTTCAATTTTTACATGTAATGGTCTTAAAATAATCTTTAGTGGCACCTTCAGGATATTAATTTGCTTGTAAAATAATTATTAAACAATTTAGGTCTTCTGAATCTTGGAGTGTTAGGCTGAGTCCTTCCAAATTTCTTTTTTCTTCAATTTGTGGGAACAAAAGATAAGCCTCTCGAAATAATCTTTTCATGTATAGAACGTAGTTCAGAATTTGATAAGTTTATTACTGGGGCATAATCTTGTTCATTTGTGGGGTTATCCCTAATAAGCCGCTTCTTCTTTTCTATTATTGGTGGTTTATCTGAGCTTTTTATTTCTTGACATACAATTATTTGTGTGGTTACTTTTTTTTACTGTCAATTTTAATGTATCCCTAGAGGCAATATGATTGTCTCTAATGCTGTGAATTTGTTTATGAATGGATGTAGATCTAGGTATTGAGACATGCTGGTGGTCATCACCGTAAGTAGGGGTCCCCCCACTTAAAGATGGAACTCCTTGTTCTAGAACAATTGTTTTTTTTTTGATCTTGTTCTGGTCAGCCTCTTTATTCTTGGGCCTCATCCCTTTCCTACAAAATTGTCCAGATAGGTTTGATCAAAATTGATCTGGTCATTGGCTTATCTGAGGGTTGGAAGTCTGTTTTATCCCTTTAAATTTACTGTGTTTTTCTGTTCGGTAATTCCTTTTTATATCTTTCCATGTTTTCATTTAATTTGGCATTTAAGTTTTCAAACTCCACTAAATCTCTACATTTATATACCTCTCAGTGGCATTGTTCTGCTTTCTTATTTAAGGTATCTAGATTTCTTTTCCTTGTTTCCAATATAAGAAACATCAGATCAAGTGAACATTTATTTGAGATGTCCACCCATTTTTAGGCCTCTGGGCACAATCTTATTCTTCAAATAGTTCTGCAGGTTAGGGACTTCCCATATGATCCTAATCTGTTTTTAAGTACCATTTGTAGTCCCTTAAAGGCTAAGGTGGCACCTCCATCTATTGAGGCACTATAATACTTGTCACAGACCCCTTTTTCTCGGCCTGGGTGTTGGCTCATTGAGCCACCATAAAAGCACAGACTGCTTGACTCCAGCAGTGGATTATCTGCATAAACAACCTCCATTGTATTATGATCTGTTTTGTCCCATTGTTTACCAGATAAGCTTATTACATCTCTGTAGCCAGAGACAGCGTTATGTGCATTGGAGGTTGCCTTATTGTTCACAGACAGAATGCCAGACCCCATGGGGAGTTAATCTTGTCTGTTTGTCAGCCTCTCCCTGTCTTTGTTGTGTGGTATTCACCCGCCTGTATCTAACCACTGTGATCGTTTGCTCCTTAGAAGTTATGACAAGCAAGTGGAGTACGGAGTTCTTGACAGAAGTGACGGAGTTAAAACTTCTGAAGAACTCCTAATTGGAGCAACTTCCCTTTAAAAGCCTGGAAAGCAGACATGGAAGGGGGGTGTGGCTGACTAGGCTCTGGGCAGGGGTGCTGCTGCCAGAAGCAAGCCCAGAGTGGAAGGTGATCCGGTGTGGAAGTACAGTGAAGTTTGTGAACAAACCTGTAAGGGATCGCCTCGTTTACTGTTACTGGGAGTACTGGGACTACAGCAAGTCGTGTGAGCTGGAAGAGTTAATACTGCCTCAGGACGCCAAGTAAGGGGATTAGTGAGGATTCCCAGGCAGAGTTGCCTGAAAGGCCTAAGCACGGTTGTAGCTGACAGAGGCCGTGTAATGAAAGTACCCCGACGTATTATGCCCCAGGGAAGAAGTGGAGTAGAAGAAGAAGTTAATACAAGTTAGTTTGTGTTATGCAAGGGTCCCTGGGGTAAAGCATATGGAAGAGACGGGCGGGCCCTATGCTTCATCCGCGACTGTGTCCCAGAGAGGAGCTGTGTCCCAGAGAGGAGCTGTGTCCCAGAGGGGAGCTGTGTCCCAGAGGGGAGCTGTGTCCCAGAGAGGAGCTGTGTCCCAGAGAGGAGCTGTGTCCCAGAGAGGAGCTGTGTCCCAGAGAGGGGCTGTGTCCCAGAGAGGAGCTGTATCCCAGAGAGGGGCTGTGTCCCAGAGAGGAGCTGTGTCCCAGAGGTTGCTGAAGGTGGCAACACTTTCACCAGTAAAGAGTCTGTTTGTTTCCTGGCCACCAGGTGGCACTTTACAAGAACAAGAGACTGTTCGCATCCTGGCCACAAGGTGGCACTCTCACCAGTAAAGAGACTGTTTGTTTCCTGGCCACAAGGTGGCACTTTCACCAGTAAAGAGTCTGTTTGTTTCCTGGCCACCAGGTGGCACCCTCCGGAGCCGAGAAGCTGCCCGGGCATAGTCAGGGTGTTACTGCATGTTTATTTTAATTTTTAAGCAGAATTACTGCTACCCTTTTGTTTTTGTCTCAATTTGCTGTACTACAAGAACGTATCTGTTCCTAAATTCAATACAAGAAACCACCGCTATACGCGGCCATCCTGATCACACTGGTGTCAGAAGTGGGATAGAAAAGTGTCTGTGTTGAAGAAGACAGCCCATCGTACAGCATTAATATGGAGGAGGCCCTTAAAGCTTTTATAGAAGCACAGCGGGTTATGAACAAGCAGCAGGAAGAGATGAACAGAGTGCTGGCTGCTAAGCTGGGTCAGAGCCAGGCAGAAAAGTGTGAAATGATTGCAGAGGATAGCATCCAAGCCGCAAAAGAGGAAGATAAAGGTTTTGGAGAGGTAGCTGCAAGATTTAGAGAGGCCACAGAGAAATGGCAGAGACAAATGGAAGAGGACAGGGTCCAAATGAGAGAGTTTTTAGAAGCACAGAAAGTGCAGCTGCCGCGATTGAGATCTACAGAGAACATTGTGGGTTTAAAATCAAGCAGGATGATGAACCCTAATTGCTTTCTAAAGAAAATGACAGCTCAGGATGATGTAGAAACCTACCTCCTGAATTTTGAGAAGATTACTACCAGGGAAGGTCGGCCTAAACAGCACTGGGCCACAGTCCTGGGTCCCTATCTGTGTGGAGAAGCACAGGAAGCGTATGGGGTTTTGCCTGAAGAAACGGCAACCAATTATTGCACCCTGAAAGAGGAGATCCTTGACCGTATAGGAGTAAAGGGAGTACAGAGAGCGCACCCCTGGAATTTTTTCGACAGACAGGCTTATCGCTACCCAAGAGACATACTTGTCGGTCCAAGTATAAGATACAGTTTCCCTGTTAAGGGAAGGCCAACCAAACCTGACCTAGTAGTAAACAAGGAGAAAGAGAGAGTGGAAAAAGCCACAAGGTGCAGTGCCATGAGTGAGACGGCAGGAGCTGCGAGTGTGGTGGCAGGAGCTGCGAGTGAGGCCTCAGAGGGCTCCACAGGTACCGCAGAGGGCTCCCCAGAGACTGCAGAGGGCGCCGCAGAGTCGGAGAGAGTGCCCGCAGAGTCGGAGAGAGTGCCCGCAGAGTCGGAGAGAGTGCCCGCAGAGCCGGAGAGAGAGCCCGCAGAGCCGTCCGGTCCAGCCAAAGAGAAGGCCGGTCCAGCCAAAGAGAAGGCCGGTCCAGCCAAAGAGAAGGCCGGTCCAGCCAAAGAGAGTGCCGAGAGCCCCAAAGAGAGTGCCGAGAGCCCCAAAGAGAGTGCCGAGAGCCCCAAAGAGACTGCCGAGAGCCCCAAAGAGAGTGCCGAGAGCCCCAAAGAGAATGCTGAGAGAACAAAAGAGAGTGCTGAGAGAACAAAAGAGGTTACTGAGAGAACAAAAGAGCCTGCTGGTGCAGATAGAATGACCTTAGAGGAGGAGAAACAGCGTTTTTCAAGGCTCCAAAGACAAGCCCAAGTTAAAATGAGGCCAGAGTATATCCCTGAATTGCGGAGGAAGCCTGCGTTTGAGGACTACCGAGTGTCCTACAGGAATGAGAAATTGATGCCTATTTGGGAGCAGAGGAAATGTCCCCCAAAGCCTAAGCTGCACGAATCCGTGGTGTGGGAGCGGCCGCACAGTGATAAAGTGGTGAACATCTCTCAATTTCGACAGAAGCCCCGGCGAATACGACTGTTGACATTAGACAGTGGGGAAAGTGACAAAGAGGCTTCTAATGGAGACCAGCTAGAAAGTGTTGCTAGGCCAGTGTTCGATGTGAACACCTTAGAAAAGACTGTTCCTGTAGCAAAACTGGAGCACACTCCACTAAATGAAGCTGGACAAGCTGCACAGGCAGAAGGATTCGATGATGACTCTGATGAACCAGCCGTAGTTCCGCTGGCTGAGTTTGATGCGGCTAAGCAAGAAAAGTTAGATGCTCAACTATCTCTGGAAGCCTCTTTTACGGATTCATCAAAAGTGCAAGGAACATTACCTGAGAAAGGCACTGAAGAACTAATTCATGCTGTCACTGTGACTGTGATAGAGGGGGAGAGAGCTGTTACCAGTCTTGAAGAAAGATCTCCATCCTGGATTAGTGCGACAGTGACAGAGCAAGCAAAGGAATTTCAGTTGTCTAAGAACAAAGATAAACTTGAAACTGAAATAATTGTTGAAGCGGTTAAATTTAGCACAGTTTCCCAATTAGAAGAGTCACCTGCAACAACCGATGAAGCTACACCTGTGCCAGAGGAAAGTGGCAGTGCCAAGAGTGTGGAAGAACAACAGAAGCCTGTAGATCATGTCCTTCAAGCAGTTGCAGAAAGTGCAAAGCTGTCTGTAGAGGCAGTTATAGATACCCTCAACAATGCCAAAGCCATTCCAGATTTGACTGAACACCTGGAAGTTGAAGGTAAAGAAAATATTTTAGAACCAGTCACCATCTCATTGCAAGACTCTGTATGCGTTTTGGAAAAATTAGAAAATCCTGATGATGCACAGGTGAGAGACACAGAAGACATGATTGCGCTGCGCATTTGCAAGCATGAGTCCAAGAGTTTAGTTGAGGAATGTTTAATAAGCCCAGCTCCACAGCTATTGGAGAGTACTCTTGAAAAAGCAGAAACTGTACAACATGTAGTAGATAGTATTAAAACGAATACTGAGGACTTTGAAATTATTTGCACAACAGAAAATGTGCCGTCACTTGACGAAAAACTCCCTGAAATCATCCCTGCTGATGGTAATGAAGAAGAATTTACATATTTGATGGAGGAGGCAGCAGAGGAAGTGGCTGCACAAAGGACTCAATTAGCAAAGAAAGTGACTGCAGAAAGCATTCATAATTTCTTCAAGCGTCGGCCAAGACCATCTTGCGAAGGGAAGGACATGCAGCTTATTAAATCAACAAAGTATCAGCCATGCAGTTTAGAAAGTAAGATGGACATTAGGGATACAGAAGAAATCAAGACAAGTGACTCTGCTCCAGCAGAAGAATGTAAAGTGGATGCAAATAATTCTATCCAAGCATCTCAGGCTTGTACGGGTGAGGTATTGGAAGAAACTAAAGAGGGAAGAAGTGAGCCAGCCAAGAGTACTGTTGAACCACAAACGGCTTTGCACACAGTGGATTCGGAGGACCATGTGGATAAACCAGAGCCTATTCCGAAGCCTGTAAGTGAAGATGAAGATCCTACTTATGAGATCCAGCAGGAAATCCCCGTGCCTCTACTGCATTCTCAGACTGTTGAGGAGACATCTCAATGTCCTGTACCACCACAGCATAAAACCAAGCCTGTGATTGAGAGGAAAGTTAATCTAAATATCGTCCGTAAAGAGACAACGGCAGATGGAAAGGAGGGGCTAAAGTCAGATGTGGTATCTGTCATTGTGTCTGCTGAAACTACTGATGAGATTATTCAGAAAAAGCCAGGGGAAAAGCTGCAATTTCGTAAAGCAAAGCTGCAGGAAGCAATGAAACAGCGTCGTACTGAAGAGAGGTAGAAGCGCCAGGCCATGTTTAAGTTGGACAATGAAAATGGCTTTGAAGTTGAGGATGACGAGGGAAACACTGAGACTGTAGCAGATCTCCTGGGAGGTGAAGATAATGAAGAGATTGGAAATGATGACCGGCTCGAAGTGAGTGCAACGGATATTGTTATATCTGTACCCAGACATGTGACCACAGAGTCCACCATGAGGCTGTACAAGGGCGGCCCTACAAAGTTGGGGGATTCACTCCTACCTGATAAAGGCGACACACAGGAAGGATGCAAACTGACCGGTAAGGTAGAGAGAAGATGGATTTGCAGGTGGCCACTATCGCAACCTTCTACCTCAATGCGGACAGCACAGAGGAGGAATGGTTGGCTGGGCGAAGAGTTCTTAAGTGGTGAGTGACCCTACCGGATGTCCGGCCTCTCGGCATGTTGCCCAACACCATGTTGTTGTGCTGAGGGGGAGGGTGTGTGATCGTTTGCTCCTTAGAAGTTATGACAAGCAAGTGGAGTACGGAGTTCTTGACAGAAGTGACGGAGTTAAAACTTCTGAAGAACTCCTAATTGGAGCAACTTCCCTTTAAAAGCCTGGAAAGCAGACATGGAAGGGGGTGTGGCTGACTAGGCTCTGGGCAGGTGTGCTGCTGCCAGAAGCAAGCCCAGAGTGGAAGGTAATCCGGTGTGGAAGTACAGTGAAGTTTGTGAACAAACCTGTAAGGGATCGCCTCGTTTACTGTTGCTGGGAGTACTGGGACTACAGCAAGTCGTGTGAGCTGGAAGAGTTAATACTGCCTCAGGACGCCAAGTAAGTGAAGGGGATTAGTGAGGATTCCCAGGCAGAGTTGCCTTAAAGGCCTAAGCACGGTTGTAGCTGACAGAGGCCGTGTAATGAAAGTACCCCAACGTATTATGCCCCAGGGAAGAAGTGGAGTAGAAGACAGAAGTTAATACAAGTTAGTTTGTGTTATGCAAGGGTCTCTGGGGTGAAGCATACGGGAGAGACGGGCGGGCCCTATGCTTCATCCGCGACTGTGTCCCAGAGAGGAGCTGTGTCCCAGAGAGGAGCTGTGTCCCAGAGGGGAGCTGTGTCCCAGAGAGGAGCTGTGTCCCAGAGAGGAGCTGTGTCCCAGAGAGGGGCTGTGTCCCAGAGAGGAGCTGTGTCCCAGAGAGGGGCTGTGTCCCAGAGAGGGGCTGTGTCCCAGAGAGGAGCTGTGTCCCAGAGAGGGGCTGTGTCCCAGAGAGGAGCTGTGTCCCAGAGGTTGCTGAAGGTGGCAACACTTTCACCAGTAAAGAGACTGTTTGTTTCCTGGCCACAAGGTGGCACTTTCACCAGTAAAGAGTCTGTTTTTTTCCTGGCCACCAGGTGGCACTTTACAAGAACAAGAGACTGTTCGCATCCTGGCCACAAGGTGGCACCCTCCGGAGCCGAGAAGCTGCCCGGGCATAGTCAGGGTGTTCCTGCATGTTTATTTTCATTTTTAAGCAGAATTACTGCTACCCCTTTGTTTTTGTCTCATAATAAAACTGTTTGCTGTACTACAAGAACGTATCTGTTCCTAAATTCAAGAAACCACCGATATACGCGGCCATCCTGATCACACCACATATATATATATATATATATTGCTACTTTAAAAAATAAAACCGCTCACTTCTGGAGACATATAGATATAAATCATTTGTCTCTTGTTTTGCTCATGGTGGCTGCTATCTCCACCGGTGCAAGTAACCTGTCC
The DNA here is from genome assembly GCA_027410445.1 of Discoglossus pictus. Lineage (NCBI taxonomy): Eukaryota > Metazoa > Chordata > Amphibia > Anura > Alytidae > Discoglossus > Discoglossus pictus. The sequence continues at coordinate 34,496,771 of CM050164.1, forward strand.
TGATCACTACCACAGGAAGGTTACTGAGACTCCTGGAAGTGCTGATTCCTGATGGAGAAACCCTGACTGATACAGAAGCCAGATATCAGGGTACTGGTGCCGAAATTTCCAAGAACCCAAATAGTCCTTGTGGGTAGTTAACCTGTAGTCTATTGCAGGTGGCCCTGGGCAGTAATAGCCCCTACCACCAGATTGTCGCATTGCTCCCTTTCAGTACTGAATGCAGCTTCCACCTTTATCTGCAATTTCTAAATTATTAAGCAATTGTTTGCAACAATGTAAGAAGAAAATTATATATAGAACTAGAAACTAATAAAAAAACAGTTTTGAACAGAGATAGAAGCTTATGTATATAGAAAAAATATTGGACTAAACCAAAATTATATTAATTATACATAAAACATGGACATTTCTAAATATCCATGGTGCTTAACACTGTAAAAGCACAAAATTAGGAAAATAATGGAAATTTGATTAGGAAGAACAACCAAATAATTGCAAACTTAAAAACAATTCTACCCTACTCTGTGGTCTCTGAAAAAAATGGCTCTAAATATAATTACTACTCAGAGTAATCCAGTGTCTAATAATAATACGCCGGACTATATAGTAATGAATAATGCAAAAGGAAAATCACGTGTCCATATATGTAAATCATACTTGACAAAACTGTATCAATAATAAGACATAACCAAAACCTATAATGTGTTACATTATATTGCCTTGTTATATGAGGACAGTGCAGCAAAATAGAGTTGACAATAACCATGCCAAGAGTGTATATCAAAATAATGCAAAGTGATACTGGGCTCACTAACTAAGCTTGAATATATATAAAATAATTCATAATACTACATCTAAATGTGAACTTATTAATGAGTGTTAATCAAATCTAAACTATATCAATAATAACAATAGTGCAAAAAATACATCTTTCTAGGTGGTATATAAATGCAACACTATAGTACATTGTTCTAAATAGTATTTACACATCAAAAGAGAGACAGTCAAGATGTAACTGATACTAGATTATATGCATGACTACAATTAAATCAACACTTATAGCTATTGAAGACAATCCTCATATATTATTGGAATGAATCATTGGGTTGCTCAGTGTAAAGGTAGTAAAATGAAAAAGTAAATATAAAAAATTACTGATTATAATACCCACATCAAATCAATAGCCAACTTCACCAAGTACACTTGTAATATGCTAGTGTGTCATTGTAGGATGTAACCACCCCGTTTGGTCTCTGATATTGTATGACTAAAGGTTATAATTACCCCATTTAGTCTCCAAATATTCTGAGATTAGCTGCAGGAATACCCTCATTGGAAACTTCCCATTGGACATCATCACATATATTATAATTGTTGAACTACGAGACGTCATCACGCTTTTCATGGTGCGTATGACTTACATCGCCTGCGAGTCGAGCTGTTAAAGCAGTAAAACTCACAGGCGCTCATTGCCTGCGAGCCTTGCAGTGGAGGCAATGAAACACATGGGACTTACAGCCTTATTAAATTGCGATTCGGCCAATTAAGTAGGGCTCTATATAAGCACATAGCATATGTTTTTTACAGAAGTTTTTACTTCATGAACTTCTAGTCAAAAGCAAGGTCTTCACTAACTAAAACCTTCTCTCACAAAAATATGCTATGTGCTTATATAGAGCCCTATGCAATTGACCAAATCGCAATTTAATAAGGCTTTATGCCTCAAAACACCTAGTAAGCGATGGATCGCCTTAGGCTGCAAGCAGTTCACGAATGCGGGACTTAGAAAAAAAATACGAGACGCAGGAATTAGAAAAACAAATACGAGATAGGAAAAATATGCAGTTTAAGGTCCAAACCGCTCCAAGCAAAAAACACACAAAAAAAGAAAAAGAAAAAAAACATCACACACAGCACGGGGGAACAGCCAGGACATATGGGAGTGAGGTGGAACGCGATTTTAAGTTGATTTTGGCGAGTTTTGCCACTCCAAAATGGGCTAAGCAAGAAAAAAAATGGCGGCCCAAAAAATGTAAAAGAGGCTCCACGATCCTGGACCGCGCAAAACACAGCCAAACGCGTACCACTTTCACCCAGGAACGTACGAGGTACAAAATACACTACTACAAAGGACGGCAAATGCTCGTGTACCACATAAACAAACAACGCTATTTTACAACCCTAACTTGCAACTAACAACATTATAGTATACGTGTTTGTAGAGGATAGTGTCTGAGTGTGATTCCTGACTGGTGGTATTGGATACTGGGCAGGCTTTTTGAAAGTAAAACATCTACATTATATTAAGTACATTTTAAAGTATGTGCCGAAATGTGGGATGTTTATTAGTTAGTGGTAGATGTCCGGACATATTCAAAGGACATCCCACACTGGATACCTAACAATAAAGGAATAAGCGGTTAACTTTAGTCCATCTTAACATTATTCCAGAGCTTTCATAGTTCCATGGATTTCCGAAGTGCTTTTTTTCTCCATTGTGTGTCAATTTTAGCAAATCAGCATTTCAATAGACAGCTCTAAAGTTATGAGGAGAAACTAAAGGACCCAACACATTATTCTTTGTGTCTTAAAAGATTAAGTATAAGGTAGGTTCTATCTACCATATGGAAACAATACATTTTACTTGAATACAGCTTTGATATGTAGAAGGATTGTATATATCAAATGAAAAAGAAAGAACAATAGAATCCCTAAATGAAATAGAGTAAATAATACAATATAAATTGTGGATTTTTACTTGAACTGGATCACCAATTTAGCTCACCAGGACACTAGAGAAAATCCAAGACTCTATTTTAGAATTATGTAGCAACAAACTAAAGAAACAAACTTTATTAATTAAAAAAACATCATTAGTGATGTTAAAAAGATATAAAGTATTTACATATCTAATAAAGCAGGGTGATGCATGGGATGTAAGCTACTATAAGTGACCCATGAAAGATATATGTCTACATATGATAATATATTTAGACAGCATCAGTCTAATTGATAAAACTGAAAGGTGACTAATGTTGCTTATAATCATTTAATGGATGGATCTCTGTTTTTTCTTTATTTGTGGAAAATTGGTCAATACATTATTGTAAAATCATGAAGCCTATTTCTCCACAAAATTCAAACATAGAGATTCCAAGAATAGAATAGCAGCAATGTAAGTACTGCTCTCAATTCCACTATATATAGATGAAATATATTAAGTTTTTCAGATATTTAAGTTTCCCTATTATATAAACTATTCCATATATCCAAATCAAACATGCATAAATAAAGGGGAAAAGCTTACCTCAGCAGCCTGCTTACCCTCCCGAAGTGCGTTTTCCCCATAATATTCAAAACAGATTCATCAGGGGACATCTCAGGACAAAAAATCGCTGCTTTTTATGGCACCCGCGAGCGCATACGCAATGACGTCACGATGCCAGCGGCAACGCCGTGACGTCATTGCGCACTACGTATTCGCGTATATCGCAATATACATCACTGTGATCGACACACTTTAATGTCTACAACTAAAATCTAAACATTAAAAATGCTAATTACTTATGAATAAGTGTAAGAAAATGAATAATGAACCATAAATAAAGCACAAAATATTCTGATCAGAGCTTATACCAGATTAGTGGCACAAATCTAAATTGCCACTATTAATTCCTTTAATATACTAATGAGTTAGGTTAGTACATAACCACACAGACTTAATATTTTATACCATTGCGGTGGAGAGTGAAAAATACTCTTAGAGATTATACTAAAAAAAAAAAAAAGGGAAGTAGATATAACAATTAACTCTTCAGATATAATATACTATGCCTGTACTATGTTTGAACTTCTCTATATCCACAACAAGGCCTAATCCCACTTTATCCATAATGTGAACCCTCGTAGAAATAACAGAAAGGACTCAAATAGAAGTAGATCCTACATTAAGATGATTAAATTGCTACTGTTATTGACCTAATTCTTATAAGGAAGGAATATAGAATGTGTTGTGTTTCTAGAGGGAAGAGAAAATAAAAGAAAGGAAAATGAAAAAAAATACTTGTACACTGATATTGCTAGGCCAAGTGACTAAAATAGTCAATATCGAACACTGGTCAATTTTACTGGAATAGGGTATCCAAATCAAATGAAAGGAGTGAAGGTAAAACCCTCATTAAGACCATGTGGTGTCAGGGTTTTAAGATGGAAAATCCACCAAGCTTCACGTTGTAATAATTTAGTCTCCATATTGCCTCTCCTGGCTGAGGTTTTAACTTGTTCAATACCTACAAATTTTAGGGACATGACATTCCCATCATGTATGGAGTTGACATGCCTTGCAATGGATACATTCTGTTTATTAATTATAGAATTGATATGTTCCAAAGTGCGACAACGTAATTGTTGCATAGTTTTTCCGACATATTGCAGACCACATCTACATAATATAAGGTAAATAACAGACGTTGTTCTACAGTTGATGTGATCCCTAATCTTAAATTCTTTCTGATGTGCAGAGCTGCTGAAGTTTGTTGTTGTATGCATATGAAGACAAGCTTTACAGTCACCACGAGGTCTTGATCCTACGGCTCTTTTGTAGCCATTAACATCCCAAATTCTTTTGTGCCACAAAATGGCTATGGACCAGTTTATCCTTGAGACTCGGAGCTCTTCGGAAAGTAATTGATGCTTGATTACTCAACCTCGATCTCAGATCGTTATCTGCAAGTAAGACATGCCAGTGACGTTTTAGGATGGAGCGTATCTTATCTCCAAATTTATTATATGTTCCAATTACTCAAATTGGTTGAGTATCTGTGGAAGACGGAGCGGTGTGGTTATATAGCAAGTCCGCCTGTGATCATTGTTTAGCCCTAGTGTATGCTTGCTTTAACACATTATGAGAATAACCGCGTTGTTTAAAAACATTTAAGTCCTTTGCTTGAACTTCAAAATCTATTTCCGTTGTACAATTTCGACGTATCTTTAGATATTGGCCAAATAGTATGCTACGTATTAGATGTTGAGGATGATGGCTTGTCGCCAACAATAAGCTATTCGTTGCTGTATCTTTCCGATGTGTCTTTGTGATTACGGCATTCGTTTCCGTTTTCGAAATTATTAGATCCAAAAAGGATTGTATATAAAAGAATAAATGTAACTATTTAACTCTGGAGCACCTCAGAGTCCCACTATTATGTGGTGCTACAGACTGTGCCAAATTCCAACTTGTAGAGACGTGTTTGATGAACAAAATTTTTTTTTTTAAAGATCTATTGTCCTCATTTTCTTATGGTGCAACGATGGCAAAGTTCAGAATGGGAGATTCAATTTCATAGTGAGATACAAAGACATGGAACAGTTTTTAGGCCATTCGTATACATATATAATCCATCAGTTATTGTTCTTTGAGCAGAGAGCAATAGATGTCTTATGTCAGTTCTCAAGGTAGATGTAGAGGAGGAGAATGGACTGTGAAATGCGTTGGTTTGGTCTCTGTGTCCTGTGGAAAGAAATCGTATGTTGGTGGAAGAGCTTGATGAAAGAAGGGGTATAACTGGCATTGGTTTATCAAAGAGAGATGTGCAAGCTCACGAAGAAGGGACATCTTGGAGGCATCCTTATATTTACTTTTAGTTAAAGGGAAGTGAGTGAATAAGTCATTAGTTATCAGAAACACTGATTGACCTTGCCATAGATTACCCCAGATTCTTTTGGCTATGAGCTTAGGAATGACCTTTCTAGTGGGTAGGGTTTCTTGGTAAGAATCCAGCCAGGATGATGAGATTATTTCTGATTTGAAAATGGCTGGGTAATGGGACAGGAATGCTGAGACATATATTTGGGCTCAATTAGATGGTCGTGCTGTTAAGAACAGGGATCTGCCATTCCACTGCAATAGATACTTGGACCACAATTGGATATCAGCCAGAGATTGGTCGCTGAGGATAAATGAGTGATGTGAATTGGAGTGTTTAGAAAGGTCTATGAAGAGGTAGCTGGTGAATGACCTGCCCTGAGGCAGAATGAAGGAGCCATAATTGATGTCTTAACAAGGACTGAAGTTCATTGACAGTGATCCTCTTGGATTACTGATATGAAGTTATTAAATTTTTGATTCACGCTAATTTATAATCTGGGAAACTGGCTATCATTTGGGATGAGTCTAGGATAATCCCTAAGAACTCTACAGTATTAGCAGGTCGGACATTCTTGTCTCGAGCAAACAGTAAATGTAGATCAGTGAATCATTCCACAGATTTCTGGATGTTAAAAGGAGTGGCAAACAGAGGTTCTATGTATAGGAAATCATCTAGGTAGTGAAGAACTACGTTAAAATGTTTAATGTGAATGAGAATTCAGTGAAGACCTTGGGAAAAGTAGTTAAATATCTTTGGGCTACTTTTAGAACCAAAAGTCAGACTTTTAACAAAGTAGTAGGATTGGCGTAATTTTTTTCTATGAATATACCACAGTGCAGGGTCTAAGGACAACTGCTTATAGGCATTTTAAATGTTGGACTTGGATAGCCAAGTGCTGGGTCCTAATTTAATTTTGTTTGCTATAGCGTGATCTACCTTTGCGCAGTGCAGTGAAAATTAGCTAGACGGGATGAGGAAGTTGAAACTGGATATGGTATAAGTATGAAGAGTAGAGAGGTCTATGATTAACCTTTTCTCATCTGTGTACTCATGTGTCATTATCTCAATATGGTTGATCCTCCATATCGGGAAAGGTGGAGTGGTGAAAGGGCCCAGGATGTAATCTTTTTTTTAGTTTGGAGGCGTGGATCTGGTCTATTACCTCAGGTTCCTTTGCAGCAGATGCTAGATTGGGGCTAGTGAAGGAGACCTGAGGCAATGCAACAACCCCTGTGTGAAAACCATGTTGGAAACCTGTAAGGAGAAAGGTAGTGAACTGTGGAGAAGGGTGATTACTCATGTAGAATGACAGATGAGGCAAGACTGTCCTTTTGAGTACAAGGAGGAAGAGGTGGTAAAGCAAGGAGATAGGGTGGGGGAAGTCCAGATGTGCTGGGTAGTAGTGTATTGAGGCAAAGGTTCGAGGAATGCAGAGGGGACTGCCTAAACACAAAAACGAGCCTTGATGCCATCAATATGACTGCAGAAAAACTCCTGATGGAGCAGGGCCCAATTCAGGATAAAGTAAGATTTCGCTAGAGCTGCAACGGCCTTGGCAGTGAAACAGGGATAATAGTCAAAAAAGTGATAACCTCCCTACTTGAGGACTAGGTCTACAATCAGATAAATGCAAATCTTCAAACTCTTGGTGCGTAGCAGGAAAGGCTGAACAAATTATATCTCTTTATACACCAAATGAAAGTACAAATTCTGTTGGTTTAGTCTAGGGTCTTTGGGATAGAGTCTTATGTTCAGTACTTTCATGGGAACGAATGAGGAGTGCAACCAGATTTACATCCTTGCCATCCAGGATGTCTCTTCTCAGACTGGCCGGGATGAAATAGGATCCCAGGATTGCTAGAGGAACCAAAGATGGCTCAACTGTGATTGTTTGAGCTTGATCAAAGAGGGGATTAGACTCAAGAGGTTGTGGATTCTCATGTCTTGCCATATGGCCTTCCAGGGAATTAGTGGAAGCTGTTAGATCCGTGAACATACAATGGATTCGAATGATAGTTTGGGTAGATGGTATGTTAGCAGGTTGGGGTCTACTGTTCCTGGGAAGCAATATAATTCAGCATTACTGGTGGAAGCCGGGTACAGGATGCCTCGGTTGTTCAACTCCTGGATAATCCAGGGCACTGTCCAGAGGTGGTAAGATGAGGCACCACCAGGAACGGATAGGTGGTGAAGATGCTGCTTGTTACGGTAAGCATCAGAGTGATTTTGGTCGGACATTGCATCTCAAATATGCCTAAAGGTGAAGAAGTTTGTTGTGTATGTAGAGAATGGATTACTATGTTTCAAGCTTTTATCAGGAAGCATGGGTCGATTTGGGCATTCTAGTAGAGCGATGATGTCAACTGATTCAAACGTGGCATTTCTTGGCAAGTCCCTAAGATGGACAGAAATGGATGACTCTGTGAGTCAAAGCTGCAACAAAAGAGGGAAGTAGAGAGTGAGAATGTAAATGTGGGCAGACGTTAGTCTACCTTTAATGGGGTTTATGAAGTGCATAAGACTATGAGGATTTTGTAGATGACTGAATTGTAGCATATTGAGGACTAGGTCTTGTGCGGGGGTTATTTAAAAAAAATGCTAGACAACCTCGATTTTATGGATGGCGGATACTAAAGGGCACCTATGGGGTGTCATGATTGGCAATGAAAAAATAATATAATTGTGACAGTGAGTATGCATATATGGTGTATAGAGTGCTTATGTGAACGGGATAATGAATAAAAGAGAGTAAAATAAACTCTAAGATGCAATGTGTCAAAAGGGTTAAATTATACTTTATTAAATTAATGAGTGAATGGAAGTGTCTATAGAAGGTGATTCTACGTAAAATAATATTAAATCAAACTGATTAAATAAACCTAAAGTGGTTTGGGACGTGTAGTGCCTAAGAGTGCTTGAACATATTTCATTTAACTTTAAAACAATTTAAGTAAAAAAAAAAGAGTACTATCCCTTTAAGAGCCGAATGCTGCTGCTTCTACAGTGCGAATAGCATCTGCTGTAGCCTAGCCATGTGACATATGGAGCGTCGGCAGTTGCTAGGTACACCGGCGTGTTGTTAGAAATTGCGATGGTTAAACTCGTAACTTACAGCCTCCTGAAGCCTTTGATCTTTCACTTTTGCAACCGTTATGATGGCTAAAATTGCAAATCGATATTTAATAGATCAATTTCCCCAAGCCCGCAAATGTTTTCACACCCTAAATGGCAAAAGAAGGAGAAAATCCTACGAGTGCTAGAGAGGACTCGCAAGGGGGTTAAACACCTATTCGTAGCACTGTATTTTTTTTTTATTTTTTTTATTATACGAAAAAACATATTTAACAGTTGAAAAAATCATCAGTAAAATTTTTTTACAACAAGTACAAAAAATACATACATTAAATACATTACCATTCACTCACTTTCAAACCTCATCCATCCCACCTGCAATATTATTATTATCAAGTAAGTCTTGTTTTTTGTCCCATACTTTCCATTTTAATGGGTCAGCGTTAGTATAACCTTTTTGTGTAAAATCTTTTTCCAATTGTCGAATGTGTTTTATTTTCCAAACGGTATCAGCAAAGATAGGGGCAGCCTTCACTTTCCAGTTCGAAATTGTTATATTTTTATCTATTGAAAAAACTAAAATGGCGAAAGCTTTTTCCTCCATGCTTACAACATTTGGGAAAATATGAAGCAGACTACATTCTGCACTGAAAGGAAATTGACTTCCCACAATACCAGATAGAAAATTATAGCAAGTTTCCCAAAAAAACTTTAATTTCGGACATTACCATAAAATATGTAATAAATGAGCGGTATTATCACAATCTCTCCAGCACATTTTTTCAGAAGGATTATGAGAAATTTGTGCAATTTTAATAGGTGTAAAGTACCAATTATTGATTACTTTGAAAAATGTTTCTCTATATGTCGTTTGTTTAATAAACCTGTTTGTTAATTTTAAAGAAATATCCCAGTCTTTGACTTCTAATGCTAAGTTTAAGGAATTCTCCCATTGGCACATACCCTTGGTTTTAGATTGTTCTCCGAAGGATCTAGTAATATTAAAACATTTTGATATTAGATGTTTTTTTTCCTGTTTGAGAATAATTTTTTCTATAGCATTAAGTTCTTTATTAATTTGTAAAGGAATGTTAACTTGGCGAGTTTCTAGTCTATAGGTTTCATACGTTAGCCATCCCTTTACTGCGATATTGAACTTATTTTTTATCTGGTCGAAGGAAGCAATAGCTCCCTCGACTATCGTATCTTTTACCCTCACCAGCCCTTTGCTGTTCCAATCATTTATAATAGTTTCCATATCTATGTGTAAAATTGCTTTTAATGGTGTAATTAGGCTGTCCTCCGGGATCAGCTTATTTTTCTTATTAATTCGTCTCCAATTTTTTAAAATTTCTTTAACCACTCTTGATCCAATTATCAGATTCTTATAATGGAGATTTTCTCTAAATACCAAAGCTGATATGTGCCAATTTCGGATTAATGCTTGTTCTATTTGCATCCAAGGGAGTTTGTTTGCTGTTTCCAGCCACTTTAGCCCTTGTACTATAGCATTAGCTTCTTGGTAGGGATATAATAAAGGATAGGAAATTCCTCCTTTTAAAAAGGGTCTTCCCATGGTTGTTTTTTTTAACCTTATATATTTAGAATGGTGTATGTAAAAATCGATCATACTTTGGAGTTTTTTTTACCAATATTTAGGAAACTTAAATGGGATACATCTCAAAATATAAGTAATCCTTGGGAGAATCATCATTTTAAGTACTGCAATTCTTCCCGAAAAGGAAAATCTATTTTTCTTCCAATTGGTTATAATATTTTGACACTCGATGTATAAGTCTTTATAATTCTTATCTACCATTTCATGTAAATTAACCATAAATACAATTCCAAGATGTTTAAGAGATTTTGAATTCCAATCGTAGGGGTATATAGAGCTAAGTTGAGACAATAAACTTGCTGTAAAATTAAAGAAAAGCGTTTCTGATTTCTTATAATTTAATTTATAATAGGAGACTTTGCTATACCGTTGAATCACTTTTGATAAATGGTGGAGTGATTCTTTTGGATGAGTAAGGGATAGTATCACATCGTCTGCATATAGACTAATTTAATGCTCCCTCTCTCCCACCCTCATCCCAGATATCTGAGGACATGATCTAATAGCTTCCGCTAATGGTTCTATCATCAGCGCAAAAAGGGTGGGGGAGAGGGGGCAACCCTGTCTGGTTCCATTGGATATTTCAAATGCGTTTGTCCTACCTCCCCAGCCCGTTATTTCTGCTGAGGGGGAACTATATAAGGCCCCAATCGCTTTAGCACCAAATTCTCCAAACCCAAATTTAGATAACGTTAATCGCATGTAGTCCCACCCTACTCTGTCAAACGCTTTTTCGGCATCTAATGACAGAAATAGGGTGGGAGTACCTTTGGCCTTCGCTATTTCGCTTAAATTCATAATTTTTCTAATATTTTCTGATCCTTGTCTACCTGCGACAAACCCCATTTGGTCTATTGCTATTAATTTTTCTATAAATTACTGAATTCTGCAAGATAAAATTTTCGCATATAGTTTAATGTCTGCATTCAATAATGAAATAGGTCTATAATTAGCACAGAATTGTGGGTCTAACTTGGGTTTAGGAATCATTATGAGTGCAACTTTTATCATTTCCTTTGGGATTACTCCTGTCTTCATTGAACATATCTGTTAAATGTGGACTTAACATTTGGTCAAAAGCTTTGTAAAACCCATTAGTATATCCATCTGGACCTGGAGTGGTATAAGGTTTCAATTGTTTAATAACTTGGAGAACCTCTTGAGTAGTGATTGGTCCATTAAGTTCTTCTCTGTCATTTTCAGTTAATTTAGGTAGTTGAATACCGTCCAAGAACGATTGAATATCTTCTACCAATGGTTTGCAAAAACTAGTATCTTTTTCCAAATTATACAAATTCTGGTAAAATTCAAAAAAAGCTTGGCCAATTTCTTTTGGTGAAGAGATGTACCTACCTTTATGTTTTAAACTTGTTATTCTATTTTTTTCCTTTTTCTTTTTAACTTGAGTAGCTAGTAGTTTACTATTTCTATTGTTTTGGTGGTGATATATCTGTTGAAAGCGCGATAATTCGCTATCAGATCTTAGTTGATTAATCTTATTTATTCTATTTCGAATTGATTTAATTTCTATCATAATATGTGGTTGTGCATCCAAAATAAATTTAGTTTCTAATTTATTTAACTCTATGTACAGTTTTTTTAGTGGTGCTCCTCTTTGTTTAATCAATTGTGACTTTAATTTAATAATCAAACCTCGTGTAAAAGCTTTTTGTGTGTTCCAAATCGTGCAGAATGATGGAACAGTATGACTATTAATATCAAAAAATTGTGTTATTTCTTTCTTTAAATATTCTTTATTCTTTTCTATTTTTAATAAAAAGTCATCCATTTTCCATTGTGGTCTATCTAATTTTACTTTATTTATATCGATTATTGCTATAGTGTAGGCATGGTCTGATATAGCGATCTTGCCTATTTCTGTGTATAAAATTTTATCTATTATTCGAGAATCTACTAAAATTAAATCAATCCGTGAAAATGTGTTATGTGGATTTGAATAAAAAGAAAATTCTTTTTGATTTGGATGTTGAACTCTCCAAGAGTCAAATAAGTTGTTTTTATTAGTCCATTCAAAAAATGATTGGGTTACCTTACCAACTCTTTTTAAATTTTTATCCACCAATTTTTTAGATCTATCTAAATTTATATTGAGGACCATATTAAAGTCACCAGCAATAATGAGCGGACCTTGTGCATATTTCCTTATTAAATTACCTATTTTTTTAAAAAATTTACCTTGTTTTTCATTAGGCGCATAAATATTGAGTAGTGTAATTTTCTGGTTATTAATTTGGCCATTCCATAGAATATAGCGTCCTTCAGTATCGATAATTGATGCTTCCTCCTTTATTTCTAGCTCATTCGAAAAAAGCATTGATACGCCTCTTTTTTTTTTGCCAAACACTGAGTTCAGTCTATAGTCATAACTTCCTATCGCAAAGCCCGGTATCTTAGTTTTCCCCCAGTGTGTTTCTTGAAGAAAAATTAAATCTGCCTTTTCTATTTTACAATGTCTATATACTGTTTTCCTTTTACATGGGGAATTTAACCCTTTAACATTCCAACTTAAGATCTTTAGACCCATATACTTTGGTAGATTTATATTGATTCTTTTTATTATTTTTATCATTTTTGTTTTTAGTTTTGGGACCATTAACTCCTTTAATCACATTCATGCTAACTTTCATACCTACATTCATACTCTTGGAACAGATGGGGCTGTAATACAGCCTTCCACCAATACTGTTCCGCAGTGATTCTGTCATTATTCAGAAATGATTTGGTATCTTGTGAAGATGGCTGTGGCTTTTCCATATTTTTGCCAATTCTTTATCTATCTAAAACTACTTATTATTTCTATCATTCATCCTGCCGTTAGAGGAGAGGAGAGGAGAGAGCGACGAGACAAGGAGTATCTCTTATTATAAATATCTAAACGTAATTACAGGATTGGTGGAAATTCAAAACTTTTTGTCCTTGTTTATTAATTCACTTTAATTTATTAATTATGTAAATTAGTTTATTACTCCTTCTCCTTTAAACTTCTTCCCTCCCCTTCTACCTCCCCCTCCTCTCCCGCTCTCTCCTCTCCTCCAATCACAATTAAAAAAATCTATACTGTTCGACTCTATCTTGGTGTTAATTTTTCCATAAATTCTTAATTGTTATGCTTCTCTCATAGTTTTACCTAACTTAGACTATACTTTAGTTGGTATCTCTAAACCCTGTTCCATGTCCAACATTGGTTATCTCTTCCGTTGCCAATCCTGCGTTGATAATTGCAATTTTACTACAAATTTAGGTTGTTCAGCAGAGCTTCTCCTTCTTCCGTGGAAATGATCCTGTGCCATGTAGTTCCTTGTAGGATTAATAATCCTACTGGAGAAGTCCATTTGTAAATGAAATTATGTTTCCTTAATGTTTGAGTTATCAAAAGTAAATTCCTTCCTTTTATTAATTGTCGCTTTTGAAAGGTCTGAAAAAATGTGTATCATTTCGTATGGTGAGTCGAACTTCTTTATAGTGTAGCTCGCTTTAGAAATTGCTTCTTTTGTTGGTAAATGGTGCATTCTAACAATCACATCTCTAGGAGTCTTATTTTGTAGGTATGTTGGTAGTGGAATTCTATAAATTATGTCAAATTTCTGGTCCATTTGTGAGAAAGTAGGAATAATATTAGAAAACAATTCCCCAAGGAATGTGGGAAGCTCTTTTTTTTTTTTATTGTTTCTGATATTCCTCTAATGCGCAAATTATTTTTCCGTGATTTATCTTCCATTTTATTTATATGCTCGTTCAGTGTATTAATTTGTGTCAACATTTTAGATGATTGTTCCAATAACAAATTATGGTCCACAATTAGCTTGTCAAATTTTGTTTCCAAATCTGCAGATCTTTTATTCACTTCGGTTATTAGTTTGGAGTTTTCCATAATTTGAATCTTAATTTCTGCAAAAAATTCTGTTTGGAAATTTTTTAAGATCTCTTTCAATTTCCCTGTAGTGAGGAGATTATCTTCTTGAGTCTCAAGTTCTCTATTTGTTAGAGTTACAGTGGGGCTGACTACACTTTGGTCCTGCCCTTGTTTCAGAATTTGTTTCTGCGCCGTATTTGTAGATTTCTTAGGGGGGAAAAAGGAGGATGATTCAATAGTAGGGCTTTTCCGCCCTTTCGTTTTTGTAGCCATTTTATTTAATTTATATGGTGTGTTTATTCACCAAATTTAAGTTCCCCCTTCCTTCTCCTCCCTATATCACAATTGAGTTAGTGGTATTCACCAATTTTGGCACTTGTCTGCATTACTTATCTATTGGCATTTTAATAAATATTATTGTGATTTAGTATAAGTGACCACCTTAGATACTTTAACAGGCCTTTCCAATCTGTTGTTCTCTTTAAGGAGTCGTAATTGCTTCATAAGTCTATTCACCTGCTTTCTCTTGTCCATTTATTGGACTTTAGACTTTGCAACAAAAAAAAAGAGCCAATTTGTTACATTGCCTCCTTTTAGTCTTTTACTGCAGGTTTTGTTGCATTATTGTCCTTATGTTGTATACAAAACATTGTCTTTCTTATGTTGCAGGGAAAATCAATACCATAACAGTTCTTAAATGTCCATTTTACTTATGTTGAGAGGCAGAGAAATTTAACAGACAAAAAAAGTTTTACTTAGCTCTCCGTAGACTCGTTTTCCTCCATTGCCTGGGATTCATGTTGTTTGTTTGCTGATCGTGCACATTGTACAATGCCGGTACAATACCGGTCCTGCACCGTTCTCAGTCTTCCCCAAGCGTTTCTTTGCACTGATAGTAGTGCTGGCGTTGCAGCTCTTTTTATCGTCTTTACCTTGGCAGGTCCGTTCTCCTCGGTCTCCGGAGGAAGCTCTCCCTCTCAGCACTTCTAGTGCGGGCTACGGACTCTGCACAGTCTGGTTTAGACGCCACGAGTCTTCCACTCTGCCTCTCCTGTGCCTTCCGACGCCATCTTCACCCGCTCACAGCCGCACTGCGCGGCTTAACACGTCATTTCCGGAAACTCCCTCTCTCAGCATCCCCACTCTACTAAGATGGACTAAAACTATTCGTAGCACTGTAAATGTGAATAAAAATCAATACTGCACTGTAAATAACGGGGAAAGCGATGAAAGACATTATAATTAATTGCACAACAGTCTAAAGCTCGCAAATCGGCAGGAAATTAAATGCATTTTTATGTTTCATTTTGGGGTTAAATCGATCTCGGGTATCAATGAGTTACTACATATCAGGCCACCCACATGGACTAGAACAGTATTGGCATTCATTTTCATCATTCTTTATTTTGCGGGTTTGCAAGTCTGATCGTATATTGGACCCCCGAAGCTTATTGGTTAACATATAACCTCCATGTTTTACTGCTGTAATAATGAAAGTCTCGTTTTCTATTGGCTGATTCAAAATGGGAGGTTACGGGCTTGCTTAATTGATCGTGCATGGTTTACGGTGTCAGCTTTGGGCCAGTAACTTGCGGGCTTGAGCGATTAAATAGCTCTGGATTTGGAGATGAACGGGAGCCCGCAAGTAACTGGCCCAAAGCTGACACCTTGCAATTGAATTGGGCCTATATATATATCACTGTGTAAATAAAATTATGTTGAAAAATTCTAAATATAAGTCATCTTTTGCTGCTCCCTGCAGTTCAATCCTAATAAAACAAATTATACCAGTCTTGTATGTAATAGGCAACAGCTTAATAAACACATTGCTAATTGTCTGAACAAATAACAATGTCAGTAATTAATGGCTGGTCAGATGTTTGAAAGCAACGACCACCTTCAAATGATTTCACATATCTCCATTATCGACCTTCAGCTGAAAAGAGATCCTCGACAAACAAGGGCTACAAACAGAGGGTGCCAAGTCCTTGTGTATATCCAGCTGCAGCTCTGCTCTTTGCAATTAGTGGCTAAATATCCTTGGCAGCTGTTTCTTAACATCATCCATGAATGGAAGTATTTTGTTATAATTCTTTCCTAGACAATGCTATCCTTTTCTTTGTACTCTCTAGCCATTTTGAGGGACAACTGGGAAAAATTCAGTTTGTGAAATATGAAACAAACTACAAACATTGGCAGTTATGTAAGCACATTTTCGAGAAAATGTTAGCTTTATCAGACTTTGTTTATATCTGGAGGGATCCATATTGGACCTCTGCTTACTGATTAAAATTCTAAAGAGGGTAATCTGTCAAGTTTTATCTATTTGGGTGTAGAGCATCATATGTGTCCTCACTGATGAATGAGTTAAATTTTCAATATGATTTTTCCAGTGATTTTGTGTGTTTGGATCGTGTCTGACTCTCCGTGACCTCTTGGACCTTTTGCTCTGTGACCTCTTAGTTCCCTGAATGGTATTGAACCCAGGTAGCAGTGGTGAAAGCACCAAATCCTAACCACTGGACAACCAGAGAACCCTATATATGTTGTCATTGTTGTGACCTCATGAACACACCAGGCACATCTTTATGGCCATGGTCATGTTGATCCACTTGGCTTTTATGGAAGAGATACTGGAGTGGGTTGCCAAGTTCCTTCTCCAAGAACCACAGCATACAGATCCTGATATTCCAAGGTGGTCTCCCATCTACAGAAAGAGAAAAAAGTATTTGATGCCCTGCTGATTTTTAACATTTGTCCACTGACAAAGAAATGATCATGCCAAAAAAGTTATAAATTGATTTGCAGGTTAATGAGTAAAATAAGTATTTGACCCCTTCGACTTAGTACTTGGTGGTAAAACCCTTGTTGGCAATCACAGAGGTCAGACATTTCTTGTAGTTGGCCACCAGGTTTGCACACATCTCAGGAGGGATTTTGTTCCCCTCCTCCTTGCAGATCCATTGTCCCTTTGATCCGGTGCAGTTGTCCTGTCCCCTTAGCAGAACCCCCCCCCCCCCCCCCAAAAGCATAATGTTTCCACCTCCATGTTTCACAGTGGGGTTGGTGTTCTTGGGGTCATAGGCAGCATAATGCCAAAAATGTTGAATTTGGTCTCATCTGACCACAACACTTTCTCCTCTGAATCATTCAGATTTTCATTGGGAAACTTTAGACAGGCATGTACATGTGCTTTCTTGACCAGGAGGGCCTTGTGGGCGCTGCAGGATTTCAGTCCTTCACGGCGTTGTGTTACCAATTGTTTTCTTGGTGACTATGGTCCCAGCTGCTTTGAGATCATTAACAAAATCCTCCCGTGTAGTTCTGGGCTGATTCCTCACCATTCTCATGATCATTGAAACTCCACGAGGTGAGATCTTGCATGGAGCACCAAACCGAGGGAGACAGACAGTTATTTTGTGTTTCTTCCATTTGCGAATAATTGTACCAACTGTTGTCACCTTCTCACCAAGCTGCTTGTCTTGTAGCCCATTCCAGCCTTGTGTAGGTCTACAATCTTGTCCCTGACATCCTTGGACAGCTCTTTGGTCTTGGCCATTGTGGAGAGTTTGGAATCTGATTGATTGCTTCTGTGGACATGTGTCTTTTATACAGGTAACAAGCTGAGATTAGGAGCACTCTCTTTAAGAGCTCGTTACTTGTATAAAAGACACATGGGAGCCAGAAATCTTGCTGATTGATAGGGGATCAAGTACTTATTTTACTCATTGACCTGCAAATCAATTTATAGCTTTTTTGACATGCCTTTTTCTTGTTTTTTGTTTTGTTATTCTGTCTCTCACTGTTTGACTACACCTACCATTAAAATTATAAACGTATCATTTCTTTGTCAGTGGACAAACTTTCAAAACCAGCAGGGAATCAAATACTTTTATCCCTCACTGTAAGTACTGACCAAGCCAAACCCTGCTTGGTTTTAGGGTTGTTTGACCTCTTGGTTTCCTAACTGGAATTGAACCCAGGTTGCAGCAGTGAAAGCATAGAATCCTATAAATATCTTTTATCCATCTACAAGACCCACACCCTATTTGCCTATCAGCATTTTCTTTTATCTACAACATGGTTTCAGTTGTTAAATTAATAATTAGCAATAAAGATAGTATTTAAATTTTTTTAACTTTTAATACTTCAACAGCTATGCTTCTCTCCTAGCAGGTGTCCATGGGGTAAGAGAGAATCTGTTGAGATAAACACTTTTATGAGGTCAACCTCCTGAGAAGATGAAGTGGTCAGTGTAGGAAAAACTAGAAGAAATAGGACATCCTCCTAGAAAATCCTGACCCACCCCCTAGACACCTTCTGGGAATGGAGAGAAGCAACTCTGCTAGTCCCTGAACACTAACGTTCCAAGCTATATTTAATTTACTCAAATACTGAACAATTAAAACTTTATTATATGGCTTATATAGTGGCCCTTTAGTACCTCTCTATGAAAACTAATAAAAATGTGTTGGTCAAGGTTAAAAACTATTACACAACTCAGGATTTTCATGTTTATTCTGCATGAGATAAGAGATCAAAATGTGCTCAGAAAAATAAACTCCTGTGACTGTTATTTATCCCATGAGTAATACGCAAATAATTCACTGAGTCACTGAGATAACATTTTAAAGGTACCTTCAATGTAAGTCACTGAAGTCTGTAGTTTGTAAACCAGCCTTTCTGTATCAATCATTTTTCATCATGTTTAAAAACTTAAAATTTTGGGGGAAGGTATCATTATGAAAAAAAAGACAAATTGAATGCCATGTTACACATACATATTTTAACCAACATTGTATATATTATTTTTTTATTCTCAATCTGTTGCGATATCTTAAACCAGTGCTTAAATTCCCCAGATGTTTTTATCTTTCCTTCAGTGTTTTATGATATATTCTGCTGTCATAGGCCACAATGAAGCTGAAGTCTGCAACCAGTAGCTATAGAGATACATTGGATTCAGCAGAAATACGTTTTTGGCTCTTTATTCATTCCGGTTATTAAGCTTAAAGGGCCACTTAATACAACACAATTTTGGCCACATCACTGTGAAGATCTCCTACAAGCAAGTTATAAAAGTTTTTCTTTTTTTTTTAAATACGTGCATTTTTCACTGAGAAATAAAATCAAATCTGTGTTTACATGTGTAACAGACTGCCCACATTCTGCTCAATTTCCTGCTTCATTACTGCAACTAATCAGGGGTTTGTTCAATATTCAATTCACTGGTAAGGTTTTTTTTTCAGACTTCTTATGTTTTTAGTTTGAAGGGAACAGAACTTGTAATGGGTTTCATTTTTACTTACTAGCAGAAAATTCAGGTTTCTACACTCGAATTTGAGTTAAATAGACAAGCTCTTTTTCTTTCCTCCATGCAGTGATCACAACAAACAAAAATGTAACAATTACCACAACTATCTGTGCAGGCATGTAATACTGGTACTCACCTATAACAGGAAAACTCTGGGTTAACTGGTCAGTGCAGTGTAACCTAAGCCCACTGGGTGCTGTGCTATCAATAATCCCATATAGCCTCACACAGCACACAATGGACTCTGCACTGTGCTAATTACTCATGGCAGAATAGATTGACTGTAAACAATGATTTGAAATGTAATGTGCGAGAGGTCAAAGAGACAGCACACAGAGAGCGAGCACAGACAATACAAGATAATATTCTATGATACCGTCCTTTATGATGGGCAAGTTACTAGTTGTTTAATAACCAGCTATTTCAAGTATGAGTGATTTTACCTAAAGTTTACATTTTTCACACAATTGACACTTTCTGTATTTTTAAATATAGGACCACTGGTCCTATATTTAGTGCAAATGTAATCAAAAATGAAACGGTTTCTATTTTTCTACATTTGTTGCCATTCTGCAGTGGAATCTTCTATTTTGATTTCTGCTGATCGACTTCCTTATTTGGCAGGAGACTTTGATTGCAGACGATATTTACTCTTGAGAAAGATTTATGTGTGAAAGTTAAAAATGTAAAGGTTGTGTTTCTATTGTTTGCTCAATATCTAGTTTCAGGTCAAAATACCTTATAGAATTGAATTGACCACAGTGATTCTTTAATTTCATGTTTATCCTCAACAACTGATATCACTTTGCTTTCTCAAAAACACAGACTTCTTGGAAACATGAAAGTCAGAACAGACAATTCCCATAACTTTTACGTCTTCAACTTTTCTCTGTGTGTTTTTACATGTAGCAATCACTTTCATTTTAAAGATGAGATTGCAAAGTTTGTTATAACATGACGGTAATGAATAATCTTTCGTTTACACAAATTATTTTTCTTTGGTGATCTCCCACTGTAAAATCTCATGTATTTTTGCTTTTTAATGGGGCTCTGTAATGCATTTGAATATATGCTAAATATTTTTAGAATGGAAAATGCAATAACACAGCCTCTAATATATTACCTTTTTTATGCAATTAAGCTGTTGTGTGAGCTACCATTTTGTTTTCTGCTGTTCTGCTTAATGATGGTTGGAGGAGAATTTAAATACAGAGGAATTTGCACAGTGGGAATATGGAATTTACAGCCGTTTGTTTATTCAATACGTTTAATTGGAAGCTCATTAGAGAAAGTAACAGGCAGGGTTAGCTGATGAAAGTGAATAGATTCTCAGCAGTAAAGAATAATAAGGTATGAAAGATATAAATAAAAATATTAAAGACAGTTTGTTCATTCCTTTATTTTTGGTTTCTGAAAATATTTTGACAATTATCAGGTATAGTTTACAGTTAATAATGTGACCACAGTGGACCTTTAAATGATAAAAAAGCTATAAATAAACCTAAGTAAGAGGATGGATACCAAAGGTGACTTTATAAGGAAGAGTGAAGGTGAGTGTAGACTTTTGGATGGAGATTGGTTAAGGGAGAAGAATGGATGTGAAAATAAAACAAATAAATGCTAGAGGAAATTAGAGTAAAGAGAAGAATAATGGGAACAGTGAGGGAAAAGGGATTGCAGGAGAAGAAATGCGTAAACATCAACATCCAGAGTTTGGAAGAGAAAGGTCGAAATCCATTGGCCTTGTTGGCAATATGGGAAATCAAACACTGATTGTTACCTGACAGTACTTTTTCATATTTAGTATTAAATAAGGAATGTGCGATCATAAACGCAATCAATTGTAATATTTGATTGTAGTATACAATTTCTAATCAGTAATTGAAGTACAACTTTTTTACAATACTTATATTGAGTAGGTTAAAATTAAAATAGGTAAAAAAATTATCTATAGATTCACTTTAAGATTTGTATTTACAATGGTAAATAAATCATTGCAAAATATTTATTCCTGTAGGATTGATTAATACAGTGTAATTTAAAATATTTTGGACTAACTTCCCATTTTAGATTAATGCCTCTTGCTGAATATTGTTTTTTTATTTTCGTGCCTCTTTTGGTCTTCAGTGGTTGGAATCCTCGAACACATACATCCCTCTATGGGGACATGGGCGCAGTATAGGTCTTGGCGGCTGCATTTTCCATTACGATACATTGGTTCTTGTATTCAGGCGAGTCATTGACAATATATTTGTGATATGGGTCCTGATTCGGATCATCGGCATGCTTGTTTCTTTTTGACCTCACAGTGCTCACCAAAATGGTTACAACGATGAAAGAAAATATCCCAATCATGACCATTAAATATAAGATCACATAATCAAAGTTTTCAGCAGCCATGGTTTTTTGCAATTCTTTATTTTTAGTTGTTATATTATTATGCCAATTATTCATATAGCCTTCAAAGATTTTCTTAAACACATCTTCCAGGGTCTGAGTAAAATTGCCAACCAGTGACATATTTGATTCAGTCTATAATAAAACAAAAAGGAAATAAATTATTAAAACCAAAACATAAATTTGTTTTGAATGAGATGAAAATAAATTATTTTCACTAGCTTTTTTACTAATTATAGAGATTGGACAAAAAAGTCCACTTTTGTCCTAAAGTTTCCCATAGAGACACTAGTAGCATTTTACAATATAAACTTTGTACCTACCACTGAAAAATAAATATTGTGTTTCAAGTTTGTATTAGTTGTATTTTTGTTGTTGTTTAGTGGTTCATTCGTGTCTAACTTTTTTAGACCCTATGGCCCGGTGCTTGCCAGTCATATCATGTCTCTGGTTGTGCTTATCCATAAGGTTTTCATGGCAAAGATACTGGAGTGGGTTACCAATTCCCTCTCCAGTGATTTGTCTGACCTCTCTGCTATGACCTGCCCTTTTTGGGTGACCTTACACGGTATAGCTCACAGCTTTATTGAAGTACACAAGTCCCTTCACCACTACCTAATAGATGGAATTTGTTTTTATTTAGTTTTACTGTTTTTTGCTTGATTATATTTATAGTTTGCCTATTAGTTGCACATACAAAAAGTGTCTGGATTAAACATGATAATGACAAATCCAGTAAAGAGATTCAAGAATGCAGGGGTATACATAAGAATTAACTAAACCAAATTGCTATAATACTTAAAGAACCACCGTACTGTAAAATAATGACTGTTAAAATTAAAGTGGACTTGATTTGTAATGTTTAAACTGTCAGCTATCCAGCACCCAACTATGCAAAGTGGCAGACCTAAGGGACGCAGAACCTTTGAACATTATAAATCAAGTATACTTATGCATGTACTTTCAATTTTAACAGCCATTATTTTTAATAATAATGCACACTATATACATCTCTGCTCTTGTCTCTAAATACTCTCACAAACGTCCTCTTCGCTCTGCTAATGACCTTCTTTCCTTCTATCTTATCACCTCCTCTCATTCCTGCCTTCATTAGTTGTGTTGTGCTGCCCATATTCTTTGGAGCTCCTTACCTCGCTCCACAAAGCTATCGTACCACCTCAAATCCTTCAAAACCTCACTAAAAACGTAGCTATTTAAAGAAGCCTGTCACCTTCAGCCTTAATATGCACAATGTATTGCACCTCGCCTTTCTATACCTCACCCGTACCCTCTAGACTGTAAGTTTGCGAGTTTTCAATCTTATTGGGTGCTTTGGAGAAAGCACTTTATATGCCTGATATTAAACTCAATAACAGGGCCCTCCATTCTTTTGTAATTTGTTAAAATATTTTTTGATTTGATTATTATTTTTATATCTACCCTGTTTGGCGCTGTGGAATATATGCGAGTTACAAATAAAGCATAATAATAAGTAGAACAATATTGGCAGACAAGATGGGCATATTAGTCTTCATGTGCCATTAAAATCCACATTTCTATGTTTATAATAAAATCAGAAGTTGTGTTATGTGGCTAATACGATATACACAAGGATGTATTATGAAGAAGAGATACAGTGCTTTGCAAAAGTATTCACCCCCTTGGCATTTTTTGTGTTTTGTTGCCTCACAACCTGGAATTAACATGGTTTGTTTAAGGATTTGCATCATTTAATTTACAGAACATGCCCACAACTTTGAAGATGTTTTTATTTTTTTATTGTGGAGCAAACAACAAATAACAGAAAAGTCAATGTGCATAACTATTCACCCCCCTTACCACTGTGACTTCTGCCCATTCCTCCTTGCAAAACTGCTCCAGCTCCTTCAAGTTGGATGGTTTGCGCTTGTGAACAGCAATCTTTAAGTCTGACCACAGATTTTCTAAGGATTTTCTGGATTATAGTCTGGGCTTTGACGGGGCCATTCCAACACATTTACATGTTTCCCCTTAAACCACTCATGTTGCTTTAGCAGTGTGTTTGGGGTCATTGTCCTACTGGAAGGTGAACCTCCGTCCTAGCCTCAAATCACACACAGAGTGGTACAGGTTTTGCTCAAGAATATCTCTGTATTTAGCACCATCCATCTTTCCCTCAACTCTGACCAGTTTCCCAGTCCCGGCTGCTGAAAAACATCCCACAGCATGATGCTGCCACCACCATGTTTCACTGTGGGGATGGTGTTCTTTGGGTGATGTGATGGGTTGGGTTTGCGCCAGACATAGCATTTTCTTTGATGTCTGAAATTTTACTAATTATGTGGCTTCTGAAAGTAATTGGTTGCCAAGAGCTTTTTATGGGCTTCATAACAAAGGGGGTGAATACATACGCACATGCTAATTTTCTGTTTTCTATTTCTAAAAAATATTTTTATGTATATATTTTTCTCATTTCACTTCACCAACTTAGACTATTGTGTTCTGATCACATAAAATTCAGAATAACAAAACATTAAACTTAAGGCTGTATAATGTAACAAAATAGGTAAAAAGTCAAGGGGGTGAATACTTTTGCAAGGCACTGTACAAATTCACCACTAGTTGCAAGATATACTGGGGGAAAGAGTTGCAGGACTGTTGCAAATGTCAGATGTTAGCACATATGGTACACACAGTTACATAGGAATGACAATGTTTTCTAACATCTCACCCTTTAATACACAATAGAAATGATACATTGCAATAAACACAGCAAAAGGAAGGGAAGAGAGAATAAAGAAAGGGAAATGGCCACGTGAAGAGGAGAAAGAGGCATAGGACATACATATAGAATCATTAGCTTTTGTTATATTTTAATTACACTGAATTTGCATCTTATGAAGTAAACATAGGTTGTAAAAAATTATTACATTATCCACTCCTCTCTAATTATTACAATCTGGACATTTCATGATAAATAAAATCGGCACATATCCAACAAGAAAAAAATAAATTGTTAGACATGAAACAAGTACTGTCTCGGATGTCCAGCAGGATTCACTGGGGGTTGGAGCAGTGTCATGGGGTGGGTTGGTGCCAGCTTGTCTGGAGGGTGGTGTGTAGGACAATGAAGGGAAAGTTGGTTATTTGAGAACCTCCAAGAGCCCAAGATATCTGGATCACTTGTTTTTGTATTCAGGTTTGTTTTGTTTCAAGACACATCAATTACTCTGTTTCATTCATTCTGACTTATAGTGAAATCCTGGCCTGTTGGCAGCCCTCGTAGGAACAAGTAGTCCAAAACATGTTTAACTGTACTGATAGATTAGCTAGGGGTGAGGATGTTTCTTGGCTCCTACATAAAGAATGATCCCCAACCTAGTAATTCCTGTTCAGGATGCCATAGATAAGTCCTGTTAAACTATGCCCCACACGCCAGAGAACTGATAATCATAATGACAGAACCTTATTTGATTATGTTTTAGGTGCTTGATTAGGTTTTGTATTGCATCCATTGTTATTTAAAAAGACCTGCGGGTCTGTGGCATAGACCCTTGACTCCTCTCCATAAGTATGGCGTGATTTAGTACTTTAACATTGGGTATAGAAATTAAGTGTTGTAGATGACATAAAAGTTCAGTCTATCTTCTCATAGTCAAACATTCTCTTTGTATTTGTGAGCCCTTTGTAATAATTATAATTCTTAGAAACACAGAAAAGCCACAAATTATTTTTTTAAGGTGATACTATAATACCAAAGTTGGCATATTTTCAACTTTATGTACATTTTCTTTGCACAATTTTTTTTTAATTTTTCATTTAAAAACTAACAATTATCTAAAAAGCAGTGTTTGGTCATCATTCAGTTTTGGTATGTACCCTTCTGAAGTGAGGTTAGTCATTAATCAGTTATCCATTCTAAAGGGAGTGTGTCAATAAATAATAGGTTGCTAAGTTTTTCTACATTTTTCTACTATAGATTTTGGTTTTCAGGCAAACAAATGTATAATTTAAAATATGTTGATCGAGGAGGTTACAAAATCTCTTTAAAACAATACATTTTTGAATCATTAATAGAGATTCCATGAATATAAGAGGTTTGTTGTTAAATGCAATCCGACTGAGCTTGGAAATGGCTTTTCAGAAAAATATACAAGCACTTCACATTAACCTAGGTTGGCAATGCTTTGAAGTTACTCTTTGCCTAAGAGAATAAGTTAAATTTATAAGAAAACACAAGTTGAATATTAAGAAAATTATCAATAAAAGCTTACCAGTTTTTCTTATGATGATGAAAAGGATTATTTCTGTGTAGGATAAAGACAATGCAGTCCCTCTTTCCTGTTCATACTTCAAGCTACTGTTAAATGAGCACATGATGCACAATTCAGTACAAATTACATAGCTTAATCTAATCTTTTACGCAAGGTCAAATGTTGGCATAGAAAGCCTATTATTCTTCAATGTTACTGCAGCAAGATATTTTCTGGTATATGTTTACCATTTTCAGAACTCATGCCCTTTCAATTTAGATTTGGAGGTCGCAGTATTATTTCCATGAGAACAGAGACATTCCAGATAAGATCCACTTAGCCTGTATAGGTCGCCTTTGTAATATTTGGTTTAAAATTTTATAATTTAGTATATTCTTTTTGTCAGGTTACCCTTCATTATTAGCTCAAGGGAAAAAGAAGAGTTTACTCAAATTCCCCTCCTACTGTTGTCAACTGAATAACACATTGTAAGTAGTGTTCTCCCGCAGTGTTCCTTGAATAAAATTATAGGTTGGAAAAGAGAGGGCTGGTATGCAACTAGGAGTGAATGAGAATAACTACTGTGATTTTAGAAATGTAGGGGAAGATCAAAGTTAAGTTGATTTTATATGTAAAAAAAGTTTGCTTATTATTACTCCATGATTGAGAAGACAAAGAGCCATTCAAAAACATGGTTCCAGTTGTCTCACCGACGCCTTGGATTCTGAGTTGTGAAACCTGATTTGCTCAAAAGACTATGAGTCAGTAAAATTAAGTCACATGTAGATACTTAGTAGACTGTGCTAAGCTCTGTGCATATTGATGGCGCCATATAGATAAAAATACATATATACATACTCCAAATTCTACACAGCACTTAGCACAAGAGCTGTCAGTGGCCCTGGGAGGTGCGATGAAGATTTTTTTTTAACCCTTATCTCCTCCACAAGGTAAGTCTATAATGATCTACATTACAACACTTGTCTGCAATACAGTCTAGCTAACCCACCAAGTGGAAACATCTGAATTACACATGGGTTAAAACTAATTTTGTGTCCTGCAGCTTTCTGCATTGACCAATAAACAATGACTTTCTACCCCTTTCAACCCAACTCCCCTTTAAAATAGAGGCACTGCAAAAAGGAGTTAAACAAACTAACAAAGAGCCACTATTATCTGCAACTGGTAAATACTCCACAGAGGGGGGCACTGGATATTGTTACAGTAGACTTGATGTGAGGCTTCACATTTTTCACCACTACATTTTAACCTAACTTCTTTATGTTTGTCGCTCATAAATGTGGGTTCTCTTCTTATATACTGCTAGAACACCACATGGTGTTCTATGAATATACATAACTAGAGAGTTGCCCATCAAAAATGACGGCAATAAAATTTGAAGCCTGGCAATGCTGTTTGCCACCAAATGCGAGGATATGGCCCCTCTGAGCACCTTCTGCGCTCTTCGCCAGCCCTGCGCTGAGCGTCTTTGGAGCTCATTGTGTGGCTCGCAATGATCGGCTTTGGCGCTCATTGCGAGCCTCTTCCCCGTCTACTTTACAGGCCCCGCACTGAGCGCCTTTGGCACTCATGGCGAGCCCTGCAATGAGCAGCTTTGCCGCTCAATGCCATTTTTGCCCAGCCGCACCTTTCTTGCTTTGCAATGATTCCCTTCGGCGCTCATTGCGACCCCCACGATGAGCACCTTCATCTCTCATTGCGAACCTCTCCCCCTGTGTACTTCATAGACCTGTGTAGTTTATGGGCCTTGGGTTAAGTGTTAATGCCTTGGGTTAAGTGTTACTTATCTCAAGCCAGTAACACACCAAGGCAGTGTTACTGTTTTGCGTTAAGTCCTAGTGCTTAGGGGTTGTATTTACGTCCTTCGGCCTTGTTTTACGTCCTTTGGCCTTGTTTTCGCTTGTTTCCGTTTTTTCGGCAGCCATTTTTTTTCTTGCTTTGCCAATTTTGGATCATGAAAAAAGGCAAAGTATGCCTCAAATTAACTTGCCACCTCACTCACAGGTTCCCTGGCTCTCCCCCTGTGCTGTGTGTGAGTGTGGAAGTTAATTTGAGGCGTATTTGTGTCTTTTTGCAGGTCATTCCAGTTTGATGGTTCGGCCGCTAAAGTTGTATTTTTGTACACCCCGTAGTCCATTATATGGGCGGTAATTTTGCGTCTGTCGCAAAGTCCAGGCGCCTCGCGAGGAGGCCTCATTGCAGCTAAGTCCTGCGTGTCTTAGGATGAGCGCAAGCTATGTTCCGCGTGTCCACCCCTGCAATCAGTGCCTTCTGTGCTCATTGCTGCCTCAACTGCTCGCCTCACGGTCGACGGCTGGCCTCGCAAAGCGTGACGACAACATGCAGTACGACAACTATATATGTTACAGTAACTATACTGGGATCTTGCGTGTTTCAGAGGCTCTCTCCACTTGATTACTACAGTTACAATTCCAACAAGGATGCACAAGCAGAAAGAGTGTTATAGGAGATCAGAATGAGGGACCTGGGGGGGTAGGAGATCAGAATGGGGGACCTGGGGGGATTTGGGGGGGGCCCAATCCGTGGTGTCACCATAGAGGAGTGGAAGAGGACTTCAGTGGCAACCTGTGAAGCTCTGGTGAACTCCATGCCCATGAGGGTGAAGTCAGTGCTGGAATATAATGGTAGCCAAACAAAATATTAACACTTTGGACATTTCCACTTAGGGGTGTACTCACTTTTGTTGCCAATGGTTTAGACATTAATGGCTGTGTGTTGAGTTATTTTGAGGGGACAGCAAATTTACACTGTTATACAGACTGTACACTTACTACTTCACATTGTAGCAGAGCATCATTTCTTCAGTGTTGTCACATGAAAAGATAGAATAAAATATTTACAAAAATGTGAGGGGTGTACTCACTTTTGTGAAATACTGTAAGTTGAAAGGGGGGGGGGGGGCAAGGAAAAACTAAAATAATCCCAGATGATTAAGCACTCATATGCACAAAAAAAACATGCATGTACTCTCTCTCTCTCTATCTATCTATCTATCTATCTATCTATATATATATATATATATATATATATATATATATATTTAATGTATGAACATATGCACAAATGCCTAGTAGTTCTGCTGCTGCTGTAGCTTTAACCTGTACTTCCCTGTTGGGCTATGCACATGGCCATTCCCCCTGTTCATATGGACCCCCCACTGCATCAAGAAGACCTACAAGGCATGCAAAGACCCCTCAGAGGCTTAGCCTCTTAACCCCTGCCGTTCGCAGTCGTTCCAGCTCACTGGGTTGGGCAGACAGCACTAAACGGCACATGCTGTGGTCGGTAGTCCTCAGGACCCAGGGACCACTGTCATGTGCTGCTGCTCCTGCGAGGTAGAGAAGCAGCTGAAGCCTCATGCTGATGCCTGGCTTGCAAGGGGAAGACATCCAGGTAGCAGGTAAGGTACTGGTCATCGCCATCATGAGGCCTGAGAAGCCCATGACAAGTAACAAGGATTCCAAGATGGAGGCAATGCCATTAGCAAAAAGGCTAGTTGGTGGGAGTGAAGACAAGGGGTGAAAGGAGGAAGATAGGGAAAGGGGAGAGGGATGGGGGACATGGAAGGGGCCCAGGAATAAGGGCAATGCAGCCAGCAAGGAAGGGTTAAGAGGAGGAATTCCAAGATAAGGGGTAGGCAAATTAGAAGAGGCAAGCTGGGAGGGATAAATAAAACAGGAGGAGAGGGGATTGAGGATGGAGAGAGGATGAAAGGAGGAGGGGGATCACAGCTTGGCACACTCAGTTGCTGCTCAGCTATTGCCACAGGCAACTGCTCTGGATAACACAGAAGAGTCGGCACAACAAATTACAAAGGTCGTAATGTTCTGCTGAAGAGTTGTATTACAATGACAAGGATATCGATATGGATAGTACCGCAATGGGGGATGTTGATAGCAACAGTGAGCTGGACTTTATCCTTTTCAGACCATGAAGAGGGGAAGCTGTCAGGTTTTAAAGATTTCATAATGGACGGTGCCGTTTTAATGATAGTTTCTTTTAAGATTTAGTATCTAAATTTATATGGTGAAACAGGATGATTTCACCCACCCACCTCAGCTAAGAGATGAGCAAAGATATCTGTGAGATTTGCTTCAGGAGATGGTGATGTTTGTTGTCAGTAGGCATGGCCTGGTAATTGGGGGAGTTTCCTTTCTCCACAAAAACCTAAATGGCCCAGACAATAAAAGATTTTACTTTAGGGACGGGGGGTGCACCTTAATGAAAATTGGCTTCAGGTTGTTTAATTTGGGCTTGGAGGAAGGGATATCATTGGCCATGGCTTCTGTGCTGGAGGGGCAGAGGACACTGTGATAGAGGTGTGTTCCCTGCTGGATGTAGTTGGAGGGGGTGGGGAGCATGTTAGGAATACCTCCGCGGGGTTTAGATTTTTTCCCTAGGTGGATTTGGTACTGTCATATTGCACTTGTGGCAGGGGTGCTTGCCCACAGTGGGTAACAGCAGCAGTAGGAGTTTAATTATTGTTATTGTGTGGTGTCCATTATTTGAGGAATCCATATTTACTATCCACTAGTCAGTTAACCCACAGTCTAACGTAGTTAAGGTAAGTGAGTATCTGACCGGGCTAGGAATATGATGAAAAATGTTGACAAGGGGTTAATGCAGGTGTGTGTGGGTAAAAGGGGTCAGTCATCTTAGGTCAGTGAGCTATAGGTTTTCACAACCCCCTCTCCCCCACCTGAGGGTTTTTATACAGTAGGTAAGTGTGGTTAACGTTCAATCTAGTATCCGTTTGTCACAGCTTGTTGGGATGGGCAGGGGTGATTGCCCACAGTTTGTAACAGTAGCAGTAGGAAGTCTTGTGGTGGCAGACTCAGGGGGCACAGGGTACCCATGAGAGCCAGTGGTGGGTGGGCAAGCACCTCTCATTGTTTGTAAATCATTTAAAGTTGTGTGGTCAATAAAGAAGCTATGGCCGTTTAACCGTAACTCGAGTGTGAGTATCGTTACTGTGTGGTGTGCGTTATTTTGGGTATCCATATTTACAATGCACTGGTCAAGGGTTTGTTAGTAAGAGAAGGTACATATTCCAATAAAAAGTTACGGGAGATAAAGTATGGGTCCTTGGCTACTGGCAGTAAAGAGGGGATCTTAACTTATTAGATGTTAAATAATTACTTTATAGAAAGGTGAATTTACTTTATTTAGAGATTAACGACAGGTAAAGCTAGCTCATACTACTGCTTGCATACAATAACCTTTGACAGCTGCCACAATCTGTAAAAGCACTGGGGATTATATACATAACCATTATAATGCCTGAGTGGGGCGGGGGGAACAACTTAATCCCCTTTACTTGCAATAGCTACACAGGACCTTTCATGGACAATTTATCACTTTATGGGGATCCTTAGGGTTCAGATGATCTATTTTTCATTTGCTGAAAGCATTTTTTAAAGCTTAAATGTTATCAATTTATTTATGAATCATTCACTGTTTATTGTTTTTCAGCAAAATAAACTTCTTGAAATGTATTTGCCACTTAAAGGGTTAATGGAACATGGTAACATTCATGTGATTTATTAAAGATTTACATGTGGATCTTTAAACAATACCACTGCAGATTTGTATGCATATTTCAAACTTTTTGAGTGGGACTGTTTCTCCCTATCCATTTACTAGCAGGGTATGTCTATCTCGGTCAAAGTTGGAAACATTTAGTAGTGTAACCAACTGAACAATTACAGTTCGGCTCTTCACAATAACATGTTTCTGAGAATAGGTAGATTATTATGGGCCATTTAAAGCACTGGGCCTGTGGACTGTTTGATGGTGGTAAGTACATGAAGTAGGTGCAGCACAAAAAGTTCTGCAATTGTGGGGGCTTTTGAGTTGTGAAAAATGGATGCTATGCAGAATATAGTTTTGAAAGTACTTTGAGATGAGAGCTTAGGTTTTATGAGGGTGCCATGTCTTAAAGGACCTGAATTAGGCGTTGCTATGGTTATGCAGACCTGAAGAAGGGGCTTACAGAAGGGACCAGCAGGAGATGGTGAGTCAAATGGGTTTAGCTGCAGTATTTATAATAACATGCAGTGAGAAGAGCTGGTTAATGTTTATAGAATTTGAAGACTGACTACACATTTAGTTGAGCTTATATAAGCTTTTAGACAATTTCTGTACTTTGCGTTGGTGCATTCTCTCATACTTATAATGTGGTATATATAATTATGTTCCTGTTTTAATTTTTGCTGTTCTATAAATCTAAACCTAATCTGATAATTCGCATATCTTGTTATTTCTCCTTTTTAACATGGAAGTATTGCTCCGTTCTGGTCCAACTTCTCAACAACTAACAAGTCTTTTTTTTTTTTTACTACTGCCTACAATAACATTCTGCAATAAAACACATACATAAACAACTGTGTAACAATAGATGCACCTCAAAGCTTATAGTTTTTGTAAGATGTAACACAATTCTTGATTTCTGACAAATTAATTATTTTTAATGAGTGGTTCTCATTTGGGAAATAACAGAAAGAATGCTAAGTACCATAATACTAGATTAAATATATTTTTTTAATTCAATCTTTTTTTATTAAAGACAAAGTTAAAGCAGTACAATAAGGGGCAGCAGGTCATGAAATACACATACACCATGCAATAGCATTACCCTATTCTTATGAATAGTTG
Organism: Discoglossus pictus; assembly: GCA_027410445.1. Taxonomy (NCBI): domain Eukaryota; kingdom Metazoa; phylum Chordata; class Amphibia; order Anura; family Alytidae; genus Discoglossus; species Discoglossus pictus. The sequence continues at coordinate 34,529,622 of CM050164.1, forward strand.
CTAATTCTTAAAACATAAGTAAATAGTAAAGTAATGCTACGCTACTCATATATAGAGGACTGTAAACATGAAAAACATTTCTTGTCTTTTTTTTTTATATATTCTTTCTTATATTTTCTACCTGATAGTTCAACAACTGATTAAATCAGAACAAACAAAACAAATAAAATTAACTGGGGAAGGGTAGGAAGGGGAAGTTAAAATTTGTCTGGCAAACTCACCCTCTAGAGTGTCTTGGATGTAGCAGGCATTTATGGCAATCCGGGTCCCCCCGGCATCCCACCAGTGAAGGCCTTGTATGCTTCCCAAGCAGACAGCTATAGCAAAATGCTATGAGCAGAAGCAAGCCATGGGGTCCAAAATGTAAGAAACAGGGGATATGTGTTTTGCATAATATGAGTACATTTTTCGTTAACCAATATGTAGTTAATTTTAATGATAACCTTGTTGAATGTCAATGAGGAGGTTTTCCAGTGTTTTGCTATATTTAGTTTCACTGCTAAGGCAAAGTATTGCCAAAGTTCGTTTTGGTGTGTAGCATGTATGCCCAGGAGGGATGTATCTATTGTGGGCTGTAGTGGATTACTAATTATATGTGAAAATAGTCTTGTTGTTTCCCCCCACAGACCTTGTACCAGAGGGCATGTCCACCAAATATGATGGAAATCCCACCAAGAGTGGCATCCTATAAAGCAAATCTCACTTAGGTGTGGATTTATTTTGTGCATTAAAGATGGAGTATAGTAGATTCTGTGCATAACCTTGATCGAAACCTTCAGTAGACTGTATGTAAAAAAGGCTCTCGACACTTTAGAGCACACCTTTCACATGCTCCCTACTCAAGTCCCACTCCCGTTTTAACATAAAGCTAGGTTTTTATCTATTTTACAAGTTGTTAAAAAGGGAATATAAGGAACCTAGAATCCCTTCACTTAAGATCAATTCTTAAATACAGTTGTTAGCCAAGTATGCTTGGACGGCCCAGTGGTCTGGGTTAGGGTGAGGAGCCAATGTTTGAATTTTCTATAATTCCATATTTATTTGGAATGTGGTATTGGGTTATAAGTTGCTCCTGGGAGGTCAACTTATTGTTGGAGAACCAGGCACCTACTCCACCCAGTATGCTGGTAAGCCACCACTGTTTGTAGTCAGAGCTTAAGTCAGCTTCAAAGTTAGGGAATTACTTTAAGGATGTTAATGGTGAGAGTGGCGGAACTAAATGTTTTATAGTTTTGGCCCAGGCCCAAGTAGTCAGAGTAGAGTTAATCATAGGATTAGGGTTGTGCTGTTTGATACTAGGAGAGTTTGGATCCCATACCAGAGTATCCCAGGTGTGAGGCTTCAGTTGCCAATTCTCTACAAAAATCCAGAGAGGTTGATGTTTGCTCGAATGGGCAACTGAAATAAAAGCTAATTGAGTTGCTCTCAGGTATAACCTAAGATTTGGATAGGAGAGCCCCCTGGGTTCTGCTAGATTAAGATTTTGAATATGTGTATAATCTTTTGAACAGGAATCATGTAAAAATCATAGGGGAGAAAGAAATGGAGATCATTAGGATAATGTTCAATTCGCATAGTCTAGGCAGCTTCTATATTTTGTTCAACATGTGGCTTGTCCATGAAGTAATATATATTTTTAACTAAGCGCAGTGCTCCATAATAATTAAGAATGTGTAGAGTGCATAAACAATCAGCATTAGGATCATATAATCTGAAGAGAGTCCGAAATTGTGCTTTTTTATTTTACACCTGATTGCTATTGTTTTCTGGGGAAAAATACACATGCTTGAGCAAGTTGTAATTGTTTTCTTGCCCTCTTTATGTATTAATATTGTTAGGTTTTTCAGTTCAATTAAACCTCTGAGTGGCTAGGATGAGTCTAGCTCATCCTAGCTTTACTTCACACTGGCTAAGACAAGCTAGACTCATTTTTCAACTTCCCCTCACTTCACTTCATTATTAGACTGCCTCTGGGATCAGATTTCAGTAAGCGTGATCCCTGGGCAGTATCTTCTAAGAAGTAATGCTGGCAGGCTCTTCAGTAGGTTGTACACCATATTGTGTCACTGCAAAGCCCAGGGATACCCTAAGACTGTTTTGGACTATTGGACCCTGGACTAATATGGATTAGCTGTGCAGCATTTTCCCCAGATAGTTCAAAAAAGTAGGGTCTTCTGGGGATGTAGGGTACAGGATACAAAATACTCAGTCGCAGGGGTTCAATCCATTACAGGGAAGGTTACGTACACCATCAGACAGAGTGTCTCCCCTCCTGATATGTTCAGATACCCCCTGGAAAGCCTGGGACAAAGAGTACAATTATGTTAGGTAACCAAGGGGTGATTGAGAAGGCTGGCATCACTTGATGGAAAGGCCTTCCATGTGGCTATGGTGTAGGCTGATGGGGATTGGTGAAGATCTGTTTACCAAGAGTTGGAGACTGAATATGATTTGGTAGTGTTATGGATAAATATGCTGTGTGTGCCTCAATAAAGAGTTGTCAGTTTAAACGTACATAAGCAAAGTGTATGTTTTATTCTGAGGAAATATAATATTCTAATCACTGGAATTATTACTATGGACTCTACCTGGAACTATACTCTTAACCACTGAGAGTATCACTGTTAAACCTGCTTCCTGTGCATGCATCCTGATACCTTGAAAAGGCAGCTAGGAGCTGAGATTATCAAAACACTAAAAATCTAGAGGTGTTCCTGTAGCTGAAAGCGGGAGGGTTTGGGGCACACAAAGTCCCCTCACTTTTTTTGTCATCACAGCTGGTAAAAGATTGTGTGATCTCAGCAGCAGTAACCATCGTCAACCTGGACGGGGAACAGCTATCCCAGAGGAGGCAAGAGCGTGTCTGCAGGTGTGGCAGAGGGAAGGGGGAACAGCAGAGGTCCAACAAGATGGCCACCAAGCAATGCAGGAAAGTGGCCCTTCTAGCTCAATGGAAGGCAATCCTGGGATTGTGGTCGGGTCATGAGTTGATTGACTGGCTGTGGATTCTGGTATGGCAACAAATTGATTTAGAATACCAATATGGTGCCTGGGGGGACCCAGCCAGTGCCCCTGATGCAGAGCCCTTTTTGCCATTGGGGCTGAAGGACGTGCTCTGGGACCTTTTTTAATGGTGATCCGGACTGCGGCTTGAAGACTTTCCAACTTACAACTTAACTTGATAGAAACACGTTGCCAGTCACTGGGAATGAAACCTTGCATAAAGCTCTTGTACTATTGCCCCATGTCCAGCAGGAGTAACAACTAGAGGCAGATAATATGGATCTTCTGGATGAGGCTGCCATGGATGGGCTTTGGCCGCCAAGTTGGGGTAAATCCTGCCAGTTGGACAGAGAGGAAACTTAGTCTAAAAATGAATCTATGCTTTTACTGGCACAGATGAGGATGGTACCATACACTGTGTGCATCCCAGAAGCAGTGGATTCTGAATCCCAGGCTGTACAGCAGGCCAAAAGGCTACTGGGTTCATATTTGAACCAGTCCGGATTGTGCCCTGGAAATGGACTATGCACTAGGTCAGGACTGTGAACCTAGAATAGGGCTCCCGTGGATAACCACTGTCCAGGAGCCTTTCATAGTCCATGGGGCAGACCAGTAGAGCAGCCCTGAGAATGTGGCAGACCAGGGGGTACATATATATACAGTTCATGGGGTGAGGCAAAAAGAAAACTGTCAGATTGCTGATGCAAGGGAGAGCCTGGATGGGGGCAGCCATGCTCACCAGCTCTTGGCAGAAACAATGGACTGTGAACCTAGCATGGGACTCCCAGGGATAACTAATGTCCAGGGACCAGCAATAAATCAAGTAGCAGTAGGTAAATGCTATATAATCCTGCCGAAGATCAATATGACCAGGGGTCCAAATGGAGGAGAACATTGTGCCCAGACAAAGGGAAACGGGGCATGCTGCTTGTACTCACAGCCCCAACACCGACACAAATTAAATCAGTGTAGCTAGGGAGTCATGCGAAAGGATCACTTCCTAGGCCACATTATAAAGGGCAAAGGAGAAAGTTGTGACGTTCAGGAGGGCCCACTGGACTTTTGGGGAATATGGACTATTGTCTGTCCTGAGCGGAACCTGGTACCAGAACACAGCTCCTTCCCTTTATTTCCAAGAACAATGCCCAAACCCCTGAATACCTGGAATGTGGTTGCCATGTTGTCCCAAGATGGAAAATGTTACTACAGATGTTTGTGTGTGGCGCTGTGTTGTGTTATTGCAATGCCCAGGGAGACACTAAGACTGTTTTGGACTATTGGACTGTGTAGGCCCTGGGCTAACATGGATTAACTATGTTGTCTGTTTACCCAGGAAGGTCTGGATAAGTCCAAGTCTGGATACTGGGACTATGACTGTGTGCCTTGTTTTACTGTCAGCCCTACTGTTTGTGATGATGTTATACTTGTTAATATGTTTTGTACAGTTATGGATGTGTGGATGGAACCCAGTCATGTTTGGTCTCTAAATGCTGCATTTCCCCTTAGAGAGTTCAATAAAGTATGCTACTAGGTTGTCCTGGTGATGTTGCTACAGGATACAAAATACTTAGTTTCAGGGGTTCAATTTATTATAGGGAGGGTCACATACACTATCAGACAGAAGGTTTCCACTCCAGGACTGATCAGATACCTCCTTGAAAGCCTGGAACAAAGGGTACAATTAAGTTAGTTACCTTGTTAGGCTCCAAGCAGTGGTTAGGAAGGCTGACATAATTTAATGGACAGGCCTTCCACATGGCTAGGGTGTTGGTGATTGGTTAATTTAAGATCTGTTTACCAAGGGATGTAGACTGAATATGATTTGGTAGAGTTATCGATGAATATGCTGTGTTTGCCTCAATAAAGAATTGTCAGTTTAAATGTACATAATGTCATAGCCCACAAGGTAGAACCTTAACAAGCATCAGTATTCCATGTTAGGGATACCAATTATATTTTATTTAATTTTTTGCTCCCCATTTTTTTGCTGCTATTTTACTTACCTGGATAGCGTTTGGCTAACTAATATTATTATTATCTATACCATTGAGAAAGACCCAGTAGAGTTGAAACACGTTTGGTTTTGATTTTAATACCACGCTCTCTGTACTTTCTATATACAGTGCCTTGCAAAAGTATTCACCCCCCTTGAATTTTTACCTATTTTGTTACATTACAACCTTAAGTTCAATGTTTTGTTAATCTGAATTTTATGTGATGGATCAGAACACAATAGTCTACATTGGTGAAGTGAAATGAGAAAAATGTATACATAAAACAATTTTTTAGAAATAGAAAACAGAAAATTGTCATGTGCGTATGTGTTCACCCCCTTTGTTATGAAGCCCATAAAAAGCTCCGGTGCAACCTATTACCTTCAGAAGTCACATAATTAGTGAAATGATGTCCACCTGTGTGCAATCTAAGTGTCACATGATCTGCCATTACATATACACCTTTTTTGAAAGGCCCCAGAGGCTGCAACACCTAAGCAAGAGGCACCACTAACCAAACACTTCCACGAAGACCAAGGAACTCTCCAATCAAGTAAGGGGCAATGATGTTGAGAAGTACAAGTCAGGGTTAGGTTATAAAAAAAAAATCAAATATTTGATGATCCCCAGGAGCACCATCAAATCTATCATAACCAAATGGAAAGAACATGGTACAACAGCAAACCTGCCAAGAGTCGAGCCCACCAAAACTCACGGACCGAGCAAGGAGGGCATTAATCAAAGGCAGCACAGAGATCTAAGGTAACCCTGGAGGAGCTGCAGAGTTCCACAGCAGAGACTGGAGTATCTGTACATAGGACGACAATAAACTGTACGCTCCATAGATTTGGGCTTTATGGCAGAGTGGCCAGAAGAAAGCCATTACTTTCAGCAAAAAACTAAATGGCACGTTTTGAGTTTGCAAAAAGGCATGTGGGAGACTCCCAAAATGTATAGAGGAAGGTGCTCTGTTCTGATGAGACAAAAATGTAACTTTTCAGCCATCAACGGAAACCCCATGTCTGGTGCAAACCCATGGGTCACATCACCCAAAGAACACGGTGGGGGCAGCATCATGCTGTGGGGATGTTTTTCAGGAACCAGGACTGGGAAACTGGTCGGAGATGAGGGAAAGATTAATTGGTGCTAAATACAGGCATATTCTTGAGCAAACCCTGTACCACTCTGTGCGTGATTTGAGGCTAGGATGGAGGTTTACCTTCCAGCAGGACAATGACCCCAAACACACTGCTAAAGCAACACTTGATTGGTTTAAGGGGAAACATGTAAATGTGTTGCAATGGTCTATTCAAAGCCCAGACCTCAATCCAATAGAAAATCTCTGGTCAGACTTAAAGATTGCTGTTCACTGCGCAAACCATCCAACTTGAAGGAGCTGGAGCAGTTTTGCAAGGAGGAATGGGCAAAAATCCCAGTGGTAAGATGTGGCAAGCTCATAGAGACTTATCCAAAGCGACTTGGAGGTGGGATTGCCTCGAAAGGTGGCTCTACAAAGTATTGACTTTAGGGCGATGAATAGTTATGCACATTTACTTTTTCTGTTATTTTGTCCTATTTGTTGTTTGCTTCACAATAAAAAAACATCTTCAAAGTTGGGGGCATGTTCTGTAAATGAAATGATGCAAATCCTCAAACAATCCATGTTAATTTCAGGTTGTGAGGCAACAAAACACAAATAATGCCAAGGGGGGTGAATACTTTTGCAAGGCACTGTACATACTGATAGGAGGTAACCCTTAACGCTTCACTGGCAGATGCATTGCAGGTCTAATTCAGACTAGACTGAATGCTTGGGTCGGGACTGAAGGGGTTAGTGTTTCCCCCACAAGCAAGTGTTTCACCCCAAATCTGATCAGAGTACTTGGACCAGTTAATACAGGAGTCACTCACATATACAGTGGGCTCACCCTCTTATGGGTTGTTAGTACTTCTCCTTAATACTTCAAGATCATCCTGCACCAACACCCCACACCAACACTCCACACACCCCAATCTGAACAGAGTATACAGACACTGCTCTAAGGGTCACAGCACAGACTGACATCATCAGCATGGACAGGGTTAATATCTGTCACTGGAGAGGAAGGGGTTACACAGATACGGCCCACCTAGTCTGATTTTTATCCTGTGTGTTTAACATCTCAGACCCCAACTGGTGATTGCACCTGCACCGAATAACTTATTAGACCTGTTGTGTGCATAGTTATACAGTGTGTGCTTTATGTGTATATAGCTATATGTTGTGTGCATATATATATATATATATATATATATATATATATATATATATATATATATATAGTGTGTGTATGTGTGCAGTCTGTATACAAGTACAGTGTGCATGGTGTATAACAACAAAAATAACACAACTTAACAGTGACATTTATTTTTTGTCACAATGCAAGAAAAGGAATATTATACCAAATGGACTTCAAATCAAAAATCCACTAAGAAGCCACCTAATACATCAACTTTATACAAAGAAACATCATCTAAATCACCAAAGAGTAAGCCTCCTTCAACAACTAAAGGAGAGCAACATATATGAAGCTGCGCATGTAGAAAAAGAAATACAACATCTTCACAAGAAACAACATAAATTTATAAAAAAATAAAATAAAAAACTTTTCCAGCAAAACATACAAAAGCAAAAGGAAGAGAAAAGAAACAACCCAAATTTAGCCCTGAATTCTACTAACAACACAGCTAAAAACCTACCAACTCAAACAAATCATTTTTCTGAAAAATATACAGAACACACAGGAATTACAAATCTCTCAGACCATCAACTATCACAAGCAGAGACCTCTGTTCTCTCCAAAGGATTATCTTTCTGTCCAGACATAAAACTAGATAAAATACAACTATACTCGGACGTAGAAGAATTCTTCAGGGGATTAAGACTAGCAGAATCTTTCCACATCAAGGGACATACCATAACATCATTAGACTGTAACAAGAAAAAAATATACATATTTCAACCCACAACCTGGTCGTAACACCAAACTGGACAGGTATATAGAAAGCTTTCGGCTGAGAACTGCATCCATTATAACAACACAATATAAAAGAGACTTGCACAATCTTACTCCATCAGAAAGATGTCTAAAGCAAAGAATGTCTAAAGCAAGTTAAAAAACCTGCTTCCAGCTCAGAGTTCCGAGAAAAGCAGTTATTACACTGCATTCTGGGAAATTGAGCTGGGACACACAAATATGCCCACAAATGCCTCGCTCTTCATTCCGTAGCCATTATCAAACATGGCTTCATTTAAGCTTATGCATGCTGTATTACACAGCTTTAATGCAAAGCCAAGGTTGGAATAAACACAGGCTGAGTATCCAATCCATGTACAGCTGTTTAAAGCTTACTGGCTATCATCAGCATGGAGCAGGATCTCAGCCTGTGTTGTGGAAATTATGAGTAGGTAGTTCACCACAACAATCATTTATAATATGGTGGGCAAAAGAGCGATAGAAGCCCTCCACCGTACAGTAGTACAGTAAATAAAAAGTACATCTGTGTTCACATTTGAATGTCTAAAGCAAGTTAAAAAAACCTGCTTCCAGCTCAGAGTTCCAAGAAAAGCAGTTATTACACTGCATTCTGGGAAGTTGAGCTGGGACACACCAATATGCCCACAAATGCCTCGCTCTTCATTCCGTAGCCATTATCAAACATGGCTTCCTTTAAGCTTATGCATGCTGTATTACACAGCTTTAATGCAAAGTACTATATATATATATATATATATATATGTATATATATCACATATATAGTTGTTAGCATGCGGGCTGTTGCTAATGCTTGCGGGCTCGCGCCGTGAGCTTGCAGCCCTCGTGAAGCGAGGGCCGCAGTTGCTGGCATGGAGCACCTAAGGCGCTCCTTGCCAGCAACTGCGGACCTCACAAAATTTACGGAATTACGAAAGCAAAATACGAGACACGTTACGACCCATTACAACCTCACAAAAAATGTACGAAACCCGCACACATGAAAACATGAAAAAACACAATAAATACACACAACAAATACATAAAAAGCTTACCTACAGCAAGGGGAGCAACCCAGGACCTCGAAAACTGAAGTTACACCTCAATTTAAATCCAAATAAAAGAATTTAGACACTCAAAAATCCCCTAAGCGAGAGAAACAATGGCAGCCGAAAAAAACGAAAACGAGGCTACAGCACTCCAAAGACGCAAAACACCACCAAACACCTTCTGGTTTTTTCGAAAAAAACGTATGAGATCCATAAACAAGGAGGCAACCCGCACAACCCCAAAAACATTACAAACCCAATAAGTACACACAACAAACACATAAAAAGCTTACCCACAGCAAGGGGGGCACCCAGGACCTCTGCAAGTGAAGTAACACCTCGATTTAACTCCAAATTTCAGAGTTTAGACACCCGAAAATCACCTAAGCAAGAGAAAAAATGGCCGCCGAACAAAACGAAAACGAGGCTAAAGAACCCTAAACACGCAAAACATCACCAAACACCTACAGATTTTCCGAAAAAGTCATACGACATCCGAAAACAAGGACGCTAAATCAGCCACAGCCGAATACCACACATTAGGCGCCATTTTAGAACAATAACTTACACAATCCAGAAGTACACAGCTACCCTAACAGATTTGCCTTTCCGCACGCACACTATTACACTGCATACATTCATGACGCTTACACAGCAGCTCCTTAGCACTGATGCTGCAGCAACATGAAAACAGATTGCCAGCTCTTCAACACAATGTATATTAATTACTTATTTTATTAATTATTCATTGCCATATCAAAGAAAAACACCAACGCTGCTCATAGCACACAAACAACCAAGAGCCTCGCAATGAGCGCCTTTGGCGCTCATTGCGAGCCACGCTGTGAGCGCGAGGCTCGCAATAACCCTGAAGGATCTTAAAACACCAACAAAATTAATTTTGCATGCAAACAACATTGCTGCCTTACAATCTTATTGCCGTAATTTTTTGACTGGCTGCTACTTACGGGGTCAATGCCCTGTTGACCATCTCTGTAATGAAGTAGCTCAGGAGGCATTATAGCTTTAAGAAGCTTTACTGAAAACAGAAAAAGCAGTTTCCTCACAACCATAAACTTATGCAAAATAAAGCGTTCATGTATACAGGCCTGTAAGTTTTCTGCTCCAAAAGTCTGTGGGTTTGCTTCAGCGTGCAGAGCTGTCTCTCCTGGCTCTCAGTCCAGACTGAACCCAACCTGCTGAGTGCTCAGTAGTCCTTTTAAGGCAGAATGCAACTGGGCTTGATTAGTCTGTTGCAGAAGGCGTACCTCTTTCACTTCCCAGGGGAAAAAGGGCTCTGGTAAGTCTGCTACTTACATACACCCCTTGTATGATTCTGTTACACATCCCCCTCCCCAGCTCGACACCACAGGGATGAGCGGCCAACGCCGTGAAGCAGTGAATTCGAGACAAAGCATCTGCATTAGCATGTTGGCTGCCGGCTCTATGGAGGACACGGAAACAGTAGGGCTTCAGGGACAGGAACCATCTCATCACCCGGCTGTTCTTTTCCTTATTCTGCTGCATCCACTGCAGGGGTGCATGATCAGACACCAGAGTGAACTTCCTCCCTAAGAAATAGTAACAAAGCGCCTCAGTGGCCCATTTGATGGCCAGGCATTCCTTTTCCACAACGGAATATTTCTGCTCTCGTGGCAACAGTTTACGGCTCAGGAACAAAATAGGATGTTCCTCGTCCTGCACTACTTGAGACAACACAGCGCCCAGTCCTACTCCCGAAGCATCCGTTTGTAAGATTAAGTCCTTCTCAAAATCTGTGGTCACTAGCACAGGATTCCGACATAGGACCGACTTTAGGTCCGTGAACGCTGCTTCAGCCTCTGAACTCCATTTAACCATGTTGGGGGCTCTGTTTCATGTAAGGTCTGTCAGGGGGGCAGCTTTTGTACAGAAATGGGTTATGAATCTCCTAAAATACCCCACTACCCCCAAGAAGGCCCTTACTTGTTTCTTATTCAGAGGTTGTGGCCAATCCTGAATCGCCTTCACCTTGTTGAGCTGGGGTCGAACAACTCCTCTCCCTACCGTATATTCCAAATATTTGGCCTCACTAAGAACGATGGCACACTTGCCGGGGTTTCCTGTAAGGTGTGCGCGCCTTAGGGCTTCCAAAACTGCTTCCACTTTCAGCAGATGTGTCTCTCAGTCATCAGTATAGATGATTATGTCATCTAGGTAAGCGACTGCGTACTCTGAATGGTGGCGTAACAGCTTGTCCATCAGGCTCTGGAAAGTTGCCGGTGCTCTGTGCAATCCAAACGGTAGTACCTTTTAGTGAAAAAGCCTGTCAGGGGTTGGAAAGGCAGTTTTCTCCTTTGCCAGTTGCGTCAAGGGTATTTGCCAGTACCCTTTAGTCAAATCCAACGTTGTTAGAAACCTTGCTTTTCTGAGTCGCTCTATTAGTTCGTCTACTCTAGGTATAGGGTATGCATCGAACTCTGATACAGCGTTTAGCTTGCGAAAATCTCTGCAAAACCTGACAGTTCCATCAGGTTTTGGAACCAGGACAATAAGGCTGCACCATTCGCTTTGAGACTCCTCGATTACTCCAAGTTCTAACATTTTGTTCACCTCAGCCCTTATTTTGGTTCTCTTCGCTTTAGGTATGCGGTAAGGTTTAATCCTTATTCTCACGCCTGGTTTAGGGACGATATTATGGTAAATGGCAGTGGTGCGACCTGGGTTGGTGGAAAACACATTCGCGTTTCCGCTTCAGCGTTTTGTAGGTTTCCTCTGTTTGTGTAGGGGACAACTCTTGCGATACATAGTCTTTCGAGGGTTCAATGCAGATTTTGGACTCGCCGGCATCTTCTGACTCCTCAGCCAGACAAGTGACATCCATCACTTTTGCTTGCTCTTTCCAGGGTTTTAGAAGGTTTTTATGATATATTTGTTCTTTCTTGCGACGTTCAGGTTGACTGACTTTATAATCCACCTCACCAATAGCTTCAATAACTTCGTAGGGGCCTTGCCATCGGCCCAGTAATTGTCTTTCACTAGAACCCTGTCTCCGGGTTGAAACTTCCTCCCCTGGCCCGTGCGGTTGTAATAGGTTTGCTGGTTACTTTGAGCTCGTTCCATATGGTCTCGCACCAGAGGGATAACTTTGGCAATTCTTTCCCTCATGTTCCTTACATAATCAACAATATTTTCGCCCGTCACTATTTGCTTTTCCCATTCTTCCCTTAATATGTCCAGAATTCCTCTGGGATGGCGTCCGTAGAGGAGTTGGAAAGGAGAAAATCCTGTGGAAGCTTGGGGGACTTCTCTGATTGCGAAGAGTAAATAGGGTAGGAGTAAGTCCCAATTTTTTCCATCTCGTGCTACAACTTTTCTTAGCATACTTTTCAAAGTTTTATTGAACCGTTCTACTAGTCCGTCTGTTTGCGGATGGTAAACTGAGGTCCTGAGTGATTTCACCTGTAAAAGCTGGCACATGTCTCTCATCAGCTTTCACACAAAGGGGGTCCCTTGGTCTGTTAGGATTTCTTTGGCTATCCCCACCCTTGAGTATAGTTGAATGAGCTCTTTTGCTATATTTTTTTTAGGTGGCGGTGCGTAAGGGTGTGACGAAGTGCCCTTCGCCACTTTGTCTTGGAGAGGACTGTTTGCCGGCCTCCTGCCTTTTGACTATGGACCGGCATTTAAATACTTTATTTTCCTATGCAGAAAGACTTTGGTTCCATGGCCATTGAACTGTATGTATGTGGTCTGAGCGCCATTCAGTAATAATGTGTGCTCAGACCTAAGCTATCTGCAGATATGTTCTGGGTTATAAAATGTTGTTATTATATCTGTAAACATATTGTATTGTGTGGTATGCAGTCAAATATCTTTGGTCTCATACACATGGTCAGGAGTGGCCCATCTGCCTCTTAATAGTATTTGCTAAACCACACAAGAGATAGCAGAACAAAAGTGTTTTAGCAGACAAGATGGCACCATGAACAATGGGGGTAAGAACTCTTGAATAATGAGATGACCTGGGGTTTCCCCATACTCCCAGCAGGGGAATAAGTAAGCTTAGAGATGTTACTCTCTCCACCGCCAGAGGTAGAATGAGCAGTTAGCCACGCCTAGTTGGCGGCTCCTGTGGGAGGGGACTCCTGGCTCCCACACCTTAACCCTGTCTGATCGGCCAGAGGTATTTAGGGGTTGACTAAAGGTAGTCACTGCCCCTACTGTGTATGGGAAGTGTTTAAAAATGTGTTTTGTGATTAATAAAAAAGAGAGTTCACTGCTTGACCCTCAAACACAGAGCTTATGTCTCGTTCTTGGGGGGATTCATGGTATGCTGTTACAGACTGACTGCCAGGAGTGTAAGCATCTTGGGGTGCTTTTCCTGTTCAGCTGCTAGCGGCTATTCGTGAGGCTCCAGTTAAGCTACGGCGGTTGTGGAGTCTGTGGTGGTTGTGGTGTCCGGTGCGGTGCTTGTAGGCCTCGGCGCAAGCTAGGATGCGTCCATCAACCGAGGTACCCGGTCGGGGTGCCAGTAGATCCTTTACAAAGGGTATGGCCTCCGGGTATCTGGTGGCATAGTCCATTTTTACGAGGATGTATAGGCGCCCTCAGGCTGATTTTTCTAGTGGACCCACCAGCTCCATTGCTATTCTTGAAAACAGCTCCTCAATTATTGGTAAAAACACCAGTGGAGCTCTTAGATCGGAGCAGGGAGCTGTCAACTGGCATTCAGGGCAAGATGCACAGTACTGGGCTACTTCAGCAAATATGCTAGGCCAGAAAAAACGTTTCAATATCTTTCCCAGGGTTTTATCCTTTCCAACGTGGTCCCCAAGGAGGTTACGGTGAGCCAGATCAAGGACTTTCTTCCTTTGTTTTCAAGGAACTAAAAGCTTCTCCAGTGTTTCTTCCTTTGAAGGAATGACCATGTACAGCAAGTTATTCCGCAGTATGAAATAAGGGCCCGGTCTCCTCTCTCTTCCAGTGACAGGAGTCCCATTCACTTCCACAAGCTGACGACGTTTGTTCTGTAGGATCCGATCCACAGCTTGATCACGTGCAAAGTCATACTTGTCAGGGAAGCACTGCAGTGGAGTAAGTTCCTCTTTTACATGTTCTCCCATTTGGGCCCTTTCTTCATCAGGTTGAGCCGTGAGGCCTTTCTGTACTGTCTCACGCCTGTCTTCTGTCTGGCAGGCTGCTAAAGCCTCCTCATTTTTCTTATCTCTGTGCCTAACCGCTTAGCTTTCTTTCTTTCCCGCTTCGTTTTGCAGGTTTTCCCGGATCCGGAGAATAGATCCTGGTCCATAAATGGTGGGAGTGACCACAGGGTTTCCTTGGCCTCTGGGGCACTCTGTTCGGATTGTCTTTGGTTTTCACCTTTTCCTGTTTGGAGGAGGTCTTCAGGTTGGAGAAAATCCCTGCCTAGTACAACAGGGTAGGGTAGATTGGCTACTACAGGAGCGGTGAGCAACATCTTTTTCACCTGAACCTCCAGTGCTGCGGTACCAGTAGGGTACAGGTTCACTGTCCCATGTACACAGGTGATGCCCACCTTCCTTGAGTTTTGTATTTTGCTAGATTTTATAATTTTGGCCGAAAATAGGGTCACCGCACTCCCAGATTCAATTATAGCTATGGTTTCCTTTCCATTAACTTTTATGGCTTTGATGAACTGATGTAGTTTTCCGGCCACCCTACCAGCTTGATTATATTGCAGTGGTACGTATATTCCCCCAGGTTGCACTGCATGGGTTCCTCCTTATTTGGGTAATAAACAGCTATGTGTCCTAATTCCCCGCAGTAAAAGCATTTGATCTTGCTTACTGGGGTCCCTCTTTGCTTATTTTCTTCAGGAACTAACCTTTCTGGGTTCCCTTGTAGCGAGTGTCTTCCAACTTCCGGCTTCATGAGTCTTGGTCTGGTTCTCATCCAGTTAGGAGTTTGAACCTTAGGGTTGTTAGGCCTCCTTTTGAACACCAGAGGTCTCCTCTTTTGAGAAACAGGTTAGTTCCCTCATAGCAAGATATCTTTCTGTTAGTGAGATAAACTCGTCTGGGGTCTCTGGCTCGTTTTGTCCCACCCATTCTCTTAAGCCTGGTGGTAAGCTTCTCAAGTAGCGGTCCATGATCAGCAATTCTACAATTCTCCCTGGTCCATTGCTGTCAGGCTGTAGCCACCTTTGGGCTAAGTGCAGCAACTCAAACATCTGTGGGCGAGGGGGCTTATTCTCCCCAAACTTCCATGAATGGAATATTTGGACTCTGACACTGCGGGTAACTCCGGATCTGGACAGGATCTCTGCTTTCAAGGTTGCATAATTCAGGGCTTGTTCACTGTCCAGGTCGAGGTATGCTTTTTGGGCTTCCCCACATAAATATGGTGTGACTATGCTGGCCCAGTGCCCTTGGGGCCAAGCTTCTCTGACGGCGGTTCTTTCAAAGCTCAATAGGTAAGTTTCCATCATCTTCAGGACTCATTTTTTGTAGAAACTGATTTGGCTTGCCCCTCATACAGGTCTCTGGTGACACGTAAGGTTTGAGAGGTGTAATTTGCTGTAGCTGGGCCAACAGTATTTGGTTTGTCTCCCACTGCAGCTTCCGTTCTTCCATGGCTTGGGCATGTTGTTCTGCCAGGACCTGGGTGGCTCTAGCTTGCTGTTCCACCAGTGCTTGTGTCGCCTGGGCCTGTTGCCTTAGGAACTGTTATTAAGGCTTTCACTAGCGCCTCCATTTTGTACTGTGGGCTGTCTTCTTAAGCGCAGACAATGTATATCCCACCACTGCCACCAAAATGTGACAGACTGGCTGCCACTTCCGGGGTCAATGCCCTGTTGACCGTCTCTGTAATGAAGTAGCTCAGGAGCGTTATAGCTTTAAGGAGCTTTACTGAAAACTTGGTCAGCTGGTACAAACAAAAAGAATATAAAACAAAGCCTAGCTTCCTTGAAGCACTAACTAAACAGAAATAGCAGTTTCCTCACTAAACTAATGCAAAATAAAGCGTTCATGTATACAGGCCAGTAAGGTTTCTGCTCCAAAAGTCTGTGGGTTTGCTTCAGCGTGCAGAGCTGTCTCTCCTGGCTCTCAGTCCAGACTGAACCCAACCTGCTGAGTGCTCAGTAGTCCTTTTTTTGTTCAGTTTTATTAGGCAAGGGTAGGATACATTACAAACATTAAACCATCATTTCCGGAAAATACATCAATCATGACATCAATAACTTCATGTTCTTTATATCCTGCAAAGCTAGTTCTGACTTGTAATGGATCTACATGATAGAGTGTTATATCGTTAGTACTTCCCCCGGGAAGCCATCTGTCCTTGCCTGTTTTTCAACCATTTTTTATTTTTCCTTCTTCCCCTTCCCCCCTCCCCCCCCCCCCCCCATCCCATCACGCTGATACCCTCTGGTTTCCCGGCTAGGGAAGATAGTAAGAAGGGAGCAAAACCGCTGGGGGGGAGAGAGAGGAGAGGGGAAAAAGCCAAACCGGTGTAAAAATAGAAATAAACAATAACTAATTTAAAGAACCATTCCCCTCCGTTCCATCAGTCTGAAGCATTTCTTACCTCCATCCACCTCCTCCACCCTGGTTCACTGGTTTATTTTGCGTTCTAAAGATATGCTATCGGGTTCTAATAGCCATGGAGACCACACTTCCATAAATCTAGGAATTGAATCTTCCAGGAGATGTGTTAATCTTTAATTTATTAAAATATAATTTAATTTGTTTTTTACTGCTTGTATGCTCACATTTGAGGATTTCCTCTGCCGAGCAACATGGCTTTTCGTAGCCAGCATTAGGTATTGTAGTAGCTTATTTTGATGGGATGTCAGTAGTGAGTTGGGGAGGCCTAAAAGGCCAATTTCAATGGATTCATGTATTTTGGTTTTAAACATTTTTGAAGCTAACTCAAATACTTCTGCCCATAATCCTTTCACAGTATGGCAAGTCCACCATGTGTGCAAAAATGTCCCGGAGTCTCCACAGCCTCTAAAGCAACTATCATTTTGGGTTAAACCCCATTTAAAAAGTTTAGCTGGTGTATGATATATTCTGTGCAGGACTTTAATCGATGTCTCCAAAACGCTGTAGTTTAGGGATCCTCTAGTTAGGCTGCGCCAGCTTTGTTTCCAGATTGTTTGGTCTAGTGTGTATCCTAGGTCCTCTTCCCATTTCTGTATGAATTTAACTTTCTGTGACTTTTGTGGCTCATTAAATGTGTTATAGAATAAGCTTATCATATTACTCGACAGTGGATGATCTCTACAAATTCTGATTAGCCAATTGGTTTCCGGTGTTCCTAGCGCAGTTATTGTGGAATTTACAAAATGTCTTATCCTACAGAATGTATAGTGTTCTCTTAAAGGAAGGTTGTAAGTTGTCTTAATGTAGTCATATGTGGTCAATGCCCCATTTTGATACCAAGCTCCAAAAGTCAACAGGCCATTGGATTTCCACCAGTGTTTAGACATTGGAGACAATTGCATTGTCAGCAGGGGGTTTGGAATAATCGGAGAGATGCTTGCTAATGGAGGGGCTATGTGATAGTGTTGAGTTGCCCATGACCATAACCCCAGAGAGTGTTTAGTTATTGGGTTCGCTACTTTTCCCCTTAAGATGTTTGACTTGGGAAGGCATATGATGGTGTCCCATGTGTATGGGGGCATTTGTATATTTTCTATAAAGACCCATAGAGGTTGATGACGGGAGGAGTGCGTCATGGGGACAAACGAGAGTTGTGCTGCTTTATAGTACAATTTGAGGTTGGGGCATGAGAGACCTCCTTTAGTTTTAGATAAATACATGGTAGATTTGGAAATTCTTGCGGATTTGTGATTCCAGATAAATTTAAAGATCTGGTTTTGGAACTTTTCTAGATCTTTGTAAATTATTGGGGTCGGAAGTGTGCGAAATAAGTATAGTAGCCGGGGAAGAATATTCATTTTAACTGCATGTATCCTGCCTAGCCATGTTATTCTATTTTTTGACCATCTTTGTAAGTCTAATGTTAATTCTTTGATTAAGGGTACATAGTTAGCTTTATAAATATCTGTTATTCTTCTGGTTATATATACCCCTAGATATTTAATGTGTGAATAAGGCCAGGTGAAATTTAAGTTTTGTTTAAGATATTGCGTTTCTGATTGGGTAAGTGCTATACCTAGTGCTTCCGACTTTGCTACATTTATAGTGAGCCCCGAGAGGCTTCCAAAGTGGTTAAGGGTATGAATAAGTTCTGGGATGGAGGTGGATGGGCTTGTGAGTGAGCCCAGGAAGTCGTCTGCAAAGAGACTGCATTTAAAGTGGTGGCGGCCTATCTGGATCCCCTTGATTTTTGAGTTTGCTCTTATTGACTGTGCCAATGGCTCCATTGCTAGAGCAAAGAATAAGGGCGAGAGGGGGCATCCCTGCCTGGTTCCCCTTTGTACCTCAATTTGCGCCACAGTGTTGCCTGGTAATTTCAATCTGGCCTTGGGAGATCTATAGTAAGTTTCAATTAGGTCCATAAATTTCCCTCCAAAACCAAATTTGAGTAATACCGCTTTTAGATAGGACCATTCTACGGTATCAAAGGCTTTTTCTATGCCTAAGGCTACTAAACACGTTGGGGTGTGATTTCTAGAAGCCCACGATTTTAAGTTCAAGGTGCGTCTGATGTTATCCCCTGTTTGTCTGTAAGGGACAAATCCTGTTTGGTCCTTATGAATAAGTCTGGGGAGAAATTGGGCGATTCTATTAGCCATTAGTTTTGCTAAAATTTTTATGTCCCCATTGAGGAGTGAAATTGGGCGATAATTTTTTGCTTCTAGGGGGTCACGCCCATCTTTATGGAAAAATATCAAGTCCGCTTGGTTTAATTCTTGGGGCATTTGATGACCCTTTAGGATTTGGTTGAACAGAGTAGTAAGGTGCGGGGTAAGCGTGTCAATGTATTTTTTATAGTATAAGTTGGTGAATCCATCCGGGCCCGGTGCCCTCCCACCCTTCAGACTATTAATGGTTTTTTTAACTTCGGTTTCCCCCACTTTTGAATTAAGGAGCTCCTTTTCCTCCTCGGATAAAGTGGGCAGATCACATGACTCCAAAAACCCCTGCCTATGTTGCTTTTGCTGGGTGTGATGTATCTCAGAAGAATAGATTTTCTGGAAATAGTCCAGGAATGTTTTTTGTATAGAATTTGGGCCGGTGGTGACTTCCCCAGACGAAGTTCTTATTTTATAGATTTTTGATTGTGATATTTTGTTTCTAAGTTTTTTCGCCAGTAACTTATCTGGTTTGTTAGCTTTGGTATAGAATCTGTGACCTGTCCACTTCATCGCTTTTTCTGTGCGGTTTGACAGCAATAGATCTAGTTCCGATGTAATTTTTTCTATTCTTTTACGTAAGTTGTTGGATGTGTTTTGCTGGTTTAATTTTTCCAACTCCCTCAGGTCCCTCTCTAGGGTTTCCTCTTTTAATTTGGCTTGTTTTTTAAGACCACTTGCGATTTTGATCAGAGAGCCCCTAATGAAGGCCTTATGGGCCACCCATGACCACCCTATGTCCGATCCTGGGGTGACGTTGGTTGAGAAAAATAGATCCAGATCTTTGGCTATTTGTTCACTCACTGTTGGGTTAGATAATATGTTTTCATTGAGTCTCCAGCTTTAGGGGGGTCTGCTCTTTAGGCCTAAATCTATGGAGGCACTAACCTGAGAGTGGTCGGACCACGGGCACGGATGGATTTCTGCCCCAACTACATTATTTGTGAACGAAGAGTCTATTAAGATAGTATCTATTCAGGAATATGTGCCATGGACAGGTGAATAGAAGGTGTACCCCCTCTCGCCCTTATGGAGCAGTCTCCAAGCATCTGTTAGGTGTAGGTCATTTAGCAGAGAGTTAATTTGTTTCAATTTATTTGAGTATTTATCTTTATTATCGTAATTTGATCTGTCTATGTAAGGATCCAGCACTAGATTAAGATCTCCCCCCATCACTATTTTCCCAACATCAACCGATTTTAGATATTTGAGGAGTCTTATCAATGATTTGTGAGGTGAGGAAGTTTGCGCGTAGAATGAAATTAGGGAGATTTTGGTTCCCCATAATGTGCCTGTTAGAACTACAAAGTTCCCACCCGTGTCTATTTTTCGATGCTCTATAATGAATGGGAGATGCTGATGTAGTAGGATAGCAACTCCCCCCTTTTTGGTAGGTTGGGTGGAAGCGACAAATATCGGGTACTCTTTGTGTAAATATTGAGGGAGTTTGCTGTGTGCGAAATGTGTTTCTTGTAAGAATATTACGTCCAGGCGTAGTGGTTTGTAAGATAAAAAGGCTTTGCGCCTTTTAAATTGGGAATTGAATCCCCGGACATTGTGTGAGACAAAAGTAAATGTGGTGCCTGTCATGGTACTTCTATAACACTGCCGAGATTGTGCCTAACAAGAGCTTTACCTTCATTATCCCCTAACGATCCCTGCACGCGGGTCTCAAGGTTATGTGGGAGTGTCACCGGAGAAAGTGGAGGAGTCGCCTCATAAAGTTTGTTATTCAGAACTGAGAAGGACGGAAAGAAAAAGCAAAACATAGTTAACCAAACAGTAAAAATACATAAACATTGATTTTTCCTCAGGTAATTACATAAGGCACAAACGTGCCAGGGGAGGGGAATGAAAATGTCCATTGCCCTAGTAATCCCCTCTGCTGAGGATGTAGAATCTGACGTATTAACATATGTGAGTTTTAAAGGGTTACCCATAACTACCCCATTGTAAAGTCCCTGTTTAAGAGACCTGACCCCTATATTGACTTTTAAACTGGTAGCTTTTGTTACGGTACACTATCAAACATAACAGCCAATTTCACATTTGCATTTCTGTTATTTGACTTATAAAGTTAACACCTAAACATCATAGAGTTCCCTATTGAGTTGCCGTAGGGAAGTAGTCCTCTGGGTTAGCGGAACTAGTAGTCCCGCTATAGGATGATATATGTATATATATAGTCATTTCCCTTAGCCTCTTTTTTCAAGGGTTCCCTGCCACAATGATCTCCGTTATCTGATGTTTTCGAGGGTTTAGGGAGGTTTGAGCTTAATGACCAGAGAGTCCCTTAGTTCTATTACTTTGGTCGCTCTATGTATATATCTCTGTGGTTCTCTATTTTTTTCCTTCTGAGGATCCTGGAGACGATGTAGCAGATACCGCTGCTGGATCGGATTGTTTGTTCTGTTGTTTAGACCGTTGGATCTCTGTCCATTGTCTTACCGGTCTACGCGGTGGATTTTGATCTTGGGTAAGTTCCAAAGTACCGTCTCTGGGCATAAGGTTTAAATCTGCGAGGACTGCATTGCATTCGGTCAAGGTGTGGATTGTGTGATTTGTCGTCCCTACTTGAAACGACAGGCTGAAGGGGAACCCCCACCTGTACTTGATACCTTTTTGGATTAGGATTGCTAAGGCCGGTTTTAGCTGTTTTCTTTTTAGAAGAGTGGATGGAGCTAGGTCCGCATAGATTTGAATTTGGGCTCCATCCGGGCCAACTATAGATTTCGTCTTTCTAGAAGTTGTTAGTAATATATCTCTTGTTCCTTGCCAAAGAAAACGGGCTATGACGTCTTTCGGTTGTTCTGGTGAATTTGTGCCGCCTAAGGCCCTATGTGCTCTTTCAATCTACCAGGCATTTTGAGGGAGATCAGGGAGTAAGCTGTGGACAATTGCATTTAAATATAGTTTCAGGTCACCCACTGCTTTAGGTATTCCTCTGAATCTAATATTATTGCGTCTGGACCTATTTTCTAGGTCCTCCAGTTTATTCTCTAGCATTTCAATATGTGCCCAATTTTGGGATATGTCCAGACGGTCCTTTTGTTGGGTGTCTACTATTTGATCCGTTATTGTTTCCAGTACGTGGGTCCTATGCCCAAGGTCTTGTAAGTCTTGTCTGATCTCCCCCACTGCCTTGTCAAAATGAGAACCAAGTAGGTGTTTGAAGTCCGTCAATGAGATATCTGACAGTTTCATAGGTTGTTTTGTGTGAGAGGACTCTTCTTCCACGTCTGAGCCTTCTGATGAACCTACTGCTGATATTTGCGGGGATGTACCCGCTTGTTGATGTGATTTAAAGTGGTCTTGGATGCTCTTTGAGGGTATATTCCGTTTTGATTTACCCATGGTTGAGTCCAAATTTGTTATGCGAACTGGCACGCTATACAAGTATGATTTAGAGGTTATAATCCTTCCAAGAGATATCAAAAAATGTCAGGTATCTATTCCAGGGTGGGGCGTCCCCTCCGGCTTTAGCTTCTTAATTTACCACATTTAGGGGGTCAATTGGCCGGTCCTAGGGACTCATTCGGGGGCTATTATTTAGGAACTTTCATTTACAGGAAAATTTTGATTTGTCATGGCTGCGTTTCCTAGCATGCGATCAGTGATGTAAGATTGTGAAAGGTATTCTGGTGTATTTACTTAGTTCCTCTATTGTTTAAATTAATTAATTGCTGCTGCCTTTCCTGCTTTGACTGAATTGGGTTCAGTGAGGTGCCTTTTTACTCACGTAGTCTTTTTGCCCTTATTCAAAGTGGGATGAGTGGTGTAACCCGGTTTATATTGGGCTTCTGTGAATAATACTTGTTTTTGTATTTCTTGGAGATGCTAATTAATTTTATTAGCGAGTTTTGACCCACATGTGTCCAGTACTTGTGTCAGCAAGGCACTTATCTGTATAATGGTGCAACAAGAGATGTTTTTGGGTATATATAAGTCTTACTTTGTTCAATTCCAGCTTTACAGTCTCTGCATATAACTCACTCTTTTGCCAAACCAAAATGGCTTCCCTCCTTCATGGGGAGTGCTTTTTGGCGCCAAACAAACCTAATTTGGCTGTTCTGCACTGGAATACCTGAATAGTCTTTCTGCTGCCTTTCTGCCCCTTTGTAAGTTTTTTTTTTTGATTATGTGGTGCCTGTAGTAGGGCTTTTCCACTAGGGCTGTTGTGTGACAGGTAGTGCAGCCCTGGTTGTCACATAGGGCTGTGGGGCAGGGGTTGCGCTGTCTGTGGGCCTTGGTGAGAGATGCGCCCTGGGATATGTGTTAACTTTGCACGTTGGGGGTGAGGAATGGTAGGTTTCGGGTCTATGCCGGCTTCTAGGCCTGTTGCACTAATGGTGCTGCTGCACCCCTGCTTTGGGGACGCTGTACCCTTTCCCTCACTCACCCCTTTCTGCGGTTCCTCCAATCCGCGATCTCCTCCGTGTCGTAGCTGCTTATGCGGGGCGCCTGCTTGGCTGTTCTCTCCCCTTTTAGGCAGCTGGTCTCTGAGCTGACGCTCTTTATGCTTCTATCCGTAATCGGCTCCGGTATCGAGACTTTCTGCGTCGATGTAAGTGGCTGGGGGGGCTTTCCCCGCCTGAGCGCTCTCGAGTGTGAGGACACTGCTGTGCTGGGCAAGATGGCGCCCCTGCGCCGGCTGCTCCCTCGTGGTAGGCCGATCCCGACCTCTCCAGCAAACCCCACTATGGCGGGTATCCCCCTCAGCTGCTCGTTGAGCTAGAATGTTTGATGTACTTCTTGAGCGTGTCTGGTAGCTTATTTTTGGGGCAAAAACGCTATATTTGGGTATTTGATTAGAGAGCTCTGGAGTCACACGTCTGCTCTCTTCAGCCGGTAGCCACGCCCCCCCCTCAGTAGTCCTTTTAAGGCAGAATGCAGCTGGGCTTGATTAGTCTGTTGCAGGAGGCTTAACTATTTCACTTCCCAGAGGTAAAAAAGGGCTCTGGTAAGTCTGCTACGTGCATACACCCCTTGTATGATTCTGTTACAATATATATATATATATATATATATATATATATATATATATATATATGAAGAGTGAGGTAGCTGTGAATGTCCAGTAATCCAGATGAATAATCAGAGTATTGCAGTATATAGTGATAACTTTTTTATTGGACAAACATATTCATAGGTTTCATGACGAGCTTTCGAGAGCGTTCCTCTCTTTGTCGAGTCAGAAACCTATGAATATGTTTGTCCAATAAAAATGGTATCACTATATACTGCAATACTCTGATTATTAATCTACCTTGTCACGGTGAAGGGGGTTGTGTACTTCGATGAAGCTATGAGCTATACCATGTAGGGTCAGCAAGGATGGGCAGGTCATGGCAGAGAGGTCAGACAAATCGCAGTCCACTGGAGAAGGAACTGGCAACCCAGTCCATTATCTTTGCTAAGAAAACTTTATGGACACGAACAACCACAGACATAACGATATGGCACCGGAAGATGAGCATCTCAGGTCAGAAGGTGCCTACCACATTACTGAGAAAGGGCATATGGCAAGTACAAGGACCACCAGATCAAACACCCTCTCCCAACAGCCTCTGAGACGACTCTACACATGGACATCACCAGATGGACAACATAGAAATCAGATTGACTATATACTTTGCAGCCAAAGATGGAGGATCTCTATACAGTCAGCAAAAACAAGAACTGGAGCTGACTGTGGCTCAGACCATGAGCTTCCTATTGCAAAGTTGAAAATGAAACTGAAGAAAAGAGGGAAAACCATTAGACCAAGTAGATATGAAATAAATAATATCCCTTGTGAATATGCAGTGGAAGTAAGGAACTAGACATGGAAGATAGAATGCCTGAAGAACTTTGGATCAAAGTTTGCAACATAATCCAGGAAACAGCAACAAAGAATATCCATAAAAGAAAGAAAAGTAAGAAGTCAAACTGGCTGTCTGAGGAGGCTTTGAAAGTAGCCCAGGAAAGAAGGAAAGCGAAAGGTAGTGGAGATAAGATAAGATTTGTCCAACTGAATGCAGAATTCCAGAGGATAGCAAGAAGAGACAAGGAGACATTCTACAATGAGCGATGTAAAGACATTAAAGAAGATAACTGAATGGGCAAATCAAGAGATCTCTTCAAGAAAATTGAGAACCTAAAAGTCACCTTTCATGCAAAAGTGGGTTTGATAAAAGACCCAAATGGTAGGGACTTAACAGAAGAAGATCAGATAAAGAAGAGGTGGCAGGAATACACTGAAGATCTATACAGGAAGGATCTTAACAGCACTGATGACCTCAATAATTTGTCCCATGAGTTGGAGCCAGACATCTTTGAGAGTGAAGTTAGGATGAAGTTAGGATGTCTTGCTGATAATAATGCTTCAGGATGTGATGGAATCCCAAATGAACTTATCAAAATTCTACAGAATGATGCTGTGAAAGTGTTACTTGCCTTATGGAAACACATTTGGAAAACTCAACATTGGCCAATAGACTGGAAAAGGTCAGTCTACATTCCAATCCCCAAAAAAGGCAGTGTCAAAGAGTGCTCCAATTATCGAACAATTGCAAGGTAATGCGTAAGATTCTACAAGCTTGACTCCAACAATATATAGATCAGGAACTACCAGTTGCGAAAGCCGGGTTCCGCAGAGGAAGAGGCACAAGAGATCAAATTGCCAATATACGCTGAATAATAGAGAAAGCAAGAGAGTTCCAAAAAAACATTTACTTCTGCTTCATAGACTATTCTAAAGCCTTTGACTGTGTGGATCACAACAAAATGTGGCATGTCCTTAAAGAGATGGGAGTACCAGATCACCTCATCCTCCTCCTAAAGAATCTGTATGTCGACCAAGAAGCCACGGTCAGAACCGAACATGGAAAAACAGAATGGTTCAAGATCGAAAAAGGAGTGCAACAAGGTTGTATATTGTCACTTTATGTATTCAACTTATATGCAGAATACATCATGCGTAAGGCTGGACTGGATGAATCCGCAGCCGGAATTAATAAATATTGCTGGACGGAATATCAACAACCACAGATACGACGATGATACTACTTTGATAATTGAAAGTGAGGAGGAACTAAAGGACTTATTGATGAGGGTAAAAAGAAGAGAGTGCAAAAGTTGGCCTGCTGCTCAACGTTAAAAAGACGAAGATACTCTATCTGAAATTGCTACACTCTCTTCGCTTTTAAATGATATAATCTAAGGGAGACCCCTCATAAATAAGTTACACCACTTTCTAACAATCTCTGACTAACAAAGTGAAAACAGCAATCCTCATCTGCTTATAATGGAATAGAATCTGCCTTCTAAGAGCATACCGGAGCTTTTTAATAAACCCGAGATACTCCCCTCTCAACCTCCAAACTCTCCCTCCAGGCAATCTGAATCCTCAGAGATTGAGGGAAATGACCCAAATATAATGCCTGACATGAACCTTTCAGACAAATCAATTGCTATAATATGGCAAATGCTACAGGCCCAATCAGCGCAACTGGTGAATCAGCTGGTGAAAGACATCAGGAAAGATCTTTACAAACTGGGTCAAATAACTAATTTACTAGAGGAAACGACAGATCAAATCTTGGAAGCTCAAGAACATGATAGAGCGGAAATTTCAGCCTTGGCGTCTAAAGTTCTAGCCCAAGATGAGAAAATAGATGATCTGGAAAATAGATTGAGGAGACACAACATCAGAGTTCGTGGGGTACCGGACGCAGTTGCAGATCTGGTACAATATCTCACTGCTGTAATTTCTAATGTTTTACCAGACCTTGCAGATAGTTCCTGGGAGATTGAGTAAGCTCATAGAGCTCTGGGGGTCTCAAGAAACCAAGAGCTCCCAAAAGACATAATTGCTTCTTAAGGCAAAGAACCAGAGACTTGATTCTTAATGCAACTAGGAAAATGTCTACCATCAAAGGACCAGATGGCTCTCTGCCTCAAGTTTATATGGACTTATCCCCATTGACATTGGAAAAGCGCAGAGCCTTGAAACCAGCTCTAGCCATCCTTATTAAGCACAAAATACCATACAGATGGGGATTTCCTTTTTCCCTTTCTTTTCAACATAAGGGGACTTCCTATTCGATTAATTCGCCTGAGGAATGCGCCAACCTTCTCCACCACCTTCATTTAGCAGCTCCAGAGGAGATCTGTACTACACAGGAACAATTGCCCTACCCAAGACCTTCTAGAACTTGGTCGACATCCAAGAAACCAAATTGCCCGACTTCTGCTTTGGACCTTCAACTGACTCTTCTTTAGGATCCTCTGAACGTCTCTCCCAGCAGGCTGGAACCTGTTCAAGCAACGGCTGAAGGACGATTGTTTTAATTTCTATTTGTTTATCTTAAAAACATAGAGTATTTTGCTAGTCTAGTTTACAGTTTAAGAGAGAGGATTTAATTCTGATGCAGTTTGGGTTGACCCAACATAGCTGTTAGAATGGTATAACATAATGTCTAAGACTCCTTTTTTCTTATGCTTTCAATAGTTAACTTGCCTTTCTCTTTTGCTATGCTAGACTTCATTTCTGTCTTTCTGGACTGTAGCAATATAGCAGTTTGAGGTAACAAATTTATTGCCTGTCTGCGCCCGTTACAGGGTCCTACATATATATTTTTAGTGTCAGGAATGTATATGACAAAAGTTGCTTTTTTATAGATGTTTTCACACTGTTTTCCCTTCAAGAGTTAAGGTTACATACTTCAATGTACTGAACAATTTCTCTATCTTTTCCTTTCTTAAAAGCGTTCCTAAATGTTCAGGTCTAACTCCTCCGATTCTCCAGGGCGCAGTGCTGGGGCTCCCGCAGTTGCTCGACGGCAGGCTCATCTCGCAACCTACTAGGGTAATAACACATTTGTGGTCCTTGCGGACTTCTAAACTTCTTAATGGCTAGTTCACAGTATACTTTTATCACACACAATTTCAGGGGTTTCAATTCGCCTAAAAAAAGGAGAAAAGCCTTTATCTCATATAAGAAAGACAAACCCTCTGAACTCTTCCTCCAAGAGACAAAACACATTCTTTCCTGCATAAAGAGAATCCAACTTTTTATACCTCTAATCAGAAAACCAAACGAGCGGGAGCAGCTATACGGATCCACAAAAATGTTTTTTTTAATGTAACCCATAAAAGAATAGATAAGGAGGGTAATGTCATTATTCTTACTGGAGCCTTACTAAACACTAAGCTTACCCTTGTAACGATTTATGCCCCTACTACAGCTCCACATAAGGCCCTCATAAATCTACTGGAAACATTAGATTCTCAGGAAAGGGCAAGATAATCATAGGGGGAGATTTTAACATGGTTTTAAATGCAGATCTGGATAGGTCCAAAGGGCTGAGCGCCAACCGATTACCGGACAAAACTAAACAAATTAGGAACCTTTTGTTTAAATTGGGCTTAGTTGATGCCTGGAGGGGGCTCCACCCACAGGAGAGGGAGTACAAGTTTTACTCGCCTACGCACAAATCCTATTCTAGGATTGACACATTTATAACAGACACCACATTGCTAGAACAAACCAAAGCTTCAGATATTATCCCCTGCCCCTGGATAGATTACAGTCTAGTGTCATTGGTTCTGAATCTAATTCCCAACTTAGATGTGCCTTATGCGTGGCGTATAAATGACAGGCTCCTATCTAACCCTATTATAGAAGACCAAATTATAAAGGAACTTAAGGATTACTTTCAAACAAACACTAACCCCTGCACTAGCATAGTCTAGCTTTGGGTGGCACACAAGGCGTTTATAAGGGGCACATGTATACGTTTAGCCTCCTCTGATAAGAAAAACCTGAGAGCGTGCGAAAACTCATTGTCTAAAGAACTTCTTAAACTTGAGAAACAAAACCATCAACATTAGTCAGATTTAAACCGCCAGCGGATTGACATTATTAGATTAGAACTATATAGTATTCTTTCTGTCCAAACAGAGAAGGCCTTGAAGAAAACCCAAAGCAAATTATTTGCCCAAGCAAATAAGTCAGGCCCCCTTTTAGCTAATAAGTTGAAGGACAAATATCAGCAATCTAAAGTCACTCAGATTAAAACAACATCTGGCTCAGTTACAATGAATCAGGTGAAGATTCAGGACACCTTCTTTAAATTTTATCAGGATATTTATACCTCCCATGCACAAATACATGAGGACTCCCTACCTAACTTTCTAGATAAACTGAACCTCCCCACTTTGGAAAACTCTGATCTGGATTTGCTTAACTCTGACATAACTTTAGAAGAAGTCAAAGACACTATTAAATCTCTCAAATTTGGCAAATCACCTGGGCCGGATTGCATTTCCAATTTATATTATAAAAACATTGTAGATGTCTTGACTCCTCATTTGGTAACATTATGTAATGCTATTTTACGAGAGGAACAGATGCCACCGGAGCTAAACTAAGAGAATCTGTTTTTTTTTTCCAAGGCGGGGGAGACTCAGAGGTTAAAAAATATTGCCCAATCTCCTTGCTAAACAGGGATATTAAACTATTAGCGAAAATAATGGCGAATAGGATTTCCAGATTCTTGCCTAAGCTTATCCATAAGGACCAAGCAGGCTTTATTCCACACAGGCAGGCTGTGGATAACATTAGGAGAGTGTTGAATGTACTTCACTCAAAAACTCCACTCTGCACCCTAGCTTTGGATATTGAGAAAGCCTTTGATTCTCTGGAATGGCTATATCTTTATGCTGTTTTAGCGAAATTTGGTTTCAAAGGCGACTTCTTAAATCTCCTCAAAACTTATTATCATTTTCCTAAGGCTTCTCTAAAATAACCAGGCCCTGAGAAAACACTTTTAAACATCCAAAGGATGGCACAGACTATTAGGATCTCCCCTGAGATTCAGGTTTCAATCAAAAGTTGTCTCTGTTCGGACGATCTATTATGTACTTTAACACACCCCTCCACCTCTTTCACGGCTCTTATGGATGTATTAAATAGGTTTAAATCAATTTCAAGCTTACGAGTCAATGAGGATAAAACAGACGCTTTAGGGTCTCATCTCCCACAGTCTGAACGGGAATTCTTAAAGAATTCTTTAAATTTTTCCTGGCCCAAAACTTATTTAAAATATTTAGGAATAAAAATTACCCCAAATATCTCAGATCTGTACAGAGTTAATTATCAACCGACCTAGAGAAATGGAACAAGTTCCAAATCTCATGGACCGGCCGAATACATACGGTCAAAATTAACACCCTCGATAGAATCTTATACTATTTTAGATCCTTACCTATCAAACTTCCCATTACAGATCTAGACAACTTTCAAAAGCAAATTATGACATTTATTTGGCGTAATAAACCCCCTAGAATTACTAAGTCTATAATGTATAGACATAAAGATAAATGTGGTCTTTCTTGCCCGCACCTCAAGCTTTATTACAGAGTGGTGCAAATTTAATTTCTACTCCAAGCGCACTCCTTAGAACACCAACCTATTTGGGTTCTGACTGAGAACCATCAGTTACAACCCCTAGGGTGGGATACGATAATATGGCTTCCTAAATCTCAACGCCCCCCAAATAATTACCTCAACCCCATGATTAGATTGTCCTTAGCATGTTGGTCCTGGGCAAACTACAAACTTCAATTGACTCCTGATCTCTCCCCCTTCTTTCCATTACTACCTCTCCCCCCTTTTCAAAGGACCTTTCCACAGACTCAAAGGCTTGGTGGATTACACATGGTCTTGATAGAATAGATGCATGGATAGTTGACGATCAAATTATCAATTTTAGGGATAACTTTGATCTCCAACTGAAGGGACACTTAATTTTCTGCAAGTTTAGACACTTTTTATATTGACCCTGAATAGGACATTTGTTTCCCCCAAGGTTAATTGGATGACTTCCATCTGCAAACATGCCCCACTAACAAAGGGTATCCTAGGTCAAATCTACAAGAATTTCAATAACCCCCTCAATCATAAACCTAAGCCCTTGATTTGATGGGAAAAAGACCTGGGTCAGACCTGGGATATGGAACAATGGGGACAAATTAGCCGGAGACTAGCTAAGGGCTCTTACAATGATAGCTTACTATAAACTTCATTAAAGGTTTTCAATAAAACCTATATCACCCCAGAGAGACTTCACAAGATGAACCTTCAGGAACCCGCTACCTGTTTTAGGGGTTGTTTAGATATAGAACACACTTGGTGGACCTGCCCAAAAGCTCAAACTATATTATTATTATCGTTTATTTGTTTATTATTATCATTTATTTGTAACGTGCCAACATATTCCGTAGTGCTATATGGTCTGAAATAATTAAATTGGCCTCAAATCTTTTTCATACTCAGATAATATCTTTCATTGAAGTTTGTCTTTTGGGACACCATTCACTTCTACTAACTAAACCTCAGGATAAACTACTCCAATATATTCTACTAGCTGTCAAAAATCATATTGCCAGTAGGTGGAAGAATACCAATCTGTGCTTAAACGAAATATTCAATAAGATAAACTTTATAATAGTTAATGAAAAACTCATGCATGTAGTCTCTGACACTTATTCTAATTTCCTGACCATTTGGGAACCTTGGATTTCTTCGATCCATAGTATAGACCCATTGAGCCAGGATAAGGAAATATTAGGCTGACAGGTGTGGGTCCAAGATGGGCTGGTTGGGAGACGCAGGGCCTGGCACCCTTACTGGAGACCGGACTGAAATGTGAGTTGACACGCACTACAATTATTGAATCGGCTTTAAGAAGTTGAATAAAGGAAGAAAAAAAGGGGGAAACTGAAAATTAATATATTGAAGGTTAAATCGCCTTTCCTTCCTTCTCCTCACCTAATTACTCTTGTTTTGTTTTAAGTTTTTTATTGTTGAAAACTGAAAATGTTTAGTGGTGTTGTGGAAACATTAATGTGCAATCACTTTAAAGCCAAGCTTCTTTTATTTTTTTTTCTTTACATATTCTACATTATATGTCATGGCTTGTTGTTGTTCTTTCATTCTCTGTTTTAACTTGTATTTTCATGTGAGTTAATAAAAATAATTGAAATACAAAAAGATGAAGACTATGGCAAACGGCAATCTCACTTCCTGGCAAATAGACAGGGAAGAAGTGGAGGCAGTGACACATTTTATTTTCTTTGGATCCAAGATCTCTGCAGATGGTGACTGTAGTCATGAAATTAAAAGATGTTTGCTTCTGGGGAAGTAAGCTATGGCAAGCTTGGACAAGCTTGTAAAAAGGAAAGATATTAAACTATCAACAAAGGTCCGCATAGTTCGAACTATGGTACTTCCAGTAGTAACATACCTATGTGATAGCTGGACCATAAAGACCATAAAGCGCCATAGAATTGACGCCTTTGAATTGTGATGTTGGAGAAAACTCCTTAGAGTCCCTTGGACTACAAGAAGCTCCAATAAATCAATACTACAGGAAACCAAGACAAACTGTTCACTAGAAGGTATGATCATGAGGCTGAAGCTCAAATTGTTTGGCCATATTATGAGACGGCAGGATTTCCTAGAAAAGACTCTGATGATGGGAAAGATTGAAGGCACAAGAAGAAGGGGGCGCCAGAGGCGGAGATGGATAGATTGTGTCACTGAAGCAATGAACATGAACTTGATGGAGCTCAGAGGGGCAGTGACTGAGATATGCACCTGGGGAGCTGTGGTCCATAGAGTCACGTAGAGTCGGACGCAACTGAACGACTAAACAACAACAATACTGGGCAGTTTGTGGTGCACACCATAGCCCATCAGTCAGGAGGTCTCTGAAGCGAAACATAGGGATGCTAATCCTGGAGGAGTCATGTTTTCTATTTTGTATAAGTTCTTAGTATGATATCTAATGGATTTGAGATTTTTTCACGGTTGTCTTTTGAGTCTATTAAAGTATATTAGTTGATCTACATTTCTAAATAAAATTAACCCATTATTGGATCTGTGCATAAGTTTTCCAAATACACACCCCCTATAGAACCACCAATATTATCAGATGGTTAAATTTTTAAGAGTCAGCTTTTAAAGCGCTGTAGTTGATTTCCTGTTATAAATAAAGGTGTACCTATTTTGCTGTTTGTAATTTTATAGTGTTAAGCACTTGAACCGTTGAAGACTTTCATGGTTCTTTCTTTTTGTGATTATCAGATCTAGAAACATATTAAAAACACACCCAATGGCAGCAGAGCCGGGATAGGTAACATGATTACAAATACTGCATATACATGATTTCTGGAGATGCCAGCATCTTACAGAAAGGGATTATACTTTCTATTATCATGTACGTAATAGCTATTCTAGGATAGATTACATCATGATAGGCTAACAATTACTAGCTTAAAGTACATGCCTTTGTTGAGGCTTCATTTACCAAGTCAGCCATGAAACTGGCTCTTTAATGAGAAAATAATAAAAGCTCTCGATCTTAAAATGTTAATTAATAAGTCAATCAAAAAGTATTTTGACATTAATGAGCCAGACCAGATAAATCCAATTACAATATGGGAAGCTTACAAAGCTGTAATTTGAGGGACATTAATTAGTATATATTCCCATAAAAAAAAAAAAAAATGGGAAAAATAGAAGTCCTGACAACTAAACTCATTCAATTGGCCATACAACATAAACGCATATCAAATTCAATACATATATCAAAATTAATTAAAATAGAGAACTTAATGCTCTATTAAGTGATCTAAGCAAAAAGAGCAGTACCTAAGTAGGTTCACTCTATAGGTCTTTTAGCTCCCTTGTGCCTTCACAAGGAGAGATATCTTCACAAGGAGAGATATCCTGTAGTATATTAGTCTGGTCCAGCCCCAAAATACGAGGCAATTCTACCCTGAACAGGAGAAACAGCAACCCCGTTTCGGCCTTCATTGGGCCTCATCGGTGAGATGCAGCTGTACTCCCTAAGGCACAGTGAGCAAGGAGTCCATGACCTCTGATCGCTGTTTACAACAGAAGAAATACATTTTTCAATGCATTAAAGTTAAAAAGGATAACATGCTTTGTATGCTGCCTTTACCAAAACGTATACCGTATACCATTGACATTCATGAGGGTTACATTCTCGGCCCCCGCAAATGTGGAAAATCTGAGAATAACTGTAACCATAGTTAAATAGCAAATTTATTGAGAAATAATGTCATTAAAATCTTGGACTCCTCTTGAATATAAAGGCAATCAGAGATTCTTAAAGTGATTGAAAACCAATAACATATTCACACAGAGCATGTTAAAACAGAGCACATTTTAATGTATATTTATATTGGAGAGGAGACCATGTTATGATTTTAATGACATTTATATTTTTTGTGCTGTTTATATATTCACATGCACCACTTTTTAGGATTAGTTAAATAAAAGTTATATAACGCTAGAAAACGGGAGAAAACCCCCCAGAGAATGTGAATGTCAAGGATCTCCTATTAAAAATACATAAGAAGATATTTCTCCGTTTTTTAAATTACTTATATTACCAAAACTCACAACCAACCAGACTGAAGACTTAGCAAAGCAAAATTGTCAAGAAGAAGGCCCGAATAGGTACAGTAATAGCTACAATAAAACTTCATATTTTTGGTATTGCAAGGTTGTACCAAACCATACTCAGAATTTGTAAAGGCATATATTATCTTATTGCCCAAACCGGGGAGAGATCCATCCCGTACAGAGAACTATAGGCTAATATCCCTCATAAATTCTGATGGGAAAATATATGTATACCTATGAGAATTAATAAAATAATACACAATATGAACAATTATAAATGCAGATCAAGTAGGCATACTGGGAAGGCAAGCCCAGACAATGTGTGCAGGATTATTACTTTACAACATGCTATCAATCACAACATCAAGTCCATCCTGTTATCAGATGCCCAGGAAGAATTGAATCGGTTAAACTGGTATTTACCATCTCATTGTTACTTTACATATTAGAGTTATTTCAACCCTCTACCATAAACCTATTGCACACATATGAACAATGGGCCTTTGTTCCACTCCAATAGAAATAGAAGAAGGCACAAGATAATGATGTTCCATATTAATTGTATATGCCTTATATATTGAAACCTTAGCTATAGTAATTAGAAGACACATTGATATAACTGGAATTTAGATTTTGGAAATCAATATAAATTAGCACTTTATGCAGGTGACATAATTTTTTCACTTATAAATCAGCACATATCGATTCCTAATCTACTGAAATTATTAAACCATTTAAGCTATTTGTTATGTCTAAACATTAACACAACAAAATCATATGCAATGCCAATAAAACATAATAAAATTCAACCTCTGTTACTTAAAATGTTTGGTTTTGAATGGTCTAATAAAGAAATGTCTTACTTAGGTGTACAAATTCCAGTCAACACTGCCTTTATGCGGTTAATTTTCATACTTTCATAACATAAATGTGGAGAATACCGGTCCTAAAGATGAATCCCTTGTCTTGTTTACTATATTTTTTTAGAGCGTTACCAATTCAAGTTCCTTTAAAAAAATTTAAGTGTCTCACAAAATGTATCTGGAATTTTAAAGTAACCAGAATTAATCAAAATGTGCTTCAAAGACATAAAACTCTTGGTGAACTAATAGCTTCAAATATAAAACACTAATCACTAATATAGTTGTCGTACTTTGCGTAATGTTCGCAAATTGCGAGTTGCGCATGCGCGCTGAGCATTGAGAGGCTCGTAATGGGCAACAAAGGGGGAGAGAGGAGGGAAGGAGAGGGAGGAAGAGAGAAGGAGGGAATGAGAGAGAAGGAAGGAGGGGGAGGGAGAGAGGAGGGAAGGAGAGTAAGAAGGAGAGGAGGAGAGAGAAGAAGAAAGATGGAAGGAGTGGGAGAGAGAGAGAGAAGGAGGGAGGAGAGAAGGACGGAGGGAGAGAGGGAATTGCTCATTGCGAGCCTCACATTGCACGGCGAAGAGAGAGGGAAGTAGGAGGAGAGAGTGGGAGAGAGAAGGAGAGAATGAGAAAGAAGGAAGGAGGGTGAGAGAGAGAAAAGAAGGGAGGGAGAGATAGGAGGGGGCGTACACAGAGAGTGAGCACAGAGCGAAGAGAGAGGGCGACACAGACAGACAGAAGACACAATTTTTAAGACAATATTATACCGTCATTTTTGATGGACAAGTGACTAGTTTACAAATATGTACAACTCTAAACCACCATTGACATTGATAAAAATAGAACAAGATTTATGCTTTTGAATGAAAGTTAAGAACATTACATGGTTAGTTGCATCGAAAAGGCCGATCAACATAAAAATATATCCCAATCCTAACCCAAATATATATTACAACAGTATTAAACAATGCAAGCCCATTCCAAAGTCCAGTGGTCTCCCTGGGCATGACAGAGATCCATTGTATTAATCCCATACAAAATAAAACATTTTCATTTGAAACCAGCCCTGTCTGAGAGGGCTTTTGACTGGGCATAGCTGGTGATAGTGGCGTGCAAAACAGTTGTAACAGTAATGCTGACCTTTATATTTTTTAATTGCCTTGTAAAATGTAATGCTATATGTAAACCATCTTTCCCCCGCAAAATCACTCACCTTAACCGGGAAGAGCTGCAATGAATTTAGATTTATTCTCGGTTCATGAGGTTGAAAGAAAATGTATGTCACAATACACACTAAAATTCATAAATTCCAAAACTACGTGTGCAAATATCAAGTGATGAGAAGTGGGCAAAACCCACACTTAGATATGTTTGAACAACGAAAATACCAATAAATGTACGTTGTTTTAAGAGTAGTAGAGTAAGTAAAAGCGATGAAGCAGGCACATTCCAAAATGCCAAAAGAACTATACAGTGAATAATCCTTGGGCTAGATTCACTAAGTTTCACAGTGGATGTGAAGGGATAAGGAATTCTATATTAACTGGAGGAGTTAGCCTATGTTGATATATTAAGCTATATTTTATTTTGTTACTTCTTTCCATTGAGAGTAAGTTGTAGTTGTGTTTGTAAATAAAAAAGTACATCAACCTCCTTGCTGTATTCACTAAATGGTGAGTCTCACAAGCGCTATACTACTGATAGCAAAGTATCTATACTGTATTGTTAACTTATGTATATACATAGTTACATAGTAATTTAGATTGAAAAACAACTTTAGTCCATCAAGTTCAACCTTTTTAGATCTCCTCTGATCTGCAATATGCAGATTAATTGTTAATTGATCCAGAGAAAGGCAAACAGAAAGAAAAAAAAAACAGTGAAACTTTGTCAATTGTCTCAACAGTGAAAACAATATAAAATTCCTTCCTGACCCCAGATACTGGAGATCGAATTCATCCCTGAATCAATACTCCCTATACTGTTTTTTTTTTTTTTGAAAATTTATTTGATTTTTTAAATTTGAAACAAGAGAAAGGACGAACAAAAGACAAACAGAAGAACTTACATAGTACAATAAATACATTAGTATCTGGATTAGAACATAAAGTACATACATATCTAAACCCGACATCACTGTGGAAACAAATCTAGATACATTTCATAATCAGACTGAAGAAATTTATATACCATGCAATAAATGAGGAGAGCCATACAGAATATAAGAGTGAATTTGCTATGGTTATAGGGATTCCATATAGCTGTCCCATTTCAGCCAGCTAAAGTGGCAGACCATACGCTCCAACGGACAAGAGTTACTATTATTCATTAGCTCTCTATTTGTAGAGATAAAATTGCGCAATTCGCTAAAAGCTGGGATTATAGGTAGCTTCCAGTATTTGACAATAAGATATTTGGCTGCTAATAAAATATGGCAAATCAGATACCTCTCAGTGGACGGGAATTTCTCTAGGTTCATATGGAGAATGGCAACTTGAGGAGACCAAAAAATGTGTTTGTCAAGCAATTTGCATATTAGTTGGAAGATGTCTAACCACCACTTCTGCATTTTATTGCATTCCCACCAGATGTGGTAATCAGTCCCTCATGAGCCACATAATTTCCAACAGCAATCTGACTCCTCTGGGTTGATTTTCCTCAATTTAACTGGAGTTAAGTGCCATCTATGAATAATTTTGAAATATAGCTCTGTATATATTATATTAACCGAGGACTTTTTTGTGGTTTTTAGACTATACTTCCAACTTATCTCATCTAGGCAGATTCCAAGATCCTTTTCCCACCCTTTAACCCCTAGGCTTTTAATAAAGGGGACAGAGTCATCAATAGGTCTACTGCACTTAGAGATTAGATGTGAAAATTCTCCTTTTAGAATGATTTCCTCTATTTTAGTAGGGCTATTCATCCCTGAAAGTTTATATCCTCTCCCCATTAGATTTAACTTGAGACTTTCGTAGTTTAACCAGTTGAATTTATTATTTAAATCCAAATTCTGCTGCAGCTCCTGAATGGTAAGAAGATTACCTTTATTATATAGGTAGGAAATACATCTTAAGCCCTTATTAGATAGCATCTTTATTGAGGGACATTGCGCCCTCAAACTCAGATAGTCCAGTGGAGCTACGATTGAGGGTATATTTGTTAACTGCATCTTTCTTCTATATTTATACCAAATTTTAATGATATTGATTAAGTTTTTTGGGAGATCGCTGTATAAAGCTTTATCATATGCGGGTAACCAGATCAACATTTGAATGGAATGGTCTTTCACTAACGATTCTTCCAGCGATAGCCATCTTGGCTTATCTTTAATAATATGCCAACCAATGAGTTGGGCAATAATTATCTTGAGATGGATTTCTTTTAAACTTGGTGCATTTAGGCCACCATTAGATAATTTACTGTAAGTTATACTTTTCCGAATTCTAGGTTTTTTCCCTGCGTACATAAATTGATCTAGTTGATCCTGTATACACTTGAGATAATTATTAGCCAA
Organism: Discoglossus pictus; assembly: GCA_027410445.1. NCBI lineage: Eukaryota > Metazoa > Chordata > Amphibia > Anura > Alytidae > Discoglossus > Discoglossus pictus. The sequence goes on from CM050164.1 coordinate 34,568,327, forward strand.
GATATCCGGTATGGATCTCATGCAGTATGTAATTTTGGGAAGTATGTTCATATTAATTGATGCTATTCGGGCTGACCAGGATAGGTTTAGATGGCTCCAATCAGTTAATATGGGTCTGATTAGCTTCATAACCTCATTAATGTTGTCATTAAGAATATTATCTACCCGAAAAGAGAATCTTATTCCCAGATGGGTTATATATTTGGAATCCCAATTTAAACCTAAAGTTTTCCCTTAATTTATTCTTAGTTTCCAGTGGTATTCCTTTTGTTAAGGTATCTGACTTTGACTGATTGACTTTAAAAAATGAGAGCCTGCCATAGTCCTCAACTATTTCTTGAAGTTTGTAGCATGCGTATTCGGGGTTTGTTATGGTAACTATAATGTCATCGGCAAAAGCCATGTATTTAAATTCTTCTTTACCTATACAAACCCCTTTGATTTCATTACACTGACGAATATATATAGCTAGAGGTTCCAAAAAGAGTGTAAATAGCAGCGGGGATAAAGGGCAGCCCTGACGGGTGCCGTTCCCAATTTTAAATTGTTTAGATTCAAAGTCAGGATTCATAATACGTGAGAAAGAGTTTCTATAAAGAGCTTTGACTGACTTTGAAGCAAAGTCGCCCAGGCCAAATCTCACCAGTACACACTGTAGAAATTCCCAATTAACCCTGTCGAACGCTTTTTCAGCCTCTAATGAGAGTATCATTACCGGTATATCTTTATTTTTGACATAGGATAGTATATTCAAAAGACGTCTTGTATTATCTGACGTCTGGCGACCAGGGATAAATCCAGTTTGATCTGGATGGATCAGATTGACAATGATCTTCTTTAATCTATTTGCTAGGATTTTTGAATAAATTTTAACATCTATGTTTATTAGTGAGATTGGCCTGTAGCTACTGCACTCCCCAGGGTTCTTCCCTACCTTCAAAATATTTATAATTTTTGTCTCTGTCATTTCTAATGGGATATGGCCTGATTGTTTAATTTCGTTGAATAAACTAAGCATAGATGGTTTGAGCTCAGAATGAAGCATTTTATAGAACATATGATCGAACCCATCTAGACCTGGTGCTTTATTTGTTTTGCCTGAATTTATTGCTATTGTTATTTCTTCGCTAGATATTTCCTTATTTAGATCTAAGGATTCTTGATCCGAGATCCGAGGGATCTGGATCTTATCTAAGAAGGAATCAACAGCAGCCCTGTCTGGTATCACCAGGTTTATATCTTTATCTAAGTTGTATAGATTCTCATAAAATCCCTGGAAGAGCTCACCGATTTTATCTGGGATCATGTGGACTTTTTTCTCATTATCTACTATTTTTAGGATCCTATTGTAGTTTCGCTGTTTCTTTAATCTATTCCCGAGAATTTTACCTGTTTTGTTACCAAAAAGAAAGTTAGATTGTTGCTGTCTCCAAAGGAGGTTGTCTGCCTGGGATTGTAGGATACGATTTATTTGGTTATTTAGTGTATTTATTTGGAGTCCAATATTTTTATTTGGGCTCCTTTTGTTAAGCTGATGGAGTTTCTCTAGTTCAATATATAAGGTTTTAAGAGGTAGACCCCTTTGCTTATTTAGGACTGCCATCCTTGAAATTATAGTACCCCTAATATATGCTTTATAGGAGCACCATAATGTCTTACTGGAGGACACTGTGTCTTTATTAAGCTCAAAGAATTCCAGAGAATCCTTTTTTACTGCGTCAAGATTGTCTATATTTTTAAATAGTATAGGATTGAATTTCCAACTTTTTGATACTTTTGATTCCAAAGAATCCATGAGAATGATAGAATTCATACTGTGGTCTGACCAGGGTGTTAAGATGATATCTGATTTCGCTACCAATTTTAGTGTGTTCGAATCAGAGAATATATAATCTATGCGGGATAAAGATTCAAACCGATTCGAAAAGAATGTATAATCTTTACTATTAGGATGGAAGACCCTCCATATGTCGAATAGTTCATATCTATTCAAGATATTGGAGAAGTCGATGGCATTTTTGCATTCTTTGACTTCAGTTTTGATCTTGTGGGCCCTCTGTTTATCCATAAGGGGGTCCCTAATCTGATTAAAATCTCCACATAGAATAAGCAGCCCTCTCTTTAATTTATATAGATCTTTCAGAAAGGTTTTTAGATAGCTGATCTGATTTTTATTGGGCAGATAGACATTCGCAATAGTAAACAGACTATTATTGATATGGCCTGACCATATTATATATCTCCCTAGATGATCTATTTTTGAGAATAATTCGGAGACCTGCAGTCTTTTATTAAACATTATAGATACTCCCTTAGATTTACTTGTGAAAGTCGAGTGTATATTAAAGGGGTATTGTTTATCGGCCAGATACTTAGATGAATCTTTCTTCATGTGAGTTTCCTGCAGGCACAATATGTCTGCTTTGATTTTCGTATAGTTTAAGAAGACTATTTTCCTTTTGGTCGGGGAATTCAGTCCATTAACATTATGAGAAACTATTTTTAAACCTTTAAGCATAGGTCAAAATTTGAGAAATCATGTATCTACTTGGTACATCCCATAATCCATATAGTGCCCACACGGGTATCGGGTTTACAACATACATCCCCCACCTGTATTGAATATATGGGAGTCTAAAGAACAGAAATCTGCTCTTACAGACCCTCCTAAATACTCTTGACAGGTGAATACAAACATAACAAATAACATTACATTTAGCAAAGCAACTACCTGATAGTAGAAAATGGCTGGATAAGTTCCCCATAACTCCATAGAGAACATGGCGGGGATAGAGAGACTCACTATATTGCTCTCGGGAGTTGTCATTAATCAAGATATTAATATTGAGGATACATATTGACTTGCCTGGCTAACTGATTCACTAGATGCGCCTCTCGACTCAAGGGAAGGGAGACTAATTGGGCTATCTATGTAGCTCCGTGCCATGAGGGCTATAATTCCTATGAACAGGAAGGAAAAGAAAAAAAAGAAGAAAACAAGAAGATTACTATGTGCCGAGACTGGGTTAATAACAAAATTTCTCACATACATTGCTAAAAAATATTCTCACATACATTGCTAAAGGGATTTGAGAGGGGTAAGGGTTAAGTCCCTAAATATGAAGAGAGAGGAAGATTATATTCAATGTAATAATATACCTAGGATTGGTACTCCCTTGAACTTGTGGTATACTTAATAAACCCTGATAACGCCCTCCTATAGGTGCAGCCTACTCTATCCCGCTTCTTACCCCTCTCTCTCTCTTCTCCCCCTCCCCTTCTGTATGATATTGCATATTAAGCTACATATTTCCTCATTTTTTTCCCTTTCCCCCATTCCCCCTTTCATTTTTCTTCTCTTTTCCCCTCCTTTTTTTCCCTTCCCTTCCTACATCCTTTGGAATTTTACTCAAGGATTGCTAATCCATGGCCACAAGATTGCTTTATTAATTCTTACACCCACCTCCACCTCTATTCCCTAAGTAAGCAATGGGGGGGACCATGAGGGGAGAGAGCCTGGAGATAGATATGGGTTCCCAGCTATCCACACCTCAAGGTTCCTCCCCACCCCCACCCCCGTGACTCCTAATTCTTTTGCCATACCCGCTCACTGGATAATAGGTTCGGTATACCGGCCCCCTGTTCTTCAACTGTTAATTCATAATTCCATGTTTGTAACATTTTAGCCCCTTCCTGTACTGTTTTTATCCTGTGCCACTGCGAGTCTTTATAAACAGAAAGACCTACTGGAGATAACCATTTATATCTAACTTCTTTTTCTCTTAACACCTGAGTGATTGGACTAAATTCTCTTCTTCTAGATAGAGTGTATACCGACAGATCTGAGAAGATTTTGAGATTCTCATATGGCGGTGGAAATTTTTGCATAATAAATGACCTCTTCATTATCTCATCTTTATAAGAGCGATAGTGGACTCTTACAGTGACCTCCCTGGGAACAGATTTATCTAGGTGTTTCGCAAGTGGTAATCTATGGATAACGTCAATAGTATTTTCATTAGGTGTTACATTTGGAGCCAAGGTTAATAGGAAGTTCTCTACATAAGATTTCAGGTTACAGTCAAGTATTAATTCCGGGATGCCTCTGATGCGAAGGTTGTTCATTCTACTACGGTCTTCAATTGAAGAGATCTTATTTGTTAGATCCTCAATTCTGTTCTCCAGCGACTTGGTATATTTGAGAAGATTATTGTTGTCCGTAATTAGGTTGTCACAGATGTCTTCTACAGATTCCACCCGCAGATTTACATCTTTAATTAGTATCGAGTTATCCGCTATTTTTTTTGTCAAGTCCAGAATTAGGTTAGACTGGAACGATTGTAGCATTTCCTGCATTTTAGAGCAGGTGAGAATTTCTTCCTCCTCCACCCCCGAGTTTTCCAAACGTAGTGTCTGCGAGGGGGTTACTGATGATGTAGATGTGTTAGCTACTGCCTGAATGGTAGAGCCTGAGCCCTTATATCGAGGTGAAAACATTTGGGGGGGTTTTGTTGGCTCATTTTTGGCTCTATCCCTTGATTTCATTTTAGTTGGCATTGTTGTATAAAAATAGAACCCACGGGTTCACACCTAAGCCTCCTTGCTTAAATACCTCAGGATACCTAGGGGGGATTAGCGTGTCCCCCTCACTTGAGAGTGAGGTTTTGATCAGGTAGGGTTTTTTTATCCACACTCTATATTTTATGAGTATATCTAATATAGGCTGTGGCATAGAGAGGGAGAGATGTATATAGAAGTTTTTAAACCCTTCTTCTTCTGCAGATTCTTCACACACAGCAGAGCTTTGTTTCACCATATGCCAGCGGAGCCCCCCACCTTCTCCAGCTCACACCCCCTCTATACAGTCTGGCCCCCCTACCTCAGTTATATTGGCCACAGCTAGTCTTCTGGGATTACCTGTGGCTACTGGTCTTGTGTCTCCTTTGGCTCACTAGATTCAATGCTGGACCCGGTACTCCAATCTGTAGGTTGCTCCCAGATGCAGGGGGCCACGTCCACAGTCAGAGGAGAGACTTTACCTCCAGGGCAATCGTTGCAGCAGGTAGCACAGTCGAGAGCACTGTCGAGATCCGTCTAATGGCAGCACTTCTTGAAACATCACATAATTATGTGAGTACCGTGGCTGCCAGGGTGTTATGCAGCTTCCTCCGTGTAATGCGCCTCCTCAGACGCCTCTACGCTGCCGAAGACGGAATTCCAGCTGGGGGTTGTGTCCGGAGACAGAGAATCACATCCGGAGGCAATGCTTCCACCTCCACCTCCTACGCACAGAACTTCAGTGTCGGCGTGAAACTCCGCCGGACTCTGCAGTGCCCTAGCAGCGTGGGCGAGGATACAGCAGCGGGCTAGCGCAAATGGTGAGCATGGGACATGCGATGGTCAATGGGGTATAGAGGGCATTTTTTGCGAGCCAGGCTGTCAGTCTTTTAGCATTAGAGAGCCGTTAGAGAGCATTAGAGAGCCCTCACCCCCGCCATCCAGACGTCAGTTACACTGACGCACCGTCCATTTCCGGTTGCCTCAAACTGTTTTGATATAATAGAAAATACATTGGAACGGTTTTCTTACATATCCATGTTGAGTTTTATTATGCTAATAATACAATATAGTTAATACAGTGAAACCCTGTGCAGCTAAGGACAGTGAATCTCACACAACACGTCAATTTAATTTTGTTATGAAATGTTGCTGTTGTTTTTTAAATAAAGAAGAAAATATACATGAATTATTGACTTGTTACTAGTTATGGTGAGTACAAAACACAACTTTTTTGTTTATCTCAATGTGTTATATCCCCTCTCTTGGAGGGAAAGTTCTGTGTGATACGGATGTATCTGCACATTGCGCCCTATCCAGTTGCCTCCAAACTGAACTTTTGGCAGAGGGTCACATTTTTTATAAACTTTTCATCACATGTCTCGAGCTCGCAACTGCCCTCTCGCAGCCTCCACACGGAAACCATGCACTCATAAGTCTGATTTCTGGGGACGGGATCATATGAAGGTGTGTATATGTAATGACAGATCATGTGACACTTAGATTGCACACAGGTGGACATCATTTCACTAATGATGTGACTTCTGATGGTAATTGGTTGCACCAGAGCTTTTTATGGGTTTCATAACAAAGGGGGTGAATACATACACACATGCCAATTTTCTGTTTTCTATTTCTAAAAAATAGTTTTATGTATATATTTTTCTCATTTCACTTCACCAACTTAGACCATTGTGTTCTGATCCATCACATAAAATTCAGATTAACAAAACATTGAACTTAAGGCTGTAATGTAACAAAATAGGTAAAACGTTAAGAGGGTGAATACTTTTGCAAGGCACTGTATTCTCTTTTGATTACATTTTTTTAGGTTCATGAAAATGTTCATAAATTGTTGAATTGTTGTATAGTGTATGTATAGTCTAGATGCCTAGTTGTTCATGGAGGGAAAGTTCTGAGTGATATGGATGCGTCTGCACTTTTTCAGTACAGGAGCATATAATGCAGGATAACTACCTGATTGCACATTATCAAGGCAAAAGACAGTTCTGGGTGTCTAGCATAGGATGTACAGTGCCTTGCAAAATTATTTAATCAGAGAGGCAGCACAGAGACCAAAGGTAACCCTGGAGGAATTTCAGAGTTCCACAGCAGAGATTGGAGTATCTGTACATAGGACGACAATAAGCCGTACGCTCCATACAGTTGGGCTTTATGGCAGATTGTCCAGAAAAAGCCATTAGTTTTCCTCAAAAAACAAAATGTCACATTTTGAGTTTGCGAAAAGGCGTGTGGGAGACTCCCAAAATGTATGGAGGAAGGTGCTCTGGTCTGATGCTATGTCTGGCGCAAACCATCACATCACCCAAAAATCACCATCCCCACAGCGAAGCATGGTGGCTCAGCATCATGGTGTCGGGATGTTTTTCAGCAGCCGGGACTGGGAAACTGGTCAGAGTTGAGGGAAAGGTGGATGGTGCCAAATACAGAGATATTCTTGAGCAAAACCTGTACCACTCTGTGCGTGATTTGTGGCTAGGACAGAGGTTCAACTTCCAGCAGGACAATGACCCCAAACACACTGCTAAAGCAACCCTTGTGTGGTTTAAGGGGAAACATGTAAATGTGTTGGAATGGCCTAGTCAAAGCCCAGACCTCAATCCAATAGAAAATCTGTGGTCAGACTTAAAGATTGCTGTTCACAAGCGCAAACCATTCAACTTGAAGGAGCTGGAGCAGTTTTGTAAGAAGGAATGGCCAAAATCCCAGTGGTAAGATGTGGCAAGCTCATAGAGACTTATCCGAAGCGACTTGGAGCTGTGATTGCCGCAAAAGGTAGCTCTACAAAGTATTGACTTCTCTCCCCAGCCCTCCAACTTATTGGACATCCCCCTTACCTGTGATTCTTGCCAGAAGCCACCCCTCAGGAGTTCAAGGCCTCTAGTGAGGCTCAGCCTTGGTCTTCCATCTGCCTCCAGAAGAAGGCTCTCTCCTCCTGCAGATGGCCACGCCTCCACCTTTCGCAGTCCCACCAGGAGGCCTCTCCTGCCATCGGCTAATGCGTCTGGGCTCAGGATCGGGCCCATGGCTGTCCAGGTTGCCTCCTCTGTTCCCACACCAGAAGTTCAACATGGCCAGTGGGCGAATATGATATCCTCCTTAGCACACTTCCTCACTTCAGTCCTGCCTGACCTTCCACCACATATGATGTTGGCTGCCTTTCTGCTGGAACGAGACGTGCTGTCACTTCCGGATGCATTGGAGACACACAAGTACATCATCAGCGACCAGGAAGAAGGTGAGTCGCTGGATGCCCTTGAAATGAGGTCTGACATTTCAGGGGAAGACTCAGGTAATGCACAACATCAAGACTAGGCCAACACAACATCAAGGTCCAGCACAACTTTAAGTGTGTGAGGGGATGACTAAACAAGAGGGCTTTTTGACCCCTGGCTTTTTGACCCATCTTGGGTCTGCCAAGCAGCATCTGGGATCTGAAAAATCAAGAGTCAAGGCAGGGCTACTGGGCCACAAATGAGACAAAGCAGCAAGCAAAACATGAGGAACAAAGCACATGATGCAAACCAAATCATGAGGGGAGAGAGGATTAACCTTGTGATTGAGGGATTTTCTGTACCATTAGTGACGGGCCACTGCTCATCTCACTACACCTATGTATGTTCCTTTTGTACTAATGCACTGATTTAGACCCTGGGATAGGAGCATCTACTGCCAGGATTGTAACAGACGTTCATATATAGTCATCCCTCTAAGAGCCGGCTCTTCCTTTCATGTTTCCGGTGCTAGACAACAAAATCTACCCAACTTTATCAAGAAAGGGTGCTGCTTTTTCTTCAACTTCTCAATGAGAGTGCTTGCAAGTGGGGATCTACTTGCAAGTTTAAGCACAAGTGCTAAGAATCTAGTGATCCCCATCCTTTGTTTTCCTGCTTTAGGAGATTGTAAGCCAATGCCCTCCAAACAGATTATTTTGCTAAGAACACAGTGCATCTAGAAAAGCGTCCAGGTTTTTGCTGTGTTTGGGTTTATCATTTAAAAGCACTCACCTCTATTATTTTCCCCCACCAAACTTGAAGTCGGTTTGGTAGTATCTTGCAGTGATTAGAGACAAACTGTCTAAAGAGGTTGCCCTGGGTAGAATGGCTACCACCATTAAGAAGTAACTGATACCAAATCTGAATATTTCCCTGCTGGGTGTTGTGCAGAAAAATGAACCAGGAACGTTTAGGCTTTTTCAACATCCTTTATTTTTTAAGGGTCATTAAGTGAATGACGACATTGATAAGGATTTATATTTGATCAACTGCAATTTTGCCTTTAGAATCTTTTCAAGGTACCTATCCTTAGCTACTGCTGGTGTGCATCAACTTTACCATTTTATTAAGAGTATTGGCACACATGAGGGAGGATCTCAAAGTACTGCAAGAATTATGTGTTAAATTTAATGGTTGTTGTTGAGCTTTTCCCAATTGTTGTTGCTCTTTCTATCTTGGGGATCAGTTGCTGGTTCACCAAGAGCTGTTTAACCGTGATAACCGGGGGGTAGTAACTGTTGTTAACAATCTAAATGCTAATTCAAATCCAGCTGTGAGGTTATTGAGGCATTTAGTGTTGCAGTGTTTTCAGTGTAACGTAATCTTTAGGGCAAGGATCTTTCTCGGTCTCAGCAGAATCGTTTCCGCAAGGCAGCACCTTAAGCTTATCAATAGGGAGTTTCTTTTCAGCAAAACCTGGCAACTTGGGGCACGGATTTAGGATCTCTTATTAAAGCTTCCTTAGCTCCAAATACATGGAACCCTTACAAAAAGATGTGGCAAGACCTGGAGAATTTTAAGGTGATGGCAAATAAGGACCAGACATTGGAAATTGAGGACAAATTTGGGTTTCCGGTAACTTTTGTTCATGCATTCCCAGGAATGGAGCCTATCCCCATCTGTGGTGGAATGAAAGTTATCAGCCTTCACTTTCCTTTCAAGATGCAGGTTAAGCAGGACTACATTAAGAATTTCCTAATTAGGCTAAAAGGCCTTCCCAGTGTTGAATACGTTTGGTCACTAAATAGCCTGCATTGGGAGGTCCCCATACAAGACTCTTTTCTTTTCAGGTGGCTTTTTCCATCTGGCCTTTTTTGGTGCTTTTAGGTTATCTGAGTTAGTTAGTCCTAATAAGTCAGTGATTGGATGAATTCAATTTGAGTTGATTTAGGCCATTCACTATCTATTCGCTTAAAGCAGTCTATGACTGATAGGTTTGGAAGAGGTGTGTCCATATTTTTATACTCTATTTCAGAGCAGTGCTATCCTTATGTTTTAGTTCAGTGTTACATGCTCTGTGCTACAAGTTACAGGGATCCATTCTCTTACATAGCGAGGGCGCTCCACTTTCTATTTAACAATTAATTACCATTCTACTTGCTTTAGGCAGCATTGGCTTCAATTCTTCCCAGTTTGGTTCCCACTCATTTAGGATGAGGATGGCCACTGAGGCAGCTAGATTGGTACTCAGTAATGAGTGGGTTAAGCGTATTGGGATGTGTAACTCTAACAGATTTAGGACTTATGTCTGCCCCAAGCTACTTATTGATTTTCCTTGTACATTACGGACCCTTGCTATAGCTCTGGCTCATTAGGTATTCTTACATCGACTGGGCAAGAATAGATAATGGCATGCAGATGGGGTAACAGCCACACCAGGTTTCTCTTTGATGGCTTGGAGCCAGAGGCATGCTGTGGGTTCAGATAGTGAGTTATGCATGCTTATTATCATCCCCACAGTTGTCTTATAAGCAGGAGGGAATGATGTGGGTCTTAGGCTGCTAAAGGAATTAATTTGCATCATGAAGCAAGATCTTCAACGCTTGTTAACCGTCGGCCCCAGCATATGGATCATTTGGTCGAAGATTTTGCCACACAGAAAATAATGCACCCAATTGATATCCAAACTATGAAAGATGTCATAAGAAGGTTAATAAAGCTATGGCTAGCTTCCTTCTTCAGGCAAATGGGGGTGGAGTGGGGGTTAATACAGGAATACTAATTTACAAACCAACTGCCCTGGTTTTTTTTGAAGGATGGGGTTCACTTGAATGAGATCAAGTTGAAGTTTTTAGTTTCAATTTAACATGGGATATTTCTAAGGCCATAGCTTTTTTTTGAGAGTGCGCTTATGGCAGTAGTGCTTGCCCATTCATAGTATTAGGTACTGATCCTCTAGGGGCATGGGGTCCCCTGAGAGGGGGTGAGGTTAATTGGGATGGGCAAGCACTAATTTATATGGTTTATGTAATTTCATTGTTAAACTCATTAAAGAAGTTGAGGCCTGTTTCAACCATAACTTATTGTTGTGTTTTTATTTAAGGGGCAAAAAGGGGCAGTGGGCTTATAATGGGTTGGGGGTTTAAGGAATCCCAAATTTAAGGATAGCAAGGTCAAGTATACCCATGGTGGAGCAACGTGGGCTTTGACCCTAAAAAGAAGTAAGGGGTGCATTTTTTTTATACGTCTTAGTGTAAAGGTAAGGGTAGGGGAGGTGCATCTGTAGGCTATATAGAGGGGTGTTTGCAGGCATTGGGCTCAGTGAATCTGGAGCACATGGCAGATAATTGTCCCTTCTTCCCTCCCTACATTAGAGAATGCAATTCCACGGCCTCACAAAGTGGAGAAAGTGGAAGTTTGACCTGGACTAGTCCTAAAATGGGAATGTAAGGGTGATAGAGGGTTAACAGTGGTTGTGTAAGCTCAGCTCGTGGCAAAAGGGGGAGGAGTGTAGGCACACTGCAAGGGGGGCAGCAGCAGAGATAGGTGACAAACTCTAGGGCTTTTGGTTTAGTACCCAAGAAGCAAAAGGCTATGGAAACTAGAGGTAGGCGGCGCACTGCGCGCGGGCGGGGGGGTTTGGGGGGCAAATGGAGGAGAAAACCTAACACCTCTGCGGCATTATCACTCCAGCAGGCTAGTGTGGGAGGGAGTATGGGCATGAAGGGTCACAATGGCTTTCAAGGAGTGCTCTTAAAGGGCAAGAGCCTTAGGGGTCTGGAAATAAAAGGGGATTAATTGTAGGGCAATGGAGGTGTCATTAGCTCAGGATAGGCATCCTGGTGGGCAAAAGGGGGCTTCGAGGGGGCCAGGGGCAGCCTGTCAGGTGTAGGGCTGGCTCAGGACCTGCCCAGGGTGGTGAGGTCCAGAAGAGGAATGGGTGCAGCAGTGGCTAACAGGATTGGTAGGGCTGGGGTCCAGGTCCCAAAGGCCTCAGTTTCATTCAGGTCTCCACCAGTGTTATATCCTGTCCATCCTAGAGATGACAGGGAGGAAGATTAACAGGCGAGCTTGTCACAGGTCAGACCATCTGAGCGGAGTGAGGAGGAAGAGGAGGTTGCTTATATTTCTGAAGGAGAGGCATCAGGATCAGGATGGTTCAAGGACTTGCTTGATTCTCCTAGGATTAGCAAATTCACATCTAATGTCGATATTGATTTTATTCCAGATACCCCAGTGAGAGAACCCCGACACAGGAGAGGAGGACCTACCCCAGCCGGGGGGTTGTGTCGTGTGGACACAGAGGATCAGCACGATCAGGAACAGCATGCATGGCCTGGTGTCTCTGGCGTCAGGTCATAGGGGAGACGTTGTGATGTCAATGCGACTGCACAAGAGGACTGTCCAGTAGAGCAGGGTGAGGGGGACGTGCTCCCCATTGAAACTCAGGACAAGAGGGGCACGGCGGCCCAACGGTAGCAGGCGGCCGCTCGGCATGGCAAAGACAAGGTGAGACACTCCCTACACCTATACCAGAATACCAAGGAGTCATTGCTCGCCTTAGGACCATCTTAGCACAGTTGGAGGGTGGGCCTTGTAGCATTGCTAGCACATGGGTTCCTCCAGGAGACCCATTACCACTCTGGGTCACAGGGTAAGGGGGTCCAGCGACTCCAGGCTACTGGAGACGAGGAGAGCAGGGGGGACTGGGTTAACGGGGTTCCTGCTTCACAACGTTCTATCAGTAATACCAAAAAAGACGAGGTGTTGGTCTTGGCACATTCAGCAAAGGGCAGGCCTTATCTATATCAGCTGGGTCCCATCAGGATACATGTTCCTTTGGAAGTAAGGGAACAAATCTGGAAAAGGGAATTTACTGAAATGTTTTCCCTTCTTCCCCTTGACAACTATTTTGAGGTCAAGGAGAGGAAGGACGAAAAAAAAAAGGAAGAGGAAGAGAGAAAGAAGAGGTACAGGAGGGTTCCCAAAACTTGTAATAACTGGCTTTAAGCCTTTGTCATCATGGCCAGTATAATAGGGGAAAAGGCTCTGGAGAATTGCTCATCCTTATTTTGCTACCTGGATGAGATAGAAAATATACATAGAACCTATGGGGGCATGGCCTGGTGGTTATACGACGAACATTTTAGACAAAAATTAGCAGTAAACAGGGAGATGAATTGGGATGATAGAGACATGGGATCGTAAATGCGGATCGTCACTCCCGCCAGTTCAGTTGTCCCCTTTCGTGTTGCTGCCGAGAGTCCGGCCTTTAGCCAATCAGGTGGGGCAGGTAGAAAGGGCTACTTACTGCTGTAAGCAGCTGTAAGTGGGGTTTGTCATGCCATTTCAGACATGAGTGTAGCGAATGCGGTAACCCACACCCAGCTTTTAAGTGTTACAAAAAAGTTAAGGGGGGGGGGGGCGTAGGTTCTCAAAAAGGGGTTGACACCGATCAGGGTCGCAAGGATGGACCCCTGGCTATGACGGTATGGTAGGGTTACAGGGCACCTTGTTGAAGCTCAATTCTTGTTTAATGGTTTTAGCTTTGGTTTTAGAATTCCATCTGATAAGGGCCCTGCGGGAAAGTGTCCTAGGAAGCTAATGTCGGCAAGGGAGCATATCCAGGTAGTTGGAAACAAACTTGGCAAAGAAGTACGCCTAGGGAGAATGGCTGGCCCTTTCAAACACCCCTCCTGCCTGATCTTATAGTCTCTCCACTAGGGGTAGTGCCCAAAAAAGAACACAGGTCCTTTTGCCTCATTTATCATCTATCTTACCCCGCTTCAGTAAATGACGGGATAGATAAGGCACTATCCTTGGTGCATTGCACCACTTTTGACCAGGCAATCAGTTTGGTTAGACGGGCCGGGCGGGGATCCTTCTTGGCTAAGTTTGACATTGAATCAGCTTTCAGGCTACTGCCCGTGCACCCCACTTTGCATTACCTGCTTGGCTGTAAATTTAAAGGGGAGTATTTTGTTGATCTGTGTCTTCCAATGGGTTATTCCATCTCTTGTGCCTACTTTGAGTCTTTCAGCACCTTTGTGCACTGGGTTGTTGAGCAGGTTGTCGGGTCTAAAGTCCTTATCCATTAACTATATGACTTCTTGATAGTTGCTACATTTTTTTGTTCTCTGCTTACACGCTATGAAGTGCTTTCAGGGGGTCGCACAGGAATTTGGTATTCCTTTAGCGAAGGAAAAAACAGTGGGACCGGTCAGGGTCATCCAGTTTTTGGGCATTTCTCTTGACTCTGTTAAATTTGAATCATTCCTTCCAGAAGTCAAGGCTTTGATGGAAGTAATTTCTAGCATAGCCAGGCGGAAAAAGGCGACACTGAAAGAGATACAGTCACTATTAGGCAAGCTCAACTTCCCCTATAAAATCATTCCGATAGGGAGAGTTTTTGCGAGACGACTGTCCTTGGCCACAGCCAGTGCCAAACGACCTCATCATTTCATCAGGATAACAAGGTCATTGAGAGATGATTTGGGAGTCCGGAAGGTGTTCCTAGAAGTCTTCAATGGGAGGTCATTGTTTATGCCAAAAAGAGTAGGCAACCAGGACATTCACCTTTTTACTGATGCAGCAAGTAGCGTGGGTTTTGGGATTTATTTTCAATGACTGTGGTGTGCTGAGCGGTGGCCTGTTACCTGGTTGCAGTCCAACATTGTTAAGAACATGACTTTCCTGGAACTGTTTCCTATTGCTGTAGCGGTACTTTTATGGGTAAGCCTTCTTCGTGACCAACATGTGATTTTTCATGTCAGTTCCCAGGGTAGATCAGAATAGTCAGGAGTGTGTGCAGGGGTTGACAGTCACATAATGGGAAAGCTGTGTTTAAATTATATGCGTGTTTGCTCTTATAATACTGTAGTTGTGTCAGTTCTCCACTCTTCGTCCTCTGTAAATGGGGCCATGCACATGTTGATTGGAGATGTTGTAATACTGTATGTTTCATTGTTCTTTTGTTCAATTAAAATAAAAAAAATAAAATAAAATAAAAAAAAAATATATATAGAAATAGTTTATGTCAGGTAAAGGGTGAGAGTGCTATGCACTCTTCTCTGTCTTGCAGGTACGGCTTGGCCTTTACAGGCCTGGATCATTGTCCACTCGTACATTTATTGGGCCCGCAGGACAGCTGCAGTGAAGGAGCACGGCTTGCAGTTGGGTTTGGACCCCAATCTGGTACATGTTAGATGGTTTGGGCAGCGAGGCATGCGCTGGGATGGGGACTTACCGGAGATAGTTCAGTACACACGGTTGGGCACAACTCCAGACCTCCTTTTAATACATGCAGGTGGTAATGACCTCGGGGTGATGCCTGTAAAATGCCTTATTGACAGTATAAAGAGGGATTTACGTAGGTTACGCTACCTTTTTCCTAGGGCAGTGCTGGTATGGTCGCACAAGGTGCACAGGTTTAAATAGCGCACAGCCATGGGTGACGCGATCATGGGGAAGTGCCGTAGAAAGGTCAACAAGATAATTGCATGATTCATCAGGAATTTAGGAGGGACATCAGTTAGACACTGGGCTTTAGTGGTGGAGGATGCTAGAACATTTTACATAGCAGACGGGGTACACCTAAACCAAATAGGCCTTCGGATTTTCAATTTGGGGCTGGAGGACGGCATAGGCATGGCTATGTTGATACATGGAGGTGGGAGTGCTGAAAGTTAGAGTTTGCCTCCTTCTAAGTGGGTGTACTCCATGGTTGCCCAAGTTCGATTTGGCGGTGGCAATCCGTCATGATAGAAGCATGCCTTGTGGGCTGGGTATGTGTGCTGAGTGCCACAAGTTGGGTAGAGTTGTGGAAGGGGTGTAGGTGGGGTTTTGGCTTCAGGGAGGGGCGTGCGCAAAGTGTTGGGAAGAGGTTTGAGCATGTGGCGGGTTATGCTTGCCCTGGATGGTTCAGTTACAGTTATAACATTTATTTATTGGATTGGGACCCAACGAGGGGTAAGGGGGTCCCTGGGTCAGTTACATGGGATGGGGGGGGGGGGGGCAAGCATAGCTTAGGGGTTACGCCAAAAGTTAAGGGAACTATACGTTTAGTTAAAAAGTGTGTAATAAAGAGGCTGTGGCCTAATTTATACCCCACTTACTGCTACGTGTGTTTATTTATGTGTGATGTAAGTTAATGGGAATCGCCATGGGCTATGCACGGGTCAAGAATTTTCTTATTGGATAACTAATGTTTGTTCTTTCATTGGTATACTGTAGTGATCATTTAGGGGCACGGGGTGCCCTGAGAGCCGTGTGTGGTTAATTTATATGGTTTATCTAATTGTAAAACTCAATTAAGAATCTGTGTCTTTTTGAACCATAACTAAAATAGGTAGAGGGCTTGTTATGGGGTGGGGGGTTAAGTGATCCCAAAATTAACAATAGCAAGTATTTTTTATTATTTATAGTGCCAGTTTTAAAATAATTGGAAATTAGCAAACTACTTTAGCTAACAGAAGGGTTGTTTCAGCAGCTTCCACAGTAGCATGTGAGGGAGATGAGTATTGGGAGACCACCGAGCAGAAAAGGCAGATTGTTGGTTCACTGATCGATTATGGAGCAGGGGAGTAAGTAAATTCAAGTTACACAAAATATAAATTTCAATATATAAATGTATAATTTATATTTTCATTGCACTTGGGCGGAATGGTCAGAGGATAACAGAGGGGTATATTATTTTACAATAAATAAAATGTTTTGCTGGAAGTGAGTGTTGGGGTTAATGGGTTACTGCCAGTTTTGCCAAAATGGTTGGAACTCCCTTTTACTTTACGCACTTTATCATGGCCGTTTTAGGCAGTTCATTGTTTCTATAGTAGGATGATTTCTGGCCAATAGCATATTATACACACACACCTTCACATTCATTCACTCATATGGGGGGTCTATCACAGTCCAGGTGAGTCAGTCACACAGATTTGCTTGCAATGCAGTGATATCCTGTATTTCCACAGAAATGCCATGCTCATATTAACAATGCAGCTTCTCTATCTACAATGCTTTGGGCTCATGTCTTTCTTGGTTCTCTACACAGCAGTTCCTCAGAAACACGGAAAGTCTCCAGCGCATGAAGAACACCTGCTCCTGTCTGGAAACAAGCTTGTGTCTGACCGTTTATCACAGTCAAACGTTGTTTCCATTGCATTATAGGGGGTAGACTCAAGCGACTCCACTTTAGGCATAAAAGCTGTGGTTTAAGGGCACAATTAATACTAGACCTACCGTATTGGTCCGCACCTGTAAAATTCAAGGGGAAAAAATAGAAAAAAGATAGTACTCAAATATAAGCCGCCCCCTTAAAATCGGAGAGAAAAAGACTCTCTACAAGTGATCAGCCATTGCAAGAAACAGGCTTTCTAATTAGTACTGTAACTTTTTTTGAAGGTTACAGGCCTTACAGGATGTTAGAATCACTAAAACCGTAAATCGCTATTCAATTGCTACAATACCGCAGTCTCAAGCACGCAAACTAGCACCCTTAACTCGCAATCGCGCAATTCTGCAGTAATTTTACGTTTGTGATATATAAGCGGCTTATATTTGGACCAATACAGTATATATATTTTTTTATTAATATCAATTCCTAATGAAAACATTTACCCTATCCTGACATATTAGTGTTTTTTAAAAACTGCTGACCTAAACAAATAGGCATGATATAAAAGTGGCATATATAGTTGTAGATTTTGCATATAATTCATCTAATAAGTAAACAATGTTCAAATATACATTTTAAAGAACATAGTATAAACATTATATTTTAAAACCGATAATACCAATGCATGATCTCACTGGTTCAAGTTAATGGCCCATACATGTCAGTTACTTCTCATTGGTCTGGACATTCCCCCTGGACAACTGAACGTTCAAGTAATTTATTTATTCCCTATGATCTTCATTAAAAAAATACACTTTTAAACATTTTAAATACCTTTGATATATCTAAATTATACAATGTATTTAACAAAAAGTGTCAATTTCTAGTAATCCAATGCTATTGACATTGCTATTCATGTGATAAAACATTGTTATATTAATCTGCTTGTTATAAGCCTGTATGGCCACACTGTGTCACCACTACACCGCCATAACATGTCTCTACAGGCAGTAAGAATGGGAGAATTATAGACTGCAATGGAAACCTCACACAAAATGAAGTGCACACGGTGGTGTAAAAGTATGATAGATGAGCATTGTTATTGTTGTTTAGTCCTTCACTTGTGCTTGACTCGCTATGACCCTAGGGACTGCAGCACGCCAGGCACGTCTGTCAGTCACTGCCCCTCTGAGCTCTATCAAGCTCATGTTAATTGCTTCAATGACCTCATCATCCCCATCGTTGCATGCCTTCGATCTGTCCCAGCATCATAGTCTTCTCTAGGGAATCATGTGTTCTCATTATATGGCCAAAATGTATCTACTAGTTAAGTATATTTGCATACTGTAAAGACATGTGTAGTACTCACTAACCATATGTATGCCGAATTAAGAGAAAAATGTATTGGGACAGTCAAAAAGTTTAATAGGATCAGAGTTAGAAAATGCTTGTTTGGGCTTAAAATGGGCATATAGTTTACATAAAGGCAAAAAGTTTATTCTTTACTTTATTAAAGTGACTCAGCTGTCATGATATTTAGGTGTAAACAGCTTAAATTTATTGTGATAAAACAATTGAACTTTGGAAATAAACCTGCTATTTTACCTTATAATTAGGTTGGAGCTCCACTGATCTAGTTTGGTCTGTAGCAGGAAATACAGAACAATTCCCCAGGCTGGGCCAGTAAAGGGGTGCAGTAAATAGGCCGCTGCAGCTCCAGACTGTGCCACAGACTGAAAAAGATGGGTGGAGCTCCAGCCTACAGGTAGTAAGTAAACCAGCAAAATTGAGGGTCAGATATTCTTTTGTAAGCACTTTTTAAAACTTTAATGTGGCTAATAACATGCTGTATCTATGAAACAGAGAGGTTCATTGGCTAACTTTGAATATCACCTTAACCTTTTCTCTTTAACTAGCAACCATCAGAAAATGCTTATGGATAGAATTATTTTTGCGATTTAATACATTATGTATTTTATTCAAAACAAGTTTAAAATCACATAGAAAAAATACACTTTATCAGCAACAATTCAGCCAGCGTGTCGCACAGCATGATGATTCTCTAAAGAATAGTTTGGTGGGGCTTACAAAAACAATTCAATTTTTACTGTGCATTTAAACAATTATTTATTTCAAAAATCATGCCCTAAGCTGTATACGATCTCCACCCAGATCTCTCTATCCTCTGAATGATGTATTGTCTCTAGAATGGGAGTCACCAAGGGGGAGAACCAAACTGACAACCTTTTGAGACCAATTTGTAAAACATACATAGTAGTAGGGAGAAGTGTAAAATGAGCTGCTAGCAATGTTCACAAATACACATTTTAGCTGGCTACTACTATACTGCAAGTACTATATATCTGTTTGGAGAGCTATCCCCTCTCAACAGCTTCTACTCCAGAGATAATACATCATTTATTGGGTGGAGAGATAAGGAGCTCATACTTTATGGGGGCATATTTATAAGCGGTCCCCAGGTTACGGATGAGATACGCTCGTAAGAACATCTTTAGGTCGGATTTGTATGTAATTGGGTTCTCTGATGAATGAAAATAACAATACTATAACGTAATTGTAATACGATGTAAGACAATAATAATATTATCCAGTACTGTGATAATAAATTACAGAAATCATTGTGCTCTTTATTTTAATTCAAACATAAAAACAAATTCATTCAAAAAGCCTTGGGGGAGCCCGTTCTTAAGTACGGAAAGTCTATAAGTCGAGTCGTCTCTAACCCAGGGACCTAAAACCCTAAAAGGGTACAGTAAAAGTTCAATAAAAGTTTTCTTATCTAGGCCCTACTTTTTTAGAGAGCCCTTTGTAAGAACACAAACATAAACATTTTAAACTGTGATGCAGGCTGCTATGTTTCATGTTGCATACAGGTTTCCCGTTACAGTTCACAGCTTTGTGAACCTTGGGAGGCTGTAAGACAGAAGTAAATCATTAGTATGTTTTTTTTGAGGATTAAAAACCTTCTTTAATATAAACTTTGAGATATGTTATATGTGCTGAAAAATAAGTATTACAGGAACATCAATGCAAAATATTTTTTCCTTACCATAACAATTTAGCATCAATAACATTACACTCGATATGGGTCAGCTGCTACTTTAAGGCATTAGAGGGTTACGTGATTTTCACTTAAACTTCTTACCATACCAAGATGAAAATTATAGGTTTTCTCAATTGCAAAGGAGCAGAAATAAAGCTTTAGACTTCTAAACAGTCTAAGAGCCGCCTTCTGCTAAATACAGACAAAGGATCATTGAAGAGGGTGTTAGAACTAATTACTTTGTTTTGCTTTGTGCACTGCTAATTGGTATTTATTATTTATGTAATGTTTTTTAACTACCTATAGATAGCTTATCTAGGATTAATTAGTTCTTTTTATGCAGAACAGCACAGTGGTGATTGTATTTTTTATATTTATTTTTTTGTTATAATTACTAATTCCTCTATTGTTCCTGAAAAAATCAAGTTGGAAAAAACAAGTTGGCTTTATTAGATGATGACAATATTAATTTTCAGCATCTGGTTTAACCCTTAGGATGACAAATTAAAAAGGAAAATCCATTTAACAGTTGCAAATATATGCATGCTGCAATCACTCTCCGTCCTTAACCTTCTCCAGCCTTCGCCGGCTGTCTGTACTGAATGGCAGCACTCTGATGACGTCTCTTGATTGCATGATCATATGACATCACAGGAAAATAGTGGCTGCCATGTCTAGCAGCCAGGGCGGTAGGATGATCTTGGAAGGGCTGCTGAATTTTGAGGAAGTCTGGGACAAGATAGGGAAAGGAAGTGACTGTAGCACAATGAAGTACTCTGTGTACGCTTCTTCCCCACTAGACACCAGAGATGAGTCTTATTCAAGTGGGTGCATTTAAAATACATACATACATTTACAAACATTTTGAAATTTGACCACCACTGGGCATCACAGATATAGTTCTCAGCATTGCGGGCTTATCAAAAACCGTTGGTAATGCAATGTTAAAACTGCGAGCTCGCAAAGTGAGGGCCACAGTTGCAGGCCGCAACCGCGGGCCTCGCAAAGCCGTAGGCACTCATCCTACGTCCCGCGGGACAGGCAGTACAGGCCGCAACCTCGAGGCCTGCGGGACTACTGGGTTCCTGTCAGGGGAGGACTTGCGATGAGCGCTAGAGGCCCCCATGCTCGAATCACCCCCAGTGTCTCCTCCCCTTTTCCTTCTCCTCCCTTTCCTCCTCTCCAAATACCCCCCCCGTCTACCCTCCTCTCCCCACACTTACCTTCATCAGCTGCTCTCCATGGAGTCTTCCGGCTGTGTCGGGACCCGGCATATGCTAATGACGTGACATCACATGCACGTCACGTCATTAGCATATGCCGGGTCCCGACACAGGCGGAAGACGCGATGGAGTGGAGCAGGAGCAGCTGATCAAGGTAAGTAAGGGGAGAGGGGGGGCTGGCATTACCCCCATTGTCTCCTCCCTCCTTCCCCTCATCCTCCTCCTCCCTGCCTCCCATCATCCTCCTCCTCCCTGCCTCCCATCATCCTCCTCCTCCCTGCCTCCCCTCATCCTCCTCCTCCTTGCCACCCCACATCATCCTCCTCCCTGCCTCCCATCATCCTCTTCCTCCCTGCCTCCCATAATCCTCCTCCTCCCTGCCTCCCCTCATTCTCCTCCTCCCTGCCACCCCTCATCCTCCTCCGCCCTACCTCCCCTCATGGTCCTCCTCCTTCCCTCCCCTCATGCTTCTCCCTGCCTCCCATCATCCTCCTCCTCCCTGCCTCCCCTCATTCTCCTCCTCCCTGCCACCCCTCATCCTCCTCCCTACCTCCCCTCATCCTCCTCGCCTCATCCTCCTCGCCTCCCCTCATCCTCCTCCTCCCTACCTCCCCTCATGCTCCTCCTCCTTCCCTCCCCTCATGCTTCTGCTCCCTGCCTCCCCTCATCCTCCTCCTCCCTGCCTCCCCTCATCCTCCTCCTCCCTGCCTCCACTTATCCTCCCTCCCCTCATCCTCCCTCCCCCCGCTCATCCTCCTCCTCTCTCCCCTCATCCTCCAACTCCCTCCCTCAGGGGAGGGAGAGGACGGGGAAAGGAGACACAAGGGAGGAAGTAGACAGGGTAGAGGCTCGCGGTGAGTGCTGAAGGTGTTCACATTCGTGGCAAACAGCATTGCCAGCATTACAATTTAATTGCCGTAATTTTTGACGGGCAAGTCACTAGTTTTTTTAATAAATGCACAAATACATGTTTAACAAGTTTGATGCCTTTCCTGGACATGCTGAAAGTGTGTGAAAGTGTTGTTTACATTTCTTTATGCAAAACTTCCTGCTTCTGGGCCTGTGAGGTGGAAGGAATGTGGTGTCAATTCCAAACTTATCCAGTTATCTAACGAAGAATTGACTAACAAAGTAGTTACTTTTTCTTGAACTACAGTGGTAGTTCAAAAGCTGTGGACTTATGGCAGATCCTACCCATTGCCCCTCCAACAGCTGAAAATTACAAACACACCGACATGATCCAGCTCTCAGGATGTGATAATAAGAACACAAAATGGATTCCTGTACTCATAAACAGATTTTCCAAAAAATGTTCATGGCTTACACCTATCCACTTAGAACCTTTATGAGAATCTCTACAGTTGCTTCAAAGGGCGTGTTGAATCTCGTGCTGAATATGGTTGGGGTGGGTGAATGTCATTTTGCCATAAGAGACTAGCGCCTGTAAAACTGATGGGACTGACTATGACAGCTGTCATATTTATGTACCACTACAATGCTCTTGCTCTTGTATATCATATCTACTGAAGTGCCTCTATTTCATTTTCTGTTACAGGTTATTTGATACACTTATCAGGGACCTATATGTCGTATTTTGTGCTCCTGTACAATCTATGATCTGTGACCATGCAAACAAATCTTTATTATCTATTTAATTGCAGTAATATGCCGAGAACGTATATAATGATATATAAAAAGATGATTGAAACTACAATTAAAGCATGAGCGCTCTACAAAAACTTCATATCTAAATGCTTTTAAATGACTTGTGGTTTCAAGGTAATTAACTTGTCACTTTATTGAAGGAGTTGTGACTCAGTGATGAAGAGGTCCTACCTGGGTTTATAAACACAAAGATGAGTGAATTATAGTGCATTGCTTCCTGTAATCTCATGTACATGGTTTAAGGAGTTTTAAATCGTACAGTATAAAACCAACTATTACTCGGTAGGTGTCTTCTGTACGTTCTAAGACATGATCAAAAATGAGTCATGCTCTGTACCATACAGTTGTTTTGTACAGCAATGAACAAAAGGAGAAAAAGAGATCATTTACTTTAACAACCAACTGAATCAACCAAGATTTTTGCATAAAATTACAAATTGATGTTCATTTCTTGGTACAGATAATTATTGTTCATAAAAATATTAAAATAAAGCAACTAATATATATGGAGTATTGCTCCAAATCAAATATAAATTGGACACGCAATCTGAATATATATATTTTTTTTACATTTCCTTGCCCTATACTGCTGCAATTGTGTTCTTGTTAATATTTCTAAATATAGTTGTTTTTAAATGCATCTATTTTTACTAACAGCATGCTTAGCTGGGTGGTCAACCGGTTGCAGATAATTGTAAAAGCTAGATATATTCCCATGCTCAGACAGAGTGCCTGTGAACCATGTGTGTGTTTGAGCCTAGGCCCACGAGGCCCACGCCGAAGGCAGCACATTTACAGGGGGTAGCAATCTGCTTGAAGATGCCAATGCAGTGCCATGGGGCATGCAAAGAAATGTCTATATGCAGAGAATATTCTCTCTAAGCATACCTGGGACATTCTGACTTATTGGATACATACATACACACGTATACACTTTTTCTATATAGGTGTGTGCCATAAACTTAGGATTGGGATATAGCAAGAGTAAAGGAGTAGCAGTGATTGGGACATTGGGGGGCACACGAATCTGAATGGGCCTAGGGCAGCATATGGCGATCACATGGCATGCTAGCTTCATCAAATGGCAACACTTCATTCCACATAAGAAAATATAATTGATGATTTATCAGGAAGTGGCTGTTCAGAGTAATATATTCCCATACTTTTATATAATATAAGTTTACACTATTCTTCTGATAAAAAACTAAACTATAAGTTATGACAAGTACTTTATTAATTAAATGTTTTTAAATATAATATTTTTTTCTAACAGTAAAGTATTCCAATTTGAACTGTCAGTTAGCCTTTCTGATTCACCCAAAAATAGAGGTTGAAAATGTATCTTAATGAGTGATAATTACATTTAATTAGGGATAAGCCCTGAGATATGTATTCTGCACAGTCAGCTACACAAAAATGATCTAGGCATGCTCAGACCCACACAATTGCACAGAAAACAATGAGGCTTATCAGTAATTAAATAGTGATCACTCAATAAGATAACTTCTTTTTGTTGGCTGATCAGAAAGGCTGACAGCTTAAACAAAATAACTAAGTCAGAGGTGCTCATCAGAGAACAAACTAACCTTAATAGGTTAGTTCTATGGACATGATAATCCACTCTGAGAGCACCTTTTTTTAGCTCACTTGTGCCCTTCACAGGGAGAAATATCCAGAAGTATATCAGTCTGATCTCACTCAAGAGTGACCCAGCCCTGAAATACCAGGCAATTCTATCCTGAACAGGAGAAACAGCAAACTCCAGACGCGTTTCGGCCTTTATGGGCCTCATCAGTGAGGTGCAGCTGAACTCCCTAAGGCACAGTGAGCAAGAGGTCCACGTCTGGAGTCCCCTATCACCCTTAGGGAGACTAAACCCCAGAGGGTAATTTGCAAAAACAAAATAACGAAGTCAGAGGTGCTCATCAGAGAACAAACTAACCTTAATAGGTTAGTTCTATGGACATGATAATCCACTCTGACAGCACCTCTTTAAGCTCACTTGTGCCCTTCACAGGAAGAAATATCCTGAAGTATATCAGTCTGATCTTACTCAAAAGAGTGACCCAGCCCCTAAATAAATAAATACCAGACAATTCTACCCTGAACAGGAGAAACAGCAAACCCCAGACGCGTTTTGGCCTTTATGGGCCCTGTCAGTGAGGTGTAGCTGAACTCCCTAAGGCACAGTGAGCAAGGGGTCCACATCTGGAGTCCCTTATCACCCTTAGGGAGACCAAACCCCAAGGGTAATTTGCATAAGCAGATATTGCTGCCCATAAATCCAGTATATATTCAGTAGTATTTGTGCATTATTTTAAATTATTTATATATATATATATATATATATATATATATATCCATTTTAATAATTTGCTTGGAATTAGAATGACTTGTAATACATTCCTGATATTTAAAATTATTCTATTTATGTAGGCATGCCCAACTGAGAGGAAGTAAGATAGTTTTATGCCTAAGGACAACCGATAGATGATTTGAGATCTGTCTGGACAGACCTCAGTGCCGGCCACGCTGCAGAGTTCTCTTTGATGCTCAGTCACACGCATTGCTCCAAGTAGTTTGTATCACACTTTTTATATGAACTTATGAACAATGAGTCCCTTCCTTTGCATCAAATAAAAGAGCTTATTACGCAGATAATTTAGCAGTGGAAGAGACACAAAGCAGTCTGCATCCCCAGCCAAATTGGAGTAGCTTGGAGTACTGCTTGTGGCTGGGCAAACGTAGGACATTTGTTGATAACCTGTTCAAAAGATTACACAGGAACTAAATTAGATTTAGATTTGTTCAGATAATACCATCTGAAAGTTTCCTGTTTTTTTTGGCTGTACTGAATACTGATCACTGCCTTTTAGCTGCAAATTACCAAATTTTTTTTTTTTTTTTTTATATGTGTAGTTAATTGTGTTTGGCACTTAAAATTTGAACATGTCTATCCCTTTCCAAATCTGATTAAATGATCTTTATTGTACAAAATGTTATTTTGCTGAAATGACAGGTGTATATCCTGTATATATAAATATATATCACCTATAATAGTTTTCAGTTGTGATAAACACCTGCAAGATGCACAGACATTACTCACAAGCTGCTATCTGTAAATTGCGTAAAATTGTGCAACTGTTGGGTAGGAGTACAGGAGGGAGGGAGAGAGAAAGGAAGAAAAAGAAAGGAGGCAGATAGAGGGGGGGAGAGGCACTGAGTCACTGAGAGGGATGGAGGGAGAAAGGAAAAGAGAGAGAAGGCAGAGGGAACGTAGAGAAAGAGGGCGCACAGAGAGAGAGGACGGACAGAGAGAGAGGACGCACAGAGAGCGGGAGAGACAGTGGGCACAGAGAGAGAGAGGGTGCACACAGAGAGAAAGAGCGCACACAAAGAGAGACAGTACAGACAATTGAACATAACATATGATACCATCATTTATGATGGGCAAATTACTTGTATTCCCCGCCTTGGTATTTTTCGTGTGTTGTTGCCTCACAACCCGGAATTAACATGGATTGTTTGAGGATTTGCATAATTTTAAGTACAAAACATGCCCACAACTTTAAAAACATTTTTTATTGTGAAGCAAACAACAAATAGGACAAAATAACTGAACAGGTCAATGTGCATAACTATACACCCCCCTAAAGTCAATACTTTGTAGAGCCACCTTTTGCAGCAATCACAGCTCCAATTCAATTTGGATAAGTCTCTATGAGCTTGCCACATCTTACCACTGGGATTTTTGCCCATTCCTCCATGCAAAACTGCTCCAGCTCCTTCAAGTTGGATGGTTTGCGCTTGTGAACAGCAATCTTTAAGTCTGACCAGAGATTTTATATTGGATTAAGGTCTGGGCTTTGACTAGGCCATTCCAACACATTTACATGTTTCCCCTTAAACCACTCAAGTGTTGCTTTAGCAGTGTGTTTAGGGTCATTGTCCTGCTGGAAGGTGAACCTCCGTCCTAGCCTCAAATCACGCATTGAGTGGTACAGGTTTTACTCAAGAATATCCCTGTATTTAGCACCATTCATCTTTCCCTCAACTCTGACCAGTTTCCAAGTCCCCGCTTCTCTGGGTGATGTGATATGTTGGGTTTGCGCCAGACATAGCGTTTTCTTTGATGGCCGAAAAGTTCAATTTTAGTCTCATCAGACCAGAGCACCTTCCTCCGTACATTTTGAGAGTCTCCCACATGCCTTTTAGCAAACTCAAAACGTGCCATTTTGTTTTTTGCTGAAAGTAATGGCTTTCTTCTGGCCACTCTAGCCATAAAGCTCAACTCTATGGAGCGTACAACTTATTGTTGTCCTATGTTCAGATACTCCAGTCTCTGCTGTGCAGCTCCTCCAGGGTTACCTTAGGGCTCTGTGCTGCCTCTCTAATTAATGCCCTCCTTGCCCGGTCTGTGAGTTTTGGTGGCGGCCGTCTCTTGGCAGGTTTGCTGTACAGCCATGTTTTTTCCATTTGGTTATGATAGATTTGATGGTGCTCATGGGGATCATCAAAGATTTGGATATTTTTTTATAACCTAACCATAAATTGTACTTCTCAACAACATTGTCCCGTATTTGTTTGGAGTGTTCCTTGGTCTTCATGGCAGTGTTTGGTTAGTGGTGCCTCTTGCTTAGGTGTTGCAGTCTCTGAAGCCTTTCAAAAAAGTTGTGTATATGTAATGGCAGATCATGTGACACTTAGATTGGACACAGTTGGACATAATTTCACTAATTATGTGACTTCTGAAGGTAATTGTTTGCACCAGAACTTTTTATGGGCTTCATAACAAAGGGGGTGAATACATACTCACATGCCAATTTTCTGTTTTCTATTTCTAAAAAATAGTTTTATGTATATATTTTTCTCATGTCACTTCACCAACTTAGACTATTGTGTTCTGATCCAGCACATAAAATTCAGATTAACAAAGCATTGAACTTAAGGCTGTAATGTAACAAAATAAGTAAAAAGCAAAGTAAAAAGTCAAGGGGGTTGAATACTTTTGCAAGGCACTGTATTTATATATATATATATATATATATATATATATATATATATAGTATTTGTCCCAAAATGTATAGGTCACTTAACCACTAAATTAGTTTTTGCATGTAGCATGAGGAACAAGCATCATAAACACTGATACAGTTTCCTTTGATATATTCCCTGACTTCTTTCTTGCTCTCCTGGCCTTTCCTTCTCATTCTGTATCTCACTGCAATTATGCCTCCCTGGCTCCCCATCTCCTTCTGTCTTGTTTTGATTCATTCAAACATTTTAGGCATTTGCAAAATGAAGAATCATTTATATATATATATATTTAGTTCAGCATGGTGAACTATAAAATATTCAATTTGAATTGTGTATCTATTTGGATTCAATGGATCCAAACAAATACCCAGTTGTGGTCGGGTCCCTCTCTTGCACTGACTATAGCTACATAAATCTAGCCTGCTTAGAGGGACTGCTCATTATATGGAAAAGGGTGTTACCGTGGACATGGGCAAGGTCACTGCTTAGTAGATATGGGGCAAAATCTGCAATGTAGGGCTTGGCGAAAGCCAGCAGAAAGTCATGGTAGGGAAAGGGTCATTACCTTGGACATGAGCAAGGATGCTGCTTAGTCAACATCGGGCGAAATCTGCAATGTAGCGGTTGGTGAAAGGCAAAAACAAAGAATTGCTGAGGAACACCCTCCAAGCACACACTCAAATTCGTTACCTTGGCATTAGCAAGGATACTGCTTAGTAGATATTGGCCGAAATCTGCAATGTAAGGCTTGGTGAAAGCATGGTAAGGAAAAAGGTGTTACCTTGGACTTGGGCAACGATGTTGCTTATCCAATATGGTCAAATCTAGGCTCAATTAGTTTTTCATGTGGACTACTACGCATTTGTCTTACTGAGTGTTTGACTCTTCTCTGTTTTTATACTTTAAAATAAAATAAAATATGAAACACTGGCTTTATATTGTTTACTATTTCTTCTAAAGTGAGTTATTTAGGATTATTTAATATGCAAATGCATACTAATTATTTGCTTTCATGTGCTAATTAATATTACAGTCTGCTTCTCTGTATGGGCCTTATTCAAATGCGATTTGGCCAATTGAATAGGGCTCTATATAAGCACATAGCATATTTTTTTACAGAAGTTTTTAATTTGTGAAGATCTTGATTTTGGATAGAAGTTTACTAACTAAAAACATCTGTAAAAAAATATGCTATGTGCTTATATAGAGCCCTATTCAATTGGGCAAATCGCATTTGAATGAGGCCCTCTATTTTGAGGATGTTATTAGTTACACCCCACTCCCATCTCTATCAAGCATTCTGAGCTGCACATTAGCATACAGAAGTTAAGCAAATAATTCTGAATATGTCTGAAAATGATAAATTAAAGTTTCATGATGATACCAACTTTTTGAAAGATTCTCTTTCAATTAGTTTTATTTTCTTATGCACTCTGTAAATCTTGTTAAGATAAGTGACAGAGGGATGCTGGAGGTCATCGACGACTGGAAATCAGGAGAATGACAGAAGAAAATACGGTAACCAAATGGTGGGTCAGAAATTGATTACTTGTAAACATTGCAGGGGACAGTAAAACACAATGAGGAGATATAAAATGAAGGAAAGAAAAGTGCCCCTGCTGAATACATCATCAACACTGATGTACGATAGCAGCTCCAATACATAAGTGGGTTGACTACACAACAGATGACAACATACACTAGCGTGTTTAAAACTCTTTCAACTTGAGCACATATGATTTCATCAATTTCAGTCACTTGGATTGAGCCAGTGGTACTAGAGAAGAGATATTAAATCCTACCCTATGTATATATATTAATCTATCTTATATACTGTATCTTTAAGAAAGCTGCATATAACAGCAGTGAAATGGCCACCAGGCTTTGAGGTCTAAGGATTTAGTGACATTTAGAACTTTATTATTTGACTGAGTGTATGTCCTAGCACTGTGAGGTCCCCAGAAGGGCAGCCCTGGGAAATGTACTGCTTAGAGAGGCCTGTTACAGCCTGCAATGACCTAGGACAGTTACAACTTATATGGTCACATAGACATTTATCTACTTCTATCCCAAAAATCACTATTTTGGTTTTAAGTGTTTGGAAATATGGAGCCCTGACCAGGGGTGGATTAAAGAGTTGTGACGCCATCTGCTGCCCCCCCCCCCCCCCCCCTGTGGAAATCGAAAGGTAATTTTAATATTAAGCATAATTAAAAGTGAATTAACTTACATCGTATGGATGGCATCATTATTCAATTATTATACTAAAACATGTTAAATCCAATTTATCTGTATTTGTATAACCTAGCCCCTCCATTCCCCTCATTAACTTTGTTGCCCTTCTCTGTACTTTTTCCAGCTCTAAAATTTCCTTTTTATGAAGTGGTGCCAAAAATTGTATTCCGTATCCCAAACGAGGGCGTACTAGGGATTTGTATATATGATGAATTATATCTGCTTCCCTTGCCTCAGAGTGAATAAAAAGAGCATCTGGGAGGATAAGATGTCGTATTGTCAAATGACATTAAAAAGGCCACGGCATGTTCTTTTGCAGAACAGCACAACTGACAAAATTATTTTAGAGAGTAACAAAAAAAAATGCTAATTTTAAACTAATTATAAAATGTAATTTTGCTGTAGTTTCTTTTTGTCTGATTCTATAAGAAAGAGGGCATCTTGATACGCACAGATACACACATACTGTACATACACACAGATATACACACCATGACACACACTCACACTGACACACACATGCATAAACACTGACACACACCATGACACATATACAGACACACACTGACACAGACAACACACTAATATACACTGACACACACACAGAGATATTCACACTATGACACACACAACTCACTAATACACATCGACAGACATACACATATACACAGAAACACTGATACACACACATACACAAAGAATACACAAACATATACACTGACACACACAAACACACACAGACACACAACTCTGACACAGACAACACTGACACAGACAACACTGACACACACACATACCATGACACACACACAGATATACACAACACTGACACACACAGATACACACACAGAAACACTGACATATACACAGACACACACCATTACACACACAGAGACATACACACACACACTGACACAGACAACACTGACACACACCATGACACCTCCTGCGGTTCAGCGAAGCACCATCCTCATTGCGGAGTTGGACTGGAGGCAACCCTTGCCTTTGTTTCAATAGAGCGAAAATTGCCGCCCTAAAAAATTGCCTCCCTGGGCTATAGCCCAATCAGCCCAAACCTAAATACGGGCCTGGCCCTGAGTACAACCGTATCTAGGCTATATGGTGATTTCTACAATACATATTTTAACCAGATATGCACACTTTCACCACATTAGGCTACCACTGTATCAATTATAATACAGTAGTTGTCAATCTGCGAGTTGTCGTCACGCTTGCGTGTCTCGCGCAGCGATTCCTGCAATTTGCAGGCCTGCAATGAGAGCTCATCAAGAGCCCGTAGGACTTAGGCTGCAATGAGCGCAACAGGCACTCATCGAGAGGCACGCATGTAGGACTTTAAAACAGTTTGAAGATGGCCTCTAGACGAGCGCCGTAGGCACTCATCGCTAGGCTCGCAGAACTTTGCTGCAATAAGCTCAGAAGGCGCTCATTCCAGGTCTCGCAATAGTGCCTTTTCAGGGTCCCTCTAAGGGTCCTCTGTCCAGTCAAAGATGTAATTTGCCCCATTACGCTCCACTGATGGAGGATGGAAAGAGATTGAAGATGCCCATAGCCAAAACCAGTAACACTACCAAAGCCAGTAACACTATCTAAGCCAGTAACACGTTTTACCTAAGCCAATAACACTTTACCTAAGCCAGTAACACTTAGCCGAAGCCCGTAACTCGCAAGACCGCCAAAAAACTACAATAATGTACACAATAAGTTAAAAACCTCACACACAACTCAGGGGGACAGCCAGGGAGCCTGTGAGTGAGGTTGCAAGCTAATTTGACCCATAATTGATGTTTTTAGGAGAAGGAAAGAATGCCTGGCCGAAAAAACGTAAATTTTCTCAAACAGGATGAAAACCAGGCCAGAGCCAGTAACTCTTAGCCGAAGCCAGTAACTATTAACCTAAGCCAGTAACACTTAAGCCAAGCCAGTAACATTTAACTCAAGCCAGTAACACTTAAGCCAAGCTAGTAACATTTAACTCAAGCCAGTAACACTTAGCCAAAGCCAGTAATACAATGCAGGCAAGAAGGACCTCGCGATGAGCGCCGAAGGTGCTTATTGCAAAGCAATAAACTTGCTGGTTGTACGATTCCTGCAATGACCGGCAATGCCTCTAAAGTAGACTGGGGAGGGGCTCGCAATGAGAGGGGAGAGGCTCACAATAAGAGCCAAAGGCGCTCAGCTCGCTGCTCGCGATGAGTGCCGAAGGTGCTCAGATTGTGTGGCAAACAGCATTGCCAGGTTTAAAAAAAAAATTGACGGAAAGTCACTAGTTTCAATAAAAAATGTGTCTGAAGTAAAGCAGTAAAGGAATAGAAAGATCTCCTTTATGTGTATGGCTAGAAGTGCTGTCACTGTGGCAGCAGTGGAGAAATAGAAATATTCCCCTCATAATTATGGCCAGAATTGAAATTATTGTGGTAGCTATTTGCCGTGTTCCTTATTCAGCCTCAGCCTATGATTGGTAGAAGTACTTTTGAACTCCTGCTTGTGTTTTTAATTCGCCATTGTTTTTTCTGAAGTGTCAATAAAAATTCCAGTTTTATTGTTGGTTGAATATTTATAGTGGTGTTAGGAACCTGGAACAATATTTTTGTTTGTTTGTACTACTTTCTATTCCATATAGTCATAAACTGTGAAAATATCTCTAGAACAAAAAAAAAATAGTTCCTGCAAGGGTCTCCTGGTAACCTACACCAATTTTACCTACTTCTTGGGTCTCTCTCTTCCTTACACATTTTCCACTTTTTTCCTTTCTTTCGTAATCCGCCATGTTTCTTTTCTCCTTCTTTGTTTGTGTTTTCTTCGCTTTCATTCTGCCTCCCCTGTTTTCTTATACTCTCCATCATCTTTTTCATCCTCCTCCACTAATCTCTCTTCACACCATCCCATCCATGTCTCTTTGGTGCACCACCTCTGTTCTCCTTCTCTGAGGGGTGAGTCATGCTAGATTTAGATCGAAAGGTACCCAGGAACATTAAAACTCTCGGGGCCAGCCCTGACCCCAGATATGGTGCTTACCTCGTTTGAGTAGCAACTATCTAAATTACAACCAAGAAGGAGCTTAACTAGCAATGTCACCAGTGAAAAAATCTTGCTGTTCAATTGAAAGGATCATTATTATTTTTGTCTGTTATACTAATAATGAAACACATGTTATTTCTATCATTTATAAGCCAGTGATTGTAATGATAGAGTATTTACGACACAAGTAATTTCATTTAACTGGATATTTTATTTGGCAGCAGTACTTCCAAACGAGTCAAAAGCAGTACTGTTAGCAATAAATTTTATAACGCTGTAAATTGTTTATTGTTACTTTTTATTGAATACATTTGCTTAGAATTACACAAGAAAATTACTTTATAATTAAATATATTATTGAAAACATTGCCTTGTTAAAGGATTATAAATGCCTTAAAGCAATCATTTATTTATTTACCCATGTGTGTATATTGATGGACATATTTAACTTTAAACAATTATTCTGTGGCTTGCTATATTCCATATTATTGAGGCCTCTCCACATTTCTCTAGGGGGAAACATTCATCACAGATTGACCCGGAGCAGTTTGCAAACTTTTCAAAAGGGTAATATAGTTCATCAATTTTAACATTTTTAGATCTCCTCTTATCTTTGCATAATGTAAAATGTTAATAAAAGAACAAAAACAAACAATTAAAACATTGTCATTTGTCTCAAGGTAAAAATGGTTTTCCTGATCCTAAATAATGTGACAGAACGGGGTCAACTCTCCGACCATGCACAGGGTACCTTCCTACACCTTGCCCGCTGGAGCAGACAGGAGAATTTGCATTGCCTTTCAGCAGATCAAACAGCCACAAACAGAGCATAGAAATCTCATCATCCAGGAAAAGATCATAGTACTACCACATATGTCTAAACCAGAAGATCTCTTTGTTGAACAAGGTTCAGAATATTTATAGGGAAAATACAATGCTAACTTTAGACATTAAAACAAAGTAATTAAACAGTGGTGCCATTAAGCAGTCTTATATGGTAACACAATCAGTAGATTGAAGCTGAGCTTCAGATCTCTAATCATTTCTTTGCATTTCTCCACAGGAAGCCTTCAATGCTGAACTCTCCCATTGTTTTAAAGTTACTAAAGCATTGTGTCAGCTCCTTAAGCAACATCTTTTGTCTGTCTTTGGAAACAATAACTTGATTACATCTCCACAGACCAGGTCATACAGTATGCATTGAATTACCACAAGTCTACATATAAAAATATACACAAATATCTGGCATATTTAGCATGAACATAAGCAATATAACCTGTTACCCCAATTATAATGCACCCAGTATTACTGCATAGTACAACAACCAGGTCTATAGTACAGTGAATATACCTTGAGCTGAACCTGGTACCACCAGTACACTGAATCCCTTAGCCTAGAGGCCCAGTGCAAAGAGAACACTCTACACAGCCATCACAGGCACTGTGAATAACCCTTTTCATTTTTTTAGCTGAAATCTATTTTTCTTCTTTTTTATGCTTATCCTCATGGGGCAAAAGAGTTGATTTTATTTTATTTAACCAATAAATTTCCACCATTATTCAAATGTAATGGTGTGCAGTGCAAGCTTCCCATAATACGGGTACTGGAAGGTGCTTTTATTTATAGTCTATATCAATGGACCTGACTTTTCACATTCTATTGCTGCCTTTACCAAAACAGTAGAAAGAATTTAAAGGACCACTGCAGTTCAAGAAGTTTGCGAAGTATGTACCAAACTAGCAATATTATCAGTTGTGTAAGTCATGTACATATTTTGTGATAACTGTAATTTTTGAAGACTCTGCGTATCAATATAGGAATCCATTTTGTGTTTGTTACATCACATCCTGAGAGCTAGATCACGAGGGTCTGTGTTTTGGCGATCAGTGGTGCGAAGGCTGGGAAAGGAGGGAAGAGAGAACCTTTATCAAGATCACTAGATAAGACTGAAATTCACACCACACCCCTCACTAGTCTACCTGGCTATGTTAATCACTCATTCCTAAAATATTGCGAGAGAACTGCTACAAGTCACTTCTACGAGTGAACTGCACAAGTAGAAATCTGATTGGAAGGCATTGTACTAGTATGTAGTTGATAATCATCAGTGGATGTTCTGTTTTAAAAACTCAGGAGAGGATTTTAGAAGGTAATCAGGATGGGTATGGTGGGTGGGTTAATGACATGTTATGATATCATATGCTGCTGGTTCCACAGGTGCAAGAGATTGTCATGTCTCTATAAATAATGTCATGTCTCTATAAATAAAGAATACAAGGGGAGAATCACTTTAAAAAGGCTCCTGAAAGATGAGTGAGAAATGGTATGAGAGACATTGGGAGATGGATAGAGCAGAAAGAGAGAGAGCACGGAAGAGATTAAAAATAACTAGGACACTTGAAATAAATAATATTAGCTCCAGAGATGGGTTAGCCTCCATAGTCTGGTTCATACCTTAAGGTTTACAGCAAGCCATAGGCAATAAAACAATGAAGACATCTCAGTGGTATTTCTATTTGTAAGTTTATTTGCTGCAAATTACAGAGGTGGTTTTGATTCGGGTGACATATGTTAACAAACATATACATGAGGGAGTTTTAAGTTTACAAATCAGAATAATGTAGTGATTCATACACCACCTCCCTATTTATCAGAATGTGTATTCCTTGCCTATGAATGTAACGTGTGTATTTAACAAGATGAGGGAATTTGTGATCAGTGAATTGTGGACCCCTCTTCATCTTCCAGTGTGTTTGCTGAAGAGACAATATCACATTGTTTGAAAAACATTCCTAAGCTGTTTGGCGTTTCTACAGAAGTTTCAGACCCAGCACATTGAGGCAAGTTATATTAATATGTACTTTGGTCCATTATTGTGGTAGAAACAAAATATCTCATACAGAATACTAGTGAAGGAGTAAAGGAAAGTAGCGATACAATTCAGGTATGGAACATCAAAATAGTGCACAAACAACGGTATATCAAATGCAGTACACTGAGCTTAGCAAATACAGTATAAAACAGCGTTTATCACCAGAAACACTTCATAACACTTACTAATAATTGAAATATGAAATAATGCCACAGTAAGGAAACAATGCCACATCTAACAAGTACAATATATACTCCTAGTTTATGTTGTGTTTACAGAGGACAAAGTTATTCACCCTCTGTTCATAAAAATATGTTGTTGTTGTTTTTGTTGTTTAGTCGTTCAGTCGCGTCCAACTCTCTGTGACTCTATGGACCCCGCAGCATGCCAGGTATATATCTCAGTCACTGCCCATGTTCATTATTTCAGTGACCTTATCTATCCATCTCCACCTCTGTCGTCCCCTTCTTCTTGTGCCTTCTTCTTGAATCTTTTCTAGGGAACCCTGCTGTCTCATGATATGGCCAAAATATTTGATCTTCAGCCTCATTATCATACCTTTTAGTGAAAAGTTAATCTTGATTTCCTGAAGTAATGATTTATTGGATCTTCTTTCAGGCCAAAGACATCTAAGTATATTTCACGACACCACAATGCAAAGGCATCAATTCTATGGTGCTCACACTTTTTGCCATGATCTTCGTCTTTTTAACATTAAGCAGCAGGCCAACTTTTGCACTCTTTTTCTTTATCCTCATCAATAGGTCCTTTAGTTCCTCCTCGTTTTCAGCCATCAAAGTACTTACATCGGCGTATCAGAGGTTATTGATATTTCTTTCAACAATATTGATTCCAGCTTTGGATTCATCCAGTTGTTAGGTTCTGACCATGGCTTCTTGGTCCACATACAGATTCTTCAGGAGGAGGATGAAATAATCTGGTACTCCCATATCTTTCAGATCATGCCACATTTTGTTGTGATCCACACAGTCAAAGGCTTTAGAATAGTCTATGAAACAGAAGTAAATGCTTTTCTGGAACTCTCTTGCTTTCTCTATTATCCAGAGGATATTGGCAATGTGACCTCTTGCGCCTCTTCCTCTGTGGAACCCGGCTTGCACATCTGGTAGTTCCTCGTCCATATATTGTTGAAGACGAGCTTGTAGAATCTTAAGCATTACTTGCTGGCATGTGAAATGAGTGCAATTGTTCGATAATCAAACCCCTTTTTGCCACTGCCTTATTGGCCGTTGTTGAGTTTTCCCAAATATGTTGGCATAAGGCAAGTAACACTTTCACAGCATCCTCTTGTAGAATTTTGAATAGTTAAATTGGAATTCCATCACCTCCTGCAGCCTTATTATCAGCAAGGCATCCTAGGGCCATCTCACTTCGCTCTCCAAGATGTCTGGCTCCAGCTCATTGGACAAACTATTGAGGTCATCACTGCTGTTAAGTTCCTTGTATAGATCTTCAGTGTATTCCTGCCACCTCTTCTTTATTTGATCTTCCTCTGTTAAGTAGCTACCATTTTTGTATTTTATCGCTCCCAATTTGGCATGAAAGGTGCTTTTGTGGTCCCCAATTTTCTTAAAGAGATCTCTTGACTTTGCCATTCTGTTATTTTGTTCGATCTCTTTACATCGCTCGTTGTAGAATGTCTCCTTGTCTCTTCTTGCTATTCTCTGGAATTCTGCATTCAGTTGGACAAATCTTTTCTTATCTCCACTACCTTTCACTTTCCTTATTTTCTGGGCTACTTTCAAAGCCTCATCAGACAGCCAGTTTGCCTTCTTACTTTTCTTTCTCTTATGCATATTCTTTGTTGTTGTTTCTTGCATAATGTTGCAAACTTCGTTCCAAAGTTCTTCAGGCATTCTATCTTCCATGTCTAGTATTTTAAATATTTTCTTTACCTCCACTGTATATTCACAAGGCATATTATTTATTTAATATCTACTTGGTCTGATGATTTTCCCTCTTCTCTTCAGTTTAATCTTGAACTTTGCAAAATGAAGCTCATGGTCTGAGCCATGAGGGAGAGAGGTCACAACCTTCTGGTGCAGGAGCTCTATCAATGGAGGAATACTAAAGAACATGGTGTGATTGACAGAAGAAAGGTACCTGATTGACCAGACATTGGCTCTGACAGGAGGCTATATCTATACCTCATACATATGAGATATGAACAGGTGAGGGTCCTATTCACATATTTGTGTACGTGTGCCCAATAAGATTTAAGTGACCTGCACCAGGAGGACTTATTAATAAAATAAAGTACACACAAGTAAATAAATACATAGACATATTACATGCCTGACTTCTGACTTTTCAGAAGTTATAGAGGCCTTCTACAAGTTTTTTGTTTTATTTTTTGGACAAATACAAAAAAATGTAAGCTCTCCTACTGTTTCTCTTGTGTATTTATAGTACACTGTATAATCTATTGTTTAACTAATTTATTGTATTCCTTGTATATAACACTACAGCTAATGTTGGCACATTATTATAAAAAAGTGTAATAGCAATAATGCAAAATCTGTCCAACTGCCAATGAACTTAAAGGACCACAGAAGTTAGAATAAAATTGTTGATTTAATCAGTCATTACGGAGTTGTGGTTGGAGAAGCGCAAATGCTCCTGACCAGTACCTAGATGTTGAGTGAATCTGTGCGGCTGGATGGAGTGTAGTTATACCATTGGTATATGATCTTTCCAATCTTGTGTGTGAGATGACTTATTGATATAGTTCTCGTTATACAAAGAACATACACGATCGTATATAAAAATTCCAATTTATTTTTGTTTCACAGAATTCTCCACCCTCTGGGTCGGAATTTGGGTCATGTAAAAACAATGATGAATCAATAAAGTCCAAAGCGATACATTTTTTTGATATATAATATATACCGAAATGCACAAATAAATGGATGATCAAACTATGCCTTTTGCCACAAGCTTTAAGTTCACCCATACAAGTATATAAATATACACTAATCACAGTACAGGTACATCGGACAACGTCACAAGGAGACACATGGCTAGACCACAGTCCTTTTCCCATTTATATCATAGACAAGTATCATGTACATAGTTCAGCCCTGTGACTATAGATAGATTCTGTATGACTGCTACTATAAGCCGGCTCTGTATTTATTGTGATTTTGTATGACTGCTACTATAAGCCAGCTTTATATGTATTCACATTTGCATACTTGAATGTACATAGAGGCATTGTACTTAGTAGCTGGGTTTATAGAATTCCTATACATAATGTTTATTTATTATTATTATATTATTATTATTACTTTTATTTATATCAAGAACATGTTTTAGTTTTTAAAAAGAGACCAGAATAGTCTGAGGACCACCTGCCGCTATCCGGGTAGCATAGAAGAGTCATAAAAGCTGTACTCTGTATTACAATATAGACTTCTGACTCTTTCATATGTACCCACAGAACTATATTATCACTGAGGAAGTTGTGTACAGCACAGTGAAACATGTTTGATCATCCATTTATTTGTCTATTTCGAGATATATTATATATCAATTTTTTTTATCGTTTTGGACTTTATTGCTTCATCATTGTTTTTACATGACCCAAATTCCGACCCAGAGGGCGGAGAATTCTGTAAAACAAAAATAAACTGGAATTTTTATATACGATCGTGTATGTTCTTTGTATAACGAAAACTATATCAATACATCATCTAAAAAAAAAAGATCATATAACAATGGTATACCTACACTCCATCCAACCGCACAGATTCACCAAACATCTAGGTACTGGTCAGGAGCATTTGCGCTTCTCCAACCACAAGTTTGCAATTTCTACACTCTAATATTGGACATCTTTATGAATGGTGTCCCCAGAGAAGCAGCAGTCTCCTTTGATTTTTTACCAGAACAGGTACAACAGCGGCGCCACATACCCAGCATATATAGAATCATATTGACAGAACAAGGAAGTGCAGGCATTTGATGGACTTAGCGCTCAGCATCTATATTGGACTAAAAATCCAATACCAATCGTATTTCTTAATCAGTCATTAATTCATCAATTAAATACTTGTTAAAACTAGTCTGAATTTTCACCCACCAAACAATTATTTGTACCTATTTCTACCTGTGCTATAATTTAATCAAAGCTAATTAATGTCTGGGGAGTGGATCAAGAGTAATTAATAATGATTAACTATCATTACATAGTAACACAAATGTAAAAGAAAGGCATTGATTTTAAAAGTATAAATTGCATACATCAAAAAGCTAAATTTGAAATATCATTCAGTTGATAGAGTACATGTTAAAACATATAGTTTAAAGGTGTTTTTATACTCTTATTTAATGGAACATTCTTTGTTTTCTATTGTTTTATAATCTTGCTTCTCTCATTTTTTTGTTGTCATTTCCCTAGTGCACCAATTAATTTAAGAAAAAAAGGTTAATTTGTAGAAACCGTGACAGGTTTATGATTCACAGTTTATCTTGATTGATAATTTAATGACGGCTGTTTGTCAAGTTTCAGCCAAATGTGCACTTATGTAAAAGTTGTTGTTTACCAAAGCAAATAATATGTGCAATAAAAAAACATTTATGTCTGTGTTATTGTACTAATTATTGTAAATTGTCCTCAACAAAATACATTGTAATCTCTTTTTTAATTTGTAAGTATCTACACAGTTATACAGTCCAGGACAACACTAAACGCCTGCAATTATGTTGGGTGTAGAAGTTGTTTCGTGATATGGGTGCTCTGTTAACCTTTGCTAGGAAACCCATATCCCCATATCCCTGTTTGCACAAGGCCAATAACAACCAACATTAGGAGCTAAGTTATGAACACCAAACATATTTTTGGAGTAACTCTTCATGTTGAAGACTCTGTTATAGAATGTTCCATCTTGTTTGGCTTCAACACTTCCTGCTAGCTTGGAGACCTATGGATTGTGGTTTGTTTAACGACAGGTGGGAGAAAGAGGTTATTTTATATCTCTGAAGCTTCTATAACTTAACATCTACTACTCTATGACGATCAGCTTTGAGCTTGCTGTTCACAACTGAAAACCTCTCCCTGAAAGAGATATATGTTCTCCATCCTCCCCCTGTTAACCATCCCAATCCCAGTGAATTCCATCTCGAGAGATAAGAAATTTGAACAATGGACTGTACATCTTGATAAACAACCTGCCTGGTGGGATTAGCTAGTTGTGGACAGGAAATTCAAATATGCCAAGGGGGTTAACTAGTTTAGAAGGGAACTTTGAACATGTTCAGGCGTGTGATATAAATGCCATCCCTGTTAAAAGATTAACTCACACAACTCTCAGGTCAGACAATGAGGTACTGTAAAGGTCTGATGTGGGTCAACTGGTTAAGGGCGGGTAACTTAATCATTTTTGTGGGTTGATCCAAAATTTTATTTTTCTGTTTGGCTATACATGTTCTGTTTAAAGTAAAGTTTACAGTACCTTCTTGAGACAGAGTAAATGTGTCTGAACTGTATATCTGGGCATCCAAGGGAAGAAAAATATTATAATGCCCTACTGGGAGGAGTATATGCCTGAGAGCTGGAAAGACAAGGTGATTCCTTCCTGCTCAACTAGCTGACCCCACTGTTCCAGAGGTCCAGTTTTCCAGTGCTCCAGTGATCCTGTGTTCTAGTTCCTGCCAATCAGAGTACCAAGCCACTTGATCACAGTAAGAAGTTCCTCGCTGGTGGTGCCTGCCCCTTCCATCTCCCCCTGCACATGCTCAGAAGTATACAGTAGCAAGAATAACTGATAACCCGGCTCCACCAGAAATTTAATGGTAAAGGTGGATCAGACACATTTCCTTTTTTCCATATACATGTTGCTTTAGTCAAGTTTTCTACATATAATTTATATTTCATACAAAAATATCAGTAACAGTAATTAAGGTCAAAAAAGACTTTTAGTCCATCAAGTTAAACTTATTTAGATCTTCTCTGATCCTTGTAACATGTGAATTGATTGTTAATTAATCCAGAGGAAGGCAAATAAACAAAAAAATGAACATTGCTAGTTGTCTCTTATTGGGAAAATCCTTCCTGACCCCAAATAAAAGCGATCAGATTACTCTCTGGGTCTATAATCCGGTATGGCCTTTTAATTTAAAAATGTATATTCTACCCCTTTTTAAAGTTATCTATTGAATCTGTTGTCACATAAAAAAACATGTCCTAGTTAATTCTTCATAAGTTTAACACCCTCATGGAATTTCTGAAGTCTAAATTAATAAATCCTCACCTATGCTATTGCTGGGCTACTAAAGTATTAGAATTTGAGAGTGTTGGTTGCAGTTAAACAACCGTTATGTTCTATAAAGAAAACACAGCAGCAAGGTAAAACTAAATAGGGTAAAATATATAAATTGTGTTTAAGTGTATTTAGGGGCCACACAAGATCCCTTGGGATAGCTCTCAAAATCAAAGAGATGGGGAACTACCTG
This sequence comes from Discoglossus pictus, assembly GCA_027410445.1. Lineage (NCBI taxonomy): Eukaryota > Metazoa > Chordata > Amphibia > Anura > Alytidae > Discoglossus > Discoglossus pictus. The sequence continues at coordinate 34,610,844 of CM050164.1, forward strand.
TAGCTACACATATCCTCTAATGCAATAAAGCAAGCTTGGGTTTGTGTGTAGTAACCTGGTGGTCTAGTGGTTAGGATTCAGTGCTTTCACCGCTGCAACCTGGGTTTGATTCCAGTCAGGAAACCAAGAGGTCACACCACCCTGAAGCCATGCAGGGTTGTGCCTGGTCATTATTTGGGTGGGAGATCACCTAGCAATACCAGGAGCTGTATGCTGTGGCCCACTGGAGAAGGAGGCCCTGGTAGAAGCCCAAGGCGAAACGCTTGTGTCGGCCACGCTACTCCTGTTTGCCCCGGAAGTGATGTCACTGTGCTGAACCGGAAGTGATCCAAGAATCAACTGAGCGATATACACGCTACAAACACTGACATACAAACGATATGGGACTTACTTTAATGGTCTATAGAAGCTGGTGATTCACTTTCCATGAGATACCCCAGTGTATATGAGCATATTGCGCTAAGTACAAACCTTTATTGACGACTGATGAGTGATATTTATTTATGTATAAGCTGCACTATCACATTGATACTGTTCCATGATTTTCTGGTAGTTGTTCACTATACAGAGTAGTCTAGATTATTCATATTTTTTTGTATTTCTGAGGTAAGGGGAACTAGCGGCAATCCCCAATACCTCCACATACTAACAGGTGTTTCTTCCCATAGAGAAGGTTTAGCTTTGTATGAGGGTTTAGTTTAGATTTCCTCTCTTTTTTTGCACATATAGGGAGCAAGTGGGGGCTCCATTCCTGCCACTTAGATTAGGGTAACTTTATTAATTCTTTTGGCACTTTAATTCAATTTTACACTGTTAATCACCAACAGGAATCATGGTATCTTCAGCATGTGACAATGATATTTGAAGTATTGATTAATGTATGCTCTTTTTGAGATATGAGACACTCAGGTAAGCTCTGAAAACAGGAGTGGCTCTTTCTATTTTAAATGTCTTGTTTTAACAATTTTATATTGTGTACCAATAAAGATATATTTTGTTGGACTAGTTGGATTGTGATATTTATTACATACTAGAAATAATTATATACATAAGGTCGACCGGTTCCATTGGAAGTCTGTTTCTTTCCTGTTGTCAAATATAATTACTTCGATATCGGTTGTTTGAGTGTCAATGTATATTTGATTATTAGAGAAAGTAGACACTCTATGCCTGAGGAAGGACTACATACACAATTTTGTTTTTAGGAACTCGAAAACCACTGCCATGAAAAACAAGTGGATCCGCATGGTGTGTTACGGTCCATGAGGTTACGGAGAGTCGGACACGACTGAACGACAAACACTACAGTGTGGAGACTTAAAAAGCATAGAACCTGAACAAAACACACAATATATTCATCTACACTTCTTTTGTACTATTTTACAGTAGAATTTAGCACTTAGTCATATATCCCGTTTGTGCTTGCTTCATTTACTACTCTTGAGTCACCTAGGAGGTAGACCGGATTTCCCATTCACTTCTAAATGTAGATTTATTGCACATTTATATTTAAATGCATATTTGCACAATAACTATACATCTGTGTGGTAATTTTTCAGTAACCTGGATGCAATTACATTTTATAAATGTAATTGTAAAAAGACACTTAATTCAGCACAATTTGGACCACATCACAGTAAAAACCTCCCAGAGCATGGTGAAATATGTTTTGAATTCTTTAAATATTTGCATTTTCACTGATAAATCAATAAAGTCTGTGTTTACATGACAGCTAGACAGCTCTGTTTGAGCAAAAGAAAAATAACACAATCTGTGCAGAGCTTTGCATGCTAGAATCACTTAACTTTTAACTTTTGAGTGCATTCTTGAGTTCATGGAAAAAATGCTATCATTCAGTGTCCTCCCCACATGTGTGGCTGTCTGTTATTAATCATGAAACTGCCAGTAGGCAGGATACACTGTGTTTGTAAACAGACTTAAAACTTTAGATTTTTTAGCAGTTATGTTAAATAATTTTAACATAAAACTTGTGCTCTTTCACACCATGAAGAGCAGATACAGTGAGTTAAATGGCCCTTTACGTATATATATGCTTCTGTGCTTTACATGTTATGTGTGGGGATCAATCTGTTGCTGCCATCTTTTGATTGGCCAACTTCAAGCAATAGGAAGGCCTGCCCATAAAATCTTTCATAATATATCAGTGTAATTATGGATAGTCCATATGCTTGTTGGGTAAAAACATTGTTTGAAAGATTTTGAATGCCAAACTCTTCAAATTGTAGCTCCCAGAATACTTTTCATGTTGCTTTGTGAGTACCATATATGAAACTTCAGGCGTAGTTGACATATCTTGCTCTAATGAAGCAGCAGCCATGGAAGGCTCATGGTAATCATTACTTAAAAGCAAAAGACATTTCACAGTTTTATATACAAAAAGCAAGGCCATGGAACAAAGTGATCCATTTACTCCCTCTAATGAGCACTTTGATTTTTTTGGGGGTGTCTCAATGCATAATATGACCTATGCACCCAGTAATAAAACTCTGCAACTTTTCACCAACACCCCTTCCATCAATACTGGGAACTGTTCACCGTCTAATTTATTTCTTTTAGAATATTCTGCGAGAGAAGTCATAATCCTTAAATGTTGGAATATAAGTGTGTCACAATTTAGTCACGGGCAAAACAAAGTAAATATATTGAAACCAAATACGCACATGTTAATGATTACACTGTTCATTTAAGTCAGGAGGCTGCTCACCTGATGAGGATTAAAGTCCACAAATCATTTTTTTTAGTTTATATGTTTATTCCTGAGCACACCTGGTAAGGTGGTAAAGTGATTTAAATGATATCTCGGCTGGCAACACATACTATATCATCGGAATTCAGTCTGTTTTTACTGTATTTTAACAGAAGTGTTTTTGACACACTCTGACCCCTGTAGACTATTTCACCTAAATCCATAACATCTGTACAGCTTCATCAGGCACCCCAACCAAGAATAAAGATGTGATGTTGATTAAAGGAAAGATTTGTAGGTATTTTATTGTAATCTGACAATCCAAAAAGTAATAATTGTTCCAAGGCTCTATTTTTTTCTTTAGCATGGGAGGCTGGATTTATATTGGCAAGTAAACTGAATTGAAAATAATAATAACAAAGCATATATAAATATATATATATTAATATATTTATATGTATATTCCATTGTAATTAAATAGTACATTTGTGTTCACATTTAAATGTCTAAAAATAAATTAATGAATTCCAAGAAATACAGTTATTGCACTGTACTCTGGGAAACTGGGTAGGGACATGCATATGTGTCCACAATGCATTTTCCCTCTTCAATAGCACTTTATATGTGGCTTCTTTTAAGAATATGCTCTCTGTATTACAGTTTTAAAGCATAGCATAGGATGGATTATGCACAAGTTAGGAGACCTACCCACAGGCGGCATCTTTTCTGATGCAATGCTCCCCCCTTAAGGTTATCAAGCAGTTAGATCCCCTTCACCACCTTTATCAGGCACTCTGAAATTACCCTATTGAGCTGCACATTAGTATATACAGTGCCTTGCAAAAGTATTCACCCCCCTTGGCATTTTTCGTGTTTTGTTGCCTCACAACCTGGAATTAACATGGATTGTTTGAGGATTTGCATAATTTAATTTACAGAACATGCCCACATCTTTGAAGATGTTTCTTTTTTTTTTTTTTATTGTGAAACAAACAACAATTAGGAAACAATAACAGAAAAAGTAAATGCGCATAACTATTCACCCCCCTAAAGTCAATACTTTGTAGAGCCACCTTTTCGGCAATCATAGCTCCAAGTCGTTATGGCTAAGTCTACATGAGCTTGCCACATGTTACCACTGGGATTTTTGCCCATTCCTCCTTGCAAACCTGCTCCAGCTCCTTCAAATTGGATTGTTTGCACTCGTGAAAAGCAGTCTTTGACTAGGCCATTCCAACACATTGACATGTTTCCCCTTAAACCACTCAAGTGTTGCTTTAGCAGTATGTTTGGGGTCATTGTCCTGCTGGAAGGTGAACCTCTGTCCTAGCCTCAAATCACGCACAGAGTGGTACAGGTTTTGCTCAAGAATATCCCTGTATTTAGCACCATCCATCTTTCCCTCAACTCTGACCAGTTTCCCAGTCCAGGCTGCTGAAAAATATCCCCACAGCATGATGCTGCCACCACCATGTTTCACTGTGGGGATGGTGTTCTTTGGCTGATGTGATGGGTTGGGTTTGCGCCAGACATAGCATTTTCTTTGATGGTTGAAAAGTTCAATTTTAGTCTAATCAGACCAGAGCACCTTTCTCCATATATTTTGGGAGTCTCCCACATGCCTTTTTGCAAACTCATTTTTTTTTTTTTTTGCTGAAATTAATGGCTTTTTTCGGGCCATTCTGCCATAAAGCCCAACTCTATGGAGCGTACGGCTTATTGTCGTCCTATGTACAGATACTCCAGTCTCTGCTGTAGATCTCTGCAGCTCCTCCAGGGTTACCTTAGGTCTCTGTGCTGCCTCTCTGATTAATGCCCTCCTTGCCCGGTCCGTGAGTTTTGGTGGGCAGCCGTCTCTTGGCAGGTTTGCTGTTGTGCCATGTTTCCGTTTGGTTATGATAGATTTGATGGTTCTCCTGGGAATCATCAAAGATTTGGATATTTTTTTATAACCTAACACTGACTTGTACTTATCAACAGCATTGTCCCTTACTTGTTTGGAGAGTTCCTTGGTCTTCATTGCAGTGTTTGGTTAGTGGGGCCTCTTGCTTAGGTGTTGCAGCCTCTGGGGCCTTTCAAAAAAAGGTGTGTATATCTAATGACAGGTCATGTGACACTTAGATTGCACACAGGTGGACATCATTTCACTAATTATGTGACTTCTGAAGGTAATTGGTTGCACCAGAGCTTTTTATGGGCTTCATAACAAAGGGGGTGAATACATACGCACATGCCAATTTTCTGTTTTCTATTTCTAAAAAATAGTTTTATGTATATATTTTTCTCACTGCACTTCACCAACTTAGACTATTGTGTTCTGACCCATCACATAACATTCAGATTAACAAAACATTGAACTTAAGGCTGTAATGTAACAAAATAGGTCAAAAGTCAAGGGGGTGAATACTTTTGCATGGCACTGTATTAATGCTGAATGTCTCAGGAATGATTATTGTAGAGACAATTGGCTAGTAAAATGTATATACAGTTTTTACGTTCTTTAAAAAAATAACTTTTAGTTGGGGTCTTTTTAAAACAGTAAGGATGGTTTACTATCTTACTATCAAAAATATTGTAAACGCTGCACCCACAGTTCATTGAGGTATCAAAGCTTTTATCAGGATCAAGAGGAAATGTTGGTATATTTATGTATATAGATCAAGCATTGAAGAATTATTACATCACACCAAGGATTTTTTCAGGTTGGATAGTAGAGACATAAGGAGTGCTAGATCTAGTGAGATAAATAACTTGGCAGAATCCAATCAGTACATTTCCTTTTTGGAATTATATCAATTTAATAACATCAATAAATAATGAAAACGTATATGCTTCTTGGTTTACCTACTTAAATGCCATTGTGGACTGGGATCAGGAGCGTAGCCCAGAAAAGCTTTGACTCTCGCCGTTTTTAACAACCCTGGGAGGATGCAATGGACAGCCAGGACTCAGGCTAACTGGCCAGAGCAGCAGAAAGAGTATTTGCACAAAGGAATATACAACATTGGAACAGAGTTTCTTTTTTAATTAGGAGCACTCTAACCCAGGAAAATATCTTAAAATATAACTTTAAGTAATTCAAATAACATACTAAAAATGTATATATGTATATGTATCAAAAAATTTGTCATCACCACATACATTATATGGAAAATAAATTAAACTAGCGACTTGCCCGTCAAAAAATGACAGTCAATAAAAGAAAGTGTTGAAATGCTGTTTGTCACACAATGTGAGTGTACTGTGTGCCTCAAGTAACTAAATTCCTCAAAAAGCAGAAATCTACATTACATAAAATAAGAAAAACTAAAATCACCAAAAATAAAAAATGTACATTACAGAACAAAAAAAAAAAAACCTAAGTCACAAAAAATAAAAAAAGGAACATTACAGAAAATAAAAAAATAGATTACAACCCCCCCTCACTACAAATTTAAAAAAAAAATTACATTGACCCCCATGAGTGACAGTGTTAATGAGGGTTTTATGGGGGTCTGTATTGACCCCCATGATTGACAGGGTGACAGTGTATATTTTTTTTCTTTTACAACAGGTCCTTTAAGGACCTGTAACGCAGGAATTTTGAATTTTGATTGCAGCGAGGGTCCCCGATCGCGTGCAATCGGGACCCCCACTGCGATGGTTAATGTGGGGTTAATGCAGGGCTCGGAGCTTATCTCGTATTCCCTGCAGTTAATCCGGGGTTCCGAGCTTATCTCGGATCCCTTCTTGGGTAAGTTGTAGGTGGCTGAGCAGTCCTGGGTCTTTGAGCCTCGTTTTAATTTTTTTCGGCGGACATTTTATCCTCTCGCTTAGGGGATTTTTGTGTGTGTGAACTCGGGAATTTGGACTTCAATGGAGGTGTAACTTCAGATCCTGGGTGCCCCCCCCTCTTACAATGGGTAAGCTTTTTATGTAGTTTTTGTAAATATTTGGTGTGTTTTGACTGTTTTTAGGTGAGCGCAGTCCCGCCATTTTTCGTGCGTGTGGGTGTTTGTTACGTTAAGGTTGGTTCTGAGGTGAGTTTAACGGCTCGCCTTGCTATGCGAGGCTCGCCAGCAATGAGTGCCTGCGGCGCTCTTTGCCTCATTCCCTAAGTGCTTTGCGAGGACCCGCATTTGCGGAGACGTTGGGATGCTCCACCACTGCAAATGCGGCCCCTCGCTTCGCGAGGACCCGCATTTGCGTGAGCGAGGGCCTCAGTTGCTGGCATGGAGCGCCTTCGGCGCTCCATGCCAGCAACTCAGGCTCTCGGCCGCGGTGTGTGTGTGTAACCGGGTGTGAGGCGCCTTTGAGATTTTTTTTGTTAAAAACTTGTGTGTGTGTGTGTGTTAACACAGCCGACGTTGGAGCCTCCACCTACGCAAATGCGGACCCTCGCTTCGCGAGGATCCGCATTTGCGCGGACGTTGGGATGCTCCACCACGGCAAATGCGGCCCCTTGCTTCGCGAGGACCCGCATTTGAGGAGAACTGCGTCCCTCGCTTTGCGAGGGACGCAGTTCTTGCGGGCTCGCAAGCCCGCAAGCGTTAGCAACAACTCGTATGCTCACAACTATATATGTGATACCAATGTTCACATTATCAAATATCCGAATAGGACATCAAAATTGAATTCTAAGAGTGAATTAATAAGGAAGAAAAAAATCCTAGATATTGATCTTAGAAAATATATTTACATACTAGCGACATGCCCATCAAAAATGACGACAATAACATTTGAATGCTAGCAATGCTGTTTGCCACACACTACAAGGCTCTCCCCCCTCTAACCTTCTGCACTGATTGATAGACTCTCCCACCGTCTACTTTACGGCCCTCACGATGAGTGCCTTCGGAGCTCATTGCGAGCGCCGCAATGAGCGGCTATGCGGCTCATTGCAGGCCTCGGCCAACTCGCCTCTTTCATGCCTCGCAATGAGCACCTTCAGAGCTCATTGAGAACCACCCCCCCCTCTACTTTACAGGCCAAATTAGCTCATCGGGAGCCCTGCAATGAGTGCTCATTGTAGACGTCGTCCAACCCGCCAATTTCCTGCCTTGCGCTGAACTCCTTTGATGCTCATTGCGAGCCTGACACCATTTTATCCCATTTGCACCCTTCCTTCCTTTTGTAACAGATTATGATATACAATTGTAGTATAATACATTTCAGATCAGTAGTGAAGGTACAGCAATAGTCATGCTCCAGACAACTATATACTATCACAAACTCACCCCTTGCTTTGCTATAAGCAGCAGGGTATATTTTGTGAATGATAGGCGGCCATAAGTGGCCATATGCATTTGCAATCACAGCTGTTTTGTGTAGCGTGAGAAATGTCCCTATTTTCCCTACGCATTGCCCCACAAAATCCTTCCCTCACTATCTATACCTCCATTTGCACTTAATCTATGTTACAGGGAACTATTCCTGTTTTTAATATTAAAATAATCTTCCTACGTAGTTATTTGCATAATTGAGCACAACTTTAAACATCATTTTAATAAAACCTCTGTTTTTACTTACTGAAACCTCCAAAACAGCCCCTGCAAATGTGCGCCTACTGTAGTAGGAGCAGATCTACTGTTGTTGCAGGTGGTTCTTTGCACCAATATATTTATATGCCACCGGGACATTACATCCACAAGCTACACCACTGCTCTGTAGGACCTCTGTTTGTCACTAAAGGTCTGTCATTGGCTAGTACATCTAGTACCAAACAAACACTAAATGCATGAGCTCCGGGGGGGGGGGGCGGGCCATAACAGGGACTGGTTGGAGGTTTTCAGTGAGTAAAAACAGAGCTTTTAAGCATTCGTTAATAAAATTGTGTTTAAATATGCAAATAAGCACTTAGGGTTTCTAATATTAAAAACAAGGAACTATTCATGTCCCATTTAACCTCTTTTTTTGGTAAGTGTACAAGAGGTTAAATATAATGAGCAGCCCCTTTCATGCAATAACAGATTTGAGGGAGGGGGACTGGGGGGACCACATATTTATGTATAGAAAATGTATTGTTATCACCCCAGCACACTGCATCACTTCCTTTCACTCCTTAGCCTTCACAAGCTCACACAAATTAGCAAATTGGGACGCATATTAGCATGAAGCAGCTACTCAGGAAAAGCTTACTGTAGAGTAATGTAACCACCTTCTAGTTGGTGGCAGTGTACCTTTAAATGTCAAATTAATCTAATTGTTTTATATAAATATCTATAAATTAAATATACAGTTGCTTAGATCATAATAACCGCTTCTAGATCACTACCTTGTCATGGTGAAGGGGCTTGTGTACTTCAATGAAGCAGTGAGCTATACCATGTAGGGTCACCCAAGATGGGCAGGTCATAGCAGAGTGGTCAGACAAATCACGGTCCCCTGGAGAAGGAACTGGCAACCCAATTCAGTATATTTACCAAAATAACCTTATGGTTAAGCAGAACCAGAAACAAGATGTGCCTGGTGTGCTGTGGTCCATAGGGCACAGAGAGTTGGGCACGACTGAATGATTAAACAACAATAAAATAGTATGTTTGGTCTCTGTAAACATGATCATAGTTTTAGTTGTCTATATATAGTGCAAACATCTGTATCTTCTCCCTTTTATAACATATTTAAATTAGGTTTCCAAAGAGACAGTTTTGACTATTTTATTTTGTTTTTAACTTTACTTATAACAAGCGTTAAATCATCCCAAAGGACAAACAAAGTTATATTGTTACATTTTTGCAATGGCCTTGAATTCTCATCTGCTGATTCAGAACACTCCAGCACTAAAATGAAAACATTTATTGTGTCAAAAGTTTCAAAATTCACGTTTCCTCTTTGAATGTCTCAATTAGCAAATGTAACCTTATTCTGATTTGAAATTATATTTTATGATATTCAATCCAACTCACATGATCAACGTTTGGGTTCAGTTCTGGAATATATATTTTCAAGAAAAATAATAAGTATAGTTAACGTTTTACTGGCCAATAGATTGAGGTTGCTCTGATGACATTATGTAGATAGCGCATAAAAGGAAAGACAGCTAAAAAGATTGGAAAGCCTGCATCACTATGGACATTTTCAAGAGTGGTTCAGCGACCATTTCTAAAGGCGCTCCTGATAATGGACAATGCTTCAAGCCACCCTACACTACCAACTTGGCTGAGCCCCATTGCTGCATCTCGGTGGAAGTAGTGTTCCTGTCACTATTATTTGGTAAGGTCATTGCGATCACTGGATTAGAAGGCCAAGTTAACATAATTACATGGAACTGTTGCTTATTATGTGATAGGTTAGTGGTTGGTTGTTTACATCTCTCTCCCACAAGCAAAATTACAGCAAAAAGAGGGCCACAGCAAATCAGAGCTAAAAGGGGGAAGCATTCGGCGTGGTATACCTGTTCATATTATTAATGCTATAAGTGTGGGAACTGGAAGGCAGAGTAGAATAGGCAGCCTGAGATACTGGAAGGAAGCATAGGATAGCTAGTCTTAAGGAATTGAAAGGCGGTTTGGAGCAGGCAAAAGGCAGCACCAGAAGAACACTAGACATACATGGGAAACTCTAAGTACATGTTTGACTCTTGTCTCGGATATGTGAACCTATTTCGCCCTCCCTGCTTCCTTCTCTCGTCACGTCTTCTTTTCAACCCCATCTCATTGCATTTTCTCCTCCTCTAATCTCTTCTCTCACTTTCTTCCCTTGCCATTTTAATTCTGCCCGATATTACAAGCCTCACTGGTTCACAGATTAACTATTAGTGAGACTCAATCTTACTTTTTTCTTTCACCACTGACACCTAGACTGGACCACTGATTGCCAGACTGGCTTTGTTGCTCTACATTAACCCTAAGATTGACACTTTGAATACTCACCAACCCTATATTGTCTCACTCTTAATAACCTCAAGCCTCTCTTTCACATTTTCCCTCCTTTACCCAAGTTTCATCGTTGTTTTATCAGAATACAAAGCGAAATGTCCTGGCAGCAGAATCAAAAGAAGAAATCAAAACAGGCTGTCTTGAGTAATGGCTTCTTTCTTGCTACTCTTCCATATAAGCTAGATACATGGAACACTTGATATATTGTGGGTGTATATAAGTTCTTTATTCAATATTGTACTGCTAAAATTTAATGGAATTTAAGAATAGGTAGAATGACCATAGACCAACCATTATTGTTGCACATCAAAGGATGTCACTTACTACATCATTATTTAAATTAAGCATACAAAGCTATTGGAAAATAAATAAATAACACCCAACATATATATAACGCATGCCTGTGACAGAACAGGGTTAACTCTCGGTCCGTGCACAGAGTTTCTTTCTAAAGCTCACCAGCTGGAGCATACAGCAGAGTTTCAGTAGCCTTTTATCAGATCCGACAGCCACAAACAGAGCATGGGAATTCCAGCATCCAGGAAAAGAACATTGTTCTACCACTTGTATATTAAGCAGAAGGTTCCCTTTATTGAACAGGATATGGGGAAAATACAATGGTGACTTTAAACATTAACAGAAAATAATTAAGTAGTGGGGCTATGAAACACTATTAGTTGGAAAGGTCATTGCGATCACTAGCTTAGAAGGCCAAGTTAACATAATTACATGGAACTGTTGCTTATTATGTGATAGGTTAGTGGTTGGTTGTTTACATCTCTCCACAGAAGCCTTCAATAATGAACTTTCTCATTTGAAGCATTGTGTCAGCTTCACAAATAATCTCTTAGATCTGCCTTTGCAAACAATAATTTGATTGCACCTCCATAGATCAGGTCACACAATGTACCTTAATTTACCACAAAACTATATATAAGAAATACATATAAATATCAAGCATGTTTGACATGAATATACTCCCTATAGGAAGCTATTACCTGCAAATATTATGCACCCAGTATTAAAGTGCAGGAAACCAACCACCTCTGTAGTACAGTAATTATACCCAGAGCTAAACATGGTACCACCAGTATAGTGAACCCATTAGCCTAGAGGCCTAGTACACAGAGAATACTTCACACAGAATGACTGGCACATTGTGGTTCAGTAGAGTGTCCATAAACACAATATTTTCACATAATTTGATTATACATATCATTTTATTGACAAGCTGATATGTTATCTGTGTATATATATCATACTATTTGTGCAAGCTAAAGTAGGCAGTATGCCAAGCAATGTAACAGTGTCTTTAATTGTGAAAAAATATAAATGATACCTTTTGTAATGTGAATGCTCATCTCAAGGCTTCTCCATCTGGAAGAGTTGGGTCCCTATGTTGCATAAGGAATCTGGTAATTAAACTGGGTGGGCGTGTGCTTCATAAACCTGGTACACTGTGTCTTGGCTGCTTGTTTTGGTCTATGACACAAAGGAAAGATAAGCAAAACCTACTTTTGCACTGGCCTTATACTTAAAAGAAGATGAAAAAATAAGATATCTTCAGTCTTTTGTAGAAAACAGAATTCCACTCAAAACAACAGTCTGTAACAAAAAAAAAAAAGGAAAGTAAATAAATTTAAATAAATAGTCATAAATAATGTTCAGAAAAAGAACAGTTTTTAAGTTTAACAAAGACATTTATAGAAACACGACTTGAGTTAAGAGTCAAGTTTAGAAATTAAATTGTTTATTTTCATGCTATGGAAACAGACCCGTGATTGAGTTGTCTATAATATATAGAATTTTCAGGAATGTGGTTCTGTCTAGGCCTATGAGGTTCAGGTCTAGGGCAGTAGGCTGCATAAAGAAGCAGTGACATACATTGAAATATGTTTGTATATGCGCACAAATGCCTATACGCCTTGATATCTCTAAGTGTATATTATAGAAAGGGAACGGAGGAGCTGCAGCAAAAATCTGAATTGCCTAAAGCATCATACACCATAAATATGTCCATTATAATGTTTCTGTTTTTTATAGTAATATACATTTCTATATATTGAGAGAACTAAATGTAATATTTGTATAAATAAATGCAGAGAATTTTTTTTTTTTAATTTCACATTGTGTTATATGATAAAAGTATGGCTTCCCAAGAGAATCTTGCTAGGAAGCCGTAAAACTGTCCAGGGAATATGGTCCACTAGCGAATTGCCCGTCAAAAAATTACGGCAATGAAATTGTAAGTGAGCTAAGGGTGTTTGGTGTATAATAATGAAATATATAATACATTAATAAATGAATATACTTTACGTATTTTGAAGCATTGTGTTGAAGAGCTGGCAATCTGTTTTGATGTTGCTGCAGCATTAGTGGTGTGGAGCTGCTGTGTAAGCGTGATGAAGGTGTGCAGGGTAATAGTGTGAGTGCGAGAGAGCAAACCGTTAGCGTAGTTGTGTACTTCCGCATTGGCGTAAAATGGCGGGTAACGTGTGGTATGCGTCTTGGCGGAATATCCGTAGGTCTTTTGTGTGTAGCCTTTTGTGCTGTAGCCTCGTTTTCGTTTTGTTCGGCAGCCATTTTTTCTGTCGGTTAGAGAATTTTCGAGTGTGTATTTGGAGCAAAATGAAGGTGTAAGTTGGTTTTTTGAGGTCCTGGATGCTTCCTCTTGCTGTAGGTAAGCTTTTTATGTATGTGCTGTGTGTATTTATTGTGTTTTTAATTTTATGATGTTCGCAAGTTGCATGCAATTTTTGCGAGGTCGTAATGTGTGGTAACGGGTCTCGTATTTTTTTTGCGTTGTGAGGTAAAGTTTGCGAGGGTCGCGGTTGTTGTGTCGTGTTGTTTGAGTTTTAACTTAAATTTTGCGGCTTCGTGCCAGCAACTGAGGGCCTCGGCGCTCCATGCCAGCAACTGAGGCCCTCGCCCACAGCCCTAGCTGCGCGAGCCGTGACCCTCGCTATGCGAGGGCTGCGGGCTCGCTATGCGAGCCCGCAAGCTTTAGCAACAACTCGTACGCTCATAACTATATATGTGATATGTCTGAGTGTACATAAATACATATTGTGCTGCTGCTGTTTCCCTACACACATCTCATACATAGCATCACATCCTTAATGCAATCTGTCAGTGTCATATATAAAGTACAGTCAGTGAGGTAATTTCAGCTTATTCCCTAGTAATGTATCTCATGCTGTAACATGGAGAGCATTACTGCCAGCACTTCTTATCAGTTTTCAGCTATTGCCCATAACCAAGATGGCGGACCCGTAGTTCCGTCCCAGAATTTGTCTTCCTAGCAACAATAGGCGTAGCAGAGTAATACACACACTCATTGTAGAGAGATATATACGCACATACTACATATTACACTCATCCTCATGCAGTATACAAACCTACTGTCTCATGTCTCCGCCCATGTCTCCGTCCCATGTCTCCGTCTCACTGTCTCCGCCCACTTCATCTCCAGCTCCGCCCCACCGTTCATCTAGCTCCGCCCACCGCCTCCTTCTGGACGCTGCAGATTTCTGCTCCTCACTGTGCTGTCAGCTCACAGGCTATGCGAGGGCTGTAGAGAGCCCGCAAGCGTTAGCAACGGCTTGAGCGGGCTCGCATGCTCACAATTATATATGTGATGACTCTGGCTAAGTATCCCTCTACAATGATGTTCATGGCACTTATTCCCTAAGATGGTATATGCACCCTGCTCCCAAGGGAATATTTCTATGGTTCTTTGCTTTAATTGGGCCAAAAGATTACACAACTGATTCCATGGACTTGTATTATTTACTGTTAATCAGGCTTATTATGTATTGAAGAGGTTATTGCTTCCTGTATCCTGTGTGGACTTGAAGGAAGAGAAGTGTCTACATGTGTTACAGTTAGGCTTCCATGCGCCCAATAGGGGAATTCCAATAGCCTACGAGCCTCCTGATTATTTTTGTTATTTGATGGGTATTGTAATGTTTATTAGGTTTCACTGTACAGAAAATGCCTGGGTAAGTCAATAAAAGCAGTTGATCAGGATATGTTTGTGGTCTGTACTCCTTAAACTTTTTTCAAATGTTATAGCTGTTTTGGGAGCTTTTATTCTCCTTGCTTCTGAGGACATGGATTTCTGCTGGCGGCTCCAACTGCCTGATGTGGGAGGAAACCTGGTGACAATTCAGAAGAGGAAGTCTATCTAGTTGCGCTTCTGAAAACAAAAATTTAGCTGCTTCCTGTGTTTACCGTCATTGGCTATTTACATAAGAATCACTATATTTAAAATAAAATAAAAAATGTGTGTATCTGTAGTCCACAAACACTTTATGTCTCAAAAAAACATTTGCAAGTTTCTAATGGTTGTAGTTTCTCTGCCACATGACTACTGAGCTGAACACTGAAAAACATATTCTCAACCTTAAGAGTCCTATACCCCCAGGACCTACTGACTAGTCAGATGGTTTTTATTATACAACATATCAGCTCTGACATAGCTAAAACACTCACAATTTTATTTAACACCTTTTTAATGGAAAATGTGTTCCTCACTCAGATTGACTCCAGGATTATAGATGATGTGCAGGCTCTAAATTAATGCCTGGGCTTTTTCTTTCTGTAAATTAACCCGTGCAGTTTTTTACTGAAACAGGAGATGACATTTATTCATTTCATTCTGCTAACAGTTTCCTCTGCTCTTCCTGGGGTGGAAATGTGAAAGCTAAATCTGCCAATGCATTAGTTGAAAACACATTAGTTTAACTGAACACACCCTACTAAGACACAAGCTACAAGTAACTGCTCAGTAAACAAACTAGAAGCCTACAGTAAAGAATAACTAAACATAAAAGTTTCTACATTTTCTAAACATATTTTGTCAATTACCAAGTGTATTTATTCAAAGAATGAAGTGGTCTATTCATTGTTGACAACACTTTCATTTTATAATTGCAAATCAACTTTCATGGGGGTCATTCATCAGTGAGAGTTTATTAAGCACTCTTTTCACTTTCTTCTCATGTACCCAGTTTTTCTTTACTTAAAGGGACACAGAAAATGTCCACATTTTTGTATAGTTGAAAACTACATTTAAATGTAATGCTTGAATGTCATTAAACATAATCTCAATGATTTCAAGCAAAATGCGGAGTTCTACAAACCCTTCATGAAAAACATCCCCTCAATGTCAAATAAACTACCCTTTAGATTGTAAGTTTATGAGTTTTCAATCTTGCATGGAACTATGGGGAAAGCACTCTGGACACTGGATTCTAAGCTCAAATACAGGGCTCTCCGACTTTTGCAATGATTTAGTACTGCTATTATTTTTGCCTTGAACATACCCATGTATAGCGCTACAGAATATGTTGGCTCATTACCAAGGGTGTACTAGCCAGCATAATTCTGGGGGGATACAGCTCATTGTATACACAGGTCGTAATATAGCTTATTTAAACATATATGTAAACATAGAAAAATCTGGGCGGGGGAGATTTGCCCCCCCCTTCCCCCGGTTCCTATACCCATGCTCGTTACAAATCACATATATAGTTGTGAGCAGGCGGGTTGTTGCTAACGCTGCGGGCTCGCATAGCGAGCCTGCGGCCCTCATGAAGCAAGGGCCTCAGTTGCTGAAGGCGCTCCTTGCCAGCAACTGCGGACCTCGCACAATTTAAGGACTTACGACACAAAAATACGAGAAACGTTACGTTCCATTACGACCTCGCAAAAAAAGGAGATCCGAAAACAAGGACGCAACCCGAAAAACATTAGAAACACAAGAAATACACACAACAAACACATAAAAAGCTTACCCACAGCAAGGGGGGCACCCAGGACCTCTGCAAGTGAAGTTACACCTCGATTTAAGTCCAAATTACAGAGTTTAGACACCCGAAAATCACCTGAGCGAGAGAAAAAATGGCCGCCGAACAAAACGAAAACGAGGCTAAAAGACCCTAAACACGAAAAAACACCACCAAACACCTACGGATTTTCCGAAAAAGTCGGACAACATCCGAAAACAAGGACGCAAAATCAGCCACAGCCGCATACCACACATTAGGTGCCATTTTAGAACAATAATTTATACAATCCGGAAGTACACAGCTATGCTAACGGATTTGCCTCGCGCAAGCACACTATTACACTGCACACATTCATGACGCTTACACAGCAGCTCCACAGCACTGATGCTGCAGCAACATGAAAACAGATTGCCAGCTCTTCAACACAATGCTTCCTGCATATATTACTTCAAAATAGGTAAAGTATATTAATTTCTTATTTTATTCATTATTCATTGCCATACCAAAAAAAAAAACAACGCTGCTCATAGCACAGAAATAACCAAGAGCCGAAAGCGATCAGCACAAAGCTTGCAATGAGCGCCAAAGGATCTTGGAACACCAACAAAATTAATTTTGCACACAAACAACATTACCTGCCTTACAATCTTATTGCCGTCATTTTTTGATGGACAAGTCGCTAGTAAACAATAATAATAATAATAGTAATAATATCTGAGAGTTCACTATTTCCTTCATTGGTAGGGGGCCCAATCACTACAAATGATATTATAATGTTCAAGATAGATCAGAACTACACATTATAGCGCGCCTTTAATTTCTTTCTTTTTTTTCTGATTTGATTCTGCTGCTAATGTGTCCATTAGATCTTTCAAAAGCACTGAACATTTGACTGTTACATTCCCATTGTGCAAATAGAAGATTTTTCTGCATGTAAAGTCTCCTCTCACCTCAGGAAGTTGGTAGAATACATTACTGCATATAAAATATAATAAATTAGTCTTCATTTTTTAATTCACAATTTATATTCACTGGAGTTGATGAATAAAGGCTGTTAAGCATGCATAAACAAGGTGTCTGCTTTATTCTGAGGTTATAACATTTCTAAACACTGTAAATCTGGTAACAGCCTCTGCCATAATTTTTCCCCCTAACTACCGGGGGTAGGATTGCGGCTGATGGTTCTCCTGCGCTTCCTGGGTATTGGTTGAAAGGTGATGTGCTATGTTGGTTCATCTTTGCTAAACAGGGATAAGTAAAAGAACCCTATGGTCCTATGGGGTGAGATTGATCTTAAGATCTTTCTGGGCCCATCTGAAGCAGTAGGATCATAACAATTCCAAACATATTTTTTTACTATTTTCAAGTATAGTACTTTGAAAGAGCATGTTATGACCATAGTGGCACTTTAAATTCAAGTTGTGAGAGATAAGGAGACCCCAACACCCAGTAAAACAGGCCGTGTTTATTTCAATTTCTTTATACAATATGGCTATTTATGAACATCTGGTGCTTTTGTTCATTAAATTCCCCTGGATATGGTGTGAAGATTTCTAGCGGTGGTCTTACATATTCTGCCTGGTTTTCATTTTCACTGTTAAGTACAATATATGGAAAATTTTCATACCTGATTGCTATTTGTACATCTAACCTCCTGCAGTCAGGAGCCGTTGCCAAGTACCCGAGATTATCAGATTTATTTCCACAATAGTGGAATTCTGGCTTTTCCCCTTGAGTAAAAAAAGTTAATGTAAAACATGTTTTTGGGTGAGCAGAGAGATGTTTTGTACAAAATCCAGAGAGATTCTGTGGAACAGTGATGTGCTTTATTTCAGAAAACTATTAAAGTAAATGAAAATAAGGCATTAAAGAAACAGAAAACATTATTTTTTTATTGTGTTACACTATGTCTTTTCATGACCAAAAAGTGCTCAAAAGTCTAGAATTCTTTTTATCATGAAGCACAAGTACAATGTGAGCTTCTAAACATTCCTGATTGGGCCAAGTATACTCAGTGTCTCAGATAATGTGTTTTGTCCTGCGTGGAGGCTGCACAGGCCCCCTGCGTCGGAATTTCAAACCGCGTGACCCAGTGAAGCCTGGGTGCACTTTGATTGGAGCTGGCAATTGCCGGGTGGGACTTCCACTTATTTTGCAGTCCCCGCGTCTGCCATCTCATGAACGGACGCAGGTTTTGCTGGAGTGACATAAGTACCTGTAAACAAAAAACATACCCCAGCATGCACATGCTAACACGCTTCTGCAGGGATGACGCAACAACAGTGCAGAGTTGGGCAAGGGCATGGAATCGACACAGGAGAAGAGGAGCAGAGTCATTGCTGAGATGACCAACAAAGACAGCCTGATTGTTATAGACGACGTGCCTGTGACGGCCAAGGTGGCACGGTAGGTGCGCCCGACCAGGGTCCGGAATTCTGTGACCAGGTACAGTCCTTTAATATTTTCATGTACACCAGCAAGGCGACAGAAAGCTGCAACTGGTGACAAGCTGGCAAGGCCACAGCATAGTGCAACTCGCAAGCAGACCGTCCACGCAATCACAACACTGACTGAGACCGGGGTTTGACAGGTCCAGCGTTACCAGGTTACACTGGCCGGGCAGTGGCAGGGGACTCTGAGCAGTCTTCAGGGGAGGATCAGACTGCCTGGACACTTGTGCGCAGGCAAAGGAGAGCTAGCGACTATTCCTTTTGCATTCCTAGGTCAAGAGGAAGGTCCAGATCAAGGAGCAGAAGGTCTTACCAATGTAGCAATAAATGCACTGGATCGGAGAGGGGACAGAGCCCCCGGAGGGCCAGACGGTCTGGGTCCCCAGAGCGTCATGAGGGACGCAGGGATACTCCGTTGGTGGCCTCCACACCGAGGCTTCCTGAAGAAGGATAGCTCTCTATCACCCCAGTTAAAGGGAGCTACAAAAGGGGAATACGTTCACAGTGGAACAAACTTCATGGGGTCACTTAAGTCCCTCCTGCCGGCACACAATATCACAGTTTCCTTGTGCGATATCGGGTCATGGGTGGGAGGACTGGCCAAGAATGCGTGGTCTGGACAAAGCCCTTCTGCAGGTATAACCCGTGCAGAACCGACGCAGTTGCGGATTCGACTCTGCCCTTGGCTCCTCAGGCCTCGCCCACCCTTGGGGTCATTAGCGATGTAGGTAAAGTATAAGTTGGGTCTTTGAGACCCACCGTCGTCTGTGCATTGGATAACCTAGAGGCACACTTTTCACAGGAAGTGAAGGAAAAAAGCTGGCGCACAGAGTTCATTGAGCTGTTCCCTGCTCCCTGTTGCCAATATTGCGGCAATTGGACCCAGGGGTTTCAGGGAAGGCAAAGACCGCTGCAAAGCATTTAGGAGGTACCCATAGGGCTGTCCACATTGCTGCTGTGGCCAAAACGGTAGATTGAAAGGGAAGGGAGCCGTGGCCGAGCTCTTGATAGAGGGTTTTCAGGATGGTTTTACCATTCCATGCGGCCTAGCGCCCGCAGGCGAGCGGCCGGACAACTTGCGTTCTGTTCACGAATTCCTGGGAGTTGCATCAGAAAAAATACTACACAAGGTTCGCCTGGGTAGAATAATGGGCCCTTACGCCCATCCCCCATGGAAGGCTTGGTTATCTCCCCCCTGGGCATTGTTCCTAAAAAGGAGGAGGGTAAGTTTCACCTTATGCAACACCTGTCACACCCATTTGGCTGTTACTATGCGTCTTTCGACCGGGCTACCGTCTGGAATGGCGGGGTGGGGGCACGTTTGGCAAAGGTGGACATCAAAGTGGCATTCCGGCTACTGCTGGTGCATCCTTCGAGTCACCGATTTCTGGGTTTCATCGATGGCAACAATTTCGTTGATCTATGCTTACAAATGGGGTGTTCCATATAGTGCACCTATTTTGAAGCGTTTAGCAACTTTCTTCAGTGGGTGGTGCACTCCGAAGGGGGTACTATAGTATTACACACTACCTGGATGATTTCTGGATATGTGGGGGCACATTCTGGAAACTTTCACCAGAATATGTCGTGATTTCGGCGTACCCATAAGACAACAGAAGGCCCAACGACGACATTGACATTCCTGGGGATTCAGATTGATTCCAAGAAAATGGAATGCAGTCTTCCCCAGGATAAAGTGTCCGATCTGGAACTGGAGCTGGTAGCCCTGAAAGGGGCGAGGAGGGTATCCTTAAGGCGTCTGCAGTCCATAATAGTAAAATTGAATTTCGCCTGCAAAATCATCCCTATGGGAAGAATTTTTTGCTGACGAATGTCGTTAGCTACTGTGGGTATCACGTAGGCACACCACTTCATTAAGGTCTCGGGAGCCATGCGGGAAGATGCACGGGTGTGGTTGTCCTTCCTCGCAGAGTTTAAAGGTTCCGCACTGATTCACACGGGGAGTCTCTCCAGCTCGCAATTGGAGCTGTACATGGATGCTTCTGGATCCCTAGGTTTTGGGCCATACTTTAGCGATCGGTGGTGCGCCGCTACATGGCCTGAGTCATGGGTTGCGACGGGCCTCACAAAAAAACTTGCTTTTCTGGAATTGTTTTCCATCGTAGTCGTGGTGCACATATGGGGCTCAGCGTTCAAGGATCGCCGGGTCATATTCTTCATGGACAACATGTCAGTGGTACAGGTACAGCCTCATGGCAGCGTCAATCCCGTTGGTCCGCTTGATTCGTCCCTTGATGCTCAACTGCCTTCGCTTTAGCATATTGTTTCTAGCCAGGCACGTCCCGGGGTTAGAGAACAGCATTGCTGATGCGCTTTCTCGCTTTTAGGAGGCGCGGTTCCGGACACTGGCTCCGGGAGCGAACGGACAGGACAAGGAGCTTGGAGCAGTCAGGTAATGAGACTCATCAGACAGTCGCTTGCCCCTGCCACGTGGGTCGCCAACAGGAAGGTGTGGTATAAGTGGAGCGATATGGTGGAGGTGGCCGGGGGGCACATCCGAAGAAAAAGCCTTGGGGATCCTGTTATGGTTCCTGTTACAGTGTGTGGAGAACAAGGACTCTAAAGCCTCAGTGGGACATCAGGTTACGGCCTTGACATTCATCTTCAAGCTGGCTGATCAACAAGAGCTTACGAAGGAGTTCATAGTGCGGCGGGTGTTAGGTGGTATTTTTACTGTTGATCGTGGGCAGTATTGGAGACGGACGATCACCTTCTCCCTGTTTTTGCGTTTGTCGCGAGTATTGAAGGAATCTCTGCTTTTCCGTACAGCTTTTTCCCTGGCATTCTTTGGAGGAACTGGTCTCAGCATACAGACATGGTTCAGGGGATTTGCAGTGGGTGGATACCTGTCTGAAGAATGACAGAGTGGTCCTGTGGTTGAGGAGCTCAAAGACCGACCAGGCTGGGAAAGGAAAGGAGGTAGTGTTGCACAAGGTCGATACGGAATGCTGCCCCCATGAGTGTACAAGGGAGTACTTCCAGCAACTACTGGCGGGACGGTGTTCACTTCTGCAGAGACAGATTTGTTAAGGGTTAACTCTTTCCCTTATTTTGCTCAGAACACAGAGCTGTAGCTGCGGGTCTGGCCATGGGCAGTCAGTGACATATGTAAACACAGATTTTGCTTTATATGATTTCCCACTGAAACATTTACGTATTTCAAAAATTCTAAAAGTATTTCAACATGCTTTTAGGAAATCTTTACTGTGATGTGGTCCAAATTGCGCTGAATTAAGCGGCCCTTTAATCCCTGGCTGACATAATTAAGCCCTCAATGACAATTATAAATTCAAAGCAGTTCATTCTGCTTCAGGACTTAATTTACAACAAAGAGAAACAAACTGTGAAGCATTATAAAAAACCCTCTACCAGATGCAGCAAAGAAAAAACACACTTTCTATGGACTCCTTTGGTGCCAGTTCCCAGTAGAGTTTTCCATGGATGTGATTTTTCTGCAATTGATGGACATGAATTTGCCATAAGGCACAAGCATCTTCTTAATTTTTATACTTGAACATTGATATATGTTACTGAAATTTTAGGGCCATAAATCCTACCAAAAAATTCTTATTGGGACAGAGTAACTGGTAAGGGTGGCAACATTAGCGAATGTGGCCAAACAAGGATTGGGGTTTGGTGAAACAGGGACATGGGGTAGTGACATGGCCGGATTACCCATTAGGCCAACTAGGCAGCTGCCCAGGGGCACTTCACTGTGAGGGGTACCACTTTTTGAAATAAAAATGGTTGCTGGTTTAAAAAAATAAAAAAAAATGAAATGCAGCAGTTCATAGACTGGCTACTATGGGGTAACCACTTAGAACAAAAGAGTTACAACAGAAAAGGGAACTTACATGCACAGAAAAAGAAAAAATGGGTCCGTGCATACCTTGCATATTCACTCACAGGTGCTTCTACACTTCACTGCCTAAGTGCTCCAAAAAGATGGATCCGGTACTGGGTAGTGATAATGTGTGGTTGAATACAGGCAGTTCTTAGGATGAAACAAACATAGTAAAATAGTGATACAGAGACCTACGTGGAGGTATATAGACATACAGAGACAAATATATAGAGACAAACATAGATGTATACCCCAACAAGCACTAAGTAAAAAAGTTAGACAAGTAGGGCAAATACATACAGAGTGAAACAGAGATATAGAGACATGCACTAATTCAAACAAAGAGGCATAGAGCCTCAGAGAAAGATTGCTCAAGAAAACTTTTGAATTAAACAACTTATTAACTAATTTTAAGGACATTTCCCCTCAGTGTCAGCATCATTTTAAAATGTACATGAAACAACGCATAGATAATTTTAGTAACAAATATTATGTTTCATAGTTTATTTGTCTGTTTCAAACTGGAAGAGCTTTTTCATTTAAAAAGTCATATGAATTTAGATGTGAGTCACGATTATTCTGAAACCTTTGAAGTTTCCGCATGAGCAAACCCATAGGATCAGTCATATGTTTTTATGAACCTAGTATTATTAGCCACAAAATGTTATTAATGAGCTGTTAAATGAGATTAGACAAAAACAAGTGTCTGTTTTATATATGTATCCTCTGGCTAATGACTATAAAAGTTTTAATCTGTGAAAAATAGGAAATTCAGATTATTTTTGGATATTGACTGTGACTAGGTTTATTATGAATGTCCATTTCATTATAAGAGAGGATCAGTCACTTTGACTATTACTTATTTTGGGGCCTTAAAAGACATCATTGTATAACATATGGTGACCAATTAAGAGTTAAACAGAATTTAAAACTTTTGCCTGATATCTGTCTAATGAAAAGGACATTTAACTTTTTTTATGCAATAAAGTTAAATGTTCAAAATATGTTTAGAAAGCAAAAAATAAAAACAGTAAGACCTTTCATTTATTAACCATCATATGCTTTACTGAAACATAAAAGGCAATCAAATCACTTCTTTATAAAGAAATATGCAGAAAGTGTGCTTACCTTGTGTAATTATTCAGAAAAGATAGATAATATAAATAATTCAGTCAAACCAAAAAACCCTTGAGGATGGTCAGACCATTAATAGATTATCAGCCCTATTAAATTCCCTCAATGTGTAAAACCGTAGCCCATAACCTAGCCCGCAGGACATGCGGCTATAAAAATTAGCCCCATAAATCAAGCTTCTAACAATTTTTTTTAACAATCAAAACTCGTAATTGAAGCCCGTAAGGCTTTGAAATCTAACCTCCATTTTTTAGTGAAATAATGATGACGATCTCTGTTGCCATTGGCTCCATCTAAACCTGTAACTACGGGTTTGACTAACTGATCATGTTCACAGCCACACATCCAACGTGCGTCTCAAGCCTGTAACTCGTGCCATGGTGTAATTGAATAGCTCTGTAACAAATTTCAAGCCCGCAGCCGTTGCGGGTCTCACCTTGCTGCTACAGGCTTGGAAATTAATAGGGCTGTAACTTTCCAGTGAATGTCAAATATCCTTCATAGTACAATTAAAATTTGGACATGTAACCAAATTTCATAATAGATGATTCTCAATTTCAAGGGTTATTACTTCAATCATCCATGCAACCATGCTATTACTAAATCTATAATCTTAATAAAGGGTACACCAAAAAACAGTAGTTTTTGTTGTTTAAAAATACTATTTTCCTACGAACACATTAAAATATACTATCATTAGAAAAGGCATAACACCACTATATTCCACAATGTCTTAAATTCATAAAAAAATGGGGGATAAGCCACTGAAGTAACATATAGAACCAATATGCTCCTGTCAATTAAAAGTGACATTAAAATAAATCTAACGGTTTTAAGATATATCTGATTTCATTGGATATAACAGATAATAATTAACTAAATTTTGATAGGACACTTTCAGTAACCAACTCCTCATTGGTCTTTAAGGCATATCCAAGTTTCATGCATTAATACACTTCTGCACTCTATAGGCAAAAAGCAGCCTTTATATATGCGACACATCTCATAAAACATTTTTTGCATTAATATCTAAAAATCACCTAGAGGGGTGTATTCACAGGCCCCTGATCCCCACCCAATCGGCATGCAGCATTAGGGGATCAATTGAACCCATTATTTTCCCGTTTCTTCCTCAGCCAATAGGAAAGCACTGATGTCAGCCCCCAAGTCACTGCTGGGATATGACTCCCTGCTGTACTGTGCTGCTGCCATAGCACCTAACATAGTCCCACACTACATATCCCAGGCTGCTTTGCAGCACAAACAGGAACACCAGAGTTTAAATATTTTTTTTCAGCCAACCTGATTGGCCAAAACAGATTATCAAATGAATGCTAATTTAGCCTGGGTTTGGAGGGGGTGTTAACCCTAATTTTAACTGTCAGAAATTACAAGACACTTGCTAACTTCAAGCTAAGTGTTTATTTTAGTAGTTATTCATGCACTCCAGGACAATAATCAGGTGTATATATAATCAATGCATTCCATGTATCATTTAAGTTTAACAATAGTGGTATAGCAGTTGGAGGCAGCCATTACTATGTTTGTTAACTTGGATTGTCACTTGGTAGGTAACATTAATGTAGATCCTAATATAAATTGCATTTACCTAAAGTAACACATTCATAGAACAAAATGGTAATCGTATCATAAACCACTCCCAGGTGACAAACTATGTTCAAAACAGAAGAAAACAATACAATGTAGCTCTTAAGATTGAATCTGGTAAATAAAAGTAAACATCCTAAAATCAGTTTTTCAAATTACATCAAACCAAGGCTAATAGTGACTTTAATCTCCTAGACACTGTTATCCAACATGACCAGTGTTGTGAAAGATAAATGGCAGATTGGGTCTTGCATTCCCACATATATTGAGAATAGAACAGAGAACAAACTTTGTCTCACTTTTCGATTTGTTCTGCTTTCTTCATGCCCCAGTAATACACATCCCACATTACTACAACTAACCCAAAACAAGCATGGCAATTGGCATGGAATTGAAAACTACACAGATTAATAGCTATGCAGTTTTGTTTATTGAGGAAAGTTTATGAGGTACAGCACTGCTGTTCACTGTTATTTAAGTGGAGATGATTTTTATCGTAAACAAATGTAGGCAAACAGTCTTATTAGTCACCCAGACACTCCATCCTACAGGGAAATGGTGGCAATCTCCCTGACATGGTTGTTCCTCAGGCTTGGTTCCCAAATGTACACTACAATGGTTAAAGGAGCTAAATATACTTTTTTGTCAGGTATGTATGTAATCAGGCTCCCATTCGTCTCCGATTGCGATGCTATTCAATTGCTCAAGCCTGCAAGTTACGGGCCCAAAGCCAAAACCGTAAACCGTGCACTGGTTCGGAGCACTTCAGGGCGGGAACATGATCAATTCAGCAAGCCTGTAACCGACCATTTCGAATCAGCCAATAGAAAATTAGACTGTCATTATTATGGCAGTAAAACATGGAGGTTACATGTCAATCAATTAGGTTTGGGGGTCCGATATGCAATCATACGCAAAACCCCAAAATAAAGAATTATGAAAATGAATGCCAATACGGTTCTAGTCCATATGGGTGGACTGATATGTTTTAACTCATTGATACCCACGATCGATTTAACCCCGAAATTAAACATAAAAAAAATCTAAGATCTTGCTGATTTGGGGGCTTGAGACTGTTGTGCAAATAATTCTAATGTCTATCATTTTACAGTGTAGTATTTGCATTCACAGTGCTACAAATAGGTGTTTAACCCCCTTACTGGTCCTCTCTAGCACTCAAATTTTCTCATTTTTTTGCCATTTACGGGTGTGAAAACATTTGTGGGCTTCTGGAAATTGAGCGATTTGTGATTTTAGCCTTGCGAAAGTGAAAGATCAATGGCTTCTAGAAGCTTTAAGTTACATGTTTAACCATCGCCATTTGCTCAAGGCCATAACTTGGAAGTGATCCGAGCCAGCAAAATGACGCCAATTGAATAGCAAATTAGCTTGCAACCTCACTTACGGGCTCCCGGGTCTCACAAAACCTCAATTGAATGGGGCCTATATTAGCAGCTATGTAAGCCATGTGCATAAAGCATTTTTGGGCAAAATCTGAATTTTGAAGACTCTGGGACTCTGGGTCCAAATTGTAGTTACTGTAGCTTGTAATGTAGCCTGCAAAAGTTACTGCTATTAAATTGGCCTCTATTTCGCTACCCACAATCTATTTGTGGGTTACTTTCAAAATCATAACTCCGACCCATCTAAGCCTTTGATCTTTCAAACCTGCAAAAGTTACTATCTCTAAAATCACAAATAAAACCTCAATACTGCACTTTAAAATACGGGGGAAAGTGATGTAAGACCTTAGAATTAATTTACAACAATCTCAAGCTTGCAAATCTGAAATAAAAAATTATTATTTTCAGGTTTTATTTCTGTGTTTTATCAATCTCGAGAATCAAGGCGTTAATACATATCAGGCCACCCACATGGACGAGGAACATATTCTTCATACATTTTTATAGATTTTTACCTTGCTAGATTGGGAGCCTGATTGCATATTGGATGTCTAAACACTAATTGATTGAAGTCACTTAAGAAAAAAATAAGGACAAATCTCTAAGTGAAATAGAGTAAATAATGATATCAAATGTGTGTTCCCAGTAACTCTGGATCCTATGAGTCTATGTCCAGTGTACAAAGAAACACCTAAGACTATTTTGAAATATGTAGCAACTAGTTACTAGAAAAAAACAAAATAAACTTTATTAGAGAAAAAATGTGAATAAGATATATATACAATGTGTGTAATAAAAGATATACTGAAGTATATCAAACAGCAGGCTTATGAAAAGGGGGGAAGGGGGGTACAGTCTAATGAGTAAACCCCCAAAAAATAATATGAGTACTCACATATGGTAATTAAGTAATAAGGTCAGCACCTGTCTATTTGAGAGGACAGATGGCGGCCAACAGTTGCTCCAGTTACTAAAACAAGTGGATCTCTAGGTTTCCCATGGGAGAAAAGAGCGACAAAGCACTCACCATCCCATAAGCTGAAGTAAGTTCAAAAATTTGAGACAACATAGATAAAATCCACTATCAAAAAATAGTATAATGATCCTGATAACACAGCACAATGCTGTAATCAGGAGAGACCCTCCCTTTCAGTTATGGGTTAGGTGGGTTTCACAATTAATTTACTGCACCAAAAATTACTACAGAACAGAAAACGAGAAATGTATCTCATTACCTTGTAATGGTGCAGACATCAGCATTTGTACATACCAATGGGGATAGACTGTCCCCTATAGCCTGCTGCTAAGGTCCCAACGTACGTTTCCCCGTTGTTATTATTACGGATTCATCAGGGGATATGTGATGCCTATGAAACGCGGGTTTTTAAAGGAATCCCGCGATTTGCGTGACACGATGACGTCACCGCGTTCACGTTCACGTTGTGACGTCATCGCGTTCCCGCGATCGCGTATTCTCGCGAGATTTGCGGAAAAGTCCAGCGAAAGCGCTGAAAACGCTGTCTTTCTGAGTAATAGTGCCTCTACAGGCAGGTACCTGTATGTATTCGTATTATTGCCTTGTTAATCTCAAATTGGGCTAATGATTTGAAAGGCTGTGTTTTAACCTTGTTGTTAAATACAAAAATAAAATTTAAAAATGCCCTAAGGAAAGAGATGAGAAATAAATAAATAAACTACGGATAATTCTAATTTTATGTCCACACGAACCCCAAGGGGTAAGGCCCTCCAATGGAATGGTACTACTGACTGGATAAGTTAGATATAAGAGGATATGATAAACTTCTATAATGATAGTAGATAGACCCCTCATTAGAAAAACATGAAGAGAGAAAAGTATAAGGTTAGAGTAGATCAAATGAAAAAAGAAGACTAACGTTATATAGTCCCTTGGTCTGTGCTAGAAACCTAAATACTCTAGTACCTTAAAAATCTAGAAGAGTTTAAACTGTCTGGTAACAACAAAATATAAGGATATGCTAGATACTGATGCTGAACTCAGAATAGCAACTAAACCTTAACTGAAGGAAAAAATGTATATTAACTTTAAACTGAAAAAATTAGAGGGCAGGGAAGTGAGTGTGTATTATAAAAAGGGGGACTAGCTATAACCCAATAGTAAAGAAGGTTCGGAGATGTGAAGTGACTGATGCTAAATGAAAGGGGTGAAAGTAAAGCCTTCATTGAGGCCATGAGGAGATAGAGTTTAAAGGTGAAAGATCCACCAGGCTTCTCGCTGGAGAAGTTTAATTTCCATGTTGCCTCTTCTGGGAGAGATGTTAAATTTTTTCAATACCCATGAATTTCAGAACCATTATATTTCCATCGTGGATTGTATTTACATATCTTGCTACTGCCACGTCCTGCTTGTTCGTTATGCTGTTGACATGCTCAAGGACTCCTACATATTGAAGGCCACACCGACATGAAATGAGATAAACCACCGAAGTGGTTTTGCAATTAATATGATCGCGGACTGAAAATTATTTTTGGCTATGGGAACTGGTGAACTTATTTGTAGTGCTTATATGCACACAAGCTTTACACTTTCCGCAGGGCTTGGATCCAGATGTCCGTGTTTGGAGCCAGGCACAGCCTGAGTTTTTCTGTGCCTCAAAGTGGCTGTGGACTAATTTATTCCTGAGGCTAGGTGCCCGTCGGTAGGTAATTGATGCAGTGTCTGGTAGCCTTGACCTTAGTTCCTTATCGCCCAGGAGGATATGCCAGTGATTTTGTAATATTGAGCGGATATTTCCACCAAATTTATTGAACGTCCCAATAATTCTGACAGGTTGTTGCTCATTTGGTTTTGACAAGGTAGAGTTGTACAGTAGGTCCGTTTGTGAACGTTGTTTTGCTTTTGCATAGGCTTTTTTCAGAACGTTGTGAGAATACCCTCTTTGTTTGAAACGATTATAATGATCTTTAGCTTGATTTTCAAAATCCGTCAGTGTTGTACAATTCTGGCGTATTCTCAAATATTGCCCAAACGGAATACTTCGAAGCAAATGTAGAGGATGATGACTGGACGCTAGTAAGAGGCTATTTGACGCCGTTTCTTTTCGATGTGTTGTCGTTGTCACAGAGTTGTTCTCGGTTTTCAAAATTAATAGATCCAAGAATTCGATCTTATTAGTGTTAATGATGTATGTTAATTTAAGACCTATGGAATTCACATTGAGTATAGAAATGAACTCCATCAATCTGGATCTACTTCCGTTCCAAGTCATAAACACGTCATCAATATAGCGAATCCAGAGGCCAACCTGGTCCGAATATTTGGCCAGTTCTTCTCCGAAGACGATAGTTTCTTCCCATAAGCCGAGATGCAAGTTGGCATATGAGGGGGCACACGGTGTGCCCATGGCAGTCCCCTTGATTTGAATATAAAAGCTATCATTGTACATGAAGTAATTCTTTGATAGTACAAATTCTAATAGCTTTAAGACAAAATCACTGTGTTTTGTGCTTTTCATAAGCCTGCTGTTTGATATACTTCAGTATATCTTTTATTACACACATTGTATATATATCTTATTCACATTTTTTCTCTAATAAAGTTTATTTTGTTTTTTTCTAGTAACTAGTTGCTACATATTTCAAAATAGAGTCTTCAGTGTACAAAGAAACACCTGACATAGACTCATAGGATCCAGAGTTACTGGGAACACTAATTGATTGATGTTTAAACGCTATGTTTTACATATTGGCACTAATTCATTTGTCTAACTTACATGTTTTACTGATGTCTCAATTACTATTGGCTGTTTCTAAATTGGTAGTTACGGGCTTACTTAATTTATCATGATCATGCCCTGAAATGCTACATGTGGAAGCATGGTATACGGTTTTGAGGCTTCGGCCATGTAGTTGCAAACTTGTTCAATTTAATCGATCTGTAACTGCTGCTGATTTCAAGCCCGCAGACCTACAGGCTGTATGAAGGCAACTGCGGCCTTGGAATTTAATGAGGACCTCTGTTTATAAGTACAGGAATCCATTGTGTGGATGTTACATTAATTCCTCAGAGCTGAGTGTGTGTTTTGGCTATGTGTTGATAGGAAGGACCAGCTGGACCAGACAATGAATGTATCCCAACGGGTTTCTGTGGTATTGGTGGTAAGTCCCTCAAGCTAATGTTTCAGAACTTCAAATAGAAAGCAACAATGCAGCTCTGCAACTACTCAATTCCTGCTCATACTCCTTTGGTGGTCTAACATTGAATATTAATGAAGTCTTTCTGGTCTGGTGCTTGTAGAGGTGATGCCACCCCCAGTTCTGCAGCACTCTCCTGTCTATTCTGCACTATCAGTTCCTGAGCTCTAGTTGCTCTCATCACAATCAGCACTAGTCTCATGCAGGCAGCAAAATTTCTATTTACAACTGTCAATGTTGCCATGGCAACTTGCAGGACCATGGCCCTCACATCAAGATTCTATCCCATCAAAGTAAATCTGTGTTCACACAAAGTAGTGGGTTTATGACAGAAAGTCTGATTTGAGCATAACCACCCATTCTGGTAAAATAATAAATGCCTCCGAGATTAGGCACAAAAGGGAACACATCATTGGGATACAGAGGTCTATGTAGTAGTTGTATGCACTGGAAATTGGTACGATTTTGCCAATACAGCACACATACTACATGCAAGTACATTTTAGTAATATAATAACAAATATAAACATTTATTAAAATGTTAAATTTTAAGTGGACTCAAACAAGCTATTTTAAGGGCAATTAACAAGAAGATTCCATAGAATCACAGCATGGTCATTACTACTCTATAAGGTTTACTTGTAAGGTCAAATAACTTGTGAAATGTATCCACTAGTTTAATTAAAGCATCTTCTAAAACATAAAAAATTAATGCAACTTAGACGTGTTATGCGTTTTATCCTAACTTGAATGAATGCATTTATTATCTCTTGAGGAAGAAGATCTTAAGATCAAATTCCAATATTACATTAGGTCCCTCAAGCTAATGAGAAGTAAGGACAGATTAGTGTCTCATTAGGAAATTATACTTCAAATAGAATTTGTTTGATGTGGAGTTAGTGAAGTACATAATGTCCAGAGATAGTAACAAGTCTCAACCTCAAACATTTGGAAAATCAGATGAATGCATGAAGCATTTCCTGTTATAATATGGTACATTCTAATACTGAGCATTAAAGATATATAATGTAGTGTTATTTCTGTAGCCAAGAACAGTGGGTGATATTGTAGAAAAAATAGCAAAATGTACCTTATTAGAGGTCAATCAAGATTTTTTCAGGATGCTTCAATGAAGTGTGCAAATGATTCAAAATCTAGCACTCTGGCCATATCAGTATCATAACGATTTATTTATTTGTTATTTTTACCTGTTGTTTTTTTCTAACTTTTACATGGCGAAAAAAATAAAATTAGAGTTCAGTATTTCCACCCAGCTCAGGTAATGTACGCTATGGGTATTTTATTCTCTTTCATGAAATAATATGGATGGGCTCCATTTACAGATTTACAGCCTTATTAAATTGCGATTCAGCCAATTAAAAAGGGCTCTATATAAGCACAGAGCATATTTTTTTACAGAAGTTTTTAGTTAGTGATCTTCTATCCAAAAGCAAGGTCTTCACTAACTAAAAACTTCTGTAATCAAAATATGCTCTGTGCTTATATAAAGCCCTATTCCATTGGCCGATTCACAATTTAATAAGGCTGTTATTGTGTAGAAGCCACCATGACAATTATTTAGAACCATTAACAACATGCACCTCCATATATGTCCCATATTTACGGTGCTATTAAAGGCACTTTGGGTATTCATTTTGATTGGAAAATGAAGCATAGGTAGCATTAGGCTGTTGACTTTACATAATTTGTATGATACAAAATCTGCATACTCAAGTTAAAAGCTATAGTAGCACTTCTGGTCGTCATGAATTCATAATAATATACAAGGACAAGTTGTTGCACTTACTGAAGGGTTAAATGCCATCTCTTGTAAAGTGTTCTTTTGAGTAATCTATTGTGTCTTGTCCAGGATATGCACATTGTGACACCCAGGAGGGCCCAATGGAGTTTTGGTGGCTATGGACTGTTGTGGACCCTGAAGGGAACTTGATACCAGATCACAGCTCTTTCCCTTTCCCACCAAGAACAATGCCCAAACCCCTGAATACCCAGACTGTTGTTGCCATGTTGGCCCAAGATGGATAATATTACTACAGATGTTTGTGTGTGGCACCATATTGTGTTATTGCAACACCCAGGGAGCCCCTAAGTTTTGGACTATTGGACTGGCGTGCACCCTGGGCTGCCATGTATTAGCTATGCTGTCCCTTTCCCCAGGCAAATGTCTTTCAAGCCTGGATACTGGGACTTTGACAGCCATATTATTATTATGTGCTATGTTTAACTGTTAGCCATCCAGTTTGTGATGAGCTATGTAATACTTGTTAATTTGTTATATATAGTTATGTATGTGTGGATGGTACCCAGTCTTGTTTGTTTTATAAATGCTGCGTTTTCCCCAGGGATTTTAATAAAGTGTATTACCAGGGTCCATGGGGAAGAGGTGTCCAGCTATAGGTTGTGGGTTAGAATGTTTTCAGCAGACTGAGGGAGGAGGGCTGGCCCTATACATGAAAGCAGTTAAGCAGACACTCAGCCTATTAAAAACCGTAGCACGTAAAGTAGCCCACAAGACTTACGGCTATTAAATTAGTCCCGTGAAGCAACCTGCTAACGACTTGCGGGTTAAGTAAAAAAAAAACTACTGGATGTCGAAATCTGAAATCCGCGGCCGCAAATCCTTTGATCTGTCAAGCCCGCAACTGTTACTTTTGAAAATCGCTATTAAATTGCTACAAATTCACTGACGTTCAGTCCTGTAACCCGCAAATGCAGCCAAAAAGCCAATGGGTACTAGAGAGGATCCGCAAGGGGGTTAAAGTCCTATCTGTAGCACTGTAAATACAATTATACACACACTAGTGTACTTATAATTAATAGGAAAGTGATGTTAGGTATTAAAATTAATAGATTCAAAAATACAGTATATTACAGAGAGATGGTTCTTATATAAACGTCATTAGCAATCATGCTTTTTATGCTCTGATTCAATCATATGCAAATATATTTAGAACCCACCCTTAAAGAGAAGTGTAATAACAGACTCATACCATCAAAGAACAGACACTTCTGGGAATCTTCATCCAGGATATAATATATATTGTTTATGTTATGCGTATGGAACTCCAATTATGAAATAATACAACTATTAAAATCCAAATCACATTTGATTAAAGATAAGAACAACATAATGGCGATTCAAATATTAAAATAATAGACTAAAGTGCCACTTGTGAATGACTAATCTATTTATCACAAATACTATCATAGTGGATATATATAGCAAATAAATACACATATCTTAGAGTAAGACGCTTGAGCCACAATACACCTTCAGCACGCTGCTGACGTCATCACTGTGGGACTGCAGAAGGCTGACGCACGTGTTTCACATCATGCTTCTTCCACATCGCCCAATTTAATTTTTTAATTGTCGTTATTTTCTTCTTATCGTTTATGAAATGGGATTTGGATTGTAATAGTTGTATTATTTCATAATTGGAGTTCCATATGCATAACATAAACAATATATATTATATCCTGGATGAGGATATCCTAAAGATATATACGTGTCATTATTTGATGTTTAATTTCCGTGTTATATCGATCCCGGCAATCAATATCTTAATACATATAATGGAACTTGCATGGACTAGAATATCATATTTTCCGATTTATTAATATTGCATTATTTCTGGAATGCGGGTCCGATCGAAACTCGTAATTGAAGCCCGTAAGGCTTTGAATTCTAACCTCCCTTTTATTAATGACAATCTCATTTGCCATTGGCTCCCTTAACCTGATTATGTTCATGGCCGCACAACAAAGTGCGCAAGAATGGTCTACGGGTTTGCATCTCTGGCCCGTCACTCGCAGCATGGTTGAATTTAATAGCTCTGAAACGCAGCCGAATTTCCAGCCCTCAGCCTTTGCGGGTGTGCTGATACTGCTATCGGATTCAAATTTAATAGGGCTGACTATGTTTGGAAAATAGGTTTACAATATCACCCCCCAATTTAGTTTCCTGACAGAGAAAACCTAGCTCACAGTATAAATGCATGACTTCCCCTACCAAGTACTAAGGGTACAGTTAAAGACCATAGAGAGAGGGAGGTTAGGAAGGCTGAAATCAGTTGATGGACAGGCCTTCCACATGGCTAGGGGGTAAGCTGATTGATGAAGGTCTGGTAACCACGGTTAGAGACTGAATATGATTGGGTAGTGTTATGGATATATGCTATGTGTGCCTCAATAACAAGTTGTCAGTTTAAAAATATATAAACAAGGTCTATAGTTTATTCTGAAGAAATATAATAATTCTAACTATTGGGATTATTACTACGGACTCTGCCTGGGCTATACTCTTAACCACTGAGAGTACCACTGCTAAGCTTGCTTCCTGAGGTTCCTGTGTTTCTGGCATCTTGTGCATGTATACAGATACCTGGAAAATGCTGCTGGGAGCTGAGATTAGCAAAACCCTTACAATCTGGGGGTGTTCCTGCAGCTGAAAGCAGGAGGGTTTGGAGTGCACATGGTCCCCTCACCCCTGGGTCGTCACACACATCACTAGCAATCTGCCGTAGACCTCTGTTGGTTTCCTTAGTATCCAAGCATTATTGATTTCATACAACAGTAGCCCTAAAGTGTCATATCTTATCTGTATTAATTATCACCTGCTTTTTACCCTTCCTAATCTTATCCTGAATAAAAAGGAAGAAGCTGGAAATATATTCAAAAGTTTTGGAAATTTAGAATGATATTGTTTTCTTACAAGAAAATGCTTGCATACGCTACAAATAATTTAGTTTTGTCTTGAATCTCCTACACACAACTGCAGAATATGCTTTCATCATAACATTATCTAGCTTTTTGCATATATCAAATAATATTCTTTCAATGAAATGTACATAAATGTATATGTGATACAAAAGTTGTTCTAATTTATTAAATCAGAATTTTAGATTTTTATGTTTATGAATCAAGGCACTAGTTTTATTTTATTGCATCCCTTCATTAAAACTGCAAGGTGGCATTTTTTTATCTATCAGTAGAGGGAGATGTAGAGGAGAAGGCAAAGGGGGTAGTTCAGTAGGACTAGATAATTGCATCTGACTGAAATTAACACCATAGACGTCTCCAGGGTCCAGCAGAGACATTAACATTTATATTTTTTCTAATTAATAATTAGTAATACATTGAATTGTCTAAGATTTGTTCTTCCTTTTACATGCTGTGTATGATCTTGTTTTCTAGAATTTCTCTATCTATAAAAATGCTATTGATGATAACTTTAAAACAATGACCTACAGGGGATGTAAAAAATTAGTTTATCTAGAGTTAAATAAAA
The DNA here is from genome assembly GCA_027410445.1 of Discoglossus pictus. Lineage (NCBI taxonomy): Eukaryota > Metazoa > Chordata > Amphibia > Anura > Alytidae > Discoglossus > Discoglossus pictus. Next base: position 34,647,143 of record CM050164.1, read on the forward strand.
TTCGAAATTTTTCATTTACTTCAGGCCAGAGACAAATTCCAAAGTTTTATAATGAAAGAAACAAATAAGTGTATTACTTGTAACTTCAAATGGGCTGATTAAAATAGACACATGACATTCCAAGAGAGGTTCACTGAAAAGTCACATTTACATGTAATAAGAAAACTATGCAGTAAAGTGAATAATGACTATTTAATGCTATTTATTTTATAATGCTTGGTATTTTCTATCTGTATATGCTCAATGGTCTTTAGGGTTCATACATATTAACCAGATAGGAATAAATCAAAGTTGATATGAATAGTGCTGGTAAAAGACATATATATGGTGTCCAACTTGCAGACTATTTCTTGTTTAGTATCATGGTGAAAATCATCAACAAAGCAAATCATGAGGATAACGTGTTGATGGCTTCCATAGGTAAATCATAAAATACAAACACAAAGCCTTTTTGAAGCATGAATTCAAATATATGCCATTGCTCAAAAAGAAGTGCTTTTCTTATTGGTACATGGCTATTGTGATGAAATCCTAGATGAATATAGTTGGCAGTTAACCATTCATTTATTAGCTGTCATGCAAATATTTAAATGCTTAATAAATGGGATCAGCCTTCTAAAATCCAGACCATCCCAGTGTTTTTTAATTCCCTTACAAAACTAGACAGTTTAACTTAAGACTTGGTGGCCTACTGAGATAACTGCCTCACCTCTCTGCTTATGAACATCTTCAAATAGTAATTATCTCTGCAAACACATTCTTGATTGGGTCTTCTTGCAGCCCTACGGACTTTAAGCAGTTTTCTCCAGCACAACAATTCAAAGGCGTCAATTCTATGGCGCACAGCCTTCTTTATGGACTTACTTTCACATCCTTATGTTACTATTGAGAATACTAGAGTTCTTACTATATAGACCTTTGTTAATAGTTTAATATCCAACATCACTAAAAGAAGCAATCTAAGACTTATACTAAGAAAAGCGTTTTTTGGGCCCAGATTGTATTGTTAACTACAGGTGTTTTTTTGTAAAATTAATTGAGAAAGCTGTTGCAAGCCAACTGGAAACCTGGCTGTCATACAACAATCTATATGACTCATTCTTGTAATGATTTAGACAAAGTCATAGTAATGAAAAGGCTCCTATACATGTCCTAAATGATCACCTGATGGCCTGTCATTTATATCAAACATATATGATCTAGTGTCACCGATTAATGATTGTCTTGCGGATCTCCTAGAGTAGGCTGAAGTTCAACCTTGGTAAGAGAGAGGTACTGTTGGTGGAAGGACACCATCTGATAACATCAAAACTGAAGCAGGATCTGGTGACTGGCCTGGAATATGGATGATTACATATACATCATTCAGAGCTAATCTTGGTGTGGAACATCTACAGTGACAATCAAGACCTCTTTCTTCCATCTGAAAAATATAGCGATTACATTAAAGGATCTGTTTATACCGGTTCATTATTTTGTGACTACTCTTACCTTGACTACTACAAAGCACTATTCTTGGGACTTCCAGATAAACAATTATAAATCAAGGTTGGTTTGCTGACTGAAGATGAACAAGTACGGAATCACAATCCATAACAATGATCCCAAACTGTGTTGGTCATCCAACCCCTGACTCAAGTCTACAAGAAAGATTCCCAAATGGATGGGTAAAAACATACTCTCCATGTTTTGTATTTTGCTTACAGGGTTAAATAAACATATTTGTATGTCGAGTTTAAATCAATGGAGTGGTCTATCCAACTTAAATATCTGAAAGTAGGAAAATGCAGGAAACATGGAGCGTATGTTTAACCCACTTAGAACTGAAAATCCTACTTTAAGACTTTGCTCTCCCTGTCCTTGCAATATACTGTACCAATGGTAACGGAAGCAGGAACTGTCATATATACAATTTAACCTGTGTAGGTCTAGTATTTCACTTTAACCCTCAGAAGTCTGCTACCACATTTCCTCCTTAATATCCTAGCTAGTAACTCTTAAAAAGAAATGAAAAAAGAGAAAACTATTTGAAACACCATTTCTTTGTTCATTCATGCTTTATTGTATGTACATGTGTGAAATACATTTAATATTGTACAACCATCAAGGTTTGTGTATTCTCATCAATAAATGTATCAAAAACAGGTAATCTGAAAGAATTGTTGAAGTTGTACACCTTATGCAAGAATGCATAGCATCTGAGTAATTTGATGCAATATTAAGCTTTACTTGAACTGGTTTCATTTACTTAAGGGTCAATTTCTTTACACACATACTAATACACTTTACACAAACTTAGGTACGTCTGCAAATAGACAACCTTTCCCATGGACAAGTGACACTCCATAGCTGTTCAGTTCAGAGAAATGCCAAGATAACTCAAACTGTTTAGTTAAGCTTTTTGGAGCCCCTAGGCAGTGAACTTTAAGGTGCCCCTGGAAGCATGTAGCGAACAACATTTTTTGGTTTATGGGTGTGATATCTATATTTTTATATTTACATATATTATATATATACTAGCGACTTGCCCGTCAAAAAATGACGGTCAATAAAAGAAAGTGTTGAAATGCTGTTTGTCACACAATGTAAAAGTGTACTGTGTGCCTCAACTATATAGACCCCTCTAACGCAGTAATGAACGCATGTAATAACACTATAAGTGCCATTAGGGTCATCCAGGACCCTCATGACCCAAAGTGTAAGCACTACACCATTTTAACCCGGTCAATTAGGGGGGTCTATCCAGAGGACCCGTAACGCAGGAATTTTGAATTTTCATTGCAGCGGGGTCCCCGATCGCGTGCGATCGGGACCCCCACTGTGTTGGTTAATGTGGGGTTAATGCGGGTCTCCGAACTTATCTCGGATCCCGTGGGGTTAATGTGGGTTTCCGAGTTTATCTCGGATCCCTTCTTGGCTAAGTTGTACGTGGCTGGGCAGTCCTGGGTCTTTGAGCCTCGTTTTTGTTTTTTTCGGCGGCCATTTTTTCTCTCGCTTAGGGGATTTTCGTGTGTCTGATCTCGGGAATTTGGACTTAAATGAAGGTGTAACTTCACTTTCAGAGGTTCTGGGTGCCCCCCCTGCTGTGGGTAAGCTTTTTATGTGTTTTTAGTGGGTATTTATTGTGTTTTGACTTTAGGTGTGCGCGGTTTGCGAGGTCGTAATGGTGCCGTTTGTGTGGGTGTTTGTAACCGTGTGTGAGGCGCCTGTCACCCCACACTCAGACTGTCACACACACATTAAGCATGTCATGTCACACATACACTCAACCTGTTACATCACACTCAGACTGTCACACACACAGCCTGTCACCCCACATACCCACTCAGCCTGTCACACACACAGCCTGTCACCCTACATACCCACTCAGCCTGTCACACACACAGCCTGTCACACATACTTAGCCTGTCACCACACCCCCAGCCTGTAACTTCACGCACATGCTCAGCCTGTCATATAAAAAACACACTCAGCCTGTCAAATTACACTCAGCATGTCACCACACACTCAGCCTGTCACCCCTCACTCAGCATGTTACATCACATATACACTCAGCCTGTCACCCCATATACCCACTCAGCCTGTCACCCCACATTCAACCTGTCACATCACACTCAGACTGTAACACACACACTCAGCATGTCACATCACACTCATCCTGTCACATCACACACACACTCAAAATGTCACATACACTCAGCCTGTCACTCCACACTCAACCTGACACACACTCAGCATGTCACATCAAACTCAGCCTGTCACATCACACTCACACTCAGACTGTAACACACACACACACACTCAGCATGTCACATCACACTCAGCCTGTCACCCACACTCAGCCTGTAACATTACACATACACTCAGCCTGTCACTCCACAGTCAGACTGCCACATCACAACCCCACTCAACCTGACACACACTCAGCCTTACACTCTCCTGGGTTGAGGAGGGGCAGCCTGTGATCAGATCAGCCCCAGTTCTCAGCTCTTACTTTCTGCCTCCCTCCACCATGTGCTGGGCAGTAAGAGGCGCAGCCTTGTCCACAGTACTGCACTGTGATCTGATCCCTCCCCCGAGCAGTCTGTTAACCCTCACATGCCTGCTTCCCTAATCCAGCTCCTCACAAGAACATGGTTCGGAAATAAGGCCACAGCAATAAAATATAATGATTTTTTATTCAAAATTAGGCACCCCTCTAAGTAATGCCCGCTTAGGCAGACGCCTAACTCGCCTATTTTGCCATGAATGTAATATGATTTTACTTCATTAGATGAAAACATATATAAAGTATATATTAAATTATATATTATGTAAATGACATGTATAAAGCATATATAAATTAATCCAAATGAACAATATGGTAGGCGCACTAAGATTAGATATAAAAAGGTAACAATACTAACCGTCATCTGTTTGACAAAATATTTTATAAAGTGAAACATGTAACAGATATAATTATTGTTCTTCAGCCTAGAACTGATGTGCCTGGAGTCTCTATTGCTGCCATGGGCCCAGGAGGACGAAGCTGCCTCTGCGCTTGACTGTTCCTGTTTCAGATAGCTGTCTATGGGGAGAAGTCCATTATGATTAGCCAAGGTGAGTAGTGTATTTTTCAGATGTTATATCCATTTACATTTTCTGTATGTGTATAATGATTAGGTGACATAATTTATGGTTTGTATATATTTTTGGAATGTGATTGTTGTGGATATATTTTTATATCACTTACTGGTGTAATAAATTGCATTCACTTGTTATTTTCTATATTTATAATCCTCTAATCCACTTGGATTGGGGTATATTGAAGCTCGAAGAAATCAGAGACCACACATGAAAAATCTGAACATATGTATTAAAGATCATATTACATACATTATTTTAAATGATCACATTATTTTCTTTAATCAAGTAGCAAATAGGTTTCGTATTTGTTAATCTGTGCTCTTAAATATGCAGGTGGTAATTTCTACAGCTATTTGAATAATTTATGTGAGTAATTGTGTTATATATTCATCTTCAACCTTTTCTAAATTCTGTTTGGTAAATTGAGTTCTGCATGGTAGCATATGAGTCTTTTTGTGATAGTGGAAATGTACTGAGATGCAGCAGGCTATTTCTATACAACCTCAGGGAGAACAGTGACTAAGCTTGTTTTGAATCATATGCCACAGTAAGTTAAACTGATGTCCTGAACTCTTTACTGTACCATATAACAGAAAAGTGACATTATGCTACTGCTAAAGCATTGACTATAGATGTTTAGATTCACAAAGTCTCCAACATATCAAAGATTTAACACATGACCCATCTCCTGCTGATTTATAATTATCCTTTATTAGCATATTCGGCTGTAGTCATACATTTAGAATATAACAATATACACTTTCTAATTTATTACTTTAAATGCAGTGATGCTGCTATGGAATCTACCATTTTAGAGCCTCATTCAATTGAGGAATTGTAAGTTACAGTAGCCCGTAAGGGAGGCCATAGGTTACATAGTTACATAGTAATCGAGGTTGAAAAAAGACTTTCAGTCCATCAAGTTCAACCTTTTAAGATCTCCTCTGATCTGCAATATGCGGATTAGTTATTAATTAATAAGTTGCTAATTAATGATTAATAGTATAGTATTTGAGGATGAATAAAGAGTTAGTCCATCAAGTTCAACCTTTTTAGATCTCTCTTGATCTTTTTAATATGTGGACTATTTGTAATTAATTGTTAATTGATCAAAAAAAAATAAAACTTTGCCAATTGTGTCATAAGGAAAAAAAAAGCAAAATTCCTTAATTTTTAAGGTTAATTTGCTATTCAATTGGAGTCTTTTTGTGATCCGCAAACAGTCTATGGGTTATGGGCTTTAAAATCCTTGCGATTGTTACAACTGTAACTTGCGTATAGAAGCCTTTGATCTTTCCCGTTGGCAAGAGTTACATTCGCTAAATTCGCAAATCACTATTCAATTGCTACAATTCCTCAAGGCCGCAAATGTTTTCACACCGTAAACGGCAAATGTAGAAGAAAATCCTATGGGTACCAGATGGGACCCGCAAAGGGGTTAAATAAGTTTCCATAGCACTGTAAAGGCAAATAAAAAATCAACAATGCGCTGTAAATGGCGGGGAAAGCGATGTAAGACGTTAGAATGAATTGCACAACAGTCTCAAGCTCGCAAATCGCCAATCAAAAATATATTTTTTATGTTTCAATTCGGGGTTATATTGATCTCGGGAATCAATGAGTTAATACATATCAGGCCACCCAAATGGACTAGAGTAGTATCAGCATTCATTTTTATTATTTTGTATTTTGCGGTTTTGCAAGTACAATTGCATATTGGACCTCTAAACGCTAATTGATTGACATGTAACCTCCATGTTTTACTGACGTAATGATGACAGTCTCGTTTTCTATTGGCTGTTTCTAAATGGGTATTTAAGGCCTTGCTTAATTGATCATGTTCCCGCCCTGAACTGCTACGTACGAGTGCATGGTTTAAGGTTTCGGCTTTCGGCCCATAACTTGCGGGCTTGTTCAATTGAATATGGCCTGTATACTGCGAGATGCAGCCTTCTAATTGAATGAGGCTCTTAGTTTCCAGTGATCTATTTCTGAGGTGAGAGGAGATATGGAATGTAGAGAAGTATCTATGGAAATGTGTGTTAGGACGTATGCAAAACTTCCTGAAACAGAAGCTTCAAGACACAGTCTGGTAAAGAAACTGGAAGACTGCAATAATTAATATTTCTTTTTACTTTCTAAACACATTTGCCCACTCACAAGTTTAGTTATTCAAAATACCATATAGAAAAAAATTGACCACAGACAAATACATGGCCATAAAACCTTAAAGGACCACTCAAGTGTCATATTTATAGTGTGTTCTTATAAGCAACTTGATAAGTGCAACAAAAAGTAAAAAAATTACATTTAGACATACACAGGTTGTGGCAGAAAACGTCTATGTGTTCCAGAGTCCGAGAGAAAGTCTGTGAGAAAAAGTAAGTATTATAATAGATCGCTATGGCATTTTATTTATTATTTAAGTGAAAGCATATATGTAAGTGTAAGAGATGTGTGAATGAGTGAGTGGAGCTCTGAATCTCTGCGTTGGGTTGATGTCAGTGGTATTTACTCAGAAACTCTAATATAGAATTATGTTATTGGTGCATATTCTTTATAGACGCAAGATGGCAGTGTGTAAGGCAAAGGCTCAAGCAAGTGTACATGGCTGTGTGCTGCACTGTAGATTGTGGGTGTGAGTGATATAATGCTGTCGAGTGTGCAGTTACACATATAAAGGCTGAAGGTGATGAGTTTTTGATGTGGGAAGATAGTCTAGTGGAGCAGGGCAAGGAATTCCAAAGTGAAGGGGCAGCATGAAAAGTCCTGAAGGTGGGAGTGAGAGGAGGTGATAAAAGAGGAGGAAAGAAGAAGGTCATTAGCAGATCGAAGAGGGCAGTTGTGGGAATATTTTCAAGAGCAGAGATATAAGGGGGTGCATTATTTTTGAGGGCTTTATACATTAGGGTCATGATTTTGAATTTTATTCTGGAGACTATGGGATGCCAGTGGAGTGACTGAAAAAAAAGTACTGCATTCACTGATTGTTGAGTATGGTCGATGAGTCTAGAGAAGCCATTCATTATGGATTGGAGTGGAGAGACCAGCAAGGAGCGAGTTGCAGTAGTTGAGGCGAGATATAATGAGAGAATGTATTAGAATTTAAATTGTGTCTTGTGTAAGATAGTGACGCATTTAGTGATGTTTTTTAGGTGAAAAAGACAACATTTTGTGATTGATTGTATGTGAGGAATGAAAGAGAGGGCAGGGTCCAGTAGAACCCCAAGACATTGGGAGTGATTATGTCATTAACACTAGTAAGAGATGTTTGAGGGTGGAAGCTAAAATAGACAGTGAGAAGATTAGGAGCTCAAGCTTTGCCATGAGGAAGTTGGCAACTCGTGCTAGAACAGAGGGGGATATATCTGGTGCTGAGAGGTAGATATACAGTATAAATATATTAAGATTCTCTTTCCCCCTTTCCCATGTGTCTCTTTCCCCCTCCTCCCTCCCCTGTGTCTCTTTCCCCTCTGTCTCTTTCCCCCTCATCCCTCCCCTGTGTCTTTTTCCCCCTTTCCCCCTCTGCATATAGATGACATTGAAATCAATAAGATCTAATTAGGGAACCAAGGGCAAATGTATAGGTGGAGAAGAGGAGGGGGCTATATAGCTATATATATATATATATATATATATATATATATATATATATATATATACATTTATGTACAATATATATATATATATATATATATATATATTCATAGTGGGTCCCCTCTCGCCATCAGCTGGTTATGTGGCCAGAAAAATCTGTGTGGGGGGATTTGTCCTCCATCGTCCCCTCCAGCTCCTACACCCATGTAGTGAAGTCTCGGCTCCAAAAGGGTTGTTTGACAGGAAGGAGATTAGCTGTTTGAAGATGTCACTGGTCATTAAGAGCCTAGTCGATTTTGGTGTCTGGAAATGTTTTGTCAAGCCTTTAAGGAATAATTATATTGGTGGTGATATTATATAAGATTCACTAATACACTGTGATTGAGAGAGGTGGAATTGGACTTCAGTTAGGTTTTAATAGTTTTAATGTTCAGGTGGAGTCTTTGATGGCAATGGTACCGCAAAGGCTAGGAATATGGATAGTGAGATGGGAAATGTGATTTGGTGGTTGGATAAGAACTTAAAGTGATTCCATGCTGTACTTGTCTGGAATTGGCTGATCAGCCCCCTAGCACCATTTGACGAAGTAATGTAGTAGTGATTCTAGTCCTGGAATTGTGGCAGGTAGGGTTCCGGATGGATAAAGACAAAGCCTGAAGGATTTGACAAGTAGTCATGTGGATAAAAACTAGATGGATGAGCAATATATAAGGATATAAGGATGAAGTTGGAAATTAAGTGAGAGCAAAAGGTAGGCTAGTTTGCTGATGAGGGACATTGTCACAGTATTGGATGATTTCAAACTCTGTTGGTTATGTAACAAACAGTATAGTTAATCCATCTTGATCCCCAAGTGTTGGAGCTGGTCAGTGCTGGGATCACGTGTTGAGGTGTAGAGTTGATTCCTATGTTGGTGGGGCAGTATGAAGTAATGATCTCTCCACTGAAGAGTACTTTAAAGTGGGAGGTTGTGGTGAATACTAGTAAACTCAGTGATGAACTTGATGGATGCCAAAGGAAGAAAGGTCTTCCATTCCATGTGCTCAGGAAGATTTTCCAGAGAGAAAGTTCTTGGAGGATTTGGTTGCTTAAGATGATAGTGGAATGCTGGTTTCCAGGCTTGGTTAAATCTGCAGGTAAATTACTAATGAATGATCTTCCTTTGGAATTATTTTTTGTAGAGTAGTTCAAGTGGCTTAATAGACATTAAATGTCTTTGATGGTGTTTGGTATTGACTATGCTAATGCTTTGCTTGTAGTCAAGGGGTTGATCTAGTTTGTTTGGTGATAACCTGGACTCCATCTGTACTGTATTGAGAAAGATTCCTACGAATTTTAGTTTTTGAGTTGGTCCTTTGTTTACAGTATATCTTGAGTGTATGGAATATTTTGTTTGAGTGTTGGGGAGTTTAATGAATATAAAGTCATATTGACTCTCAATGTGCAAGTTCTCACATACAGAGTATTCAGGAGGCAGCTGAGGTGGTCTGATATCCGAATTTCTTTAAGAACTTGCCCCACTCTGTTGTGATCCACACAGTTAAAAGCTTTAGAATAAATTATGAAGCAGTAGTAAATGTTTTTTCTTGAGCTCCCTTTTTTTCTGTTATCTAGCAAATCTTGGCAATTTAATCTCTTGTGCTTCTCCCACTGTGAAAACCGTCTTGCACATCTAGTAGTTTTCAGTCCATATATTGTTGGAGCTAACCTTGCAGGATGTAAAGCATTACATTGCTGGCATGTGAAATGAGTGTAGTTTTTCAATAATTGGAGCACTCTTTGGCACTACCTTTTGTGGGATTTGGATATAGACTTACCTTTTCCAATCTACTGGCCATTGTTGAGTTTTCCAAATGTATTTGCATAATGCAAGAAACACTTTCACATAATAATCTTTTAGGATTTAAAACAGCTTAGCTGGGATTCCATCAACTCCAGCAGCATTGTTACCAGCAAGGCTTCCCTGGGCCCATCTCAATTCACTATCCAGTTCATTAGACAAACTATTGAGGTTATTAATGCAGTTAAGATCTAGCAGAAAAAAAGTTGTGTCCTGAAAATAATTGACCAAAGAGAATTATAGAACTGCTGGTGATGTATCACTATTTAAGAAGTATTCCTTCAGGCCTACGAGAATGGGTGGGACAAAATGAACCATAGATCATTTATGAATTTGTTACACTGACAGAACGATCCCTGACTATGAATGAACTCTAATGTGGTCCAACTGGGGAGGCCTGCAGCACTCAAAGATGGTTTAAAACCACGAAGGCTCAAACCAAAAATGTAGTTAAAAAGCCAGGATTCAGACAAGAAAATGTGAATCTAGAGGATATCTGCTACTCTGCTTTTTTCTACAAAACTACTTCAAAGCACCGACAGAACGCAGTAAGCAATGCCAAATGCTTCTATTATGGAGAACAAGGGAATATAGTGGCCCACTGACCATACAGAGAAGAACCAATGTAATGTAACATGTGAGAGCACCAGCTCAGCTGTAACCTGATCAATTTGGTGGGAGTTGCAGAAAAACTTCAACAATTTACCAAAATCATAAAGATTAATGGCAAAGAAATCACAGTGTTAATTGATTAGGACGTGCAGTAACTATCTTTTCAGGCAAAATCATAAAGCCTAGTGAAATAAAAATATGTAAAAAAATAGGCATAAAATGTGCGCATAGAACAGTGAATATCTACTCAACAAGTACAGCAACACTGGAGGTACGTGGGAGGAACATAATAATGTGCAAGTGGTCATTAACCTGCCTTATCCTGTCATGCTAGGCAGGGATTTTCTCAATTTTGAAGACTCCTTCAAATCAACAAATGGCAAATTGTAGAAAAGCCTGAAGAAAAAACCCAGATTGCTCAGGAATCTAATTGGTCACATCTGCCATGTTTTGACAGTGACCAATTCACCGGACCGAGGAAAGTCTGCATAATTTAGTTTGCCCTAGGAGGTAGTGCGCTTGACTCCCCCCACCCCACCCCACCTTGCCTTCTTTCGCATTATGTCTCATAATGATGAAGGAAAGGCCAGTACAGGAAACCTAAAGAAGAATATACTTATAGCAATTTCCCTCTGGTGTATATGCAGAAGTGGCTCAGCATTGTGCATCCTGTCCAGAAGGCCTGATGATCACACCTCCCGAACTGTAGGCCATTACCTATAATTGAGTTTTTTTTTTGAGAGGTTGGCTATGGATCTCTAGAAATATCAGCCAGAGGGCACCAGTTTATACTAGTAATACTGGACTATGCCATAGGATACCCAGAAGCTTTATCACTGCACTCAGCAACAATATAATACATGGCTTAAGAACTCATATACATACTCATAACTTTATTCAAGTGTGGGAATACCAAAACAAATCTTGATAGATCAAGGAAACCCTTTGTATCAAAATAATTGAAAGACACGTACAAGCTCCAACAGATTAAATCTCTGAGAACCTCTGTCTACCACACACAGACAGATGGATTGAGGAACAATTTATTAGGACCTTGAGGAGCATGTGTAGAAAAGTTATAGTACGAGATGAGAAAAACTGGAACAATTCTACTGTATTTTCCACTTTTCAACATCTCTATGGCCGTCATCCAAGAGGAATTCTGTACATACTATGAGTAGGATCGGAAGAACAAACAGTGCCAGGTGCAAATATTGTGTAGTATGTGATATATATGAGTGAAAGAATTTTCCAGGTGGCCCCACTGGTTCGAGACAATATGGAGAAAGCTCAGAGACACCAGCAAACAGAAAGTTTCAGCCTAGAGACAGAGTACTAGTGCTAGTTTCTACAGCTGAATAGTGATGTCCCGAACAGTTCGCCGGAGAACTATTCGCTGCGATTTTCGCATGTTCGCGTCCGCCACGAACGGCGAACACATGCGCTTTTCGGTTCGCCCCCTATACTTTATCATTGAGGAAACTTTTAACATCATTTATTTTATTTTATAATTTTTTTTGTGCCTTCTATGCCTGCCTGCCAGCGTGTGTGTGTGACAGGCTAACACCTAACAGCTTATATTGTGCTTATTTTCACTACTCATACCTGGTGGTGTAACATACATTAAAAACAACCATTTTTTTCCTGTATTCTAATTTCAGTTGCCTGCCTGTGTCAGGCTCACAGCTTATATTGTGCTCAGTGACATAAAACAACACTTTTTTGACTATAATAGATTGAATAGCAATTGCCTGCCTACAGGCGTGTGTGTGAAGCCTATTGCATCTACTCTGCCAACTTTTGCCAGTGCACAGTGATACGTCATATCTGGTGCAACCGTAGTGTACAGTGACATAAAACAACACTTTTTTGACTGTAATCGATTGAATATAAGTTGCCTGCCTACAGGCGTGTGTGTGAGGCCTACAGCGCCTACTCTGCCAACTTTTGCCAGTACACAGTGACACTCATATCTGGTGGCACCTTAGATTGCACGCGCAGTGCCCCAAATTTGAAGTAGGAATTCCGACCAAGCTTTTTTTTTCATCTCCCTGTTCCAAAAATCAATGCCATATACACGTCCCCTAATAGTGGATGTAACAGGGATTAAACCGATAGGAATAGTACTACTTAACAGTACACACCTTATAATAACGCAGACAGAGGCAACGCAGAGAGAGAAGTCTGAAGCAGAGGAGTCAGATGAGGAAGGTGGCTTTGAGGTGGTGGAAGACCAAACACAGCAGGCGTCCCAGGGGGCTTGTTGTCACCTTTCGGGGACCCTTGGTGGCTGGGTGGAGGAAGAGACCTTCAATGACATCAGTGAGGACATGGAATGGGACATGGCTAGCTTGGTATCCAACCTTGTGCAAATGGGGAGTTTGCGGTTGTGCAAAGGGACTGTTTGCGGTTGTTTACGGTGCATTAAACGGGGAGATTGGTCTGTTACTGTGAAGCATACCTGATGTTTTAAAGCATGCTATTCCAAACAATTTAGGAATGTTAGGTGATTTATGCCCTTTATGGCTTAAAACCAGACTCTGCATCAACTATGTAATTTTCCGTGGGAGTTTTGCCATGGATCTCCCTCCGGCATGCCACAGTCCAGGTGTTAGTCCCCTTGAAACAACTTTCCCATCACTATTGTGGCCAGAAAGAGTCCCTGTGGGTTTTGAAATTCGCCTGCCCATTGAAGTCTATGGCGGTTCGCCGGGTTCGCCCGTTCGCGAACATTTGATTAAACCGAAAATTTGATGTTCGCGACATCACTACAGCTGATAGAAAACTTTTAGCTAGATAGCAAGGCCCCTATCACATTATTGAGGCTGTGAGAGAAGTGAATTATAAAGTGGGGAAACCTGGAAACCAAAGCAGAGCTATCAAATAAACCTGCTAAAACCATGGAGAGAGCAAGTGGTAGATGTGAGATATCAGCAAAACAAGTGAAAGTGCATGTATATCAGGAGCTGACACCTGAAAAAAAGAAAATCTATAAGATATTGGAACAAAACATTATCTCAATTTACTATAAGATTAGCACTAAGCATAAGAATTAAGCCATATTTTATGCCTGAGACTAAAAGAGCAGAGTTAAAAGCGGAAGTTAAAAAATACTGGAACTGGCGATCATTGAAGAATCCCACAGTGACAAGCTTATACTGTATAACTGTTAGATTCTGCAATGAGTTTCACAAACTAAATTCAGTAGCAGAATTGTACCCTTATGCCATTCCCAGTGCAAATGACCTGATAGATCAGCTTGAAAAGGCAAGATTCTTAACAAACTGGATTTAAGAAAGGGATATTGATGTAATTGCTAGAAGAGAAAAACATTTATTTTTCCACTTCAGATATTCTGTTTCAATCCAAAGTCCTGCCATTTGGATTACATGGAACTCCAGCAACTTTCCAGAGACTAATGGACAACCTATTAAGTTCCCATTGTAAGGCCCTCATTCAATTGCAATTCGGCCAATTGAATAGGGGTCTAAATAAGCACATAACATATTTTTTTAAAGAAGTTTTTAGTTAGTAAACATCTATCCAAAAGGAAGGTTTTCACTAACTAAAAACTTATTTAAAAAATATATATTATGTGCTTATTTAGAGCACTATTCAATTGGCCAAATCACAATTGAATGAGGGCCTGAGTATGCAGCAGCTTACTTAGATGATATAGTTATCCACACCACTGTTTGGGCAACAAATCTTTCAAAAGTGGAAGCAGTGTTGGGAACCTTGAGACCGGCAGGGCTCATTTAACAAAGTGGAGGAAATCCAGAACTGGCCACAACTTCTGAGGAAAACCCCAAGTGAGGGCCTTTCTGGGCATTGTGGGGTATTACCAAAGTTTTACTCCGACTTTTCCACAAGAGACATCTCATTGATGGATTTCACAAAAGCAATAGCTTCCAGTGTGGTAAATAGGTTCAAAGAGGCTTAGGAAGCTTTCAAAGTCTTAAAGTCACCATCTACTCTAATATATTACTTACTCGGATGAAAAATCACTCTGGCATTTGACCATTCTCCACAGAAGTGGATGTAGCATAACAAGGGGAAGAATAGCAATTAATTAGCTACACCTTTGCAGCTTATGAATTGATTGTTACATTTTGTCTGACCTGAAGAAAGACACACAGCGAGACAGCAACCTTCAGTTTATGACTGCTTAGAGCAGAGTGGAGACCTAGAAATCTGTTTGTTTTGCCCAACTCAAGTTTAACTGGATGAGACTTGGTTAGTGAGGAAAACTGTTTATTAGTTATGGTAGGGTTTCAGAAGCTCTCTATATGGTCACACTATTCTTGTTGTTTATTGGTCCAGTTGCGTCTGACTCTCCGTGACCATATGGACTGCAGCACACCAGGTACTTCTCTCAGTCACTGCCCTTTTGAGCTCCATCAAGTTTATGTTCATTGCTTCAGTGACCTACTCTATCCAACTACGCCTCTCTCCGCCTTCTTCTTGTGCCTTCAAGCTTTCCCACCATCAAAGTCTTCTCTAGGGAATCCTACCTTCTCATGATATGACCAAAATATTTGAGCTTCAGCCTCAGCATAATACCTTCTAGAGAACACTTTGTCTTGATTTCCTGAAGTACTGATTTATTGGATCTTCTTGCAGTCCAAGGAACTATAAGTAATTTTCGTTAACAGCACAATTCAAAGACATCAATTCTTCGGCATTTAGACTTCTTTATGTTACAGCTCTCACATCTGTATGTTACCGTACTACTGGGAATACCATAGTTCTAACTATACAAAGCTTTGTTGATGGTCAGTATCTTTACTTTTTACTAGCTTGTCTAAGAATGCCATAGCTTTCCTTCCCATAAGCAAACATATTTTAATTTCATGGCTACAGTCACCATCTGTAGAGATCTTGGTTCCCAGGAAAACTCTATCACCGCCTCCACTTCTTTCCCATCTATTTGCCAGGAAATGAATGTGCCGTTTTAATGTTGAGCAGCCAGCTTTTGCACTCTCTTCTTTTACCCTCATCAATAGATCATTTAATTCCTCCTCACTTTCACCCATCAGAGTAGAATCATTGGCGTATCTGAGGATGTTCATATTTCTTCCAGCAATATTGATTTGACTTTGGATTTATCCAGCCCGGGTTTACACATGAAGTACTTTAAATCCAAGTTGAAAAAATAAGGTGACAATATACAACCTTGTCGCAAACCTTTTCCGATCCTGCAACCATTCTGTTGTCCCATGTTCAGTTCTGACTGTGGCTTCTTGGTCCGCATACAGTTTCTTCAGGAGGCAGATGAGATGGTCTAGTACTCCCATCTCTTTAAGAACGTGGCACATTTTGTTGTGATCCACACAGTCAAAGACTTCTGAATAGTCTATGAAGCAGAAGTAAATGTTTATCTTGAGCCACTTCCTCTGCGGAACCAAGCTTGCACATCTGGCAGTTCCCAGTTCATGGCACTGATTTTTGGGATTGGGATGTAGACTGACTTTTTCCAGTCTATTGGCCATTGTTGAGTTTTCAAAATCTGTTAGCATAAGGTAAGCAATACTTTGTAGAATTTGGAATAGTTCCGTTGGGATTCCATCAACCTGCAGCCTTGTTATCAGCAAAGCATCCTAGAATCCATCTCACGTCTCTTTCCAAGATGTCTGGCTCCAGCTAACTGCATGCACCCATTTTCCCTTTTCTGTGTGTGTATTGCTCTGTTGCTGTGTCAGCAAATCACAGACAGTACCCCATAACAGACATTTTTACAACATAGTTACATATACACACAGTGAGCTATTACTTGTTTATTAAATGCATTTGATGGTGGGCCATATTATTTCTATGTTTCTATGGGAGTGCAGCGATGTTCACTTGTATAACGCATACAAACTGAGTAATTTATACTCAGCAGAGATATACAGAGCTCACAGACAGAGAAACCGATTCTAGTTCTCTGCACACTATAGACATAACCTCACAGTTACCCTCCACACTAGATGTACTGTATAGAGGTTTGTCTAGTTTCCCGGCCATGTATCTATATATATATATATATATATATATATATATATATATATATATATATATATATACATATATATATGGCATAGGGCAGTGCAAACCTAATCTCGCTCATGATTTATAGTCAGTGTGACTTGTCTTTAGAATCGCTGGTAAATAGCTGTTATAGGATTCAAGTTAAAATCTAACCTGTAGAGTGAAAATGGTCTCTGTCAAAGCATACAACCATAGCTCACAGTTGTGACATCTTATGGGGTAATGTTGTGTTCAGCATTATCCACGCTACTTCACATCCACATGTCACCCCATTGCCTTCCATGCTAACCTCATCATCATGGACCTCCCTTTTAATGCAACAAACCTGGATTTCACCATCATATTAAACACAACATCATACTATCACTTATCTAGCTATGTTTCACCTCCAGAAAGCAAAGCGAGGGGCCGCATTTGTGGAGGTGTAGGCTCTACTCCGCCTCACTCCCGGGACAAAACTTCCCAGAAAAGACTTTGCAAAAAAACACACACCGCGGGACTTACAAAAAAAACCACTAACATGTAAGGAGGAAATACAGACTTACACAAAAGAAAATATGACCTGCAGGACTTAAAATAAAAACAATACAAGGTCACAAAAATACAAAATTAACGCTCGAAACGCGTACATTAAAAAACACAAAAAACAATGAAAAATCTAAAAAAAATTACAAAAACATCACACACAGCACGGGGGGACAGCCAGGACGTCTGAGGGTGAGGTTGCACGCAAATTAAAGTCGATTTTATGCAGTTTCGCCACTTGAAAATCAGCCAAGCGAAAAAAACGAATGGCCGTGAAAAAAAAATTAAACGAGGCTCAACGACCCTGAAGTGCAAAAAACATTGACAAGAATGTACAACTTACGACCCGCAAAACTTAGAAAAAAAAATATGAGGTCGCAAAAATACGAAGTTAACGGCCGAAATGCGCACATAAAAAAAAAAAATCACAAAAAAAAAACACTGAGCATGGGGGGACAGCCATGACATCTGCCAGTAAGGTTGCACGCTAATTAAAGTCCAATTTACAAAATTGAAAATCGGTAAGCGAGAAAAAAATGGCGGACAGAAAAAATGAAAATGAGGCTACACGACCCCGAAATGCTCAAAACACCGCCAGGCACGTAAGACTTTTGCCAGGGATGTACAAGGTACAAAAATACACACTTAGGAAGCACGGAAAATGCGCTTTACAGAACTAACCCTCTAAAGCACAGTTGGGACATTGATGACACTTTCTTCTTAGAGCAGCAACAGTCCAACTGTACATTGTAGGGTGCAGGAAAATAAAAATAGATACTTAGCTCTTCAGGCTATTCATTGCTGGATATATCAATTACAAATAGGAAAAGTATATTAATTTATTAAGTAAATAATTAATTAATTAATTAAATTAATAATTATAGAAAACATTTTACATATATATCTGTCTTTCTCATGAGAGCCGAAGGCCCTCATATGACCAAAAGTAAACGAGAGGAGTGGCTCGCTATGAGCGCCGAAGGTCCTCAGAGTAGAAAAAGCTTTACATTGTGTGTCAAACAGCATTGCAATGGCTTAAAATTGTATTGTCCCGTCATTTTTGATGGGCAAGTCGCTAGTCGCATATATAGTTGTGAGCAGTGCTCTAGGCACTCATCCCTATGACCCGCAGCACTTAGGCAATGAGCACCAAAGACGATCATTGCGCTGGTGGAGATGAGCTTCACAGGCGCTCATCCCTGCGACCCGCGGGACTTAGGCAATGATCGCAGAACGCTATTGCGCTGGTGGACATAAGCGCCACAGGCGCTCATCCCGACACACAAGGCACTTAGCTAAAAAGAGCGCAGAGGGCGATCAACGCAACTTAGCAACGGCCGCAAAATTACGTCCAGTGTGACTTGGGACTTAGCGACGGCCAAAAAATTACGTCCCGCCAAAATATGCATTTAACGGCCGAACCGCCAAACTGTACTCAAATGTACTTACACACAGCTCAGGGGGAGTGCCAGGGAGCCTGTGAATGCGGCTGCAAGTACATTTTAGGCATATTTTGACTTTCGAAAATCACTGAAGCGAGAAAAAAAATGGCAGGCGATTAAATTAAACAAAAAAAAAGGACGGAAAAGGTGGCCGAAGGACGTAAATACAGCCGTAAGCACTTAACGCAAAAGAGTAACACTTAATACAAGGCAGGAACATTTAACTCAAGCCAGTAACACTTAATCAAAGGCAGTAACACTTAATCAAAGCCAGTAACACTTAACCCAAGGTAATAACACAGGGAGAGAGGCTCGCAATGAGCGCAGAGGGGGCTCAAGTGCAAGCCCTATAAAGTACACAGTAGGAGAGGCTTGTAATGAGCTCCAAAGGTTAGCAAGTTGTGGCTCACAATGAACTCCGAAGGCGCTCTTTGTGAGCAACGCGATGAGCGCCAAAGGCGCTCAGTGCGGGGTTCGCAATGAGCTCGCGATGATCTCCGAAGCTGCTCAGAGGGGCCATAACTTCACATTCAGTGGCAAACAGAATTACCTTGGCTTCAAATTTTATTGCCGTCATTTTTGACGGACAGGTCGCTAGTTATTAAATATTAGTGTGAATTACATTTTACATTGTTAAAATAAAGCACCAACAGTAAAAGGCTACTAAAGTTCAGAAATGTCTTTTTAATTCCAGCACAAATATTATGTATCATTTGGAGGCCAAACCCACATGCCTTGTCCTTTTTGTGCTCCTTGGATAAAGAAATACAGCATCAAGAAAACAATTCAGCCTTTAATATTAATATTCTTATTGCTGCTGAGGATGGAAAATTACAAGTAGCTTACTGCTGAAGCAAAGTCAAAATGATTATTCTATCACAAGTTTCCAGCTGGGTAGAGATATGTGACTGGAATTCACAATCAATGGGAAATTCCTGTGTATGTTCTTCAATGTCTATCTGAGCTTCCCACAATAAAACAACAGCATTCCATGCCAGCCAGACATTGATACTTATAAAAACAGATTTATCGTATCATGTGGCATATGACAGAATTAAATATATTTTAATTCATAAAACCTAAAAAAAAAAAATGTTTTTGTGTTCCTAAGAGCCTGGCATGTGATGAAGTGTTACACCATGCTGTCTCTTCATGTGTTTTATTAATATTTTGAGTTATCTTTTGATGTCACCTCATTTTTCAATGTATACAATAAGCATGTTCTTTGAGATATCTGTGAACATACTTTGATATATGAGTTAACCAATTCTCTGGACTCCGGGAGCTTTGAATACCTAGGTACAGGAGCTATTCCATGGCTACTGGTGGAAAGAAACCTGTAAAACTAACTTTCTCGTAATCAAAAGGGTTTGGCCGGAGCTCTCTACTTTTAACATGTGGTCGAAGCCTGCGACCTGTGAAATGGTATCCACTGCTTGAACACAGAACACTAGCCCTAACATCCTACGATATTCCTATCAATCTATATAAACCCCTTACCTTGGCAGGGTTAAATATTAATAAAAACTATTGCAGGGGGCTTATGACCTTTCCGCCCTATGATCCCCAAGGTTTCCCCTTCATAGGCACTGCCTTCTATGAGCTAGGGGATTCCCTGGGATTCCCCTCTTCTACCCACTACCATCTATGAGTCAGGTGATCTTCCATCTAAAGTATAACTATGGGGGAACTTAAAGACCCTCATAAACCCAAAGATAAACCTGCTACTATGGGGCTTCCAATGGACCCCTATGGTAATCTAAGGTATAACTATGGGGGTCCTTTTGGACCCCCATGGCAGGTAATATTACCGCAGACCACATGGGTCTCCATGTCACTTAACATTAACCCCTGAACCATGGGGATCCTCAAGGACCCCTATGTCACTCTTCCTACCACCACAGGGATCCATATTGAACACCTATTGACCCTATTCGTCCCATGGAGATCCATAAGAACCCCCATAGTCCCTAACACTACGTAAAAAAAAAAAAAAGTACTCCAAAAGAATAATAGCAGTATGTTAAATTGTGTATAGCGACTGATTTGGAGCATCTAGGCTTCTCTTTTTTTGTAACTTTATGTGGGATTGGAAATATCCAATTTTTCACTATTTGTGGCACTCTAAAGACTTCTGAGTTAACCTCAGCAAGATTGGATATTGTTACTAGAGACGTGAAAGGAAGTAGCATAATAGTTTTGGGATGGGCAAGCAAGGCATTTGGATGGTATTTCTTCGAAGTTTGATTAAGATATGTGATAGCTCTGTGATGAGCTATGAGTGCACGTCAATTAGCTCTTGCCCACGAGAGCAATGAAATGGATGCATTAGTTGGGAGTTTATCAGGAGGTACAATAGCTGTCTAGGTTGCCTAGGGAGTTTGCCAACATGGAAGTCTAAATGACAGTTCACATGATGTAATTTTGGAACTGCTACCTTCTTGCTTTCCATGGTTCTCTGTGCTGAACTTATAGGTTAATGTCAGTTTGTATATTTGTAAGATAAGTAGGGGAGTAAAATGTTTATGTTAGTGTATGAAGGTAAGCAGGCCTTTAACCATCTGTCATAAATCATAATAGCATGCCCAGATGGTACAGTAAATATTAGAATAATGATAAGTCTTTAAGAATTAAAAGTATCTCTGTCTATTATTATTTAGCCAGCTGGGTATGTAAATTCCCACTGTGCAATTTGATGAATGTCCAAAGATAAAGGAAGTTAGAGGAAGGGTTGTCATTTATAGATAATTCATGCTTAAAATCCCCAGCTTTTAAGTTAAATTATTTAACACTTCTATTCATGAATAGTAATAACAACAGACTGTATATATATATATATATATATATATATATATATTTATTTTTTTATTGCAGATGCATTTGACATTCAAAAAAGGAAGATTACATTGTACATTCTAGGTTAAGTCCAGTCTCCAAAAACAGGCTGTTGCTCATCAGCTGGTTGTAATAGCTTTGTTGTAAAAGTTACAGACCAGATAGTACTGGTGAGTGGTTTAATAGGGCTGCTACCAGGGGCGGCTGGTGCATAGGGGCAAATGGGCAGCCACCCTCCCAAAATGAATGCGCTGACTTAATCCCTCCATCACCTACTTAATTGATTAATTTAAATAATATAAAAATGTAAATGAATTATATCATGTTGAATCTGATAATATTTTTAATATCTGCTGCTGTCACTTTAAATTACAAAACCCTTTGTGCAGACAGTTAAACACACTGACTTATCACATCTATCCTCCTGCTAGTGACTTGCCTAGTACTAGAGATCAGGGTACATGTGAGAATTAAAAACAATACAGTCAAAATGCTGTCTGTCACATGCAGCATCAACCAATCAGAGTGGCCAGGAGGTGAACGTCCTGGGTCCTGAGGGACAGCCCATCTCACTGTCCCAGCCAATTAGGACTGTATAGGAACTGAATGCATTGGTGAAATCCTGACAATATTAATAAAGTTTATTAAACAAAAAAAACTGTGTAAAGCTTCAGCTTTCTCAGTACTCTGTTGGTCTTATTGTTTCTGACTACCCTGCTCCACACACCAAGCTTGTAACCTGTCTGTCACCACCTTGACCTATACGCGACAGAAGCAGCTGCAGAGCTCAGGTAAGTCCATATCCCTCTCTGTGTTACTGTCAGGACACTCTCACCCTCTGTCAGTGTCTCTCTTTTACAAATAAATCTCCTTGTGTCTTGTTGTTGTAATGTCCTTCGGTCATTTCTCACTTTCAGTGACCACCTGGGTGGCTTCATTGAGGTAACAAGCCCCTTCACCATGAGAAGGTAGCTATCCAGAAGGGGCCCTGTGTCTTAGTCTCTCTCGATGTCCATATGCATTTATAAGGAGAGGGTATACTTACTTTTGGGGGAGATCTCTTATTGTATGTGTAAGATATATATGTGTGTATGTTTTTAAATATATCTATATATATATATATATATATATATATATATATATATATAGTAATTTAGTAATTATTAATCTATATATATATATATATATATATATATATATAGATAGATAGATAGATAGATAGATAGATTGATTGATTAATAATGAGTATTGCAGTGTATTATGATACCTTTTGCATTGGACAAACACCTTATTTATATTGTCCAGCTTTTGAAAGATTTAACCTTTCTTTATCAAGTCTGAAGCAATACTTGATAAAGTGAGGTTAAACCTCTTGAAAGCTCCTCAATACAAATAAGGCATTTGTCCAATAAAAAAGTATCATAATACACTGCAATACTCATTATTAATCTATATATATATATAGATTAATAATTACTAAATTACTTGATTACTGGACATTCACCACTGCTTCACTTTTCAATTTCAATTATATATATATATATAAATATATATATATATATATATATATATATATATAAATATATATATATATATATATATTTATATATATATATATATATATATATATATATATATATATATACTAGGAAATTGCCCATCAAAAATGACCGGAGTTAAATTGTAAGCCTTGCAAAGCTGTTTGTCACACAATGCGAGGCTATGGACCCTCTGAGCACCTTTGGCGCTTATCGAAAGCCCTGCGCTGAGCACCTTTGGTGCTCATCGCCTGTCTCACGTCTCAGTAAATGCTAGACTTTGAATAACCCACAGAGATTGGCTAGGATATCCGAAGGACTGTTGCATGTACTCTCAAGATGTTTCTCATATCTTTGAAAAGCTCTATATTCAAACTCATAAGCATTTAATAGTGAAGCTCTCTTTAAGTTTTATTCGCCCCAGATTGTTTTGGGCTGCTAAGCCCCTAGCTGAAGGAGCAGAATTAGAAATATACTACACGCCCCCGAAATGCTACATACGATAACATGGTTTACGATTTGCGCTATTGGGCCGGGACTTGCGGGCTTGGCCAATTGAATAGCACCGTAAGTCGAGGGCGCTGTGTGCCCGCAGACTTACGCCCTACATCCAGCGACTTGCGGGCTTTCAATTGAATGAGACTCTTTATTTGTAATCCAGTGGTGATATTAGGCTAGCATGCTACACCTGGTATACAATTTGCACCCCTAAAATGTCTCCTGGAAGTCTGCATCCTGGTCCCACATCCTGCTCTAAAATGTTACAGTGGGAAGCTTCAGCCTTTGGATAGGTGTGGATCAGGTCTGTATCATTGGTCAGCTCAGCAAGGATGAGTGATGGACCTTAACTTGTTTACAGGTATGCAATGCTCTTGAAAACATCTATAGCTTTGAAGTGTTTGGTATATAGTATGCATCTTTCAGCTAGCGTGTCTAGAGTAAGGTTCATTTTTACGATCCCTCTCTGTCTCTTCCAGGAGTATCTGTTTCCAACTAGATTTGATTGTATTGTCATAGGTCCAGCAGGAGTTTTCCTGGATTGCGGCCACAAACCTAGAGGTACTGGTGTGACAGGTTTCTCTGGAAATGTGATGTGAGCAGGAAGAGTTGGAGCACGGTGATTGAAAACTCAGTAGACACATTTTCGATCTGTGGATCAGTCGGTCAAATGCATTATCACTGCAAGCAGGTGTCCAGAGCATCCACTGTGATACTAAAAAAGTGCAGGAACAAATTGTTACTTTACGTCCACAACTGGTTTTCTGTCTGCTAAGTGAAGGCTCCACTCCAGTTAGCCCAGGGTGTGAGTAGGATCTTTGTGGGTACATCTCCTTACAAGTGTCAGTTGTTGGCAGTGTTTGGCACTTGTTGTCAGCATTGCATCTTTTTTAGCAACAGCTCATTCTCTTGTATTGTGTTTGTCCAAGCATGCAGAATCCCCTCAAGTTTTACCACTACATAATCAACCGCTGGGGATATCTGCTGCTGTTTCTATCAGGTTGTGTCAGAAGATCCATTTGCATAAAATTATGAAAAGGATCATACAAAAATTATCTTTTTTTTTTTTTGCAATTAAATTTATATTGTATTGATTGAGATTGTTTCCATTAGTGACGGAGGAGGTGTTAATGTTGTCAGAGGCAGGTGGTCTTTAATGTCAGTTTACACAGGACAATGAATTATCACAAACTGTACCTTAATCAAATATCATAGTAAAACATAATTAATAAAATCTCATCTTCTTCCTATCTCTAGAATGACTGTTAAATTAAAATATATTAAATTAGCTGTACTAAGATTTGAATTCAAGATAGATAATGATTTATAGACTCTGAGATCAGTGTTTAAGATACAGAAGTATTGTGCTGAATCGACAAGCTGTTAATTGTCATAGACCATTTAGATAATAATATGGTGATTCTGCTTTAGTAGAGTGGAAAAAAAGGACATAATGCAAATATATGTTAAGTATTGCCGCTTTGGTGTCCAACAGAACTAAACTAATGCTTTAAGACTGTTTTCCGGATGTCCAGGCTTCTCCAAATTCATAACAGCAAAATTAGCTTTTAAGTAGAAGTGATTTGTTGACGGTTCTTAGAATGAATCACTCCTTAGTCAATGCAGATGGAGTGGATTGTGAGATGGATGAGTGAGCTCTGTACACATGCATCCTTTCAGCATTGGTGCAGAAGCAGGAGTCCAATTATATTAATTAGAGGCGCACTTTTATTATTAGAGGCGCAACCAGAGAGCCCCAGCACAGTGGCAACCAGAGCCTGGCACCCAGAGAGCCCCAGCACAGTGGCACCCAGAGCCTGGCACCCAGAGAGCCCCAGGACAGTGGCATAAATTTGTAACCTACCATAAGTTGGTAACATAAAGTCACTGCTTGGTACTTGTACAAATGACAAATGTGCATTACATTCGCCAGCAAAACCTTTTTTTTATTCATGGGTTCCAAATTTGGGGTGTGCATTAGATTTGATGGCGCACTAGATTTGTGTAAATACAGTATTTTGTTGTTCTGAGGTTAGTAGGTGTGTGTCAACCACATATTATAATTGTCGAACCACGAGATGTCACGCTTTGCGTGGTGCGTACGACTTTGGCGATGAGCCCCAAAGACGCTCATCGGCTGCAAGCCTCGCATAGTGAGGCGAGCCGTTAAGGCACTAACATGCAGAACACTTGGCCAATGAGCACCGAAGGCGATCATTGCCTGACTTATTAAATTGCCATTCGCCCAATTGAATAGGGCTCTATATAAGCACATAGGATCTTTTTTTTTAAATAAGTTTTTGAGTTAATGAAGACCTTGCTTTTGCATAGAGGTTCACTAACGAAATACTTCTGCAAAAAAAAAAAAACCCTATGTGCATATATAGAGCCATAATCAATTGCCTGATTCGCAATTTAAAAAGGCTGACAGGCTGCAAACAGTTGATGAATGCGGGACTTAGGAAAAAAAACATTACGAGATGCGAAACTTAGAAAAAATCAAATAAGAGACACAGGACTTAGAAAAATAAAATATACAAGCTAGGAAAAATACGAAGTTAATGGCCGAACCGCAAAAATCTAAATACACGAAAAACACAAAAAATAAAAACAACAAAAACATCACACACAGCACGGGGGAACAGCCAGGATGTCTGGAAGTGAGGTGGAACGCGGATTTAAGTCGATTTGTATATTGTCAGAATGTATATTGTTGTTCTTAGGTCTATAGGTGTATGTCAGTATGTATACTAGTGTGATGAGGTCAGTATGAGTGTCAGTGTGTATATTTGATGCTGAGGTCATTAGGTGAGTGTCAGTGTGTATATTGTTGTTCTTAGGTCTATAGGTGTATGTCAGTATGTATACTAGTGTGCTGAGATCAGTAAATGAGTTCAGGAGATGCTTATATTAGCATGCTGTTATTAGTGATGTTTATATATCCAAAACAACAGGAATTTTTCTAGTTCAGTGACTTTTTCCAAATTATTAGCTGCATGGTCTGGCTGATGCGTGTTCTTTTCCAGTTACTGGTAGGTCCCAAAACAAATGTAAATGAGCATTTTACTAACCTCACACAAGATTTGTGCATCTGTAACCAGACACATAAATTAGAGGGGCATCCAACCAAAACATGATGTGTTTGAAAACCCCAGATGCAGCTTGTTTATCAAACTCAGTGCGAGACCAGTGACTGTTTTACATCAACCTCACACAACAGGATTAGTTACACTGAAATAGTTTTTACAGGAGCAGTATTTGCTTTTGATGTTTGTTGTCTGTCAGCGATGCAGAATATTGTACCCAGACATTTGTAACTTTACACTTTTTATACTACAAATCCATAATGTATAGCACAAACATTACATTAAATACACACAGAGCTCCCATCAGAGATCTGGGGCCCAATACAAATGTAACAGCCAACACAATACATGCCCATTTTCCTCATCTCCCATCCCAGCTATTACTATAACTGCAGATATGGCGGTGAAATATTTTAATTGTTTTTAATTAGTATATTCAGGGGTGGATAAAAATAAAGTAGACTCTCAGTTATCCGGCACCCATGGGGATTGGTAGATGCCCTATAAATGTAGTTTCTGTTTGCTTGAGAGTTACTAGTAAACAAGGCCTAGATTAGCTGCATATAGGATGTTCTGCTAAGTATACTTGTCAGTGAGTGCTGTTCTAGCAGCAGCAGCTTTCACTCCTCACTTACACACAGGTATGTTCAGCTGGAGGGTGCAGTGCTGAACCCGGGGAATGTAACGCCAACACTGCACTGGCTCAGTCACTCGTACCTGTCTGCTTCTAGGTAAAACTGAATTGCAGAGATGTACAGTTGATTACATCTAGGTGCCTGTAAGCATTTTATGACAACATGGCTCCTGGTATTTGTTGAGCCCTGTAAATTAACATTTTTATTTAAAATACAATATTCAATTTTTTTCTGGTTGCTTGAGTTCTGGTTAAGTGAGAGTCTACTGTATCTAACACTTAGAAATCAGACACAATGTTTCTAGGAGCTTTGTTCCTTCCTCATCTGATGTCAGAAATCTCAGCTCATAATATAAATATTTACCAGGATGGGGCCCCCCTTCCAGAGTGGGTTGCTCACAAATGTAAATTACAGGCTGTATTATTATTTTTTTACATTCTAAAATAATTTTCCCTTTATTCAAGTATAATTCTTCAAAATAGTATATTTAATATACAGGACCACATGGGTTCTATAATAACTTAATCTTTGTCTCCCTAATGGTGATAGGGGGCTCCAGACGTGGACTCCTTGCTCACCGTAAATTAGGGAGTTATCCGATATACCCTAATGAAGAGGCCCAACTAAGGCTGAAACGTACATCTGAGGTTTGCTGTTTATCCTCTTCAAGTATAATTCTTCAAAATAGTATATTTAATATACAGGAACACATGGGTAATATAATAACTTCATCTTAGTCTCCCTAATGGTCATAGCGGGCTCCAGACATGGACTCCTTGCTCATTGTACATTAGGGAGTTATCAGCTATACCCTAATGACGAGGCCCAACTAAGGCCGAAACGTACATTGGAGGTTTGCTGTTTCTCCTATTCAAGTATAATTCTTCAAAATAGTATATTTAATATACAGGACCACATGGGTCATATAATAACTTCATCTTAGTCTCCCTAAGGGTGATAGGGGGCTCCAGATGTGGACTCCTTACTCACTGTACCCTAATGACGAGGCCCAACTAAGGACGAAACGTACATCTGAGGTTTGCTGTTTCTCCTGTTCATGGTAGAATTTGGGTTATTTCGGGGCTGGAACACTCTGTTGAGACAGACCAGACTGATATGGGATATTTTTCCCTGTGAAGTACACAAATAAGCTAAAAGTAGCTAAAAGATTGGATTATCATGCCAGAGAACTAACCTATTAGTTTAGTTCGTTCTCTGATTAATCACCTCTATTTTTGTTGTTGTAAATTCCTCTCAGGTTCTATACGTTAAAATCTTCTACTACCCATATCCTAAATTATTTTTTATTCTGTAAATATATCTAGATTTTTTGGTAAGATAATGTCACATTCACATGGAATCTACCATAATGTGTGTTCTTTTACAGCTGAATTACTGCCTGAGAGATATGATTGCATCTTGGAAGATTGAACAAGTTGACATAGCAACAGTACAAAATCCTATAATAAAACATCCTCATACAATAGTAGTTTATTCTACTTAGAAAAGAGCAGCAGAACAAACATGCCTTGGAGTTAATTCTAGCAATCAACTACTCATTATAATTAGTTATAAAATGTTTAAAGAGCCAACATATTCTGCAGTCCTACAACTACAACTGTTAATTTTAAGTATATCTATTTTTGATAAATTAAAGATATAGTGAACTACCAAGACAATTATATGCTTCAATAAATTATGCTTTTGTTACCATAAATCAAGAAGGAAGTAATGCTACAACCCTTAGATTATTAAAGGAAAACTGTACAATTAAAAATAAATTTTTACATTTTGAGCTGGACTAAAAGCATAATTAGGCAAATAAACAGTCATAAAGTTAGTTCCTAATTAAAAAAATATATAATGCCTCTGCTAGACCGTAGAAGCATTCACTTTATATTGGTGACGGTAGTATATTTGAGAAGAATGTTTACAATTTTACAGGAGTTTGCAGGTATAGTTATGACTGCCTGCTTCCAAGTGGAAGAAGAGGGTAAGTGTCAAATTCTAAAATCTGCAATAATATAACAAATCCCCTTTTATCTGTTGCAAGATGCTATAGAGCTTTACTGGGTTGCTCAGTCCAGACAATAAGGCACAATGTTTCCCCATCCCAACTTGTTTGACAAATAACCCAAATGTAATATAAGTTACAGACAATGGTAATGTTTATTGCCACAAAATATATATGGTTTATTCACTGATCAAGGATTTGAAAAGAGGTGGAGTGGTGCCAGCATGAATATGAGCTTCAGATGTAGGGTGAACTGTACAATTTTTTTATGCACAGTAAATCAGATAAGTAAATATTACTTAATTCATTAGAGAACCAAAGGGTGTAGAGAACGTCCAAAATGATGTAATCATTGAGGGCATGATTGGGAGCCTTATGGACGTTGGGCTAGATGTACTAAGATTAAAGGACTAGAAGAAATTTTGCTCAATATATAGCATAAAGTCAGAAGTTTCCAAAGACTCACCTAAGTGCATCATTACCTAAACCAAAGGCTTTGAATTTAATGGAGATAGACTATGAAGGAGACTGAATAGAGATAGCCAATTAAGAAACAATTGCCTCCATTCAATTGCAAGCCTGCAGTGGACTTCATACCGAAATTTGCAACCGTTACAGAGGGATTCAATTGAACCGTAAACCATGCACCCGTAAGTAGCAGTTCAAGGCATGATCATGATCAATTAAGCAAGGCCGTAACTACCGATTTAGAAACAGCCAATAGTAAATGAGACCATCATCATTACGTCAGTAAAACATGGAGGCTACGCGTCAATCAATTAGCATTTAGATGTCCGATATGCGATCGGACTCGCAATCTGGCAATGTACAATATAATAAAAAGGAATGACGATACTGTTCTAGTCCATGTGGGTGCCCTGATATATATTAACTCCTTGATTACTGAGAAATGAAAAGTAAAAAAAAATATTTTTGATTGTAGATTTGCTAGTTTGAGACATTCTTGCAAATTAATTCTAATGTTTTTGATTTCTTTGCCCGTCTTTTAAAGTGAAATATTGATTTTTTATTTGCATTTACAGTGCTACGATCAGGTGTTTAACCCCCTTGCGAGTCCTATCTGGTACCCGTACTATTTTCTTCTACATTTGCCATTTACGGGAGTGAAAACAATTGGGAGCTTGAGGAATTGTAGCAATTGAATAGCGATTTGCGATTGTAACATCTACGGGCTTGAAAGATCAAAGGCTTAGCTGGCTTGGGAGTTACGATTTTGATAACGCAGGGATTTTCAGCCTGTATCCTGCAAATCGTTTGCGGTTAGCTAAAAGACGCCTATTGAATAGCAAATTATTTTACAGGCTACATTACGGGCTCCAGTAACCAACAATTGCTCAGTTAAATAGGGGCCCATGACTAGTAGCTCATGTTTCCCTTTACTATTTCATACAAACATGCATAGAGAAACTATAATTATGATTTTATCTCATCCAGTCAAAGGTCTGAAAAATATTATTGTTTTTTTTGTATTTACATATCTCCAGATTTAAATACCACAGCATTACATTAACAATAAAATATTTTGTTGTGCTAAAAAGGGGAAATAAAGCACAATGTGCTAAAGAAAAAGTGATTGTTTTATAACCTTTAAGGGAAACTGTGCTTGGTAAGTTTCTGGCTACAATCTTTAAAAAAGAAATGTGAATTGTTTTTGTTCCCGAAAAGCTTGTCTCCTGTAAATATGTATTCTGGTTTGAGTACCTCCTTGCACAGTAAAAACAAATGTGACAGTTTGTTGCTTATTCAGATTAATCTTGGAATCCTGGCTTAATTCTAGAATTCCTATAGGAAATCCTCAGTGATAATTTACATATTAATACAATTTCTGTTCCAAATAAAACATGGTAATAATTAAGCCAGGAGGAAGCCAGATCACAAATAAGCACTTTGGCTGCTCATGAGGAAACAAATACCCAAAAAATTGAGAAATTGCCAAATACATTTTATTTGAAAAACTGGCTTTGACTTTGTTTTTACACCTTACTTGTGTTGGGAGCAACATTTATTAAAGGTTCAGTGTAAGGGACAAATAAAAGGCTGTATCTAGTTCACCTCTTGTTGAAGATATATGTATTTATAAAGCGAACAATATGTACATCTTTAGACAAAGTAGTTACCTGCCTAGTGTGCTTGGTTACCACTTTCCTCACCTACTTCACATTGTTTGCCTGGAAGCCATTAAAGTCATTAATTGTGAGTTATCTCCCACTATCCCTGTTCATGCGTTACCATGCCCCTGCCTGATGTTATTAGTGATGTCAATGTTTTTGTTGCCTGTTTTTTTTCCAAATGGTTAATTAACCAGATGAAAGTGATGCCCAAGTCACAACTTCAATGGCTTCCAAATGAACAACATGAGGCATATTACAGGTCATGGAAACAGCCCAGATCCCCAGGCAGATTAACATTTATTTTAAAATAATGTAATTTAGTAATACTTTAAAGTGTCCTACACTGGCCTCTTAAGGTTACGTTTTTTTACCACATATTAATTTTCAGTCATCTTAAAGTTGAGGAATTTTACTTTTAAAACATACACACATATCTTAATTATTATTTTTTTATATTACATGTGCAATGGAATCTTCAATCCAAACAACAAAAGTATATTATATAAAACTAGTCTTTTACCCATCATTAACGACTCTCCCCCCCCCCCCCCTCCCTCCCCTGTTGTTCTTTCCCCCCTCTTCCTCCCCTGTGGCTCTTCCTCCTCTCTCCCAGCTTTGTCTCTTCCCCCATCTCCCTCCCCTGCGGCATCTACGGAATCCGTACAGATAGTTTGTAAAGTGTGCATGCGCTCTCACTGGAGCGTTACTCACTCTTTAGAAACTATATTAGTGATTGTTGTTGTCCAGTCATTCCCTGCTCTCAAATAGCATATGAATGGCAGCCTGCCAGGCACATCTGTCAGCCACTTCTCCTCTGTGCTCCCTCAAGTTCATGTTCATTGCTTCAGTGAGCTCATCTATCCATCTTCCCCTCTGCTGTCGCCATCTTCTTGTGCCCTCAATCTTTTCCAACATCAGAGTCTTCTCTAGGGAATCCTGCCTTCTCATGATATGGCCACAATATTTGAGCTTTAGACTCATGATCAAAACTTCAATTGAACAGTTGGTGTTGATTCCTTGAAGTATTGAGTGGTCGGATCTTCTTGCAGTCCAAGGAACTCTGAGCAGTTTTCTCCAATACCACAATTCAAAGGTGTCAATTCTACGGCACTCAGACTTCTTTATGGTCCAGCTCTCACATCCGTATGTTACTACTGGGAATACCATAGTTCTAACCATGCAGGCCCTTATGTGGGTAATTTCAAAATACAATTATTAGCAGGTTAAATATTACACCAATAGTGGCGCTCTTTTAATGAATTCCTTCAGTGAGACCGTACTAGGTTTTATTGACAAACCTTTTTTTTTTACCAAAAGACAACATTTTAATATTGATTTTATTATAGTGAGTAACTTTGGGCATATGTTTCTTTTCCTATTGCGACATTGTTTGTGGATTCACTCTGTCAAATAATCACA
Source organism: Discoglossus pictus (assembly GCA_027410445.1). Taxonomy (NCBI): domain Eukaryota; kingdom Metazoa; phylum Chordata; class Amphibia; order Anura; family Alytidae; genus Discoglossus; species Discoglossus pictus. Next base: position 34,679,972 of record CM050164.1, read on the forward strand.
ATTTATTAATAGAGTGTAATGGTGCAACGTTTGATTGTGTGTTTGCATTGTTCAGTCGTGTCTGATTCTCTGTGACCTCTTGGACCGCAACACACCATGCTGATCCACTTAATATTCATGGCAGAGATACTGGAGTGGGGTGGCAGTTCCTTCTATAGTGGGCCACAGCATATAGCTCCTGGTATTCCTAGGTGGTCTCCCATTCAAGTACTGACCAGGCCCAACCCTGCTTGGCTTCAGGGTGGTGTGACCTCTTTGTTCCCTGACTAGAATCGAACCCAGGTCACAGCGGTGAAAGCACCTAATCCTAACCCCTGAACTACCAAGGAACCCCAACTTTTGATATACTTCCCTCAATTAAATTTTCTTCATAGAAAACCAAACACATATATTTATACTTAATATGCACTTTGTGCAGGCGCAGTCGGTGTACATTACCCATTTCTTGTTTGTGTCTTACAGTGGTTTGATCTATACTGTCCAAAACCAGTTTTGATCAATTAATTTTGCCACTGCATTCATTCTATGATAGTTATTTTTCTATTATTTTGTTGTTTTTACTTGGAACTGGAAATTAACTTTATTATATTGCTATTATTGATATAACTCGTGATCCATTAATATGGTCGCTATATAAAGCCACTGTGAAGAATATTTTTCTTTGCTATTATACCTCAAGTTAATATCAGCCTTATTAAATTGCGATTCGGACAATTGAATAGGGCTCTATATAAGCACAGAGCATATTTTTTTACAGAAGTTTTTAGTTAGTGAACTTCTATCCAAAAGCAAGGTCTTCACTAACTAAAAACTTCTGTAAAAAAATATATGCTCTGTGCTTATATAGAGCCCTATTCAATTGGCCGAATCGCAATTTAATAAGGCTATATATTAGCAATGCAATGAAAACCAGAATATTTTCTTTCTTTTTTTATTTTACCTTGTGGTACATCAACTATTATTATTATTACTAACTTTTATTTGTAACAGGCCAAGATATTCCGTAGCGCTGTACAATAGTTTCAAAACCAGTTTGCTTTCTTAGTTTTCTTTCTTTTTGGTAAATTCACATCTATATGACTTGCCTATATTTCAAGAAAAAGTGCACTTGTTTGTGAATTATTTAAGAAACTAACATTAGCAGCTGTGAAAGCCATAGAAGGTTGTTGTTTTTTTAAGAAAATCTAAATATTTGAAGACTCTGTTTATGAATAGAGGATTCCATCTTGTCTTCACTGCATCACTTTATAAGAGCTTAATCATTATAGCGTTTTTGGAGAGAGAGGGAAGAGGAAGAGGTCAGGAGTATTTGTTAGATAACTGGAACTGATTGAAATGTACATCACCCTTCCCCCTTACAGCCCCAGATGTAGGCAGCTCTCCAGAAACGTAAACACTTCTCTCACGCAACTACTTTTACAAAAGTAACATGGATGACTCCAATGTCAATCAGAGAAATCAACATTTTTTTTGTAATTAAAAATAGCTTTATGTCTTTTTCCCTGCCCAATTATGCTCAAAGTCAAAGCTCTCAAACGTGTATGTTTTTTTTTCATTGCCTAGTATTTTAATGGTTGTAAAACTGCTATTATAAATAAAAATAGCACTTTTGAAAGTACAGTGTTTGCATTTTTTCTCTGTGTTTCTGGTTGGATTCAGTAGGTACAATATTTTTGTCACTTGAAACCAAAATAAGAGCAATGTACATACTATTTTTAACTGTACAGGCATTCATCTAAAGGCATATATCTAAGTTTCCTGGGTTATGAATGCATCTGATAGAGGAGAATCAGTAGTGTATGCAAACATTTTTTTTGCATGAACAAATGCCAAAACAAACCTTAACAAACTCACCCTGATGTTTGCTAATTCTCTTCTCTTTGCAAGCAACATCTTTTGATAGTTAACACCCCTGAAAATTCCTGCTACAATTAGCATTAAATTCATAATTTGTGTTGGCCAATCACAGGCAGCTATACATTTTAATACTATGTAACTGTCATGAGTGACTTATGGGGGCCAGGATGGAACTTACCTAAACCCCTCCAGCAATGGTCTGTATGGCCCAAGATGGAACTGTCACCACCCCGAACTCAAGGACTATTTTGTACTATCATGGATTATTTTGTTATGACCGTAATAACCTGTAATGTTAGGCCTCAGACTCTGATCTGGTACCATGGATCCCCAAATAGTATGACCTGTGAGTATTTGGGCCTACTAAGAATCATTTATATAATGTTTAGTGTTTAGGTTGTGGTTAGGGCATAATATTATAAGTCACTTCAGAGGTTACAGGACAAGTATAGTTTATTACCTCCTGGAATATGTGTTATGTAGGGGAGGGCACGAAGGGTGGGAGATGTGGGTTGATAAATTAAGTAGAAACCTCTGGGGCTGATGTAGAATTGGGAATATTATTGATGGATTTGTGTGTCTCTGGGCAAATAGTCATAACATTTGAAGTTGGTTTATTGCTCCCTGGGGTTGTAAAACCAGATCTGGAAACCAGTGAGGGGGTCAGTAAGCCTGGTAACGGAGTGAGGAGGTCACACTAAGAAATCAGACCTTTCATAGAGGGAGGGGGATGATGAGGGGACATGTGGATGTATTATTTTGGTGCTGTGTAAAATATCTATGTAAGAAAGAATAAACTGGCAGTCTGAGTCTAGCATTCTAAGCAATGGGGTGTCTGATTCTATTTCTTGTATGTTCTAATCCTAACCAAAGGGATGGTCAAGAGTTCATTATTTTTAATAAGTCAGTAACCTTAGTACTGAGCTTGCAACCTGTGATGTCCTGAGTTCTCCTAGAAGGTGTTCGGCTGGACGCTGCGAGATTGAAAACAAAAGGCACAACCTAAAGGAAGAAGCTTGGGGTGCCGGGCTCCTCGCCCTCCGGGTCATCACAGTAACAATCAATGATGGCAGTTTGGGCAGAAAGGAATCCTGGCATGTATAGGCCACTTGTAGAAGGAGTCAGACACTGATCTGTAGATCTCTGCATTGAGCTTCTGCTGGCTTGAAGGTTAGTAGAGGTTTGAAATCCATATTTGATTGCAGTGTTTCAATTGGTAGGTATCAGGTGCCTTTGCAAGCAGCTCTGGGGTGTGGAAAACATGTTTTATTTATATAATGAATCAATGTAATGTGTGTTTCTGATAAAAGAAGCATGTGTAAAAAAGGTAAAAACAGGAAATATTAGATATACATTTTAAAATGACAATCTTCTTAGAGACACAGCTCTCCTTTTCAGATTAATTTTACAGATTATTCCTACACACAGAAATAAAAAATAAAGCAACAATACATGAGAAAACAAAGAGAATCACATGAAATGATTACATCCTGCATCTTTGGTGAAGAATGTGATAAGCAACATTTTCATTTGAAATGTTATTTCTCCCAGGTGCCTCTAAGCATCTTGATTTTCAGTTTTTCATTGCAGTGATCTGGATAAAAATGTGGTCGAAATGGATACAGTGATTGTTTTTATTGTAGGGTTTAATGTATCGTATGTGTACACTCATCCTGGGGTACAATTTTTGTTTGATTTCACAAAGTAATTTATCATTTTACTTGGATTGGATATATTTTTGAATAAAAAGGGCATTCATGGTTATCCAGGGTAACTAGAGAAGGAGTATTGCTCCAGGGCGAAATCTGATTGCCAGTATTTGTGAGCAGGAAGGAAATTTATTGTTTTCCCCTTTTGAGAGAATTGGCAATGCTTCAATGGGATTTTTTTTTCTGTTTGCCTTCCGCTGGATCAATTATTAATTAACAATTAAACCACATGTTACAAAGATCAGAGGAGATCTAAAAAGGCTGAACTTGATGGCCTTAGGGCCTCATTCAAATGTGATTTGGCCAATTGAATAGGGCTCTATATAAGCACATAGCATTTTTTTTTTTACAGAAAGTTTTAGTTAGTGAACTTCTATCTAATAGCAAGGTCTTCACTAACTAAAAACTTCTGTTAAAAATATGCTATGTGCTTATATAGAGCCCTATTCAATTGGCCAAATCGCATTTGAATGAGGCCCTAAGTCTTTTTTCTACCTCAATTACTATGTACCTTTCAGTGTTCTGTATTATGTATATAATATGTGTAGATGGGCATAAATATTCTCTGATGTTATATGTTGCAGTGTCCTCTTTACACATGTACTGCCAGAAAAAAGGAAATTAGTTGCAAGGTTAGTCCCTTTTTTATTTTATTTTTTTTGGTGTTTGCCAATGTTTCTACTGACCAGCTTTTGTTTTTTGGTTTAATGGTTGTCTGAATGCAACAATCAGAGGTTTAGTGAATGATTAACAATTAAAGGTCACATACCACGCAATTCTAGGTGAAGTATTAAAAATGTTTGAAGACCTAGAGAATTAAAAAGATCTATATCCTGTGTTAGTTGTGGATATAAGTATTTGATCATTATGAATATTTCCTATAGAAACACATGGTATGTGACCTTAAATTATATATGAGAAGGGGTTTCAATCTTTTGGTGTTGTAATAGGTGTTCACACAGTATATTCAGAATTTTTTTGTAGATGATGGCAGGGGCATTTGGGGCTTAGTACAAATGTAATGGCCACGGCCGCCCGACCCTATGCACACCCATTTTCCTCATCTACAATGGTCATAACCTTTACATTAATGCTATTGTTCTTGCCTTGAACATACCCATGTATAACGCTACGGAATATGTTGGCGCGCTACAAATGATAATAATAATAAACGATAATAATTGTATATTAAAGCAATTCAATATCTTAATGTGTTTCCCTTATTAAATTAGTATATTTCATAGACTTGGGAATTATAGCTCACTCTCACCACTATGTTCCTACCTCCCCTGATAGTAGGCATCACAGAACATAATATAAATGAGTACCAGCATGGGGCTCCCATCCAGGGTAGGACACCCGCACAATGGTACATCCTCTCCCAGCATGGCCATGACTTGTAACCCTTATGCCTAAATGGCTCAGCTTTTTTAAGTTTTTGTTGCGGCTCCCAGCATTAAAGCATATGTGGTGGAACCTCAATGTTTAGCTATGGATTAAATACAGTAGCAGAACTGGTGAATGGAAGGCCCAGTGCGAAATTATTTGAGATCTGTCCCTTGTAACTTTTCTATACGTAGTAAGTGCCTGTTGGGGGCGATCACCTCTAGGATTATCAGATTACCTTTCTACAAAAAATAATAATCTGTATTTCTCCCCAAATAAATTAAGAGTTCCCTTTATTAGCAGTGAGCCCCAAGTCCGATGCTTTATACTGGCTGCACCAAGATGTCCTACCAAAATGAGCTAGTTATTTTAATTATGCATTAAGGATTAATAAAACTCAGTATACAATATTAGATTTATTTTGATAGATTACCGTATCCGCCCCCCGCTGAGGGGTTTTGCTTCTACTTGATAAGGTCATTAACTGGAGGGTGGGGCTGATTGACAGACAGTTTCGATAAAATTCCCAATTAAAAGAATACAAATCATTGGGATGATTGATTGTTCACTCGAGTTTGATATTCATGTTTAAGTATAATATTAAGAGGTAGCAGCGTGACTTTAGAGTAGAACATAACAACATTGACCTACTGCAGTCATTAAAGCCAACTTTATAAATGACTTATGTAAAAAACAGTAATTCACACTTTAAATAACCACTGAAGTCAGGAAAAAAAGTCCACATTATAGCATATTTTCGTGTCCTACAATAAAGAAACAAAAGGAATAACACTACTTACTAATGGTATATATGCTATATATGCAACACACGCCCAAATGCACTTTATTTCAGGCATGTTAGATGTTTTTTTTGATGTCACAAGTGACCTCAAAGTCACCAATGAAATATACAGGAGTATTGTTGCAGATAAGGCACTTGTGGCAGATAAACCTGCAACTGCAGCATTAGGAAGATGAAGAGGTTGCTATCAATTGCTGTACACTAGGTAGAAAATAGAAAGCATAAAGCAGGAAGAAATAGTGCTATTTTCTACTCTTTCTTTTAATAATATATTAAAGCAAAATAATATGTTATAAAGAGGTATATTAATTAAGTTAACATTTTGTTTCTTAATTTCGGGTTGTCTTCTAAGAAATTGAGATTCACTTGGAGCCAGTACTGATATACCAGGGGCAGAGAACTTTTAAGCAGATTTACGGAGGTGAAGACTTATGATTACCATTGTTTGTTCTGGGTTCCTTTACACAGAATTAGTTTTACTCCTGTGAAAGTCTTGGCCTTTCAGAAAGTTGCTGTCTTTGCTTGCCTCCTGGCAACAGGCCTGTGGCATTAACAGATGTGTTTGGCACAAATCCATTACTTTAGACGCTTGTGGACGGGAGCCAAGTTATGGACTGTGGAAAAAACCCATGCTTTTTTGTTGACCACCTTGACATTTAAAGGGATCCAATAAAGATTCCAAGTAAATTATACTTTCGAACAATAAGTAAAAAACGGCTTTGTCCTTCAGGAAACTGCATAGGTCTGTCAACCAACTTTCGTGATGCATATACCATCTAGTTTGTTATTCGTTTTCATGTGGTTGATTACTGTATTGTTTCAGCCTAAAGCCAAACAAAAGTGTCAAGACTGAGCGTATGTAGATCCGAAGAGGTAAATAGGCCCATAAGGTAGTGTGACAAAGCTGGGCAGGGATATGGAAGAGTAATCAGAGGCATATATGTAAGCCTAATTCTGGGTAAATTGTCCAGTCCAGCAAGGTAAGACTTAACTGGAGCTACCATCACAATGAGACTGCGGGCTCTATCACAATAAGACTTAAAACAGGTACGTTATTATTAAAATTTGAAAAATGATTATGCTCAACTGAAACACTAGACCACAAACTGGTTGGATGGACCAATTGCTCAACTTAATGGGGATACACAGTAAACATTTGATAGAAAAATAATAGCAATGTAACAAAGAAAACAATTAATTCTACTGCCGGTTTTTGATAGAAACCTTGATTTAGCAATTACTTTTACCCAATAGGGTTTCATTTCATGGGTGTCTATATGGAGCTCAAAGTACACTGGTAGTTTTCTTTTCCCAATTGGGTCAACATAAGGCTAAAGTAGTTTTTAGCTGTGTGAATGAGTATTTTTATGCACACATTTTATGACACATTTCTGGTTTGGTATGAAATTATTTTGGTTTAGTACTAGTCTTTGTCTATATTACTTCCCCTTATTGTAGGGCAATTAGCCAGCTTGTGGGCACACCATAGCCCTTCAGATAGGAGGTCTCTGAAACGAGACACAATGACTATGCTGTATAGATGTTACATGGCTAGTACTTTTCTATCAAATGGTTACTGTGTACCCCCATTGAGTTGAGCAATTAATTGGTCCATCCAACCAATTTGTGGTCTAGTGTTTCAGCTGAGCATAATCATTTTTAAAATTTTAGTAATAAAGTTCCTGTTTTAATAGTTGTTTTTCAATCTGTGGATTAGTGTCAAGCACTGGAATGACAGTACGACTGTGGTTATTGTTTCTATCACAATGAGGTAGCACCTGAAAAAGGCTGGGTCAGTCCTACCTGAGCCAGATGTAGCTGAACATGAGGAGGGCCTGTAAGAGACAGAGGAAAGGAGACTGTCGAAATAAGTGGATGTAAGAGAGAGAGTCGATGTAATTGGACAAATTGATGAGAGGAATTTGTCCAGAATAATCAAAAATTGCAAGCAGCACGACGGAGACAAGCCTTACCTGCAGAATAATACCTACAGGAATCTGACCGAGCTAGTGGTAGTAACAAGGGTACCATACTTGGGCCCTCATTCAATTGCAATTTGGCCAATTGAATAGGGGTCTAAATAAGCACATAATATATTTTTTTAAAGAAGTTTTTAGTTAGTAAACATCTATCCAAAAGCAAGGTTTTCACTAACTAAAAACGTATTTAAAAAAAATATGTTATGTGCTTATTTAGAGCACTATTCAATTGGCCAAATCACAATTGAATGAGGGCCTTGACATGCTCTGTGCCTATATAGAGCCAATTTGCAATTGAATGAGGCCCTATATGTTTAACAGTCCCTGGGATAGAGCATATGGTTAGAAGGATGGGGCAGTGCTCCACCTGCTAGTATGTGAAAAGTTTGTAGCCTGTACTGAACTGGCGGTTCAGAGTTTTTGTTACCTGTAGTAGACACACGTTCATAGAGCGTGTTTCAGTAGTAAAAATAAATTGTTTATGTAGATATTTATTTTCATTTCTGCCTCACTGACTTTTACGAAATTTGCTTTTATAAAGCATCATAAGAAGTATTAATAGTCAGGAGAAATGGGCCCTGAACAGTCACCTCCTTACAGGTGGGATATTCAGAATACCATATATTACATACATCATACTGTTCTTTATTCTGCATGAAGACACGTCTTTACTGTTTCACACATTTTTTACCATCTGGAAGTATAACTGACTTTCTTCGCACACCAACAGACATTTATTAAGTCTTAAGTATATTCTCAGTTTAAATGTATATTTAATTATAAAGTGGTATATTCCTGAAACATTTTTATGTATCTTGTATAAATAAATGTTACTCCTTTTGTTACTATATGGAGATTATTCCTTGAAAATTGTGAAACATTAGACCTTTTGGTAAGCGTCATAGAATAAAACTGGAAGTGAAGTTAAACGGGTCTCAGACTTTCAGCTTTTGGACAGTAGCCAAGTTATGGACTGGACCTATACATTGTACTGGGCATTTTTATCTACAGTAAATAATTTCTGAGATATTCAGAAGTGATTGCGAGACTCCTTTAATACTAATGTGTGACTCAATATGTTAATTTTTGGCTCAGAATGCTTAATAAGGGTTGGACTTGTGTAACTGCATAATAACCTTAGGGGACATTGTTTTTGCCACCAGCGACAGAGAAGCAGACTGTAATCATAAACCACTAATTTGCATAAAGATTTAGTAGAAACAATGCTGATTATTATTATTATCGTTTATTCCATAGCGCTGGATAATTTACTAGAATTAAATGGTACAATGTATAGTAGTTTTTTCATGCACTTTAATAATAATAATGTAAAAAACTTGATTTTGGAGTGACAGTAGTTTTAATATCAAATCCCAACATTTTTTAGCTTTATTTCATCATTTGGATCTAAAAAGTTGCACCCAGTCATGCATAATTTAGGGAATCTATCTATCCATCCATCATTAAGTTCGCTAAAGGGAATATTAATATGTTTAAAATGTACTCTTTGGAAAAAATACACTTGAAAATAGGCAACATGTTTTTAGTATCAAAAAATAATAATGCAGCATCTAATATGCTACTTTTTATGTACAATTATGCTGTCCTGGCTTCAAAAGATCTATCCTGAGTGGGGAGTAATCTTTGAATCCGGAGGAAACATCTGTTTGGAGAATTGTGAATTTGTCAGTCATAACTGCCAGTGCTCACGGCACTACAGGGAAGCTCACTAGATTACAATGACACACTAAGTAATAGTAGCAAACGAGAAAACTAAATAAATGCATATATAAGTTAAAAAAATATATAGGTTGTGCTTATATTTTTTTACTTTCTAAAAACAATTAGAATACCATGTAGAAAAAAATGTACCACAGTGATCAATTAATGTAAAATTATTATAATTATTATTATTATTATATTATTTTGTGAGAACTTCAGGCCTTACTGAAAATGAGCCTCATTCAATTGCAAGCCTGTAATTACCTGTAACCTGACATTTTGGCTGCGGGTTACATATTTTAGATACATTTAGATGTATTTAATTGTCACTAACCGTAATTACAGGCTCACAGCCCCAACACATAAACCATGTAGCATTTCAGGGCATGATCAGGATCAATTAAGCAAGCCCGTAAGTTACTTTTTAGACAGAGCCGATAGTAAATGAGACGTCATCATGACGTCAGTAAAACATGGAGTTTAAACTAAAATTACTAAGAGACTCAATCAATTCCGAGTTGCCCAATTGAATAGGGCTCTATATAAGCACATACAAAAAAATTCACAGAACTTTTTAGTTACTGAACGTCTATCCAAAACCAAGGTTTTCAACAACTAAAAAATTATGTAAAAAAAATATGTTATGTGCTTATATAGAGCCCTATTCAATTGCCAAAATTCAAATTGAATGAGGACCTTAGAGTTTAGAAGTCCAATTTGCAATCGGACTTGCAATCCTGAAATGCAGAAATTAATATTAATCATTAAAGAAATGAATAATAATCATTAAAGTAAACGTTCTAGTCCATGTGAGTTCCATGATATGCATTAACCCCTTGATTTCCGGGATCAATATAACACAGAAATAAAACTTGAAAAAAATATTTTTTTTATTGCGTGTTTGAGACTGTTGTGCAATTAATTCTAATGCCTTTCATTGCTTTCCCAGTATTGTAATTATATACAAACAGGTGTTTAACCCACTTGCGGGTCTATAATTGTTTGATACATTTGCTATTTATGGGTTTGAAGACAATTGCGAGCTTGTTGAATTCTTGTAAGTGAATATTGATTTTGCATCTTTAGCACTGGTAACATTTGCGGGCTTGAAAAATCAAAGGAGGAGAAAGGGCAGAGTCACGTTTGTGACAACCGCAGTGCTTTTGAATGGGAGTAGCTAAAAGTATCCAATTGAATATCCGTAACATTTACGGGCTGCATAACAGGCTCATGTAATTGTGATATTGGCCAATTGAATGGGACTCTATGTCAGGTGTCTCAAACTCATATACCATAAAGGACGAAATGAAACAGATTATAGGCTCCTATGGCAGTATGACTTAATTAAAACCCAAGTGAAAGCTTAGTATTTTAGTTCCAAATTTTTGTCTGCTTCAGACACACCTTCACCCAGTACCAAGAGACTTGTACAGCATAACATTAGTGTCACTGACCCCTTTTCCAGTTCCTGGATCTTAGCCCATTGAGCCACCATAAAGGACAGACTGCTTGGCTCCAGTCACTGGAACCTCCATTGTATTGTAATCTGTTTTGTCCCATCGCTTGCCAGATAAAGTTAATGTACTCTATTTGAGGTCTGGACCACTAGACATGGAGACAGCATTATGTGTATTTGGAGGTTGGCCTATTGTTCACAGGTGCCAGACCTTTTGCCAGGATGCCAGACTATTAGACCCCATGTGGAGTCAATCTCCTGTGTTTGTCACTCCCTGTCATGTTGTGTTGTATACACCTCCCTCTGTATCTAACCCCTAAAAATATTGTTGACTTTCCATAAATAAATCAGTTCACTGCCGAGTCATATAGAAATGGTATGTTCTCTTATTTGCTCCTGATGGCTGTGATACTGATACTATCTCCACCCTGCAAGTAACTTGTCCTGGTCACTACCACAGGAAGGTTACTGAGACTCCTGGAAGTGCTGATTTCTGATGGAGAGACCCTGACTGATACAGAAGACAGATATCAGGGTGCTGGTGCCGAGATTTCCAAGAATCCAAATGGCCCTTTGCCACCACTGAGCAATGAGTCACTGGATAGTGACTTGAGATCTACCTGTTGGAGACATTGGTGGTCAAATGTTAATATATAGATTTTCAGTGAGATATTCTAAATCAGGCTTTTCTATCTCTATTCTTCAAAAGGCAGACACACACCAAATATTCAGGATATTCCTTATTGAGCACAATGTAGATGATATTAAAAGAAAAATGTTTGTACAAAATAGGGTTTTTCTGTCATTTAATACATCCAGTTGATATCTGCATTTCTCATTTCTCAGTGTACTTTTAGATGAGGAGGTGTTCCAACATGATGGTATTGGCATTGTTGTTACCAAAGAGACATGGTAGTAGTCATTTCTTTTGTGATAACGGTACGTGTTTCACCCACTATAACGTTTCTTCAGGATGACTTCAGAGTTGCAGCTAACAACTGGATGAACCAGATGATTAACTGAGGACTCTAGTAACTTTGTAGTTGGATAATGTTAAATAGTAATCTCATTGTACCTGAGCATGAGAAATAAACATCATGAGTACTAGAAGTAGTAGTGATAAACCAATACACATTTAAACCTTCCTGACTTCGTTGCAATTCAACCCAAGTTTGATTTTATTAGTTTGCAGTGTATTTTTATTCTTGACCAACCTAGTGTTCTCATATTTTATTTTATTCTTATCTTCTTTATTACTTTCAGTTTATTGAAGGCATTGAAAAGGAACATGTATAATGGAATGTTATAAAAAGTTATTTATTGCACTGTTCCTGGACACTGTATCCGACATCTTATTTGCATTCATGCCCTGTATTGATTTTGCAATATCTTTTCTTGTATCTTTCTTGTATAATATGTATACGCTCAATAAAATAACAAATGATAATACAGTATTGCACAATGTTCTTTTTTTTCATATTGGGAAAATCTCTTCTGAAACTTCAAGAATTCTCAGATTCACTAACCTCCATTTATACTCAGTAAGATACACTGTGACGATTGCTGAATCATTTGCGCTATTGCAAATTAATAATTGTTTCTTCATTAAATGTAGTAAGTTTATTTTCTACCAAATGATTGTTTTATCACTACCAAGTTGCATATTTGTATGATGTTTAGAGGTGTTTAATGCAATCCCCTTTTTTGTATGTTACTTATTGGTCTTCTGAATAACTAATCTTGATCTTGGTCATAATGTTTTTCTAAAGCAAAAGAAAAAACAACATTTACATTAAGTTTTAATGCAATTATTCTTTAATATGTGGCCGTTTTATTTTCTGAGCTATTTTTTGCCTGCTTCTTTCTCGTTAGCCCTATTGGAAATAGTGCAGTTAGAATCTTCTTATGCATTCAAAGGCTCCTCCAATCATAGGAAGAGGATTGTCAAGAAACCAGAATATTAGATTCCACAACAGCATACTTGCATATAAAAGCTAATGAATTAGAGGCTTTATTATTTTTTTACATTTTGAGAACAACTTATTTTGAAGCATACAGTACTTCTTCAAAATTATATATTGTAAATATAGTACTAATGGGGTCTATATATTCCTCTATATTTATGTTTTTTATACATCCCTCTAATTTTTCAGATGTTGGGCACAAGCCTCAGTATGAACAAAGCAAAGATCAGTATTACTGAAAGTAGCACACAATTCCTAATATATAAGGTGAAGTAGCTCACATGCATAAAGTAGAATGCAGACAGAAGGCACAGACTCACTATGCATTGTGGGGAAGAACTGTGATAGATTGTAAGTCTGCGAGTTTTCAATCTTGCATGGACCTTTGAGGAAAGCACTTTGGACACTGGATTCTACTCTCAAATACAGGGCTTTCCATCCTTTGCAGTGTTAATATTGCTATTTTTCCTTGAACTTACCCATGTACCACGCTACGGAATTTGTTGGAGCCTTACAAATAAAAGATAATAACAATAATAATAATAAACCTTAGTATAACATGTCTGTACTTAGCAACCTCATATACAGTATTAGTTATGATTATTTAACTCAAATGAGGCGTTTGATGATCTTAAAATAGGAATCAGTTACTGAATAGCTAATGTAATACAGTAATAGACATAATCATCATTTTCGATTTACAAATCACAGTATACAGTTATCATTTTGGAATTAGGCACGGCATTTAGAGGAGAAAAAGGCGTAAATGAAGTGATCATGGATAGTGCTTTACATACAAACCATCTGAACATTGAAGGTTTTCAATCGATAATAAATTAATAAGATAATTAGCTTAGTGATGGAAAGGCAAGGCTGCAAGATGCTGCAATGACTGTGTTGAATAGCTGCCCTTAAAGGACCACAAAAGTCACCATATGTGCTCTGCACCATCAGTTAGAGGGTAGAAAATCATGTGGAAAATGTGTTTACATTTTGAAAATTGAACAAGAATGAACTTATATATTGTCATTTTAGGTTAGGCCTTGAAGCTGTCCCACAGTCATACGTGTGTTAATAAATACATTGGTTAATTGAAAAATAGGTGGAAAACATTGATTTCGAACAAATTACTTGCTAATGAAAACATTTTATGAAACTCACTGTAACGGAACCCATCACTGTTTTACCCTGTTTTATGGTTATTTAATTCTTGGTTAAAATATGATCCTACTGTAATACTGTATGTATGTTGGTTTATGCTCTGCAGAATATTAGCCCAGACTATTGTAGACCTTGGCAGAATGGATAATCCTATTACAGAGACTCCTCATAAGATAAGGAAGTCTATTGTATAAAGTGTTTTCATTCTCAGACATAAGAACAAAGAAGGATGATCCATGTCTAATTGTATCAAAGTTGCCAGGTAGCCTCAGGGAGGTGTGACCCACATATTGTCCCTATATGTGTATTGTGTGGCCAACTATGGGGGATATGTGAAATGTCTGTGTGTTATGTGTAAAATATACTTTTACTAACTTTTGAACCCCTGGTCTGATTCATGCCATTTTTTAATATGTTGTTCCACAATTTATGTTGTTCATAAAAATGTAAGATTTATTTATGTACTATGTAAAATCATAAAGTTATAAAAATGGATAAAAATGTGTAAGTTTTAGCTGGGAGATAATTGAGTAGATACAGTAATAAACTCAATTATCTCCCAAGCAGGAGGGGAGGGAAACTGTGGGCGTTACTATTGTGTTATTGGTTGTTTATACCTTCCCCTGAGTGTGTTCTGTTTTCCTGACTGCAATAAAAACCAGGCTGGGTGTACCAGCAAGGGAGTTCTACTTGACCCTTCAAAACGTAGCCTTGTCTCGTTCTTGGAGGGGATTGTTATATCATACTGGGGATTGCTATGCTTTTGCATACTCCCTTGAGCTGTAACTACTGAACCCTTGTTCCTCATGTACTCTCCTTGGAGGAGAGGTCTTCCCCACACGATCCTGGATGCTGGAGATTCATACAGGGTGGAAGGAAGACGGCGCGGCTCCAGTTAAGCTACGGCGGTTGTGGAGTCTGTGGTGGTTGTGGTGTCCGGTGCGGTGCTTGTAGTCCTCGGCGCAAGCTAGGACGCGTCCATCAACGGAGATACCCGGTCAGGGTGCCAGTAGATCCGTTACACTCACTTTCCACTAGAACAACACACTCTGCTTTAACAACTACAGGTATACCCCGCTTAGCGCTACCCCACTTAGAGCTGATTCGCTATAGCGCTGTTTTGGTAGCAATTCCCAGCTTAGCGCTATATCGCTGTTTTTAGGCTTTTGAACCTCACTTAACGCTCTGCTTTGCTAGAACATTTTTTTCCCTCATGGGACCCTGTTTAACACTTCAAAAGATCTTCCCAGCGTTATCAAGGTCACCATTTTATGGAGAGTAACAGAGAGAAACAGAGAGAGAAAGAGAAAGACATAGAAATCATGCCTACAGCAGTCTGTGGCAAGATACAATTTTTTTTTTATCATTATGTGATTTATAATTGTTAATGTAATTACTGTAATTGTAATTGTAAAACCTACATTTAATGTTTGTTTTTGTTTTTTTCGGGGGGGGGGGGGGGATACGTCAGTGTTGGAGTGAGAGATTGCCACAAGGGATCCCGAAACACAACTTACTGCATCCATACACATGTGTGTGTATACAGAATTTTTCACATAATTATTAGAATGTAATAATAAAATGCACAAGACAACAGTACCTCATACTGACATATGTTTTATTATATAACCTAAAAATATATTTCTGATCTTTAAAACAGTAAAGGAATATCTGTTTTTGGGTGGAAAGGACCTTAGCTCCACCAGTTATTACTTTTGCTGCTAGAATATGACTAAGTGGTTACAATGAGTCAGTTATTGCCTGATTCAGTCACTGAAAGCTTCTGCAACTGAATGTAATTAATTATTGTGCTGCACAGTACAGAGCTCATTAGTCATTCAGGCACAGTTAACTCACTGAAACAGACAGACTTCAACTGATCATAACTCCACCAATTCAGCATTCATTTTTCATACTAAAATCAAACTTTTTTTCCACATGCTTTTTCACCCTCTATCTAATAGTACAGAGCGCATATAGGGGACTTTTGTGGTCCTTAAAAAGGCACTTCACAATCCCTGCAGAGCTTAATGATCCTAGTTCAAAGTTTCTTTATATATTGTACGAGCAACTTGCCCGTCAAAAATGACTGCAATAAAATTTGAAGCCTGGCAATGCTGTTTGCCAAAAAAATGCGAGGCTCTCCCCGCTCAAACTTGCGGGTCTTGCGATGAGTGCCTTTGGCGCTCATTGTGAGACTCTTCCCACTCTACTTTACGGGCATCAGCCAACCGAAAACTTTTGGGCCCTGTTGAAGGCGCTCATTGCAAGCCTCTCCCCCCTCTACTTTCCGGGACTCATGTTGAGTGCCTTCGGTGCTCATCGTGAGACCTTTGCAGGCCTCGTCCAACCCACCACTTTCATGCCTCACACTGAGCACCTTCGGCGTTCATTGCGAGCCCTGCGTCGTTCAACCCGCAATTTTCGTGCCTTGCACTGAGCGCCTTCAACGCTCATCGCGAGCCCAGCAATGAGCTCCTTCAGATCTCATCACAATGTCTGCAATGAGCGCCTTCAGCGCTCATTGCAAGCCTCTCCCAACTCTCTGAGCCCTGTGTCTGTTTCCCCCTCCCCCTGCCCTGTGTTTTTTTCCCATTATTTCCCTCCCCTGTGTCTCTTTTACCCCCTCTCCCTCCCCTGTGTCTTTATCCTCTCTCTCCCTGATCAAGGCTTGCGTGGCTTGCGTTGACCACCTATCTATCCTTTTTTCAAAGTCTTGCAGGCTTTGCATTGAGCGCCTAAGTCTTACTGTCTTCGGCCTCGGTTTACGGACGCCATTTTTTTCCTCACTCAGCCGATTTTCGATCTCTTAAAAACTCCAATTAAACATCAAGTTAGCTTGCAACCTCACTCACAGACTCCCTGCCTCTCCCCCTGTGCTGTGTGTGAGGTTGTAAGTAATTTTTTTAATTAATTAATGTCTTCTGGCGGCCTTCCGTCGGCTTCCGAGTTACGGGCTTGAAAGAAATGAGGGCCGTTACATTTTTTTCAAAGCTTTGCGTGCCTCGTAATCATTGTGTGCCTGTCAATGAGTGCCTTCAGTGCTCATTGCCAGCCTTTTTCAAATTCTTGCGGGTCTCACGATGAGCGCCTTCAGCCTTCTCAAACTTTATGGAATTAGACACTATCTGGCTACTATTAAAATCTTCTTTCAGATCCAACCATTATTAACACTCACTTCATTTATGGTATCCACCTCTCATTTCCCTTTCTCTCTTATGGCTTTAGTAAGTCTTATTTGTCAGCTATACAATGCCGGCTCCATCCCTATGACCAATCATAATGTAATGTTGCTTACTTAACATTTTGAACTATCTGATTCAGAGCATAATTACTCAGGAAAAAAGTCATAAATCAAATTTTTAATTCAACAAACATAAATGTTGATGTCTCTGCAGGACTCTGGAGGTATCCACCATACATTGTGTGTGTGAGAGATGGGTGTTTACATTTCTGGAGAGCAATTGTTGCAGTGAATGATGCAAGGGGTCTGCGTCTAGGCAAGTGAGAGGGAAGTGACATTGTGCCTATTTCAATATTATCCAATTATCTTTACAACTACTCTCTGTTCACTCCTTCCCCATCCATCTCTTCAATGGCCATAACCATAGCCATAACATGCTTCAGCTCTCAGGATTTGATGTAAACACAAAATGGATTCCTGTACTCATAAACAGATTTTTTTTAAATTCATATTTTCCCCAAAAATGCTTTATGTCCATGGCTTACAGCTGTGTAATATTGATAGTTTGGTTCATACTTGTCAAGTGTCTTTTTACTTGAGCTGCAGTGGTCCTTTAATACCAAATACTTCCTCCTCCCTCTGTCAGTTCTTCTTAAAACGATTAAATTGATGTTAGGTTTTCTCTCACTAACTGGTGATCACAGAGAAAAAAACATCCAAAGATATGAAATGTAATTGCTAAGAAGCCAACATGGATTTTTACTGTAAATAACTGCCTGGTGTTGGGGAAATAACCGGGTTGAGACCATTTTACCTGGCCCTGTTGTGGGGCAGCTTTAAATTGAGTTTACAACACCATTTTCTTGATTTAGTACTCTAATTTTTTCTGATTCATTGGGGTAAAAAGTGTATTAGACGTCTATAAAATCTTCTATGTTCAAGAGTTCTGATTGGATATCATGTGATGTCCATTTACAGCTATATTGGGTGATGAAATCTGGGCTATGAGTACAGGTCAAATAGTAAATGCTTAGTTCATAGCCACCTGGTATTCCGTAAATAATTTGAAATGTAGTCATTGTGTCATGACACAGGTGCTTACTAATGGATGTCATAGCTCATATTTTGGCCTTTGTGCCATTTCCTCTATTTTTTATTAACTTTATGTTCATTTGGTTGAAACAAAATGACAGAATATGCTTATAGTTTCTTTCTATGCTTATTCTCATTTTTGGTCATTAGAGAAGCTAGTTAGAAAATGATACCACAAATTAACATGCCATACCACTAATAATATGACATTCAGCCTTGACATTATTTAGGTTAGAAAGAATTATACATAAAATACTAGTTTTTACTGCTCTATAATGAGAACCAATAACAGAGTTCTATAATTTGATAATGTACCACTGTGTATTTTTATTTTTCAAATGGCACTGTCAAAGCAGAAATAAACTTAAATGTTTAACTCATCTGGACGCTTGCCCCAGTCAGCCAATGAGATGTGTTGTACCGATTTACCAATGAAAGCTACAGATGGACAAATGTTCTGGTCACCTCTTAGTTTCAATGAAATTGAATTGTATGTCTATTACATCACAGACCTGCATAATTTTTTGGCTATCCTTGAAGAGAAAGGTGGGGAAAGATTTTTTACGTGAAAAAAATGTGTTCAATGTCACTTTAAGAGAGCAAACAATGTGAGTATCCAGTGAATTTCATTGTCCAGAATTTTGAATTGAAGGATTATGTGCTATATAGTGAGTGATTCTTTGTTTAAGTAGTTTTTACTGCCTGAGATTATTTAAAAGGACCATTTTCCTTTAGATATAGACTTTATCTTGTCATCTGCCACCTGTTTTCTTAAGACACTAAAAAGTTTAAGATCAATTCAACAAGTAAAAACCAACACTGAATGCATGAATGACTTTTTATTTCACCTGTTTACAAGAACATTTTTACAAGACTTTAAAGAATGAATATGAAGTATGAATAAGTCAACTGAATACTCACTGACTGCATATTTATCCAAGTTTCTTTCCAAGTTTTTTATTTTTTATTATAGTCCTACTAAATGTGCACAGCGAAAGTAGCAGTTATTTCACAAATGAAAAGTACACATATAAATAAATATCACAGCTGGTTGTCATTAACAATTTTGAGTGGGTGTGTTAGATAACTGAGCTTGAAAGTTGGGTTCTCGACCTCTCCAAATTAATTCATCTCACACGATTCAGCGGATCTATGGGTCATATTACCACCAGCACAAACTATAAAACATATCAAAATATAATAGAAAGAGTCTTAACATATCAGTCGGACCAAAGCATCCAAACACAATAACAACTGGAATTCACTCACTGGTTATATCTGTTCTCAGACCAATTTGCTCCTTACTGGCCTCCTCCCCACTGTCAATATTCTGTACCTGCCTTATTCAAAACACTTAATCTTTATGTCAGTCCTGTCCTATGCAACCCACAATTGGAAACTGTACAAATACTATGCTTATAAGAATTAGAAAATAAATATTTGTTATTCTTCTACAGCATCAACTGTGCCATAGGAGCAGCCACAAGTGGATGAGGACATTGGCAAAGAGGAGGGGGGTCAATTCCAGTAGACCATGCAGGCCCCTCTGCCACCATGGTCCACTTCAGTCCTCCTCTTCCTCCCACTGATTGTCCCTTTCTCCCAGCTGCTCATATTGGGTGGACAAGCAGAGGCAGGTTCTGCCAGGCAGCATCCACCACAGCCACCTTCTCTAACATTGGCAGCAGCGGCTGGTGACTTTCCAAGTTGGTGGGGCAGAAGACAGAGACCTGGCCCCTCCCCTTAACCTGACTCCACCTAACAGTATAAACCCCTCCACATCACAAGATGTTACCGGGAAAAGGCCCTGCCCAGTGACACAGACTCCACGCACGTTTTATTTACTTATGTTCTTGATGAGGGTGAGATGGTGCTGGTTCTGCTCACTATTGTTATGCTGGGAAGTGCATCCATTTTCTTGATGAGGGTGAGGTGGTGCTGGTTCTGCTCACTTTTCTTATGCTGCTTTCCTCTATTTTCTTGATGACATTAAATAATTAAATAAAACGCATGTGGCAGCTTGTAGAAATATACAAAAGTGGAGACATACCGAGAGACAAGAGGGTAGAGAGAGAATAATAGAGAGGGAAATAGAGGGATAGAGAGCGGGGGGATGGAGAGAGAGAGAAATAAAGAGAGAGAGGAAGGGACAGAAAGAGGTGGGGATAGAGAGTTAGAGAGAGGGGGGATAGAGAGTTAGAGAGATAGATTATATGCCTCTCTCTCCCTCACTATCATCTCTTCTTCTATTCTTCTCTCTATCCCTCCCTCTATCTCTTGCTATTCCTCTCTCCCTATTTATCCCTCACTACCCTATCCATGTCTCCCCTTCTATCCCTCTTCTCCCTCCCTATACCCCTACTCTCAATCCCTCCCTCTCTCTATCTATCCCTCTGAGCCTAGGTCAGGTATTTTACGACCAATAATGATACAAGCAGATACTATGATAGCAGCAAATATACTGAAAATGATTAAAACTGCATAAATAAATAATTTGTTAAATGAGCAAATAGATTACTGTACTGTTTCTCCCTCCATTTTAAACATAATTTAAATAACATGTGGGAGAAGCGTCTCAAACCTCCCACATTATATTTAGACATACTTAATGTTAATATACTTAATATTAAGTTGCAAAAAAAACATATTTGAGTGGTTAATTAAGCATATATTTCTAATTCTGCTCCTACAGCTAGGGGCGTAAAAGCCAAAAACATTCTGGGGGGGATAAAGCTTAAAGAGCGTTTCACTATTAAATGCTTCGGAGTTTGGATACAGAGTTTTTCAAAGGCATGAGATATAGCTTGAGAGTACACGCAACGGTCTTGTTACTTATCTGATATCCCCGCCAATCTCTGTGGGTTATTCACAACAGTCTAGCATATACTGAGGAAACTGCTTTGATATTCAAAAAAAAAAAAAAATTCACTCAGATGTTATATTAATGGGCATAGAATGGATACAAGCAAAAGATGGATTGGGAGATAGACAGATAAGACAGAGAGAGCATTTAGCTGGAAGCAAAGCCGAGGATGGATTACTAGAGCAAAGCCTTTGTGGATATATTGTAATTTCCCTGCCCAAGTTCCCAGAATGCAGTTGAATAACTGTATTTTTTGTAATTTTGAGCAGGAAATAGGTTTTTCAATTTATTTTAGACATTCAAATGGGAACACAAATGTACTATTTACTGTACTTCTGTACGGTGGAGGGCTTCTATTGCTCTTTTGCCCACAATAAATTATAATATATATATATATATATATATATATATACAGTATATATATATATATATACTAGTGACTTGCCCATCATAAATGACGGCATAATATTATATTAAAAATGGTGTGTTCTGTCTCTCTTTGTGCACCCTCTCTGTGTGCTCCCTCTCTCTCTCTGTACCATCTCCCTCTCTCTGTGCTCGCTCACTCTCTCTCTGCGCTCTCTCTCTCTCCTTCTTTCTCTCTGTTCTTCTCTCTCTCCCTCCTTCTCTCTCTCTCTATTCCTATCTCTCTCTCTTTCTCTCTCTCTATCTCTCCTCCCTCCCTCCCTCTCTCTCCACCTCCTTTTCTCCTCCTCTCTCACCCCCTTCCTCTCTTGTTGCGCATTGCGCTTTGAGATACACACCTTGCTCTTTATATTATATACAAACACATTATATATATACTAGCGACTTGCCCCTCAAAAAATGACGGCAAGAAAATTGTAAGCCAGGGAATGCTGTTTGCCACACAATGTAAGGGTTTTGGTTCTCTGAGTACCTTGGGCGCTGATTGCGAGTCTCTCTCCATGGTGTATTGGTCTTGTGAGCTCCTTTGGCGCTCATTGTGAGCCTCTCCCATGTTATAGTTTTGGTGGTCTGAACACCTTTGGCACTCATTGTATGCTCTGCGCTGTGCGCCTACTGCACTCATCACGAGGCTCGCAATGAGCTCCTTTATTGGTTCTCTGTGCATCCTGTGCGTTCATTGTGAGGCCCGCGCTGAGCGCCTTCGACCGCGCTCATTGCGAGACTCTCCTCTGCTATTTGTATTTTTTATATATATATATTTTTTAATAATATTGAATGAAATAATTAATTAATAAATTAATGTACTTTACCTATTTGTAATTAATATATCCAGCAATCAATATCCTGAAGAGCATACAATACCTTTTGATGTTGGTGCAGCATACAATGCACATTTGGACTGTTGCTGAGCTTAGGAGAAAGTGTCAGCAACTTGGCAAGTGTGCAGTTTAAATAGGCTGCGTGCGCGAGGCTAAACTGTTTCTGTAGTTGTGTAAGGCGGCATTTTATAATACTAATGTTATTAGTTTGAAGTTAGTGTTGTAAAATGGCGACGATTGTCTATGTG
The DNA here is from genome assembly GCA_027410445.1 of Discoglossus pictus. Classification (NCBI taxonomy): domain Eukaryota; kingdom Metazoa; phylum Chordata; class Amphibia; order Anura; family Alytidae; genus Discoglossus; species Discoglossus pictus. The sequence continues at coordinate 34,702,642 of CM050164.1, forward strand.
TTACGCGGGTCAGGATAATATTCCGTCCTTCCTAATAGTGTATTTTGTACCTCGTACGTTCCTGGCGGTGTTTTGCGTGGTTAGGGGTCGTGTAGCCTCGTTTTTTTTTCGGCTGCCATTTTTTTTGCCACTTAGGTGATTTTCGATTGGCGAAATTGTTCAAATTCTGCTTAAATTCGCATGCAACCCCACTTCCAGACGTCCTGGCTGTCCCCCCGTGCTGTGTGTGATTTTTTTTGTTTGTTTCTTTTGTGTTTTTTGTGGTTTTCGGTTCGTCCGTTAACTTCGTATTTTTTGTAGGTCGGATTTTTTTTTCAAAGTGCCCCAGGTCTTATTTTTTTTGTTTTAAGTGCGGGTTTCCTTTGTAAAGTGTTCCGGGCCGTAATTTTTGTAGGCAATTTTTTCAAAGTGCTACGGGTCTCGCACTGTGAATTGTGTAATTGAGCGTTCTCTTGATCTGTAGTCCCGCGGTTCGTAGGTATGATGTTTAAGTCATGTGTGGGGTCGTAGGGATGAGCACCTACGGCTCTCATCTCCACCAGCGCATGGAGAGCCTTCGGCACTCGTTGCCTGGCCGCAACAGCGGCCCTCACTTTGCGAGCCCTCAGTTTTAATGATGCGTTAGCAACGGATTTTGGCAAGCCCAGCTGCTGAGAACTATATATGTGATAAATATAAACATTTCTGGACATATTTGTGTGTCCCAGCTCAACTTCCCAGAATGCAGTGTAATAACTGTTTTTTCTCGGAACTCTGAGCTGGAAGTAGGTTTTTTAACTTGCTTTGGACATTCTGGTGTGAACACAGATGTACATTTTATTTACTGTACTACTGTACGGTGGAGGGCTTCTATCGCTCTTTTGCCCACCATATTATAAATGATTGTTGTGGTGAACTACCTACTCATAATTTCCACAACACAGGCTGAGATCCCGCTCCATGCTGATGATAGCCAGTAAGCTTGAAACATGTACATGGATTGGATACTCAGCCTGTGTTTATTCCAACCTTGGCTTTGCATTAAAGCTGTGTAATAATACAGCATGCATAAGCTTAAAGGAAGCCATGTTTGATGATGGCTACGGAATGAAGAGCGAGGCATTTGTGGACATATTTGTGTGTCCCAGCTCAACTTCCCAGAATGCAGTGTAATAACTGTTTTTTCTCGGAACTCTGAGCTGGAAGTAGGTTTTTTAACTTGCTTTGGACATTCAGGTGTGAACACAGATGTACATTTTATTTACTATATATATATATATATATATATTTGTGCTCAGTTACCTCCCCCGTCCCGCCTCTTCCTGTGGGTGGGGCTTAGCTCACTTTAAACAAGCAGTTCCGGCCACCTTCTCCTGGCAGTCTCATTTTCCATTTGGCTCCCCAGCCTGAAGGATGCATCTCAGAGTCTCCTCACGCTTTGGCTATCACAAGCCTCTCTTTGCAGATTTCGCCGTACATTTACTAAACAAGGTTGGTCTTTTACATTATTACGGGGCTTCGCCAAGCCTACATACACAGATTTGGCACTTTTTGTATCAGAAGTTGGGCCATATCTACTAAATAGTTAGTTTACTTATATCAAGGTAACACCATTTCATTATCATATTGCTTTGAATAAACATTTCATTGTCATATATTTGCCCCATTTTCATGCATATATAGTAAGCAGCAAATGTACAAGGTCAGTCTTCATTGCCACATATATAGATTTATTGTCTTTCTATCAGAATTTGGGCCTTATCCACTAAATAGTGACATTACTTATATCACAATTTCATTACAGCAGGGCTCTCCTGAGCCTACATACAAAGTTTTGGCAAATGTTATCAAAATAACGGGCCATATCTACTAAATAGTGACTTTGCTTAGACCAAGGTTACTCAATTTCATTTTGGGCCATATCTACTAAGTAAAAATGTCCATAAGGGCATTACCATTGCTGGTGAGCCATGGCACTAAGGGCTTTCAATAAGTCTTAATCATCTGTCGCTCAGTATCACATCACCAAATTCAACCCTATCAATGTCCCTACCCACATTCAGGTCACACTTTTACATTGTCACACGGCTTTCACAAGCCCTCATTGCACATTTTGGCTAATTTCTACTTGTTTTTCAGCTTTCAATATGCATCACATTGCTGATTATGGCTGTCTTTGCCCATGTCCAAAGATACACCCCCCATCATTACTAGGCTTCTAGCAAGCCTTATGTCAGATGTTGGCTACAAATATAACATCCCCCCCCCCCCCCAATTTCAGGACATGCCTTGTCTTCATCACGACTATCTGGCCCACTAAGCAGGCTAAGATTTGGAAGCCTCTGGCACACTTAAGCTATCCCTCACTGAGGAGGAGGGACCATCCCTCGCAGAGCGGAGGAACCTTCTCACAACTCCAGGTTTAAACCTGTACACCTCGTGGCTTCACAGGAGTGGGGTCCCTGCGTAAGAGTAGGGGAGGAGGGGGAGGACTTTATCCTGACTCTTTTTTTTTTTTAGTTATGTTTGTATTTTCAGGTAGCTGTGAAACATTACAATGTTTTGATCTGTAAGCAGTGCAAGCCAATACTGTAAGTAAACCATATATAGTGCACACCAAAACATACGTGTACTTTACAACATCTGATCTAAGAATACATCTCATATATGTTTAAATTTTAACAAACAGTGCATCACAAAATCAATTAATGTGTACAAGAATAATCTTTAAAATACAAATGGTCTAAATAAGGTTATAGGTTCTTGTTTTTTTTCATTGCAACAAAGGCTAATTATCAGCTTCATGTAGCATTTGTCATGCTTCTAAGCAATTATCATGTGGTTCCCTCGCCAAGACACGTGACAGGAAATCATTAAATAAACGTACATGAATTTTACAAATGTTCATGTATCCTTTTTGATGCTTTATTGTAAGAATTCAACTTTGTATCTCTGATGTCCATGTATGTTTGTAGTATTTTCTATCCAATGCACGTTTAATACAAAGATTTGTATAGAGCAAGCACTCTTCTTTAGATTGTCATCTAAATGCATCATTGAGAAATCACATATCAGGTGAATTGGATTCTCTTGTCCTGAGTGATAGTGATTCTGGTGTACTGACTGGATGAAGAAAATATGTAGCTGCTATGCACTTTTACTGTTAGTTCCATTTTAGCAATCTTGGAACCCAAGAATCCCTTCTGTAAATTTATAGTTATTCTGGTGTACTGACCAGATATAAGTGATATGTAAGTAATATGCATTTTTTGCATTGTTAGCGGTTAGATAGTTTTCTTTTTTTATTTTTAGTTAGATTCATGGCCTCCTGAGATCGCTTTGTACCACACTTTTTATGGTCTTGTTACTTTGTTGACAGTGCTTTTTGTAAATTGATAATTTTTCAGTAAAGCTTTGAAACTGAATCACTGTCTGCCTTTTTATTTTGTGATGGGTTTTAAGTATGTGCACAAGCACTAAACCAGTGCTAGTGAAGTCTTTCCTGTGCATGCCACCAACAGTCCAGGACAGATATATGTTTTTGCTTGTATATTCAGGTTCCCTTTGATTTAGCCCAGGTGAGTAACTCTATGCTATTCATTGTAGTCATGCACCTGGACTCAACCTGAGATAAAATGAATACATAAGCAGAATGATACTGCAATCCTGGACTGCTAGCAGCACTTATTGTGATGACTTTACCACCAATTAATTAAGTTTTATGTCATGTTAAGGTGTCAGAAAAGACATACTGATTGCCAACACATTGATGAGGTTTATTATTTAGACACATCACATTATGTCTTAATTTCCAACATGTTACATGGTATTAAATGTCAGGGGGAACACTTTAAATGCTAAGACAGAATTATTGTTGATTGTTCTCTATTATTTATTGTTGTAGAGGGCGGAGTTAACCAGAACAAAAGGCTTCCTCTGTGCATTAAGATGTGTAGGCCTAATGTTTTTTAAATTGTATTTATCTTGTAAAAAAGCATCTTTAGGAAAAAAACATTTTTCTGGCACTGGCTTCTTAATGTATTTTGTTGGTGTTCCCGTAAGGGGTTTAGCTGCTCTTGTGGGAGGTTAAATTTACATGAAAGTAAATGGCTCACTATGATCACTTGCCGAGCCTTCCGGGAACATATAGCATTTTGCGTAAGCTCCAGAGCCATATAATCACACTTTAGGTAAATCGAACGTATAATAGTTTATACGCAAGGGTTTGTTATGGGCAGCATGCAATAGCTACATTGGGGTTTGTGTGAACTTTTCATAGACATTTTTGACTGCTTATCTAAGTTTACCTTCTCTCTTCCACCAGGATGTCTATGAAAAATGTGCAACCTCAATCAGTGAGTTTGATTGTCAAGTTTGGCTCTCCACCAGATGGGCAAGAACTGAAGGGGGTGTTATCTTGAGATGAATTCATTAATGGTTGTCACTGGTACAGAATATGTGAAATGTTAATATTCCATGGTAATTTTAAATATTTATGTAAGAAATGTCTTTAATTTGCAGTACTTTTGAAATCCATTCGCTCAGAGTAGGTATAGTGGATCTTTTCCAGTATGTCAGAATTAAAGAACCAATGCATAATGAAGAAAATATGTTTGAAAACGTTGAGCCTGACTAAGAGGATAATTCAGCTGGAATTATTTAGAAAAATTTAATACATTTTGATACTTCTGCTGGATACTGGTAAAAAGTTATGTGTGAGAGGGATGTTTCAATTTCAGGAAAGACAAGGGTTGCCTCCTTCAATGCAACATCCTGCTTCTGGACAGCAGCAGGGACGAGGTGTGGCACCAAGTTCAATCTTATCCACTTTTCAAACAAAGGCTCTGGACGTCAGCATGTTCCTTCTTCCCCCAACCCTCGATCCACTGATAACTATAAACAGAACCCCATCATACAGCCGTTCAAGATGAGAAGTAACAAACACAAAATGAATTAATGTGCTCCTAAACAGATTTTTTTTTTAATTCTGATTTCCCCCCAAAATGTCCATGGCTTACACAAATGCTAATATTGTTAGTCTTTACATACTTGACAAACAGGTGTCTTTTTTTCTTGAACTGTAGTGGTTCAAGGTTCTTGTAGAGCAAAGTAGAAGGGTGCCATTCAGCCTTTTAATCATTGGGAGTGTTTTGTTGTCTAATCCTGCTATTTGTTGTGTAGCTTCTTGGATATCTGCCCTATAGGTTTTGATATATGTGTATCCCAACAAATATGTGTCATGGTTTGCACAGTCCCTCCAGCTGAGCTAACCTTTGTGGTCTAAAGTACAACCTGGATTTTTTTTTATAATTCATCTCTACTACAGCGGAAGAAATACATCTGGAAAAGATACATTTGACAATGGGTTTTCATTGTTTATATGCAATAGTCAAACCAAGATCCTCCTCCCAAGAGAGCTTGTTGGTAATTTGTTGCCCTCAACCTTCAGTTCTGGGTTTCACAATTTCTTGTATATGATACACAGAGAGGCTTACTGGTTCTTGTTGACAGTTGTGATAATGCTGCTGTCACACCCAGGGTTCGTGCCCTTGTATCCGGCACCACAATGGAGTACTCAGGAGCCCTTTTTAAAATATCAGCAGTATTTATTAGAGTGTAGCAAAACAACATAAATGGTGCAAAACAGAATCCTAGCTTCTAATAGAAGCACTGACTTTACTCTTGGCTGTAGTTCCCTCACTATGCAAGATAAAGTCCACACAAAACAAAAATCCAAACAAAAGCTTACTGGATATCAAGTCTCCCATGTAGCTGGGATTTCCACAGCAGGCTCTGGCGTCCTCTGTCCAGCTCAGACTGAGCTCTCCCCTTCAGCTGGGTGCTAATCAGACCTTTAAAGGTGGAACCCAGCTGGGCCTGCTTGATTAGCCTGCTGTGTTAATCCTTTCTTCCCTTAGTGGACACAGGGCTCTGCTCAGTCTCTCTCCCACGTATACTCCATCAATGATTCTGTTACATATCCCACTCCCCAGCTCGACGCTATGGGGTTGAGCGGCCAACGCCGTGAGGCAGTATATGCGGGATAGGGCATCTGCATTGCCATGAAGGCTGCCAGCTCTATGAAGAACACGGAAGTCGAAGGGTTGGAGGGACAGGAACCATCTCGTCACGTGGCTATTTTTCTCCTTGTTCTGGTGCATCCACTGTAAAGGGCATGGTCCAAGACCAAGGTGAACCTTCTTCCCAATAGGTAATACCGGAGGGCTTCAGTGGCCCATTTTATGGCCAGGCATTCTTGCTCTACCACAGAATATTTCTGTTCCCGTGGCATCAACTTGTGGCTAAGGAACAAGACGGGATGTTCTTCACCATTCACCTCCTGTGACAATACGGCCCCTAGTCCTACTCCTGAAGCATCTGTTTGTAGAATAAATTCCTTTTGGAAATCAGGGGCTATTAACACCGGACCTTGACACAGAGTAGTCTTTAGGTCCTCGAAAGCTTCCTCAGTGGCCTTGTTCCACTTGACTATGTCAGGTGCCTTATTCTTAGTGAGTTCTGTCAGCGGGGTGGCTCTTGTGGAGAAATGTTGGATAAACCTCCTGTAATAGCCCACGATTCCCAAAAAGGCACTTACTTGCTTCTTTCTCAGTGGGCGATGCCAGTTTTGGATTGCTTCCACTCTGTTGAGCTGCGGCTTGACCATTCCTTGTCCAACAGTGTAACCCAGATATTTGGCTTCACTAAGTCCAGTGGCACATTTCGCAGGGTTCACTGTAAGGTTTACCCATCTTAGGGTTTCTAATACAGACTCCACCTTTGGAAGATGTGTCTCGCAATCTGTGGTATAGATTACTATGTCATCTAATTATGCAGCAGCATATTCCGAATGTTCATGTAATAACCTGTCCATCAGTCTCTGGAAGGTGGCTGGAGCTCCATGGAGTCCAAATGGTAGTACTTTATATTGGAAGAGCCCATCTGGGGTCGAAAAGGCAGTTTTTTATTTTGCTGCTTGTGTCAACAGAATTTGCCAATATTCTTTTGTCAAGTCCAGGGTTGTTAAAAATCAACTCATCCACTCTAGTTATGGGATATGCGTCAAACTCAGATACAGAGTTCAATTTGCGTAAGTCGCTGCAGAATCTGATGGTGCCGTCAGGCTTTGGGACCATCACAATAGGACTACACCATTCACTTTGGGATTCTTCAATAACCCCAAGATCTAGCATCTTTTTTACTTCTGCTCTTATTTCTTCTCTTTTAGCCTCGGGTATGCGATAGGGTTTCATCCTTACCCTGATCCCAAGCTTAGTGGTGATGTTGTGGTAAATAGCGGTGGTGCAACCTGGTTCTGCAGAGAAGACATCCCTGTTTCGGTTTACAACTTTGTAAGTTTCCTCCTTCTGTTCAGGGGACAGATCCTGTGACACAAATGCTTCTACTAGCATTGCCTCTGTGCTCGGAATAGTTTCTCTGACATCATCCAACTCTTCATCAAGACAAGCAATATTTACCCCTACTATCTTCTCATTCCAAGGCTTTAGCAGATTTACGTTGTATATTTGCTCTGTTCTTCGTCGCTCTGGTTGCCTCACTTTATAATCCACATCTCCTATGGCCTCAAAATTCGTACGGGCCTTGCCATCTGGCCAGTAGTTTGCTTTCGGCCGTGCGTACTAGAACTAGTACTCTGTCTCCTGGTTGGAACTTCCTCACCTGTGCTGTGCGATTGTAATATGTTCGCTGATGTTGTTGGGCTTTTTCCATGTGCTCTAGTACCAGGGGGCCAACTTGGGAGATTCTTTCCCTCATTTTCCTGATATACTCTATGATATTCTCACCAGGCACGGTTTGTTCTTCCCATTCTTCTCGCAGTATGTCCAGTATGCCTCTGGGATGGCGACCATAGAGGAGTTGGAAAGGGGAAAACCCTGTGGACGCTTGCGGGACCTCACTGACTGCAAAGAGCAAATAGGGTAGAAGTAAGTCCCAATCTTTCCCGTCTTGGGCTACAACCTTTCTGAGCATGTTCTTCAAGGTTTTATTCAACCGTTCGACCAATCCATCCGTCTGAGGATGGTAAACCGAGGTTCTTAGTGTTTTCACCTGTAGGAGCTTGCACATTTCTTTCATCAATCTAGACACAAGGGATGTCCCTTGGTCAGTCAAGATTTCCTTGGGTATCCCCACCCTAGAATACAGCTGTATGAGCTCTTTAGCTATATTTTTAGAGGTTGCTGTGAGTAGTGGTATCGCTTCTGGTTATCTTGTGGCATAGTCCAGTATTACCAGTATGAACTGGTGTCCTCTGGCTGATTTTTCGAGAGGGCCAACCAGGTTCATTGCAATCTTCTCAAAAGGCTCTTTGATTATGGGCAAGGGTATCAATGGGGCCCTTAGGTTAGGTCGAGGGGCAGTTATCTGCCATTCTGGGCAGGATGCACAATACTGGGCCACCTCAGCATGTATACCAGGCCAGAAACATCATTTCAGGATTCTTCCCAGTGTTTTATCTTTTCCAAGGTGTCCCCCAAGGAGGTTACGATGAGCCAGGTCAAGGACTTTCCTTCTATGTGCTCTAGGGACTAGGAGCTGCTCCAGTGTCTCTGTCCCTGAGGGAACAATTCTGTATAACAGATCATTTCGTAAAATGAAATACGGTCCTTGTCTCCTTTTGCCTGTCAGGCACAGGTACACCGTTTACTTCCGATAGTTCATTTCGTACATTTTGCAAAATTGGGTCCGAAGCCTGGTCTCGTGCAAAATTAATATTGTCCTGGAAGCACTGCTGTGGAGTCAGCTCTTCCTCTCCAGATTCTTCTGTTTCCTCCTCTCTTTCATCATTATGAGCTGTAGGACCCGTTCTGTGTGCCCCTCGCCTTTCCTTATCTCGGCTTGCGGCTAAAGCTTCTTCAAAAGCTTTCTTTCGTATTTCCGTGTCCATCCTTTTTGCTCTTCGCCGCTCCCGCTTTGTTTTTCGGCTTCTCTCGGGTCTGGAGAATAAGTCATCCTCTAAGCATGATAGATATGGACATACGGAATTGTTAGCAGTTTGGACACTCTCTACAGGTTCTTTTCTTCAGTAGGAAGAAGATCTTTGAAGTGGGGAACGTCTCTGCCTAGTACTACCAGATAAGGCAGGGTAGCTACGACGGGTGCAGTGATTACCATCTTCCTCCCCTGTATCTCCAGTGTTGCAGTGCTGGTAGGGTAGAGATTGACGGCACCATGTACGCATTTTATGCCCACTCATCTTGAGGTTTGTATTTCACTGTGTCTTATGAGTTTTCCTGAGAAAAGAGTCACAGAACTTCCTGAGTCTATTAGGGCTGTCGTTTCTTTACCATTAACCTTTATGGGTTTGGTAAACTGATGAGCCTTTTCTGTCACCCCCACCAGGTTAATTAGGTTACAGTGGTATGGATTTTCTCCCATGTTGCTTTGCATGGGTTCCTCTTTACTTGGACAGTAAGCCGCTATGTGTCCTGGTTCTCCGCAAAAAAAACACATCCCCTTGCTTGCAGGACTGCCTCTTTGCCAGGGTTCTTCAGGAATCACCCTTTCTGCTTTGTTTTGAAGCAGACTTTTTTCACTTACGGGTACAGGTGTCTTTGTCCGGTTCCCGAGCTTCTCATCCAGTTAGAGGTTTGAGCCTTTGGGTGATTAGGCCGCCTTTGAATACTGTAGGTCTCCGCTTTTGAAGGACAGGAAAATTCATTCACAGCCAAATATCTTTCTGCCAACAAAATAAATTCATCTGGATTCTCCGGCTCATTTTGTCCCACCCATTCTCTTAAGCCTGGGGGTAGACTCCTCAAATAGTGATCCATTACCAGAAGTTTCCTAATTCTCCCTGGTCCATTAGTTTCAGGGCTTAGCCATCTTTGGGCTAAGTGCAGCAATTCAAACATTGTGCTCAAGGGTTCTTGTTTTCAGCCTGTAACCCGCAAATAGTTTGCGGGCAGAGAAAAAACGCCAATTGAATAGCATATTAGTTTACCGACTACATTACGGGCTCCAGTAACCAACAATTTCTCAATTGAATAGGGGCCTATGTATACCCAGGCCTTATTGTTCTATACAATCTATAAACTATAACAATTGTGAAGTTCTTCTGGTTTCATTTCTAAAAACTGCAATATTAAAATATGTGTGTGTTGCAACTAGGTTGATGCGTCGTTTCTGGGATCGTTTCACTAGGCCTACCTTAGATGTAAATCCAGCCCTTCTTTCTGCTCACCACTTTGAATCTGAAACCAATACTACTACTGCCATAGGACATTGCCATAGGACTGGAGTTGAACCATAAATTTGGCTTATGCATTTTTCATTTTTAATATGAATAGAGACTGTGTTAAGCTGAAACTGATGTGATTCCCTCAAATAATAAAAACATCCTCCCCATGATAAATTATAAGACTGCAGTACAATCTTTGGCTAGAAGTGATGTACTGGCACTAGGAAGACAAACTCATTTTTACTTTTTCAATGACCAAAAAATAAAAAAAAATCTTGGGAAATAAATGGATTTATTTTTAAGCTTTATTTCCCAGAGCCTTCACTGATACTAATAGTTATTGATGCACATGAGCCATCCCTAAAGCACACAGTAGGAAAGCTGTTATGAAGTATTTAACTACAATCACACTATTCAGAGGAGACTAGGATTTTATTTATAAATGAGGAGATGAGAAAACCTGAGAGAATCCACTGCAGGGGATATGGTGGAATCTTTTTTTCTACTTTATATTCAGTACATTGTATATTAAAATTAGCAGAACTCATTTTAACTTTGAAGTTTCATGCCAAAATACAGAGCAAATATTGTGATTTTATTTTGAGATTTATGTCACTAATTCCTTCTACCCACACATTCCATGTTAACTGAAAAACCCACGGCCACTGTCAAGTACAATAAAAGCCCCTTTTATTAACATCCCAGTCTTTTTTTTATAGCCCATGTGAAAATGCATTTTTCTTGTGTTAAAATACGTAGGAGCAAATATTTCTTCACCTAAATACTGTCATGTAATTTAGCTTAATGTCAAATGTAGAAAACAAAACAGCTTATATGATGTCACACAAGCGTATTGCAGAGAGTAATGTGTTGGTAGTGGCACCTAGGCGCCTGATGCCATTTTCACTGGTTTAAGTATAGCACCATAGATAGACTGAATAATGTATTTACCAAAACTTATCTTCATTCAATTAAGCCATTCTTTTTGACTGCCCGGAACCCATGTTCAGTATTTCCTGCGATAACTCACAATCCCTGCCTGTCCCAGTGCCACTCACACTAGCCTCACGTTTCATGATCTTGTTAAACGACCACAAAAGTCTTCATATGTGCTCTGCATCATCAGTTAGCAGACGTTTTTTAATTTTATAGCTACAGTCACCATCTGCAGAGATCTTGGATCCCAGTAGAATAAAATCTGTCACTGCCTCCACTTCTTCCCTATCTATTTGGCAGGAACAGAGATTTTCATTTGCTAAGATCTTCGTCTATTTAACATTGAGCAGCAGGCCAGCTTTTGCACTCTCCTTTAGTTCATCCTCACTTTCAGCCATCAGAGTAGTATCATCTGCAAATCTGAGGTTGTTGATATTTCTTCTGACAATATTGATTTCGGCTTTGGATTCTTCCAGCCCGACCTTATGCATGATGTATTCTGCATATAAGTTACATAGTTACATAGTAATTGAGGCTGAAAAAAGACGTTTAGTCCATCGAGTTCAACCTTTTTAGATCTCCTCTGATCTGCAATATGCGGATTAATTGTTAATTGATCCAGAGGCAGGCAAACAGAAAAAAAAACCCAGTGAAACTTTGTCAATTGTCTCAAAATGGGGAAAAAAATATAAAATATCTTCCTGACCCCAGATACTGGTGATTGGACTCCTCCCTGGATCAATACTCCCACTCTAATTATCCAGGATAACCATGAATGCCCTTTTAATTTAAAAATATATCCAATCCCTTTTTAAAGTTATCTATCGAATCCGCTGTCACCACCTCCTTTGGGAGAGAATTCCATAGATTAACCACCCTTACTGTGAAGAACCCCTTTCTTTCTTTAAGGTGAAATCTTTTTTACTTCTAATCTCAAAGGATGTCTTCTTGTCAGTTGAAAATATATTGGCTCAAAAAACTCACTTGACAAATCCTTGTATTGACCCTGGACATATTTATATAAGGTAATTATATCCCCTCTTAGACGCCTTTTTTCTAAAGAAATAATTGTATTTTGGTTAGTCTTTCTTTATAACTTATCCCCTCCATTCCCCTTAGTAGTTTTGTTGCCCTTATCTGTACTTTTTCCAGATCTAAAATGTCCTTTTTATGTAGTTGTGCCCAAAATTGTACTCCATATTCCAAATGTGGGCATACTAGGGATATGTATAGTGCAGAATTATATTTGCTTCCCTTGCTTCTATAACCTTCTTAGTACATGCTAATATTTTACTTGCCTTTGCAGATGCTCCTTGGCATTGAGCACTGATACCTAGGTGGTTGTCCGCAAGCACTCCCAAATCCTTTTCAATATCTGTTATCCCTAGATTTCCTCCATTAAGATTATAAAATTGCATGGCTATTTTTCCTTCACAGATGCATAACTTTACATTTATTGGTATTAAATCTCATCTGCCATTTAGTCGCCCATTTCTCTAATTTATGCAAATCCCTTTGGAGGGAAAGTAAATCATTATCTGATTTAATTACCTTGCACAACTTTGTGTCATCAGCAAAAATTGAGACAATATTCTCTTGCTTTCTCTATTATGCATCGGACATTGGCAATTTGATCTCTTGTGCCTCTTCCTCTGCGGAACGCGGCATGCACATCTGGTATTCCCCGGTCCAAATATTGTTGGAGCCTAGCTTGTATGATCTTAAGCATTACCTTAGCATGTGAAATTAGTGAAATTGTTGGATAATTGAAGCATTCTTTGGCACTGCCTTTTTTGGGATTGGGATGTAGATTTTGGTTCCCTACTTAACATTCCAATGATGAGAGTAATATTTTTTCTTGGTGTTATGTCTATGATGTGTTGAATATCTTTGTAGAACTGGACAACTTAGCATCTTCAGGATCCATAGTTAGAACATAGACTTGGATCACTGTGATGTTCATTGGCTTGCCTTGTATTTGAATTTAAATAATTCTGTAATTTATTGGGTTGTAACCACTGCTTTGGCCACCCTTTGATTGACTATAAGGGCTACTCCATTTCTTCTATGGAATTCTTGATCACAGTAGAAGATCTGGTGGTTGTCTAATGGGAAATGTCCCATTTCAGTCCATTTAAATTCACTAATTTCCAGGATATCAATGTTTAATCTTGTCCTCTCATGGTTGACCACGTTCAGTTTGCCTTGGTTCATTGTTCAAACATTCCAGGTTCCTATGCTGAATTCCCCTCCAGTCACATCCACAGCTGAATGTCCTTTCAGCTTTGGCCCATCCACTTCATTAGATCTGGTGCTACTCATGCTCGCCCTCTACTATTCCTCAGTAATGTGGTAGGTACCTTCTGACCTGAGGAGCTCATCTTCTGGAGCCATATTTTTATGTATGTGGTTGTGCTTGTCCATAAAGTTTTCTTAGTGAAGTTACTGGAGTGGCTTGCCAGTTCACTCTCCAGTGGACTTGTCTACTATGATTTGCCCATCTTTGGTGATCCTATAGCTTACAGCTTCATTTAGGTACACAAGCCCCTTCATCACGACAAGGTAGGTAACCAGAAGGGGCATCAATAAATAGCATGATTCAAGCAAGCACCTCAATTAGTTAAAGAAACAACCTGCTCACACCACGAATCACAGCCACACAATTATGTTAATCCACCTCCCAACTCAAAAATTACTCACTGTTCCTCTTTAGCCACCCACATAATGGAATGTGAGATCTCAAGTCCATTGTCTTGGCATCGCACTCGACCCAGTCCTCTCCTTCATCACCCCATTAGATCACTAATGTAATGTTGTTGTCTCCAATTCAACATATCTCCAAAATTCATCCCTTTTTACTTCACTAGACAAAGACACTAATTTATAATGTTATCTTGTCCTGACTTGACCACTGCAACACCTTCCTAACTGGCCTCTCAAACTGTTTTCTGATATTTTATGATAACCTGGTACCACACATTACTTATTTCAACATATACATACAATTTTCTTTTATGTGCTAGTTTTCTGCAGAATATGCTGGTGCTCCACACATAAAATATAATCATAATAATCACATATAATAGTTGTCAAACTACAAATCGGCGTCACACTTTGCGAGCTCTTCATTAACCGTGTCACTCATGGGGGTCAATACAGAACCCCATAATACATATAATTAATTAACCCCCTCACTCATGGGGGTCAATACAGACCCCCATAAACCCATAATTAACCCTGTCACTCATGGGGGTCAATACAGACCCCCATAAGCCCTTCATTAACTGTATCACTCATGGGGGTCAATACAGACCCCCATAAGCACTTCATTAACACCCTCACTCATGGGGTTCAATATAGACCCCCATAAGCCCTTCATTAACCCTGTCACTCATGGGGGTCAATACAGACCCCTATAAGCACTTCATTAACCCCCTCACTCATGGAAGTCAATATAGACTCCCAAAAGCCCTTCATTAACCCTGTCACTCATGGGGGTCAATACAGACCCCCATAAGCACTTAACCCCTCACTCATGGGGGTCAATACAGATCCCCATAAACCCCTAATTAACACTGTCACTCATGGGGGTCAGTATAGACCCCCATTAACCCTGTCACTCATGGGGGTCAATACAGACCCCATAAGCACTTAATTAACCCCCTCACATATGCTGGTCAATATAGACCCGCATAAGTCCTTACTTAACTCTGTCACTCATGGTGGTCAATACAGACCCCCATAGGCTCTTCATTAACCTTGTCACTCATGAGGGTCAATATAGACCCCCATAAGTCCTTCATTTACCCTGTCACTCATGGGGGTCAATACAGACCCACATAAGCCTTTCATTAACCCGGTCATTTATGGGGGTCAATACAGCCCCCCATAAGCACTTAATTAACACCCTCACTCATGGGGGTCAATACAGAACCCCATAATACATATAATTAACCCTGTCACTCATGGGGGTCAATAAAGACCCACATAAGCCCATAAATAACCCTGGCAACCTTAATTAACCAGTCAATCAGGAGGGTCAATACAGCCCCCCATAAGCCCTTAATTAACCCCCTCACTCATGGGGGTCAATACAGCCCCCCATAAACCCCTAATTAACCCTGTCACTCATGGGGGTCCATACAGACCCTTATAAGCCTCTATTTAACCCCATCAGTCCCATAAGGGTATATTAAGACCATTATGGGCCTGTTACAACCCAACATTAACCACATAAGTGCCATGACGGTCCTCAAGGACCATCATTACAATAAGTATAAACACTACACTGCACTATACCCCCCAATAAAACATTAAATATCAACTAAACACCCTCTACACTAGCCTATTAACACCTACACTACCTACCTATCGCCTAATAACCCCCTCCCCACCATTGTAATTACAGAAAGTCACAAAAAAATTAAAAATCTATATTACAGAAAATTTAAAAAAACAGCCATTCTAAATATTCTACCCACCTTTCCAGCATGTCCCGTCTTCTTCTCCGGTGCGGCCCCTGTTAAAAAAACATTACATTAGTACACATACATAAGCATAAAAACAAACAAAAAAAAACATAATCTACATTGTACTTACCTCCACGCGATGTCTCCAGCCTCCTCCTCTTCTGCCCTGCCCTGGAACCGCGCTCTAAAAAATAACAAAAATAAAAAAATAACACACATCCGCACTCGCGGACATCCGCGACGCTAATGAGCCTCCCGGAGACTTTTCCGGAAGAAAATAGGCAATGTCGCCTTCTGATTGAGTGAATTTGATAGACAGCGTTTTCAACCAATCAGAAGGCGCCAATGTGTGAGCCAATCAGCAAGGGATACACCTTAAAATCCCACTCTGATTGGATAATGCACCTGTCAATCTTTATTTAAACCAATCACAAGGTGCAGATGCCTTCAGCCAATCACAATAGAATACACCCCCACAGGGTGATTGGCTGGAGGCATCTGCGCATTCTGATTGGTTGCACTGACAATAGCCAATCACAATGGAATACAACCCCACGTACTGATTGGCTGAAGGCATTTGCGCCTTCTCATTGGCTGTTGTCAATGTCAATCAGTATTACAGCCAATGGGAAGGCGCAGATGTCTTCAGCCAATCACCGCATGGGGGTGTATCCCATTGTGATTCACTGATGTCAATAAAGCCTTTGGTGATGTCACTGATGTCAATAAAGCCTTTACAGGACTGTATTGCACACTGTGTACAGTAGCCTAGCTATGGTTTTCCCTATTGATGCAGTATCACCTACACTCAGCCTCCTCTCAGTAAGACTGCAAGTTAGTTATGATTCCAAAATGGCTGGTGTCCATGAGGTAGAAGGCTCTGGAAGGGAGTGTATGCTGCTGATTGGCTGGAATGTGTCTGCTGACTGTGAGTTGCAGGGTCAAAGTTTGCTCAATGATAAAGTATAGGGGGCGGATCGAACATCGCATATGTTCGCAGTTCGCCGCGAACGCGAACATGCTATGTTCGCCGGGAACAGTCCGCCGGCGAACTATTCGCGACATCTCTATTGTAAATGTGTTGCACTAATTTTTTTCCCCCCTAGGTGGCTGAGGTTTTTTTATTTTCTGTAATGTAGATTTTTTATTTTTTGGGACTTTAGGTTTTTTTATTTTCTGTAATTACAGTAATGGGGAGGGCGTTATTTGGCGATAGGTAGGTAGTGTAGGTGTTAATAGGTTAGTGTAGAGGGTGTTTAGTTGATATTAAATGTTTTATTGGGGGGCTATAGTGCAGTGTAGTGTTTATACTTAGTGTCATGATGGTCCTTGAGGACCGTCATGGCACTTATGTGGTTAATGTTGGGTTGTAACAGGCCCATAATGGTCATAATATACCCTTATGGGACTGATGGGGTTAAATAGAGGCTTATGAGGGTCTGGATAGACCCCCATAAGTGACTGGGTTAAAATGGTGTAGTGCTTACACTTTGGGTCATGAGGGTCCTGGATCACCCTAATGGCACTTATAGTGTTATTACATGCGTTCATTAGTGTGTTAGAGGGGTCTATATAGTTGAGGCACACAGTACACTCACATTGTGTGACAAACAGCATTTCAACACTTTCTTTTATTGACCCTAATTTTTTGACGGGCAAGTCGCTAGTAATAATAATAATAAGAATAATAATAATAATAGAGTATTGCCAGTTTAATATCACTTTATATTTGCCACTTTATTCCCTTCCACTACTGAGTACAGTGTCCAATAATAACTTGGTATAATGTAAATTAGATAGATGTACTGAATTAAGAAGTCTATAAATACATCAGCAAGTTTATGGGGCAGACTTTATTTGATTTTTTATTTAAAGATCAAAATTTTAATCATTATAAGATAGAGAGCAGGACATTTTTGCAGAGCAGCGGTTGAAAACCACTGCTTTAAAAGATCGCTCTGGTCATATTTTTAAAATGTACTATTTTAAACAACTCTTAAAAACATGCAACATGTTTTTAGAATGTAAAATATAAATACACTAGACATTTACCCGTCATAAATGACGGTATAATATTCCATGTGTCTCTCCCCCCCCCCCTGTGTCTCTTCCCCACCCTCTCCCTCCCCTGTGTCTCTTTCCCAACCTCTCCCTCCCTTGTGACTCTTTCCCCCCTCTTCCGCCCCTGTCTCCCCCCCCCTCCTGCCCCTGTCATTTCTTTCCCCATCTCCCACCCAGGTCTTTGTTCCCCCCTCCACCACCCCTGTCTTTTTTCCTCCCTCTCCCGCCCCTGTGTCTTTCCCCCCCTTGTCTCTCCCCTGTGTCTCTTCCCCCTCCCTCCTCTTTGTCTCCCCCCACTCCCTTTTCCCCCTCTCCCTTTCCCCCCTCTCCCTCCCCTGTGTCTCTTTGCGCCTTTGTCTCTTTCCCCTCTCCTCCCTCCGCTGTGCCCCTTTCTCCCTCTGCCTCTTTCTCCCTTTCCCCCGTTCTGTCCCTTTCCCCCCTCTGTTCCTTGCGCAGTGTGGCTGGTGCGGCGCATGCACACTGGGGCTTGTACAGATATCCGTATAAATAGTTTCTGAAGTGCCCATGCGCTCCCACTGGAGCGTTATGCACACTTACAAACTATAGTCGTGATACCTCTAATTTATTATCTTTTATGTGAGTGTCTGTGTGCACCCGCCAGTGCTCTCAGCAGGACTAAATGGAAGCTCATTAGTTCAAAAGGATATACACAGTTGAGTCGCATTATCATGATTTCCCATATAACAGCCATGTGCAGCACGGACAGCAGCTAGACAGAGTGCTAGTGAGTCAATAAGATGCTGGAAAGTTGGCAAAGGTATCTGAAGCCATGCAGACTGCAGTGCTGAAGGCCAGGGAAGTACTTGGAATCCTGGACAATTCTGGCCAAATGGCATATTGTACTGTCCTGCTGGAAGATCCCGTCCGCTCCAGGGAAGACAGTCAACATGTATGGGTGTACTTGATCTGCAAGGATGGATATATACCCCAATTGATTGAGAGTGACTTCCAGAGGTATGAGTGGTCTCAGACAATGCCAAGAAAACATTGCCCTGGTCATAACGTTGCCCCCACCAGCTTGTGTTCTTCCAACAATGGTTTAGTTTTCGTTCTCTGAGGTTTCTCGCCTGAAACGCCAACGTCCATCCAGTCGATGGAGCAGAACATCCCAATCAGAAGAGGTCCAAATTTAGCTATTTGCTTTGGAGCCCTATACACAACAGGGTTCGCTGTACTGTAGTTTTAGACACACGTCTGGTAGCCCATGTGGACGGTGAGTTGCTCAACTGTAGAGTGTTGATTGGCCTTCACACACCTTCTCAGCCGACGTTCACCTCTGACATCAATGGCAGTTTCGACACACACAATGGTGCTGTTTGTCCAGTCATGGCAGACTTTATCCACAGCAGCACACTAAAAGTTCACTAACGCCGCTGTTTCAGAAATACTGCCACCCTTTGCCCAAAAGCCATCCCCTTTCAAAGTCAGATGGATTGCGCATTTTAACCAATGACAGCAATGGTTGATATGTTTCAAGACAGCCTACATGTCACCTTATAGCCTACATGTCACATGTCACCTCTCATAACACATGCCTTATTTCATTGTCTACGTGCTGCTGACTTCAAAAGTAGGCAGTGGTCATAATGGCACTCCAACATTAAGGCGCCTGAGTAACCCCTCTCCAGCATATCCACTCCTAATCTCCACCTGTCACCCTCCTAAACTCCTTCTTCTTTACCCATTTCCCCACCTCCTCTCATCTCTCCTGCTCTCACCCCATCCCCATCACTCCTGCTCTTGACCCCTCATTTCCCATGCTCATCGCCCTCATCTCTCACACTCAACCTCTCTCTCTTCCCATTCTCTCTCTCTCCATTCCCAGTTTTCTCTTCCCCTCATCCCCCATTTCCCTCCCCACTTTCCTTTCTCTCTTTCATTTGTCTTGTTCTCCCCTCTCCATCTCTCTGCTTTTCTCCCCTCATCTCCCAAACTATTCCTCCTTTTCTATCACCCTTCCTCTCTGCCCTGCCATCGCCCCACCCCTCTCCATCTTCCCCATTTGTCCATTCCCCCTCCACAGGGTACTTACCTATTTCTCCATTTTGTCTTCCCCATTTCTCCATTTTGATGGCCTCCCCAGGGTACTCATCTATATGATGGTCCCGGCGGAGGAGTTCCTTGGACTGTCGAGTGTACAGCCCAAGCACCGCCAAGGTTCTCTCATCTCTGCTGTCTCTTCCTCTCCTTGAAACCACCGGGGCTAATGCGTGAGTGCCGTCGGCGCACATTTATCAGGCGCGCATTTGCAGGTGCACATTTATGCCTGTGCGTCGGGGGGCAATAGTCAGGCACTTTAAAATCATGCCACCGGTCATAATAATGTAACACACAGCAGCTCTGAACAAGAAAAATGGAGGCAGCCAGGAAAGAATAATTGTATATAAATACTGCAAAATCTAAAGATTTTTTTTTTTTTCTGGCTTTCAAAAAAACATTTTGCCTGTTAACGTGTTTGGACATTTTTATTTCTGAATGCAGGAAGAGAAGATTGTCTGTTTTCTTGAAATAAAATAAGCAGATACTCTTATTCTTCTTACAGAGGCAACCTATCATGTAGAAAAGTCATTTTATCAGCAGTCTGAGATGCACAACGTCTTACATTATTTTTGGAGATTGTGGAAAAGGCCAATATTATGCTTTTGAGGTGGAAAGATACAGCAGATGTACACCAAGTGGATTTACTTCCAGTAACTTTTAAGGGAGTATAACATGAGCATTCATTTTGGTAACAAGTTGCTATACTGAGCTGCTATTCACAGTTGTGCAAATAAACAAAATGAGTAAATATATAAGAACACAAGCTGAGAGGATGTATTCACTATGAGCCTCATTCAATTGTGGCTTTCGGGAGATCCAGGCTCGGAAATGAAGCCTGCAAGTTATTTTGCTTTTCAGTTGTGGTCATTTTGCAGGAACCGATAGAGTTACGGGCTCCGATTCATTGCGATCTATTGCGATTTTTCAAATTGCAAGTTAATGCTCCTCCAAGCCTTTGATCTTTCACAGCCACAAGACTTCCGAATGCTAAAATCGCAAATCGCTATTCAAATGCTTCGATTCCCCCTCGCTAACCACTCCTTCAAACCACAAGGTACTGGTACCAAGGAGGCCAAGCAAAGGGCTTAATTACATGTCCAGAAGACTTTAAAAGCAAATGAAAAATCAATATTGCACTTATATTAAAAGTAAAAGTGATGTTCGGTTTTAGAATTAATAGCACAACATTCTCAAGCTTGCAAATCGGCCCGCAAAAATCCTTTATTTCATGTTCAATTTACGTGTTATATCGATCCTGGCAATCAATGTGTTAATACATATAATGGAACTTGTATGTAATAGAATATCATATTTACAGCTTTATCAATATTGCATTAAATCTGGAATGTGGGTTCGATCTGACCCAGATTCCATTGGCTGTTTCTAACCGCGAGTTACGGCCTTGCGTCAGCGATCATGTTCAAGCCCGCAAATGCTACTTTCGATAGCATGGTTTGGGATGTACGCTATCGGGGCGGGACTTGTGGGCCCGGCCAATTGAATAGCACCATCAGTTGCGTCTACTGCGGGCTCGTAGCAGGCCCACAGACATACGCCTCTTCCGATCGAGTTGCAGCCCTGCAATTGAACCAGGCTCTATGTGATTTTCCATAGACACAATGGACTGATCTATATAAGAACATGCTAGATAGTTGGAGTGATGCCTCACAAGCAGGGTCTGAGCTACCTGTGCTGCGGGTTGTGCAATGCACCAGGGCATTCCCCTGGGGCTCAAGTGGTGTGTCATATTTTTTTTTTTTTTTTTTTTTTAGTGTAGAGGCTCTACCACCCCACCAGGACCCAATCCACCAACACACCCCGTGTCCCCCATGGTCTCCTTGGCCACACAAAAATTATGCCAGAAATTGATCTGTGTGTTTAAAAAAAGGAAAAAAAGCATTTCCACTGAAGCTCCAAAGGGTGGCAGTGTGGAGCAGTTCAGCAGGCTGGGGATGTGTATAAGGGAAGAGGAAAGAGAGCAAGGGGCTGAAAAGTGACAACAAAGTACAGGGGGATGGGTTTTGAGAGGGAGAAGTAAAGGAGATATGGATGGGTGGTATGTGAGGATGGTGGTGAAAGTGGTTGAGTTCTGTGTGGTGCTGGATGCTGAAAGGGGATGGCTGCTGACAAGGACTATGTGCCGTGTAGTGATGTATGCTAAGAGGGGTGAGTGCCGTGTGTGGGTGGGTGTTGAGAGTCACTGGGTGCTATGTAAACATGCCTGCTGAGAAGGAGTGACTGCCATGAAGAGATCATATATGTATATAGTGTAATTTAGGGACCCTGCACCTGACTCCCTCGGCACCACCAGCCTCCTCACCCCGTAGAGGATGTCGCCAGAATGTGGAGCATGCCTGTCCTGGAGCTGTATTTCCTGACCTAGGAGCTTTTCCCAGGCAGGAATAAAGAAAAGCAGAGCAGCTATGGACAGAGGTGTTGGGGGTAGCAGCTATGGTAAATGGTCTTGGGGAAGGCAAGTAGTGTATCTGCTTGAAATGTCATCGAATTTATTACACATCAACCATCAGGGGATGTACATACAGTGCCATACAAAAGTATTCACCCGCTTGACTTTTTACCTATTTTGTTACATTACTGCCTTAAGTTCAATGTTTTGTAAATCTGATTTTTATGTCAGAACACAATAGTCTAAGTTGGTGAAGTGAAATTAGAAAAATATATACATAAAATTATTTTTTAGAAAACAGAAAAGTGTCATGTGCATATGTATTCACCCCCTTTGTTATGAAGCCCATAAAATGCTCTGGTGCAACCAATTACCTTCAGAAGTCACATAATTAGTGATTTAGTGATGGAAATGATGCCCACCTGTGTGCAATCTAAGTGTCACATGATCTGTCATTACATATACACACCTTTTTTGAAAGGCCCCAGAGGCTGCAACACTTAAGCAAGAGGCACCACTAACCAAACACTGCCATGAAGACCAAGGAACTCTCCAAACAAGTAAGGGACAATGTTGTTGAGAAGTACAAGTCAGGGTTAGGTTATAAAAAACTATCCAAATCTTTGATGATCCCCAGGAGCACCATCAAATCTATCATAACCAAATGGAAAGAACATGGCACAACAGCAAACCTGCCAAGAGACGGACGCCCACCAAAACTCACGGAGCGGGCAAGGAGGGCATTAATCAGAGAGGCAGCACAGAGACCTAAGATAACCCTGGAGGAGCTGCAGAGTTCCACAGCAGAGACTGGAGTATCTGTACATAAGACGACCATAAGCCGTACGCTCCATAGAGTTGGGCTTTATGGCAAAGTGGCCAGAAGAAAGCCATTACTTTCAGCAAAAAATCAAAATGGCACGTTTTGAGTTTGCGAAAAGGCATGTGGGAGACTCCCAAAATGTATGGAGGAAGGTGCTCTGGTCTGATGAGACTAAAATGGAACTTTTCAGCCATCAAAGAAAATGCTATGTCTGGCGCAAACCCAACACATCACATTACCCAAAGAACACATGGTGAAACATGGTGGTGGCAGCATCATGCTGTAGGGATGATTTTCAGCAGTCAGGACTGGAAAACTGGTCAGAGTTGAGGGAAAGATGGATGGTGCTAAATACAGGGATATTCTTGAGCAAAACCTGTACCACTCTGTGCGTGATTTGAGGCTAGGACGGAGGTTCACCTTCCAGCAGGACAATGACCCCAAACACATTGCTAAAGAAACACTTGAGTTGTTTAAGGGGAAACATGTAAATGTGTTGGAATGGCCTAGTCAAAGCCCAGACCTCAATCCAATAGAAAATCTTTGGCCAGACTTAAAGATTGCTGTTCACAAGCGCAAACCATCCAACTTGAAGGAACTTGGAGCAGTTTTGCAAGGAGGAATGGGCAAAAATCCCAGTGGTAAGATGTGGCAAGCTCATAGAGATTTATCCAAAGGGACTTGGAGCTGTGATTGCCGCAAAAGGTGGTTTCCTAAAGTATTGACTTCAGGGTGGTGAATAGTTATGCACACTGACTTTTTCTGTTATTTTGTCCTATTTGTTGTTTGCTTCACAATAGTAAAAAAAAAACATCTTTAAAGTTGTGGGCATGTTCTGTAAATTAAATGATGCAAATCCTCAAACAATCCATGTTAATTCCAGGCTGTGAGGCAACAAAACACGAAAAATGCCAATGGGGTGAATACTTTTGCAAGGCACTGTATATGTGATATATTAAGGTATTTAAGCATGCCGGGCATAAGCACATGGCTATCCTGCAATTTAAGGAAACTTATTAGGTAGGGCTTTCAGTTGTAATCTGCAGTCAAATCTATATTTCATGTTACATATTACTTAATTTTCGTATAGAGATATGAAAAAACTCACTTAAAGGAAGGATGGTCAAGCCTTCATCCTCATTATCTAGGTAGTTCTTCTATAAAACATGTAACCTTTCCCACATAATTGCTAAGCATTTACCTCTTGGTGCAAAGTCATTTTAGAGAGTTGCATGTCCTTTTAAGGTCCAGTTTTATTTTTTGAAAACAAAGATGTTTGAGATACTTTTCGTTACACACTCAAAAGGTTTCTTATAAAGACATCTCATTTAGCACTGGAAGGAAGTCTAAAGGGTGAAGAAGATACAACAATAGGGTACCATATAAGATATATGATGTAAAGATTTTAAAGTGGTTGATCTCTTGATACAGGAGAGACAGGAGAGAGAGAGAGAAAGACAGGAGAGAGAGACAGGAGAGGGAGGGAGAGTCGGGAGAGGGAGAGAGAGAGACAGGAGAGGGAGAGAGAGACAGGAGAGGGAGGGAGAGTCGGGAGAGAGAGAGACAGGAGAGAGAGAGAGAGACAGGAGAGAGAGAGACAGGAGAGAGAGAGAGAGAGAGACAGGAGAGAGAGAGAGAGACAGGAGAGAGAGAGACAGGAGAGAGAGAGGGAGACAGGAGAGAGACAGGAGAGGGGGAGAGAGGAGAGGGAAAGAGAGAGATAGAGACAGGAGAGAGAGAGAGAGAGAAAGAGACAGGAGAGGGAGGGAGAGTCGGGAGAGGGAGGGAGAGTCGGGAGAGGGAGAGAGAGACAGGAGAGAGAGGGAGAGACAGGAGAGAGAGGGAGAGACAGGAGAGGGAGGGAGAGATAGGAGAGGGAGAGAGAGACAGGAGAGGGAGAGAGAGACAACAGAGGGAGAGACAGGAGAGGGAGGGAGAGTCGGGAGAGGGAGAGAGAGACAGGAGAGGGAGGGAGAGTCGGGAGAGAGACAGGAGAGGGAGGGAGAGTTGGGAGAGAGAGGGAGAGACAGGAGAGGGAGGGAGAGCCAGGAGAGGGAGGGAGAGCCAGGAGAGGGAGGGAGAGCCAGGAGAGGGAGGGAGAGACAGGAGAGGGAGAGAGAGACAGGAGAGGGAGAGAGAGACGGGAGAGGGGGAGAGAGAGAGAGACGGGAGAGAGAGAGAGAGACGAGAGAGAGAGAGAGAGGAGAGAGAGAGAGAGAGAGAGAGAGAGAGAGAGGTGAGAGAGAGAGAGAGGTGAGAGAGAGACAGGAGAGAGAGAGACAGGAGAGAGAGACAGGAGAGAGAGAAAGAGAGAGGAGAGAGAGTGTGTGAGAGAGAGGGGAGAGAGAGTGTGAGAGAGAGAGGAGAGAGAGAGGAGAGAGAGAAAGTGAGAGAGTGAGAGAGAGAAGAGAGAGAGAAAGTGAGAGAGACAGGAGAGAGAGAGAGACAAGAGAGAGAGAAAGAGAGAGGAGAGAGAGTGAGAGAGACAGGAGAGAGAGAGAGAGACAAGGGAAAGAAAGTGAGAGACAGGAGAGAGAGAAAGAGAAGGAAGCAAGCAAAGTCCTTTAGATATGGAGCAGTACCTTGTATGATATTTTCATTCATTGTATATACATAACTAACTTTAAATACAAATGGAAAGCAACACAAAGGACTCTGTCATCCCATATTTTGAAAATGATGTTTTGAAGAACTACACCATTTTTTTAAATAATGCTTTCAAGGCCGCAAATGTCAAAAGTCAAACCACAAGTTACGGGTACCATGGAGGACTCGCAAAGGGCTTAATGACATGTACGGAGCACTTTAAATGCACATATACATACTTTTAATAAAAGTTATAATTATATAACTAATAGCACAACATTCTCAAGTTCGCAAATCGGCAGAAAAAAAATACTTTATTTCATGTTCAATTTCTATGTTATATTGATCCCGGCAATCAATTTGTTAATACATATAATAAAACTCGCATGTGATAGAATATCATATTTACGGCTTTATCAATATTGTATTATATCTGGAATGTGGGTCCGATCGTAACCTGTAATTCAAGCCCGTAGGACTTTGAAATCCAACCTCCATTTTCCATTGAAGTAATGATGACGATCTCTGTTTCCATTGTCTGTTTCTAGTCGGGAGTTACGGCCTTGTGTAATTGATCATGTTCAAGCTCGCAAATGCTACATACATCATGGTTTACAATGTGCGTTATGGGCCCCTAACTTGGGGCTCGGATAATTGAATACCACCATAGGTTGTGGAGCTTGCGGGCCAGCGGCAGGCCCACAGACGTACAGCCTACATCCCGCGACTTGTGGGCCTGTAATTAAATGAAGCTCTGTATTTTATTCTAAAAAAACATTATGCTTATTATCAAGTATAGTACTTTAAAAGCATATTGTAAATCTGCAACTTCTAGTAACACAGCAAAGGTCCCAGTTATGCTGTGGGATCTTTTATTTTAGTTTCTGGTAACTAACTTACTGAAATGGGTGGAGACTTTGCAGAGGAAGATCTACCTGCACAATGGGGATCTGGCATCAACGAGTGCCAGAGCTTTCAACATCAGTAATTGGGATCTCATTAGTTTACAAGTCAACTGACTAAAGGAAATGTATTCCTGTAGCAAATAATAATTTGGTATAAAGCATAAAAATGCAGATACTGTCTTTATTGTTTTTACTTTATAAATGGCATATACATTGTCCCCTTAACGATATAGAGTGAGTGAAGATCTCCTAGTAATTTATTTTTCAGATATCTAATTTTAATAATCAATTAACTCTAAAAATCTGGAACAACAACTAACTACAATGTATATGTGTAGTTCTCATTTTTGTAACTGGGACCTTTGCTGTGTCCTTTTAAGTCGAGACAGATTTTCCACTTTTGGTTATCTGATATAGACATTTTGATACGAAAATCTAAGCAGAGTAACATCAGCTCAGTATTTGATCTTTCACACACAGAAAGCCTTTACTTGGCACAGCTTTGGTCTCATGTTTTATTGGAGCAGGAGGCGTCGTTATAACTTTCTGAGCTTCTATTGTAGCACAATTTAGAACAATTTTCCCCCACTGCAAAAAAACAAATAGGGTATTGTTTGGCTTAAAATCTTGCAAAACAAGTTTTTGCCTAAGAAATGTAACAATTATAAAAATGAACTGCAGACCTCCTGCTATATAACATGTGGGCATGATGGAATAATAATATTTTGGCACAATGGATGCTAAAGCATTGGGGTCCACTCGAGCAATTGTGTTTAATTAAAGGGATATTGTTTGTCTAACAACACAAGCAAGATGATTTACAGTATTCCATCTACTTATTAAACTTATTGTGTGTGTGTGTATATATGAGTAAATCTATCTATCTATCTATCTATACTGTATAAATATATACTACTAGCGAATTGTCCGTCAAAAAATGACGGCAATGAAATTGTAAGGTAGCTAATGCTGTTTGGTGTGTAATAATCAAATAAATAATACATTAATACATTAATATACTTTACCTATTTTGAAGTAATATATGCAGGAAGCATTCTGTTGAAGAGCTGACAATCTGTTTTGATATTGCTGCAGCATTAGTGGTGTGGAGCTGCTGTGTAAGCGTGATGAATGTGCAGTGTAATAGTGTGCGTGCGCGAGACCAAACCGTTAGCATAGCTGTGTACTTCCGCATTGTATAAGTTATTGTTCTAAAATGGCAGCTAATGTGTGGTATGCGCCTGTAGCGGAATATCCGTAGGTGTTTTGTGGTGTTTTGCGTGTTTCTGGTGGTGGTTTGCGTGTTTAGAGTGCTGCAGCATAATTTTCGTTTTGTTCGGCGGCCATTTTTTCTCTTGCTTAGAGAATTTTTTAGTGTCTAAACTCTTTTATTTTGAGTTAAATTAAGGTGTAACTTCATTTTTTGAGGTCCTGGATGCTTCCTCTTGCTGTAGGTAAGCTTTTTATGTATGTGCTGTGTGTATTTATTGTGTTTTTCATTTTTTCATGTCCGCGGGTTGCGGACAATTTTTGCGAGGTCGTAATGGGTGGTAACGTATCTTGTATGTTGTTTGCGTTTACGACGTAAAGTTTGCGAGGGTCGCAGTTGCCTTTGGCGCTCCTTGCCAGCAACTGCGGCCCTCGCTACGCGAGCCCGCAAGCGTGAGTAACGGCTCGTATGCTCACAGCTATATATGTGATATATATATATATATCATTAATATAGTTTCTGTTTTGTGTAACACTGGCCAGCGCATACGCACAACGGAAACTATGACTGCTGTGTGCTGCTCTTGGCAGTAGCCGTGTGAGCAATGAGCTGCGTGAGGCTGAGAGAGGTCGCAGTGGTGGAGAGAGCGCACAGAGAGGCAGAGGGCAAAAAGACAGTGAGACGGAGCACAGGGAGAGGGCGCACGGAGAGGAAGAGGGCACACAGGGAGGGAGAGGGCGCTCAGAGAGAGAGAGGGCGCACAGAGAGGGAGAGGGCGCACAGAGGGAGAGAGGGAGAGAGCACACAGAGAGGGAGAGGGTGCTTAAGGAGGGAGAGGGCGCTCAGTGAGAGAGAGGGCGATCAGGGAGGGAGAGGGCGCCCAGGGAGAGAGAGGGCACACAGAGAGGGAGAGGGCGCACAGAGGGAGAGAGGGAGAGAGCACACAGAGAGGGAGAGGGTGCTCAAGGAGGGAGAGGTTGCTCAAGGAGGGAGAGGGCGCTCAGGGAGAGAGAGGGCGCTCAGGGAGAGAGAGGGCGCACAGAGAGAGAGAGGGCGCTCAGGGAGATACAGAGCAGATCATATGTTATGCTCTCTTTTTTGACAGGCAATCGACTAGTATATATATTGGAGAAAACTGCTAAGAGTCCCTTGGACTGAAAGAAGATCCAATAAATCAGTGCTTCAAGAAATCAAAACAAACTGTTTACTGGAAAGTATGATCATGAGGCCATATCATAAGAAGACAGGATTCCCTAGCAAAGACTCTGATGCTGTGAAAGACTGAAGTCAGACGAAGAAGGGGACGACAGAGGCGGAAATGGGTAGATGAGGTCACTGAAGCAATGAACACGAGCTTCAGGGAGCTCAGATGTGTCTGGCGTGCTGATGTGCATAGGGTCAAAGAGAGACAGACACGACTGTACGACTGAACAACAACAACAATAATATAAGCAGATCATTCATATATACAGTGGATATAAAAAGTCTACACACCCCTGTTAAATGTCAGGTTTCTGTGCTATAAAAAAATGAGACAAAGATAAATAATTTCAGAACTTTTTCCACCTGTAATGTGACCTATATCCTGTACAACTCAATTGAAAAACAAACTGAAATATTTTAGGTGGAGGGAAGAAAAAAAAAAGAAAAATAATGTGGTTGCATAAGTCTGCACACCCTCTTATAACTGGGGATGTAGCTGTGTTCAGAATTAAGCAATCACATTCCAAATCATGTTAAATAGGAGTCAGCATACACCTGTCATCATTTAAAGTGCCTCTGATTAACCCCAAATAAAGTTCAGCTGCTCTAGTTGGTCTTTCCTGAAATTTTCTTAGTCGCATCCCACAGCAAAAGCCATGGTCCACAGAGGGCTTCCAAAGCATCAGAGGGATCTCATTGTTAAAAGGTATCAGTCAGGAGAAGGGTACAAAAGAATTCCCAAGGCATTAGATATACCATGGAACACAGTGAAGACAGTCCTCATCAAGTGGAGAAAATATGGCACAACAGTGACATTACCAAGAACTGGAGCTCCCTCCAAAATTGATGAAAAGACGAGAAGAAAACTGGTCTGGGAGGCTACCAAGAGCCCTACAGCAACATTAAAGGAGCTGCAGGAATATCTGGCAAGTACTGGCTGTGTGGTACATGTGACAACAATCTCCCGTATTCTTCATATGTCTGGGCTATGGGGTAGAGTGGCAAGGTGAAAGCCTTTTCTTACGAAGAAAAACATCCAAGCCAAGCTACATTTTGCAAAAACACATCTGAAGTCTCCCAAAAGCATGTGGGAAAAGGTGTTATGGTCTGATGAAACCAAGGTTGAACTTTTTGGCCATAATTCCAAAAGATATGTTTGGTGCAAAAACAACACTGCACATCACCAAAAGAACACCATACCCACAGTGAAGCATGGTGGTGGCAGCTGTTTTTCTTCAGCTGGAACTGGGCCCTTAGTTAAGATAGAGGGAATTATGAACAGTTCCAAATACCAGTCAATATTGGCACAAAACCTTCAGGCTTCTGCTAGAAAGCTGAACATGAAGAGGAACTTCATCTTTCAGCATGACAACGACCCAAAGCATACATCCAAATCAACAAAGGAATGGCTTCACCAGAAGAAGATTAAAGTTTTGGAATGGCCCAGCCAGAGCCCAGACCTGAATCCGATTGAAAATCTGTGGGGTGATCTGAAGAGGGCTGTGCACAGGAGATGCCCTGGCAATCTGACAGATTTGGAGTGTTTTTGCAAAGAAGAGTGGGCAAATCTTGCCAAGTCAAAATGTGCCATGCTGATAGACTCATACCCAAAAAGACTGAGTGCTGTAATAAAATCAAAAGGTGCTTCAACAAAGTATTAGTTTAATACTTGTGTGCATACTTATGCAACCATATTATTTTATTTTTATATTTTTTCTTCCTTCTATCTAAACGATTTCAGTTTGTTTTTCAATTGAGTTGTACAGTTTATAGGTCACATTAAAGGTGGAAAAAGTTCTGAAATGATTTATCCTTGTCTCATTTTTTTACAGCACAGAACCCTGACATTTTAACAGGGGTGTGTAGACGTTTTATATCCACTGTATGTATATATATATATATATATATATATATATATATATATATATGTATATATATATATATATATATATATATATCTTCAGTGATATAGATATACACTTCCAAAAACTCCAAAAACTTAAGTAAAGCTTCTGAACCTTTAACATAAAAATAAAAAAAATTCTAATATATTTCATGTTGTATGCAGTTATGCCGCAATGGAATCTGCCATTTTGGTTTCTGATGATCAGCTTCCTGGTAGGAAACTTTTATGGGAAAGTGGCACAATGGGAATGTGGCAACTAAAATTGTCTGTGCATTCAACAGGACTAAATATTATTAGCTTATAAGGATACACCCTCATGAGAAAGTAACAAGCAATCACCTCAGAAAACAAAATTAAACATCACTGTAGAGAAAGAATTTGCCCATTATTAAGATTATTTATTTAAAGAAATTTACAGGCAAGGTCTGGCATTCAGGCATTCTGCATCTTACAATATGTCTGACTGTTTTAGAAAATGTATGAAATAGATGTGATTTGACTTCGTATTTGAGAGATTGGCTAGGCATTGTAGAACATATTGGGGGTTGTATAGAATGTCTAGAGCGAGGTAGGCAGTGAGTAATGTATTATTAAACATTTGTTCTGTAAAAATGCTCTTTTCTCTATGGCAGGTTTAATTTCTGTTTTTATTCTGCAATTAATATATAAAGCAATTTATTCTGAATGTGGACCTTAAGTTTACAATTATAATACACTGTTTAATGTTTTCAAGTGTCCTGTGGGTCCGTTCCCTCTTCCCCTACGCAAAAGATTGGCAGCAGCAGTGCAGCCGCCAACATCTAGATGGCGCTGCCAATTTTCATAGTGCTGCACAATACATATAAGGCAAGCCAACAGAAGAGGCCTTGAGCTATGAGAGGTGTGCCCAAGGCCCTCGAAGGCCAAGTGCCCATGCTGAACATAGAGATGGCCCTGCTGTCGGTTCAGCACCTTCGAGTTGAGCCACGTCGGAGAAGGGAATAATTAGGGCCTTCCCTGAAACCAGATGGCGCCATCTACCGGCTACTTGCTGGCACTGCAGGTGTCAGTGCTGCTGATTTCCTTGCCCATACACAACGGGATAGATCAGCTGTTTCTCCTTCTACACATCATCCCTTGGCATCCTAATAAATTATGTTGAAATTCACTGTTATTCTACATTGTAAGCTCTTCAGAGTAGGGACCTCTTTTGTGTCGCACTAAGCTGTCTGTAGATCCAGTTGTTCATATTTGTATAGCACTGTACCTGTACTTGTATTTCTACTCACCTTAGAAATTGTTTATACCTGTGTAATTTGTACCCATTCTACTCTATTCTACTTTGTAAACAGTGCTATGGAAAATGTTGGCGCTTTATGAATATAGAGTAATAATAATCTGTGCACAGAACTAGTACCAGACCTCCCTTTTCACCAAATGCCTGTCAAGCATTGTTGTTGTTTAGTTGTTCAGTCGCGTAGGACTCTCTGTGATCCTATGGTCCTCAACACGCCAAGCACATCTCTAGGCCACTGCCCCTCTGAGCTCCATCAAGTTCATGTTAATTGCTTCAGTGACCTCATCAATCCATCTACGCCTCTGTCGTCTCCGCCCAGCGTCAGAGTCTTCTCCTGGGAATCCTGTGTTCTCATGATGTGGCCAAAATATTTGAACTTTAGCCTTATGATAATACCTTCTAGTGAACAGTTTGTCTTAATTTCCTGAAGTACTGATTTATTCCTTAGTGAGTACAGCTGCACCTTAATGACGAGCCCCAAGAGAGGCAGAAATGTACATTTGGGGTTTGCGGTTTCTTCTGCTCAGGGAGAATTGCCTGTAGGTAACCAGACCTATAGGACAAACCTACTTCAGGTATTGTCCGTTCTCAGATTGAGCACCTCTAATTTCGTTGTTGTGTTGCAAAGGACCCTTAGGGGTTTTTCTCACCCTAAGGGTGATAGGGGGCTCCAGACGTGGACTCCTTGCTCACTGTGCCTTAGGGAGTACAGCTGCACCTCACTGACGAGGCCCAAGAGAGGCCGAAATGTACTTCTGGGGTTTGCAGTTTCTCCTGTTCAGGGAGAATTGCCTGGTATTTCTGGGCTGGATCACTCTTCTGAGTGAGACCACACTGATTTACTACAGGATATTTCTTCCTGTGAACGGCACAAGAGAGCTAAAAGAGGTAGCTCTCTGGTTAGGTAATCAGATCTATAAGACAAACCTACTTTAGGTATTGTCCATTCTCAGATTGAGCACCTCTAATTTTGTTGTTGTCTACCCCCTGAAGAGCCTGAGCCAAAGGGTAGTTACCTTGATTCCTGATCCAGGCTTCAGAACTAGGATTGGTGGGAAGAATATTTGCTAAGGGATGATGACTAAATATGATTAGGTCATGTTATGTATAAATATGTTGAAAAGAATAACCCTTACCATTGGGATTAATATTGTCTGCTTCCTGTGATTCCCTGTGTACTTTTAGTGGTCCTATGCTGTGCTGGGTTCATTTCTGCTAACAAGCATATCAAAAGAGCCCCACACCTGCTGGGTAAGTTTAAACTAGGTTCTTATCAAGCCCATTGAAGCAGTAGGTTTGTGACTCTGTTTTTCTGTACTCTTGACATTAGTGCTAAGGAAAATCGAGGAGTGGTATAAGTAAAGAGTAATAAAAATAACATCTACTTTTTTACAATCTTCTCCTTCTTTGGTACTTCTTTAATCCCACTAGCATTCACTTTTGTGGTTCCTCAAAGTTTAGCCCTATGACGTCTGCTGTTTTCCATTTACACATCCATCCATACTTGTCACCCCAATGACATCTTGAATGTCTTTATCATCAGTGGCAGATGACATTCAAATCTGCCTTTCAGCAATAAACATATATTATGTGTTTTGAAAACCTACCAAACATCTCCTGTAGATTTCTTCCACCATCTCAAGCCCAACATCTACAATTTTAGCTTTGTCCCTTTACTGATGTAATTTATTTTTCCAGTTGAGTACAAAACAGGCTAGTTGTGTAGAGACCAGACTGTCCACTCTATTAAGTGAATACATATTTTAATGTAGCCTCTATAGGACTTTATTATATTAATGTATTGGAAAATGTGATTGTGTAAATATCAGGCTTACATTGGTTTACTCATTTCTGTCTATGTTCAACATTAATGTCTCTATTTTTGTTTATTTGTTCATTCATTATATCAGCCTGATAATGTGGAATTCCTTTAGGTCAGTGGACAGATAGTAAAGTGGTGTGTTGTCCCATTGATTCCAACTAGGATATTCCTTCTCCCTGAGCATATTTTGGCCTCTAACCTTCCTTAGTAGTTTTCATGCCACATATGTCCAGGTAACCGGGACCTCCACAGACACCATGATGTGATAACAACTTAAGGTTGTATTCTTACACAGACAAACCATAAAAAATGACACAGCTCCACAAGATTTAGTATGCACTCTAGGGGTTAACATAATAACTTGATAGATTTCAAATGTTGCCTCATGTTAACCTGGCTTTGTAGGTAATAATACAACAGGCATTATTTATGCTAACATGTATTTCACACTTGATGATTGTCACTGTAGACTTAGTATGGAATGTCAAACGTATACTTTGCCTGATGTTTTTAGCTATCCTATACATTGTCTAAGCATTCTATACAATTTTATACATTGCCTTTAACATATTTTATAAATGTACATCTCTGTTGGATCAGTGAAATTATACAATCATGAGAAAAAGCATGGTCAGATGATAGTTAGGTAATTTAGTAGGGTTTGTTTTGGCAACTGAGCATTCCAAAGGAGGCAAGAAGATTCTGGTAATCAAGCAAATGCGCCTTGAGCATGCACTTGCTTCTAGCCTCTATATGTTTACACTCTAGTAGGTATGATTTGGAATGTGATACTATAGGGTATGCAGGTTGATCAGAGAATAGGTAATAAGCACAAGATAAATGTCTACAAATTGTATAACTCAACAGGTTGAGGATAATACAAGTAACTCATAAGTAAATATGCATGGTAAGACATGCTAATTTATAGTGTATGGAAGGAGGGACTTCTCTTAATATGCCAATAAAATGTAGCAGTGTTTTGTGTGATTATTCATATACATAGTAATAAAACATGTAGTTTTATCTTTTAAACCTATGTGATTGACTTTGACTCCAACAACTGTTATAGTTCTGCATATTGAATATAGGTTGGAATCCCTAGCAGTACATTTATTGCGAGAAGAAAAGGGTGTCTTGTCCATAATCCACCAGTACAAAAAAAAAATAAATAAAGCATTTGGGTTCAGACTTTTATTTGAATAAAAAAGAAACATTGGATAATAACTTAAATAATCTGTTCAAGAAGTTGAATACCCAATTTTTAGACTGGAAAGGTAAAAAGGTTTCATTTGTAGGAAGAATAGCAATAGTCAAAATGACTATTTTACCAAAAATCAACTATGTATTTCATTGTCTTCCAATAATAATTCCTAATTATAGGATTATAAAATGTCAAAGGTTATTGTAAAAGTATATACACTTAGGTAAACAAATTAGAGTAAAAAAAAAGTATAACGGCAAGGTCCTATTAGAGAGGAGGACTGGATTATCCAATAATTAAAGTATATTATGAGCCAACATTACTTGTGCATATCCTCAGATGGTTTGACCCATTAGATAAATATGCCTGGAGCCGACTAGATAGTGGCTTAATAGTAGGCAAGAACCTTAGGAAATTAATAATATCTAATCCATGTAAAAATTACTTGAAAGAAGGAGCTACAATAATATGGGATTTATGGCAGGAATGGAATAAATTAAATAATAAATATCACTGAAGGTCCTCTCCAAGTCCAAACACCCCTCTTGACTGCATACTTAAAAATATTGATAAATCATTTATTGAACAATGAGGAAAATGGGGGATAACATACTTAAAAGATTTATAAGTAAGCAATTAATTTGCTTCATGTAAAGAGCTTAATAGGGAATATGGAATACCAAAAAACTCCTGGTTGGATTACAAAAAAATCAAAATGGGAATTACATCTAGTAAAATAAAATAAAATATTCTTATATTGGAAAAAACGTTTGAAAACTAATGATATCAACAATTAAAGGTCATTTAACGACTAAATGTGTTAAGATTTTAAAAGTGGGATTGGATAAAGGCAAAAATGTAAGAATGATATCATGGGAAAAGGAATTAGGTCGGTCATGGTCTGAGGAAATATGACACAAATAGGCCAGACATACCGTCAAATTGATAAAAAATGCAGCATATAGAGAGTCTTATTTCAAGATAATAAATAAATGGTACTTATTGCCGGAAAATATTTATTTATTTAGCAATTTAGAAAAAGATAAATACTGTTGGAGAAATTGCGGCAATGTAGGCTCATAGAGTCATATATTATGGTATTGTCCATGCATCCAACAATTCTGGCAAAAATGTTCAGAATATATATCAGGCGTATTGAAACAGGAAATAAAATTTAAATGTGAAAATGTTTTATTCCATATTTTTGAAGAGGAAATGACTCCAGGGATACAGTCATTTATGATACATAACAGTAGCAAATTGGCTATTAGTGAAATATTGGAAACAAGAACAGATTCCAGAATTTACACAAGTAATTAATATTTTAACTCGCAATAGAGAATTTGATAAATCAATGCATACAATAAAAAAGCAGAGTCTCAGATGGAAAATCTGAGATTTGTGTTTTAAAGATATCAATACTTAAGTGAATAACCATTGAAAATTATCTTCAGAAGTATTATCCTGTGCATAGCTCACAACTACTATTCAATATGTACATTGATGATGGCTCC
The DNA here is from genome assembly GCA_027410445.1 of Discoglossus pictus. Lineage (NCBI taxonomy): Eukaryota > Metazoa > Chordata > Amphibia > Anura > Alytidae > Discoglossus > Discoglossus pictus. The sequence continues at coordinate 34,739,202 of CM050164.1, forward strand.
TGGTGCTCTTTAACTCTCCTCTTGTCCTGGTGTCCTTGAATACCTGGAAGATGGACAGAACAATGTTCCTTTTTAATGTTTTGTGTAATTTGTATGTTTTTTTTTTTGTTAGTTTTGTAAATGTATAAATGTAAATATGGTAATAAGCCCTTTGAAAAGGTAAATAGTAACTGCTAAGTAACTGAGACTTGGAAATGATGAAATAAGTAATGACCTAGATAAGGAATCTTGTTTTCTGTTTTTACTTTTTTTAGACAAGAGCGATAGTAACAATAATTAAGTTTCAGTCCTGATTGGACTAATTATTGTTTAAGGCAGAATGTCGGTACTATATGAACTGTAAGGCAATGATTGTGTATGTGTAATTTGTTGTACTTTGAAATCAATAATAAACAAATTAAAATGTAAAAAAAAAAAAGTATTTTGTCTTTATCGTGTAGAATAAGTACTGTATTTATGCCAATCCACCATAATTTCCAACTGGTACTTCAGATACTACATGCCCAAAACTAAACTAGTTGTTTTTGTGCTACTGCAAAATCATTTCCACATACATTGTCTGGAGGCATGGGCACATGGGGGTTTTATGCTGCCATAGGCCATTCAAATTTTGTATGCCCCCCATGCCTAATTGCAGCTCCTCCTTTCCCCTTTCTATATATCAAAACACAAGTGTTAATGTGTATATATATATATATATATATATATATATATATATATATATATATATATATATATACACAGTTGTGCTTAAATGTTTGCATACCCTGGCAGAAATTGTGAAATTTGAGCATTTATTTAGGAAATTTGACTGATCGTGCAAAAACAAATGTTTTTTATTGAAAGATAATGATCATATGAAGCTATTTATTATCACATAGTTGTTTGGCTCCTTTTCAATTCATAATTATAACAGAAATCACCCATATGGCCCTGACCAAAAGTTTACATACCCTTGAATGTTTGGCCTTGTTACAGACACACAAGGTGACACACACAGGGTAAAATGGCAATTAAAGATTAATTTCCCATACCTGTGGCTTTTTAAATTGCAATTAGTGTCTGTATATAGTCAATGAGTTTGTTAGTTCTCTCAATTGGATTCACCGAGCAGGCTATATACTGAGCCATGGGGAGCAGAAAAGAACTGTCAAAAAACCTGCGTAACAAGGTAATGGAACATCATAGAGATGGGAAAAGGATACAAAAAGATATACAAAGCCTTGAAAATGACAGTCAGTACTGTTTAATCACTTATTAAGAAGTGGAAAGTTTGGGGATCTCTTGATACCAAGCCAAGATCAGGTAGACCAAGAAATATTTCAGCCACAACTGCCAGAAGAATTGTTCGGCATACAAAGAAAAACCCACAGGTAACCTCAGAAGAAATGCAGGCTGCTCTGGAAGAAGACGGTGTGGTTGTTTCAAGGAGCACAATACGATACTTGAACAAAAATTAGATTCATGGTCGAGTTGCCATAAAGAAACCTTTACTGCGCCAATGCCACAAAAAAGCCTGATTACAATATGCCCCACAACACCTTGACACGCCTCACAGCTTCTGGCACATTGTAATTTGGAGTAATGAGACCGAAATAGAGCTTTATGGTCACAGCCATAAGCGCTATTTGTGGAGAGGGGTCAACAATGCTTATAGTGAAAAGAATACCATCCCCACTCTGAAGCGTGGTGGTGGCTCACTGATGTTGTGGGGGGGGGGGGGTGAGCTCTAAAGACACAGGGAATCTTGTGAAAATTGATGGCAAGATGAATGCAGCATGTTATCAGAAAATACTGGCAGACAATTTGCATTCTTCTGCATGAATGCTGCGCATGGGACGCTCTTTGACTTTCCAGCGTGACAATAACCCTAAGCACAAGGCTAAGTTGACCCTCCAGTGGTTACAGCAGAACAAGGTGAAGGTTGTGGAGTGGCCATCACAGTCTCCTGGCCTTAATATCATCAAGCCACCCTGGGGAGATCTCAATCATGCAGTTCATGCAAGACGACCAAAGACTTTGCATGACTTGGAGGCATTTTCCCAAGACGAATGGGCAGCTATACCACCTGCAAGAATTAGGGGCCTCAGACAACTATTACAAAAGAATGCATGCTGTCATTGATGCTAAAGGAGGCAATACACAGTTTTAAGAACTAAGGGTATGCAAACTTTTGAACAAGGTCATTTTATTTTTTTCTTTGTTGCCATACTTTGTTTTATGATTGTGCCATTCTGTTATAACCTACAGTTGAATATGAATACCATAAGAAATAAAAGAAATGTGTTTTGCCTGCTCACTCCAATTCACCAAGGGTATCCAAACTTTTGAGCACAACTGTATATATGGTATGTCAGAAAGTATCAAGTACATTTACAGATACAACTGAATGTGGACATTCCTGTGCATATAAAAACATTTCAATATACTGCAATGCATTTTCAGGCAACCTGCTGGCCCCAGAAAATGTGCTGTCCTAGGGGACATGGCAGTAACATACTTCTGTATGAGTAGGAGGAGGAGGCTTTACCTTAGAAATAGTGTTTGGTAAAGGGAAGTAGAAGCTCTTTTATTGAAAGGTTTGTTATCATTGACCCAGTAGCACCTGAGTGAGAGCCCTGCCCATAGAAGGCCCTAGTGGTGGCAGTGAAACCTATTCTCATGTTATGTTATTGAACCTTCAACCAGACTCTTATACCCAGCTGTCCTGTAAGCACCTATTCCTAGGTTTCATCTTAGTTAGATCCTTACCTTTGTAGCCCAGAGTAGTGAAGCAGACCTCTTTGGTTGATAGGGTGATTATTTTTACTAATTATAGTGTGTATAATTATACAGTGGTCAGGTCACATACTCTCAAGGAAACTATCTTCAAATGACCAGACAGTTTCAATCATAACATCAACTAATTGTATGCAGCTCTGGGATTTGTTGGCTTGATGTATCAGCATCTCCTGATTCAATATATTAGACGAGCCATGAAAGGGAGCTCGATTGACTCTTAGTTTTGTCCTTTTGGCTAGTGTCTATGGCTGTCAGAGCAATGTAGGCTGCTCTTCCATTGACTCTTGTAAGCACTAATTTAAAATGTCCAACAAATACTATGTAAAAATATCCACTGTTTTCTCAGTAAATTGACTAATCCTTCAACCACCATGATTCCTGCCAGTTATAGAAAGGCATAGAATAAATATATATTTAAACCAGAACACAGCTGCTGTGATTGAAATCTCAAAACTGCTGATTCCTTTTGTCTTTTTCCCTTTTATTGTAAAATGGGCCACTGCCCAATACTACTTTCAACTGTCATAGCCCCCAATATACACATGTCATTATTAAAGGACTCAGAGCCCACTCTGTTCTGTAGCTTTTTATATCCAGAGTGGTGCACTCGACATCAAAGGATTTGAACAAAAATGTAAGATAACGATTTGAACATGAAATATGCAATATAAATATAAATACATTTATGGATAGAGTCAGTCATTTTTCAGAAAAACATTTTGTGCATGCGTTCTTTTTTTAGAAAAGGAGATCAGTATGCTAAGCTTGACAAATACCATTTAATCCAAAACACTGCAGATCATTTGACTGCATTACAGTGTGTTGTGTACAGAATCCCCTTCTGTAGCAGTAGTACTGATGGTGATTATAGTGAAGCCCACATACTTTTATAAGTTTGCAAAGGGAGTATGGATAAAGATAAAATGTGTTCAAGCGTTTTCAGGATTGTTAATATAAATAATTGGTAATATAAATAATAATAATAGTAACATTTCAGACACAAAAAAATCAGTCACAAAGAGTGTTGATGGGGCAACTAGAGGGTTCCCCAGGCTCATAAAAGAAGGCAGATCATAGGCGGAAGGTGACTTTTGTGTCCAATCTCTCAGTGCCCAGCTCTGCCTCAGGACCATTTCTCAGGAACTCCAGAAATCACAGGTTACGGGCCCTTACTAAGCCCGGAATACAAGCAATATTTATGCACCTTTTGTTAGTACAGACAGACTGCAACTTTATTCTTCTTACACGGATATTTATCAAACACAAAAAGATTTTACCCACACCCCCCTTCTGGAATAGCAAAACTCCCAATTTGGTTTATTACTTTATGACCCTGCACATTCCATGAGGGACAACCCCTTCCAGTCCAGGCCATGACACAATACTTTATAATGGGGAAAATGACACTGCACTCTCTAAAGAGACGAATAGTGTCATACTTTAGCATATTCTTACCACATTCTGAGCACACATAAATTTTGACACGTAAGTGAAAGACAAATTGTCACACTGCTTACAACAAGTCTCATATCTATTTTTTTTTTTCAAATATATTTTTTATTGGTCACTTTTGAAAATTGTTCCTCTGCTTATCAGTAGGCCATGACACGCAGGTCAGGCAAAATCTTTCTATTTGACAACTTGTATAAATGCATACTTTAACTTAGTGAATTAAGCGACCTCTCCCGCAATCTTTTCCGTTTTCTAAATATTAAACATTAATGGATTTCTCCTTAAAGCTTATGTAATAAACATCTCAGTAGTCCTTAGCTCGCAGGCTAGGTTTGCAAGGCCTATATTTTATTCAGTGTGTCATCCCCCAATCAGTGCAGGCATATTCACATAAAACCTCTCCTCTTCCTCGCTTCCTTGTTTCATACTCACACTAACCCTTTGAGCTAAAGCTCCTAGCTTTATTTAACTAAACAGATAACAATAAGTAACTTTGCCTATATTCTGGAGTATATAGTCCTCTTTTTCCCTTTTGAACCCAATACTCTCTGCTAGGGCTATATTTGTCTTTTAAGCTCTCTGATAACACATAAACCTTTATACAGTTTGGTCCTTTGAAGTATCCATCCTGGTGGAAAGAGAAAAAAAAAATACAAGAAAAAGATCTCTCTCTTTTTATTGGCTTTTTACCTTGTCTCCTCTTTGCGCTTTGGCTCCCCGCCGGTCCTCCCGACTCCTCCACTGCCTCCTCCTCTTCCCCCCTCTCTCTGTTGTCTTTTCCCTTTCTCTCTCCTTTCCCTTTTTTTCCTTCCTCTCTTATATGATCCTTCCCCCTTCTCTCTTCCTTTCGTTGTTCCCCCTGTTCATCCCCTATTAGCTAGCCAAGGATCCCAGATGTCCCTGTATTTCTGGACTGCATCTATTAATATATGTGTCATGTGTTCGTTCACCGCTATATAATTTATTTTGCTCCTTATTGCATGGAATTCCAGATTGTCTGATTTCCATTGCTTTGCAATGTGTGATTTGGTGGCTAAGTACATATACTGAAGTAGCTTGTTTTGAGAAGGGGAAAGCCCCGAGACCGGGATTCCCAGTAAGCAGGATTCCATTGTGCCTCCTATTTGTGTTCCCTAAATCTTAGAGGCAAGGTCTGACACTGTTCTCCAAATCTGTGCTACTTTGGGACAATCCCACCACATGTGTCTAAAAGTTCCTGGGGTTCGGCATCCTCTAGAGCAGTTTCTCCCCTCTGTTTTACTCCATTTTGCTAGCCTCTCTGGGGTCAGGTAGGTCCTGTGGAGTACTTTTATGGCTGTTTCTAGTAGTGTTTGGTTTAGCGAGCCTTTGCTTATACTACTCCACGCTTTCTCCCATTTCTCTCCTTCTTATTGTTCTCCTAAATCCTTCTCCCATTCAACTATATATTTGTCTTTCGCTCCCTCTGGGGGTGTATTGAATGTTTCATATATTACCCGAATAATTCCCTTTGCTAAGGGGGTTTTCTGGCAGATTGTTGAAAGCCAAGTTTTCTTAGGGTTCCCCAGTGTTCTAGTAATCCTATTCACCAGGTGTTTGATTCTACAATAGTTGAAGTGTTGGCTGATGGGAATATCGAAATGATCCCTTAAATATTCAAATGTTATGGGGGTCTCTGTTACTATCCATGCCCCTAGTCTATCTAGATCCCTGGATTTCCACCACCAGTTAGCTTCTAAGCCCAGTCCCAACGGTGACTGCGGGTGATATAGTATTGACATTATAGGGGCCTTGATGTTTAAAGAGGTTTGTATGTTCTAAGGCCCATTTCCAACTTTGTAATGTGTTGGTGATAACCGGGTGTCTAATCTTTCCCACTTTATCTGGCACTTTGTCTATCCTGACCAGAGTATCCCATGTGTAGGGGTATAGCAAGTTATCCTCCATTGTTTTCCATAGTGGGTGATGGGTCCCTGAGTGTATTATAGGAATGAAAGATAACTGCGCTGCTCTATAATATTTCTTTAAATCTGGGCATGACAATCCACCCATCTTTTTGTGTTTAAACCTTATCTCCTTTTTAATTCTGGGGGGTTTGCCCTTCCAGATAAATTGGGACACCCTCCTCTGAAATCCTTTCAATTCTACCTGAATGACAGGGACTGGCAAGGTCCTGAACAGGTACAAAAGCTTCGGAAGGACAGACATTTTGAAGGCGTTAATTCTTCCCAGCCAAGAAATAGGGTATCTAGCCCATTTCATCAAGTCTTCACTGAGTCTTTTATAGATTGGGGGATAGTTAACCCTGTATAAGGTTTCTAAGTGCGGCGTGAGTCTTATCCCGAGATAGTGGATGCAATCCTTGGCCCACAGTAATTTAAATTTCTCAGTAATTGCTTCCCTAGATATAGCTCCCATGTTTATTGCTAAAGCCTCTGTCTTCCCGACATTTATGATAAGGCCCGATCTTTGGCCAAATTCTGTTAAAGTGTCCATTAATAATGGAATAGATTTGTTAGGTTCTGATATTGTGCATAGCATATCGTCCGCAAATAGATTAATTTTAAAGTGTTGTTGACCCATTATAAGCCCCTTAATTCCTGAGTCCGTCCTAATAGCCTGGGCAAGAGGCTCTATTGCGATAGCGAACAATAAGGGGGAAAGAGGACACCCCTGTCTGATTCCCCTCCCTATTTTAATGGTCTGAATGCGTTTGCCCGGAAGTTTCAGAAGGGCTTCTGGGTTTTTGTAGTATGTATTTATTAAATTTAAGAACCCCCCTTAAAGCCAAATTTTTTCCAGTGGGAGAAAATAAAAGAAAGAAATGCAAATAAAGACAGTCAGTCGTGCTTCAGCAGGATATATCCGTTTAGTTAGACTACAAGGCTAAACCCAGTTAACGATTAGCTCTTTTCTCGTGATATAACTAAGGAAAGTCAGAGTTAAATGTTTTAGTCTACAAAGTAACCTTAATCAATTTCTCCAAATAGCAAACAGAAATCTAATCCACTTAAAGTGGGGAACACAATAACCTGGCAATCTAGAACAATACTAACAAATTAGGTCTTTAATCATTTTTCCAATATAAACAGAAGCCCACACTATAGGTCTATGGGCCCTTAAAAGAGAACTTAGCCTTTATCAGAGTCCCCAGAAGAAGAGGCCAGTAGGGTCAGGAGCCCGGCTTGACCTCCGCAGCGGAGCCAGCATTGTCCGTGTTAGTCTTGACACTGTCCAGTAAGCTGGTTGGTTCCCCGGAGACGTAGGCTTGTTTGCCCTGGTTCTGGGATGTCACATGCGTCCGCTGCCTCCTATAAATGGGCGGAAGAGGTTGCTCCTGCCCCACTTCCCTTGTGGCCTCCATACATAAATGTAAGCGCTTCAGCACTGCCATGCATTCTTCTGGTGTACGGGTGGTGTATGATGTACCTTGAGATGTGAAGGTGAGGGCAAATGGAAAATTCCAGCGGTATTGGATCTTATGCTGGAGAAGAATAGCAGTTGCCGGTTTCATCAATCTCCGTTTATGGAGCGTCTCTGGAGACATAGAATTGTAAGGGCGACTCGTCTGGCCCCTTCACAGTGTGAATCTTCCTGGTTGCAGATAGTAGTAAGTCCCTCGCCTGCTGCCTCATGAATCTAACTATGACATCTTTAGGGGCGTCCAGGCTCCTTGTACCTCCTAGAGCTCTGTGAACTCGTTCAATTTCCCACATAGTTTCAGGCTGGTTGGGAAGAATCGCCTCCACGGTATCTCTCAGGTAGTTTAGTAGGTCTTGAATAGCCCTTGGTATGCCTCTGACGCGGACGTTGTGTCGGCGAGACCGGTTTTCCAGGTCCTCTATCTTGTCTGCAAGTTCCGTTATGTGGGACGTGTTCTGCTTTATAGAGGATCGGTCTCTTTCCTGGGCCTCTACTACCTGGTCAGTTATCTCTTCCAGGAGTTGAGTGCGCTGTCCCAGGTCTTTAAGATCTTGCCTGAGGGGTTCAATTGCCTTTTCCAGAAGCCGCTCAATCGTAGCCACTGACCTGGCCGATAGATCTATATGCTGGTGAGGTCTTTTGGGATTCTCTTCCTGATCAGAGCATTCCGAGTGTTCTGAGATAGAGTCACCAGGAGACATGTGCCGGACAGCCTTTGGTGGGAAGTGCTCCCGTATACCCTTCGCTGAGGATGAGCGTTTGGGTTTCAGAATCTTGAGGTGTTCAGATGAAGGAGACCACTGATAATCTGCCAGGGGTTCGGCCCTGTTCGGTATGTAGTGCAGGGCTGCGTTAACCACTCTGCTAAGGGCTACAGCGAGTCAGATGGCGTCATATGTTAGGCTCTGTGGGTGTAGTAGCGACCTCTGCTGGCGGTGTTGCCAGGTCTGTTCCCCATTTTGTTCTTAGGCCATGCTGAGGATTTAGCCCTTAATCAAGAATTCTGGAGACCCGCCAACCCTGTGTAGGCAAAAATGCTCTCTTGCAGATATTGCACTGAGTTTCGCCTTCGAATTTAAGGTCTATTGGATTGGGCTGGCGCACCAGTTAGCGTATTGACTGGATCAGTTTGTAGCCCCCTCTATGCTGGTTGACAGTGCTGATTCTAGCAGTATAGTATTTATATGCTACCGGTTTATTTCTGCAGTACTCCACAGGTCCACCGGGTGGGGGTAGAGATGCAAAAATGCAGAGGAGCAGGCTGTTCAGCCTTGTCTTTATATTTGTCTATAGAGAGGCAGATCACTCTTGTCCTGGTGGTGTACAGAGTTTTGCCTGGTAAGGAGCTATTTATTTGCAATTATTAGAGGTAGAATAGGAGAATTGTTCATTAAAAACGTGGAAACAGTCTCAGTTGTGGGGGAAGCAGGGATGCCTTCTCCCTCAGAAATTAGTGCACACTAAAGTCCCAAGCCCCTGAAAGTGTATCTGTGATAAGGCAGGTGTTGAAAAGCAAAGGCTAGATAGGCTGTATATAGAGAAGTGTCCAGAATGGGAGGATAAGCAATTTAGTTGGGCCTTAGCTTGAGGTTATACCCCCTTTGTAGTGAAAGGTAACATCTTGTCCACATGTGGGGACTCCCAAAATGGCCGCCGTTGACTGACTTTTTCTGCTTCTTCAGGGGGCTCTGTCCACCTCTGTGTAGCCCCTGTGCCCCTCCGGTCGGAACCAGCCGTCCCCGGAGGTCTCCCCAGGGTCCTCAGTGGTCTCTTGGGCACCAGGTTGGATGTCCTGGGCTCCTGTGGAGGCCATTTGCTGCCTCCTCCTCCTTCCAAGATGGCCGCCGGCTCCCCTGAAGGCCCTTCTCCTCTCTCTCTCCCCTCTCTCACCTCTTTGCTGCCTTCTGGGAGGTCCCCCTCTGGCTGGGGCTGCTCTCCTCTCCTCTCCTGGGCTTCTTCTCCCTGTCTGGGCGTTTTTTGATGCAGAGGTGCTCCCCTGCTGGGGCTGCAGGTCTCTGCCTGCTGTTTGGGTGGCTGGTCATGCAGGCTGCTTCAGCCTCGGTGCAGGGGTCCCCTGGGGGATCGGGTTCACCTCCCCTGCCTCACAGCCTTCTCCCCTGATGGTGTTAGGGTCCCCCCTGCCGTTGGAGCCGGGTTTTGGCCCCTTCTGTGGTGTTAGTGCAAGGAGCTCAGTACAAACACGTCTGTGCAGTCCAGACGCTAGCTCCGCCACCCAAAGCCAAATTTTTTAAGGACCTCCCTAAGGTATGGCCACTCCAGAGAATCAAAGGCCTTTTCAATGTCTAATGCCAGAAGGCAGGCCGGGGTCTTGGTAAAATGTGGTTGTATAATTTGGTTAGTCTGGGAGTTAATTGTTCTTTGAAGGTTTTATAATACATGTTTGTGAACCCATCTATGCCGGGGGCTTTTCCATTTTTCATTGCTTGAATACCCTTTCCAACCTCTTCTAGTGTGATCTTAGCGTTCAGTGTTTCTACCTCTATTTCCTCCAAGCGAGGTAGGTCATACCTATCTAACCAGGATCTAATGCTATGTTCTGTTTCCTTGCTCGATGGTGAATATAGTTTTTGGTAAAAATTATAAAATAGTTCCTGTATTTTAATGGGGTCAGCCGTTTTGACATTTTCCCTAACCTTTATACAATAAATTTTAGAGAGTGTTTGTTTAGATCTTAGTTTTCTCGCTAGCATCATAACAGGTCTATTCGCTTGGAGAAAGAATTTGTGTTGAGATCTCCTAAGGATATTATCCGCCTTTTCCGAGTATAACTTGTCTAACTCTAATCTCACTCTCTCTAGTTCCCGCCTAGTCTGCGTTTTAGGGTTTTGTTGGTTTATTTTCTCTAATCTTCCTAACTCCTCCGAGAGTTTTTTTTCCTGGGCTCTCTGTTCCCGTCTAAACTTGGATGACTCCTTCATGCATATACCCTGAATGTAGGCCTTGTGTGCTGCCCAGACCCAGCCAGTCCCCACCTCCAAAGTTTCATTTTTCTCGAAAAAGAATTCTAATTCCTGGGCAATACGTTCTTTGACTGTCGGGATCGTCAGTAATCTTTCATTAAGTCTCCATCTATAAGGGGGTTTAGTCACAGGACCTAGATTTATGGTCGCCTTGACAAGGCTGTGATCCGACCAGGCGCAAGGTACTATGTCTACTCTCTTGGAGTCATGGAGGAAAGTAGAGTCCGTTAACAGGTAGTCAATTCTGGAGTATGAATTATGGGGATGGGAATAGAAAGTGTATTCTCTGTGTCCTAAATGTCTTTCCCTCCAAAGATCCACTAGTTCAAGTTCCCTTAGCAGTTGGTTAATTTGTTTCAATTTTTTAGAGAATTTGTCTCCCAGGTCTTTCCCTGTTCTGTCATTTTTTACATCTAGTGCCAGATTAAGGTCCCCCCCCAGGATGATCCTGCCTTGCTTTACTATTGTCAAATGTTTCAAAGCCCTGATGAGGTGCTTATGAGGAGAGTTGGTGGGAGCATAAACCACTGCCAAGGTGACCGGGATGTCTAGTACCCTTCCCATTAAAAATAAATAGCTTCCCTGTTTATCTGCAATCTTTTTGTCGAATGTGAATGGAAAGTTTTTATGGAGCAGGATTGCCACCCCTTCCCTTTTGGCACTGCTACTAGTCGCGTGGAACGTGGGAAATTTCTCGTTCATAAACAATGGGATTTGTTTGTGTTTAAAGTGAGTTTCCTGGAGGAATATATATACGATTGGAATGCCTTGCTTCTTTTGGTGGAGGTGTTAAAACCTCTAACGTTATGTGTAATGCAAACGTATTTTGCTTCACCCATTGTCAGTGATGACGTTTGTATCTGTTGTCTGTAGAGACTTACCGCCCCTAGAGATGGAGGTTTTGGAGTCAGCGGCCGAGGTCCGGAAGGGCCAACGGTAGAGCCCCGCTATCTCTATTCCACCATTCTGGATGTGCAAAGAACTGAAAGAGAAAAGTGCTGCCCAAACAGTAAAACATATAACTTTTCGGACCCTTGGTCCACCCCCCCATCCCCTCCTTTTCCTCATGCATCCTTTCATCTTGCACCTATCGTGCCTAGGGAGTGGCGTCTACTAATCCCACTATACTTCCCTAGAATGAGGAAATTCTTATTATCGGTCAATACCGCACTCTACTTTACGAAAACATAAAAGTATAGACCTGAAACAACTCTCCCCCTCAATATTGGGAGGGTCAACAAGCGTTGCAAACTGCGGCTCAGATTCTCCTATATTCATACCAAGCTACCTTCACAATATTTTTGGGAACATTGCCCCAACTCCAACTTGAGCATTATTTTAATTGTCCCTGTGAAATGCATTGTAGTCAAGCTTTACAAACTGTATAAATTGTCTTTGAATCCTTGGGTAACAATAGCAGGGATTATCATTCCCCTGCTGATGTACTCGCCAGTTCAGCTTCTTCAGCTCCAACTATTTGGTCTCTTTGTCCCTTGCTGCTGTTATTCCTTTGCTTTTTCTTGGCAGAGACGTCTATCCATTCTCTGGCTGGTCTCTCCCTTGGTTTAGGCGGCTGACCCAGTAGAACCGTGTCCTCTGGGAGCAGTTGCAAATGAATAAGTCTTTTCTGAAGGGTTTCCAGCGAATGAGCCACATATGTTTGCTCTTTCCATCTAAATTGTAAGCTGAAGGGAAAACCCCAGCGATATTGGATTTTGTTCTTTATCAGGATTTCCAATGCCGGTCTCATTTCTCTCCTCTTTGCTAGCGTGGATGGGGCTAAGTCCACAAACAATTGCAGCTGCGTTCCATCCGGGCCTACGATTTTGGGCAATTTTCTGGCTGTAGTCATTAATAGGTCCCTGGAGCTTTGTCTCACAAACCGTACTACTATATCCTTAGGTTTCTCAGGGTTGCTTGGGCCTCCAAATGCCCTGTGAGCTCTCTCAATGAGCAGCATCTCCTCTGATTGATTTGGTAAGATGGAAGAAAACACCGCTCTGAGGTAGGACATAATATCCTCAACATTTTTAGGAACACCTCTCAGGCGTACATTGTGTCTTCTGGATCTGTTTTCCAAGTCTTCTATTTTGTTTTCAAGGACCTCTATGCGGGATGCGTTGGCACTGATTCTGATTCTATCTTCCTCTTGTGCAGAGACAATCATATCTGATCTTTTTTCTAGCTCGTGTGTTCTCTGCCCTATTGAGCGAATCTCTTCTCTCATCTCTTTTAGTGCCAGCGCAAGCTGGGTTTTCAGTAACATTTCGAATTTAGCCATTGCAGAAACTGAGAAGTCTACATCTGTGATGGTATTCGACCTTTCCCCCTCAGACTCCGACATCTCTGATCTCTCTGGGGAGCTTTCCCCTGCTTTAGTTGTCGGTGTGGGCGCTACCTGGAGAAGCTCAGGAATGCCTTTGGAGGTTGTGCTTCTCTTTGTCTTCTTCATCTTTGGCCCTGCTACCTCACAGGCTCTTTATCGCTGGTGTGTCAGTTTTGGAGTATAAGTAGTTCCCCAGTGCTCGTTGTTGTGGCTACGTGAGAATGCGCGATGTCCCGCTCTAGGTGGGGCTTGATAGTTTCAACTTTAGGAGATGCTGCTTGCGTTGGGGCAATTTATAGTTTCATCCTTGTGAAGGCATGTATAGTCAGTACTTCAGTTCACTCTGCCTGTTGCTCCCCCCATTGCGCTATCTCCTGATTTGCATCTGGATTTCTCTTATAAATCTGGGAAGGTGGGCGTCTAACTTCGGGTTGGTATCTTTGCTAGGTAATTTCAGGAACAGGTGTCTGTTCAGTCAGTTGCACGCGGTGGAACAGGCTGGATTGCCACTTTGTGTTTCTATATATATTATTACTCTGTGCCTTCCACTTGAGGGCCAATAAAATTCCCCCAGTTTTTGCGTGCCCCCCACAACAGTTGGAAATGCTTATTATTCCTGGCTGGGTGCCCTCTCACTAGTTAGACCTCTATGTGGCCACTTCTGCCTAGGAAATGCCTCAGAGCCTTGGGGGAAGCCACTCCACAGTCTATTGTTCAGTAGATGTGTAATTCCACAGGCAAGGCAGGTATGGGCTAGTGGCAGCTAATGTCCGCCTTTGTTACAGAGTCAGGTTGCCTCCCCTCTCTTTTATTCTTCTTTGTAGTTGATAAGTTTTTATCTGAGGAGAATTTGGGCTCTTTCAGTCCCTTAAAGCCTCTGCCGGTTTCTGTACTTTCTTTTTTGGATGGCTGCTATTACAGTAGCTGTAGGGATGAGGGGCCCAGTACCCTGCCTAATGCAGTTAAGAGGTGTCTGCGTCATTTACTCTCTGCTGCCTTGGTGATCTAAGATGGCCCCCTGTCCTTTTGGCGGGAAGCTCTCCTAGGGTTTTTTTTTTTTTTTTTTTCTTCTGCTGGTGGCTGGTGGGTATGTGGGTATGGATTCCCTAATCTCCAGGACGTGCCCTGCTCAGTTGTCCCTATGAGCCCTTGTACCTTTGGGCTAGTTGCTGTCTGGGGAGTTGGGATCTTGTCTAGGCACAGGGGTAGATGCTTGGGCACAGGGGTTATTTTTGGGCCCACCTCGTGGTGCCACAAAATGGCGGCCGCTTTTTCGCGGGCTTTTCCTTCTGCCCCGCCGCTCCTTATTTTGCCTCCCTTGGCCTTCCTCCTCTGGGCTAGTTGGCCCCTCTGCCCTCTTGCCTCCTTCTTATGTTTTTTTTTTTATGCCTGGAGGCTTATACAGAGCCCGGGGCCCCTCTTTCATCAGCTTACCGGGCTATCCAAGATGGCGGCCTTCTCCTCTTCACCGGCTCCCGCCTGCTTCCTCCTCTTCTCTGCTCTCTCGGGGACACAGCTGCTGTTCTCCCCTCCGCCTTCCGGTGCTCACCCAAACCTGCACAGCCCCGGAATGGGGGTCTTCTCTTCATTCCAGCACCTCCTGGTCGGATCCGCCGCTTCTCTGCCTCCTGTCTTCCTCCACCGGTCTGCTTTGTCTCGTGGGGGTCGGGTCGACTCCTCCTGCTGCCCCCCGATGTTGCTGGGGATCACACAGGGACTTTTTGGGCAGTTATAAGCCCTAAATTGCGGCCTTCTATCGGAGCTCTTAATAAAGCTCTTAGTCATACTCCAAGTTTTCAGACATTTGATTTGTTTTTTCATTGGGCAGCTGTCCTTTAACTGTCAGATATAATGCTCCACAATACTGAGTATGGGTTTTATAGGATTTTACAAGAAACATAGAATGAAGGCCAAATTTTCAATTTGACACTCTTTATTTCTTCAATGTTGGCTTTTGTAAAAAGATCACACAGAGGTAGGTGGTACATTTTACATATTTTGGATGATTTTGTAGTTCTGCAGTAAGAACGAATGTTTTTAAAGAGATCTTTGTCAAATTAAGTAATAAACATTGTCCCTGTCTGTAGCCAAGCACACTTCCAAATATACTAAAGGTTTTTGGAACAACATACCAAAATATTCTTGGCACACATAATAAATCTACAGATAATCTGAAACAGTGGCAGATGTTCTGCCTAGTCTGAAATCAGCATAGGTTGGCAGACAGGCACACGGGTGGTGGAATACACATACAACACAGCAATTATTGAGCAAAAAGATTTTAAATAAAATGTCAGGCTTTTTCGCATAAAGTAATATTTGAATATTTAAAATAGCATAATAATATAGTAATTGAAAAAAAGACTGTTGGTCCACCACCTCTGATATTTGCATTATGTGAACTTTTAATTATTTGATCCAGAGAGAGACAAACAAAAAACCCTCAATGATGCATTGTTAATCATCTCATAAAGGAAGAAAAAACAAATACTGGCAATCAGATTACTCACTGGATTAGTATTTATCCCATTCCACTTATCCAACATATTCTTGTATACCCTTTTTAAACTTATCTATTGAATCTTCTATCACAGCATACTTTGCTAATGAGTTCCACAATGTGGTTGTCCTTACTGTGAGAACCTTTTTATTTCTTTAGGATTAAATCTATTTTATTTTATCCTCAAGGGATGACCTCTTGTCAATTGTAAACCTCTTGTCATCTGACAAAAGCCATATATTGTCAGAGGATGTGTTTATATAGGCACCTTTTATTAGAGAAAATAAGTTTAGTTCATAGCTTAGTGCCGACATTCCACTTACTCATTTTGTTGTCCACTGTACCTTTTCTAGCTCTACAATGTTTTTGTTTTTTCTTTTTTTTTGAAGAGGTGACCAAAATTACACTGCATATATCAATTTAGGTTATACCACAGACTTATATTGTGACAGAATTGTATTTTCTTCCCTTGCTTATATGGCCCTCTTAATGCATGCTACTATTTTACTTGCCTTTTCTGCTGCTGCCTGGCATTGAGCACTGTTACTGTTAGATTGTTGTCCTGAATTATTTTCTATCTCAGATCCCCTTAGGTTTGTTCCATTTAGATTACAAATTACTTGTATATTTTACTTTCAAAATGTATAAATGTATATATCTCAGTGTTAAAACTCATCTGCCAATGTTTGCGTTTAATAAAAGTCCATTTACAACTCTCTGTGGCCATATGGAGGCCACATCTGTAAGCTACTGCCCCTCTGAGATCCATTTAGCTAATTTTCCTCGCTTTAATGATGCATCTATCTCCGCCTCTGCTGTTCCCTTCATAGTGTGCCTTACATTTTTCCCAACAGCAGAGTCTTTTCTAGGGAATCCTGTGTTCTCATTATATGGACACAATATTTGAGCTTTGATTGATTGGATCTTCCTGCAGTCCAAGGAACGCTAAGCAAGTTTCTTCAACACCACAATTCAAAGGCATCAATTATATGGTGCTCAGCTTTCTAAATGGTCCTGCACTCTCATCCTAATTTTCACTACTGGGAATACCATAGTTTTAACTATGCTGACCTTTGTTGATAGTGATATATCTTTACTTTGTAATAGCTTGTCCAGACTTGCCATACCTTTCCTCCCGCCCCAGAAGCAATTGTCTTTTAATTTTATGGCTGCAGTCACAATCTGAAGAGACCTTGGAGCCCAGGAAAATAAAAACCTGTCACTGCCTCCACTTCTCCATCTATTTGGCAGGAACTTAGATAGCTGTTTGCCATGATCTTCATCTTTTTAATGTTGAACAGCAGGCTGGCTTTTGCACGCTCTTCTTTCATCCACCTCAATAGGCCCTTTAGTTCCTCCTCGTTTTCAGACATCAAAGTAGTATCATCTGCATTTCTGAGGTTGTTGATATTTCTTCTAGACATGTTAATTCCGGTTTTGAATTCTTCCATTCTGATCCTACACAATGATGTACTCTGCACATAAGTTGAATAAAGAAGGTGACAATATACAACCTTGTTGAACTCCTCTCCCTATCTTGAACCATTTGGTTGTTCCATGTTCGGTTCTGACAATGAGTGCATGGGCCACATAGATTCCTCAGGAGGAGGATGAGATGATCTGGTACTCCCATCTCTTTAACAACTTGCCACAATGCTTTAGAGTAATCTGTGAAGCAGAGTAAATGTTTTTTTCTGTAAATTCCCTTGTTTTCTCTTATATCCAGCGGGTATTGGCAATTTGATCTCATGTGCTTCCCTGATAGTCCTTAATCCATATATTGTTGCAACAGAGCTTGCAGGACCTTAAGCATTACTTTGCTGGCATGTGAAATGAGAGCAATTATTCGCTAATTGGAGTACTGTTTGGCACTGCCTTTTTTTGGGATGATATATACGTAGATAGACCTTTTCCAGTCTTCTGGCCATCGCTGAGTTTTACAAATTTGTTGGTATATATATGCAAGTAACACGTTCATTGCATCATCTTGTAGGATTTTTAACAGTTAAACTGTGATACCATCAACTCCTGCAGCCTTGTTATCCTAGTTATCAGCAAGGCTTCTATCTCACTTCACTCTCCAAGACGTCTGCTCCAGCTCATTGGATAACCTATTGAGGTCCTTCCAAAAAAGAAAGAGAACCACTGTTTTAGATCATGCACCATTTCAATTGCCCTTCTTTGAATTGTTGCTAATTTGTTAATATTCTTAACCTCACACTTCCACTCAATTTTTTACAATCACCAAGTGCAAATATATGTATTTATGCCTGATTTTCATTTCTACAGTAACTGGGATTTTTGCTGCCTTAATGTCTTGGGGTATTTTAAATTGTCATACTGTGTTTCTGATTGTAATTAGACCAGAATCTGCACATGTTCAGATTCATCCCATAAAATGTTTTTAGACTGAAAATTCAGACCTTATGAAGAAATTAGTAATGACAAACAGTAGCGCAGCCTTGGTGGATATATCATAAAAATATAATTTCAAACAAAGATTTGATATTTGTCAGTAGATAACAACCACACATAATATCCAGGGAGTCCATTTTACCTAATAATCTTGGCTTAATTAATTCTCAGAATAGCACAATGCTTATTTCAGGTATGCTGCAATTCTTTACATAATCATATACACAGGAATGTTTATCCAATAATCTGTTACACTTTCTGAATAGTTATATTTTGCATATTACCCCTACATTTTCCCCCTCCAAATGTAATGTAAAGTTTACTGAATGCTGTCTGCGTTGTTCACCAGAAAAGCAGTAGAAATGGTCAAATGTATAGACCAGTTCATTTGGAAATAATATAAATTATGTGGGCTTATGCAGCTATTGGAAGCTTCCTATGTAACACCATCAGGTTCGAGAAGGCATGTACCTTTTCTGCAAGAACAAGTCCACAACTAGACTATCCATTGCCCAGGCCCAGTAGAAATTTTGCTGGCAATGACCCAGCCTTCCAGACTATACAAATACACATAATGTCCTCACTATGGGCCTCATTCTATTATCGGCCGCAGCCGTTGCGGGGCCGCAAGGACCGGCCGCAAGCTATTCGGCTATTCTATTCCCTTACGGCCGGGGATTCCGGCAGGCTTGCGGCCGGTGCCTTGCTATCTCTTGCGGCCGCTCGCGCCGGAGGAAAGCCTTTGATCTTAAACGGCCGCAAGAGATTTGCAATTCAATTGCTCCGGGAAACCTCTCTGCAAGGCTAAAAACGAGCCGCAGTTACTTGCAGGAAAAAGGTCTCGCTAGCACCAATTAAGCACATAAAATAGCTCAAATAAAGCCATCCTGCACTTTGAGAAGACTATAAAGGGATTTTAGGTGTTAGAAAAAATAGCACATAATTATCCTGTACTCAAATCCGTAAAATATTTTATTTTTAATATCCGTAAAATATCCATGTAAAAAGTCCAGAGTGCTTGGAGCACCTCAGACACACCCACGCCGCAGCCGGAAAATAAACAGTTAATTTGAACTCGGGTTTGGGCAGATGTGCAAGCTTGAGAGTGGGTTCCTTTTAATCCTCATGTCCCCCAATATGATCCCTAGCATTTACAGAGCTGTACAGTGCAGGCTTGAATTTATTTTTCAGTTTTTATATTTCACAGATTACGGCCGGTTCCAAGATATGCGGCCGGCCGTAAGAGGAGATCCTTGCGGGGCCGTATAATAGAATCGCGAGTTAACTGAACCCTCGCAAGGAATCGCAGCCTTACGGCCGATTTACGGCCGATAATAGAATGAGGGCCTATGTAATTGTAATAGCCATGCCATATTTGTCATATTTTGGTCAACCCTGTTCAAAAAGGCAATCTTGCTCTAATTGAAACTACCTTTCTGTCCCTATCTACAATCTGAAAACACATTAATTTAAGAAGCTTTATTAAATGAAAGCATTAAAGTACCACTATAATCCAAAATGTACAATACTCTGTACTTAGTAATGAATGAAGGATTTTTACAACATAATAACATTAAATGTAGGATGCAAAGCCATTGCCTTGATTGTGCTGTTTTCCAACAAGATATGTTTAGCACGTTTCAATTATAGCAGATGAAAGCTTTTGTACATTCAAGGTCTCCTCATACTGCAGATACTCAGGTGTCTCTCACTACAGTATAATCACATATAATACGGTTGTATTTTTCCTAAATTTCTAAAAGCATGTATAATGATATAAGTATATATCGTCACTTGAGGAACTATTGGCAATCAGCACATGGAGCCGATGTGTTCCATTACTGATCCTCAGCTTTGTAAGTTATTGCAACTTTGTACTTTTTTCAGATTATAATGGGGGAAGTATTTTACACATTTATGACCAAATAATCCAATCTACCTATTACAAACTGTCTATACATTGCAGTAGCCCTTCTTCTCTACAATATATCATTCATGAGTTTTTCAGCATTGTATGTGCAGCTAAGGGGCAGCTCAGTATACTAATTGGCGGTTCAAAGTTATTCATAAGGATAGGCATCTGATTGCATGATAGCCTAAGAAGGTCAGTGCTTTTGTTACCACAGAGGCAGACAAGCAGAGTTTAATCATAATTAGCACATCAAAGCATATAAAATTGGTATTCATCAGGCAATTATTTGTAAAAAAAATAAGGGGAAAATGTATTTTTCTTAGGAATGTTTAAATTTAGAAACAAATGGCTAGTGTGGTTTAGTTGTGTCCGATTTTCCATGACCCTGTGGACTGCAGCGCGCCAGGCACATCTGTACGTCACTGCCCCACCAATTTTCATTGCTTCAATGACCTTATCTATCCATCTCCGCCTCTGCCGTTCCCTTCTTCAGGAGCCTTCAATCTTTACCAGCATCAGGGTGTTCTCTAGAGTATCCTGTCATCTCATAATTTCGCCAATATATTTGAGCTTTAGCCTCATGATCATACCTTCCAGTGAACAGTTTAATTTGATTTCCTGTAGTACCATTTGATTGGATCAGTTTTCTCCAACACCACAATTTGAAGGTGTCAATTCTACAGCGCTCAGACTTCTTTATGAGTCAGCTCTCATAATAACAATGATAATATGTGGCTTGTATGTTACTACTGGGAATAACCTAGTTCTAACTATGCAGTTCAGACTTGCCATAGCTTTCCTCCCCAGAAGCAAAGAGTTTTTAATTTAATGGCTGCAGTCACCATCTGAAGAAGCCTTGGAGACCAGGAAAATAAAACCTGTCACTGCCTCCACTTCTTCTCCATCTATTTGGCAGGAACTGAGATGTTTGCAACTCATTATGTACTCTAGCAGAGGAAATCAAAAACAGCCTTAAATGAGTAAATGCATTTGCTCATAAACTGATTAACTGCCAATATTAAAATGGAAAGCACTTTTTCAACATCCTTTTCCACCCTCTATCCAATCAGACTCTCTGGTACTACTATAATATTGCTAAAGCTAATGTGTACTGGCAGCTTTTTAAAGACTAGTAAGCACTTCTTCATTGTGCTCTCACAAACAAAGTTACATTTAGAACCTCGTTTTATTTTATTCAATGACAAATTGAGTGTGTATAAAAAGAGAATCGGAGCTGATCTGATTTAATGTTGGGCAATTATATATCTTCACTACATTATAGAGCCAGTGTTTAAAACTAATAATTACAACTTGCTAATTAATTGATATCATAACCTTTGTGCCTCTTGTAAAACATGGACCCATTTATGGAAACATACAGTCCTATTAAATTTGATGCCAGTACCGGCATCAGAACACCCACAAAGGCTGCGGGCTTGAAATTGGCTGCGTTACAGAGCTATTAAATTAGACCATGCGGCGAGTTACAGGCTTGAGGCGCAAACCGTAAACCATTCTTGCGCACATTGGATGTGCGTCCGTAAACATGATCAATTAGTGAAACCGTAGTTACGGGTTTAGACAGAGCCAATCGCAAAATATATCGTCATCATTACGTCACTGAAAAATGGAGGTTAGCTTTCAAAGCCTTACGAGTTTCAATTACGGGTTTTGATCAGACCTGCATTCCAGAAATAATGCAGTATTAATAAATCAGTAAATATTATATTCAAGTCAATGCAAGTTCCATTATATGTATTAACACATTGATTGCCGAGATCTATATAACGCGGGAATTGAACAGAAATAAAAGTATTTTATATTGCAGATTTGCGAGTTTGATATATGTGAGCTTAATTATAATACCTAACATCACTTTCCCTTTAATTATAAGTACACTAGTGTGTGTATATTTGCATCTAGAGTGCTACGGATAGGACTTAAACCCCCTTGCGGGTCCTCTCTAGTACCCGTTGGCTTTTTTGCTTCATTTGCATGTTACGGGTTTGAACGCCAGTGAATTTGTTGCAATTTACTGTAATAGCGTTTTTCGAACCTAACAGTTACGTATTCAACATATCAAAGGATTTGCAGCCGTGCAGTTCAGATTTCCACATCCTGTAGGTTTTTTTTTCTAAAAGATAGTTTCCAGTGTGTGAACTCTTAACATCTTTACCAAACTCCTACTATCTATTTTTCATTGGATAAACACCTGAAACTTTACAAAATGTATGATTAGTCTGCTACTTAAAGGAATATGTCTAGTATGTACCAAACTAACAATATTAACAGCTATGTATGGCATAAACATAAGACATTTTGGGGAAAATCTGAATTTTTGAAAACTCTGTTTATCAATACAGGAATCCATTTTTGTTTGTTACATCCGTTTGAGTGCTTAAGATTCCCCAATCACATTATACATGATATATTCCGCACTTATAAGTTGAATAAATAAGGTGACATTATACAACCTTGTTGCATTCAATTCCTGGTCTTGAATAATTTGGTTCCTTGGTCCACATACAGTGCCTTGCAAAAGTATTCACCCCCTTGACTTTTTACCTTTTTTGTTACATTACAGCCTTGAGTTCAATGTTTTGTTAATGTGAATTTTATCTGATGGATCAGAACACAATAGTCTAAGTTGGTGAAGTGAAATTAGAAAAATATATACATAAAACTATTTTTTAGAAATAGAAAACAGAGAATTGGCATGTGCGTGTGTATTCACCCCCTTTGTTATGAAGCCCATAAAAAGCTCTGGTGCAACCAATTACCTTCAGAAGTCACATAATTAGTGAAATGATGTCCACCTGTGTGTAATCTAAGTGTCACATGATCTGTCACTACATATACACACCTTTTTTGAAAGGCCACAGAGGCTGCAACAACTAAGCAAGAGGCACCACTAACCAAACACTATCATGAAGACCAATGAACTCTCCAAACAAGTAAGGGACAATGTTGTTGCGAAGTACAAGTCAGGGTTAGGTTATAAAAAAATATCCAAATATTTTATGATCCCCAGGAGCACCATCAAATCTATCATAACCAAATGGAAAGAACATGCAAACCTGCCAAGAGACGGCCACCCACCAAAACTCACGGACCGGGCAAGGAGGGCATTAATCAGAGAGGCAGCACAGAGACCTACGGTTACCCCGGAGGAGCTGCAGAGTTCCACAGTAGAGACTGGAGTATCTGTACATAGGACGACAATAAGCCGTACGCTCCATAGAGTTGGGCTTTATGGCAGAGTGGCCGGAAGAAAGCCATTACTTTCAGCAAAAAAACAAAATGGCACGTTTTGAATTTGCGAAAAGGCATGTGGGAGACTCCCTAAATGTATGGAGGAAGGTGCTCTGGTCTTATGAGACTGAAATTGAACTTTTCGGCCATCAAAATAAATGCTATGTCTGGCGCAAACCCAACCCATCACATTACCCAAAGAACACCATGATTTTCAGCAGCTGGGACTGGGAAACTGGCCAGAGTTGAGTAAAAGATGGATGGTAATAAAATATAGGGATATTCTTGAGCAAAATCCTCTGTGCGTGATTTGAGGCTAGGATGGAGGTTCACCTTCCAGCAGGACAATGACCCCAAACACACTGCTAAAGCAACACTTGAGTGGTTTAAGGGGAAACCTGTAAATGTGTTGTAATGGCCCAATCAAAGCCCAGACCTCAATCCAATAGAAAATCTGTGGTCAGACTTAAAGATTGCTGTTCACAAGCCCAAACCATCCAACTTTGAAGGAGCTGGAGCAGTTTTGCAAGGAGGAATGGGCAAAAATCCCTGCGGTAAGACGTGGTAAACTCATAGAGACTTATCCAAAGAGACTTGGAGCTGTGATTGCAGCAAAAGCTGGCTCTACAAAGTATTGATTTTAGGGGGGGTGAATAGTTATGCACTTTGACTTTTTCTGTTATTTTGTCCTATTTGTTGTTTGCTTCACAATACATTTAAAAAAATAAAACAAGTTGTGGGTATGTTCTGTAAATTAAATGATGCAAATCCTCAAACAATCCATGTTAATTCCAGGTTGTGAGGCAACAAAACACGAAAAATGCCAAGGTGGTGAATACTTTTGCAAGGCACTGTATTTTGTCCTTCTCTTGTGCCCTCTGGAATGCAAGGTCTGTTTTCAATAAACTTACCTTCATTCATGACCTCTTCATTTCCAACTCCCTCAATTTACTGGCCATCACAGAAACCTCGCTCACTCCATCTGACTCTATCTCCCCTGCTGCACTCTCTCATGGTGGTCTACAAACAAGGTGGAGGTGTGGGCATACTACTATCCTCTCGCTGTACTTTTCACTGTATTCCCCCTGTTCCCTCCCTCCAATTCTCATCTTTTGAAGTTCACACTATCCGCATCTTCTCTCCCATCCCTCTGCGAGTAGCTGTGATCTATTGCCCGTCTGGATCACCCTTTCAATTTCTGGACAACTTTGCCGCCTGGCTCCCTCACTTTCCCTCCTCCAATACACCTTCACTCATTCTTTGCGATTTCAACATAGCCACTGATACACCCACCTCCCCAACAACTGCAAAATTACTTGCACTTACCTCTTCCCTTGGCCTCTTACAATGGACAGATTCAGCAACTCACAGTGGTGGACACTCCATTGACCTTATTTTCACCAATCTCCAACCTTGACATCTCCCCACTTCCCCAATCTGACCACCACCTGCTAACATGCAACCTAACCTCATCTTCCATTCACCACCCTTCTTCAATCCCTGCCACCAGAACCCGCAGAAACCTGCAAGCACTCAACCCACAACAATTTTCAAATGTGCTAAAACCTCCTCTCAGCTCCCTCACCAGCACTGCCTGCCCTGACATCGCCACTTCACAGTACAACACGACTCTAACCTCCCTTGACTCTTTTGCCCCGAGGCATTGTAGATAGTTTGTGACAATGATGGGAATTAGATTATGGGTATTTTGGGTATTTGCTGTCCTGGAGAGTCTACATGGCTGACAGCAGGTGGAAATGAGTGAGGGGCCTGGGTTAGGGGATATATCTCCACAAGCCATCAGAAGAAGGATAGAGAGTAAAAGGAGATGGGAATAGGACTTACAGGAGCATTTTTGCTTTTCAGCTTTAGGGGAAGGATGAGATAGTGACTGGAGGAAGGAGAAGAGCTCATGGGAGCAGAGAAGAGGAGAGGAAAGCAGGGAAGGTGAGAGTTATATTATTGGAGACATACAGCCTTATTAAACTGCAATTCAGCAAATTTAAAAGGGCTCTATTTAAGCACACAGCATATTTTTTTACAGAATTTTTTAGTTACTGAAGACCTTGCTTTTGGATAGAAGTTCACTAACTAAAAACTTCTGTAAAAAAAATATGCTATGTGCTTATATAGAGCCCTATTCAATTGGCCGAATCGCAATTTAATAAGGCTGATTATGTGTAGAGACAGTATAGGAGAGTCTGAGAAAGAGGCAGGAGGTTATAATGAGGAAGATGGTGTGAGAAAACATTGTGACACTGTAATCAAAGAAGCAATAGAAGAAAGTAAATACACTTGCCTTGATAGTTCTTGTCTATGGTGATAGACTCACTGTGCCTAGGGAGAACAGCTACACCTTACTGAAGAGGTCCATCTGTGGCGAAATTGCATCTGGGGACTATTACTCATAGCCTATATCTGGATTAGCTATGGCATTTTTTGGTCTAATCAGAAAGTATTCAAGGAATACTTCCCTTCAGCCACTGGCCATCCTCCCTCGTAGGGTAGACATTAGTAGCAGTACCACAAAAGTCTTAAGACGTATTCTGATGCCATAGAGAAGGAAAGAAAACCTTTTGCCGCTGATTTATATTTGGCTTAAGAGCACCATTAGAATTAAATTTGAAGAAGTACGGTGAGAAGACAAATATATATGATTTATAATAGTCTATAATTTTATAAGCTACCCCTTTATATTGCAAATATATAATTTTAAAAAGACTGTAATCATATAATATAATAATAAAAAAGTGAAAATAGCTGTTCCTCCCTGATAAAACCCATAAAGGCTGAAAAATACTGGGAAAAATTAGAGAGAGAGAGATCCTTCTGCCTGTACCCTCTAAAAATACATTTGTTAAGTATCTACAGTTTTGTTACTACTGTTTGTTTTTGTTTTTTAACTTCAAATGTTGCATCTTTCTCATTATGAAGTGTATATGAATAATAATTATCTGAAATAAAAATAAAACACACCACAATTTCTAGTAAGTATGACGAGCAAGGTTGGGGATAAATAATTGTGATCATTTTTTTACTAGGTAAAGATAGAGCTCTGTCACATAAGGAGCTGTCACTACTCCTTTTTTAGACCTTTCGGAACTGCAGCTGCTGGCATGGCTGTATAAATTGCTGTCTGCTTCAAATCCTTGTAAGAGAAAATCACATTGACTTTGTGACAGTTATGCACAGGTGGTGGTTATATACGTGTTGTGGTTATATATGTGTAAGACTTGACGGGAATGTGTATTTTAATGCAAAATAATTTACATAAAATAAAAAATATAATAACATCTATGTGGTTTATGATGTAGAAACTGCAATAATGTATATTGTTTTTGTTACTCCTGTGGAACTCTGGGCATTATACATTTAACTTATGTGTAAAACAGAATTATGTATGTTTTTGTATCTTAAAACATACCAGAAACACTTACCATGCATGATACTATGGAGGTGGTATAAATAACATTTTATATATATTGTGACAACCTATCTGTCTCCACTGGGTCTGTGCCCTTGTTTTTGACACTTTGGATGGAGGAACAGATTTACAGGAGGCTTTAAATGTTTGATTTTTTTCTAATTTTAAGACCACTAAACATATATATCAAAACAAATTAAAGAAACAAACTGGCCTAGCTTTAACTGAGGAACTACCTGTACTGTTATTTAGACCCCTCACTTTCAGAGCTCCCTTCCAGCTAAACCTGGATGGAGCAAAACAATAACAAACAGTCCAATAAGTTTGTATTCAGTTACTGGCATTTCACTTTTATGTACAAGTTTCCACTCTGTGGCTTGCTCATCAGCTCCACACCTCTGTATCTCTATCTTTCTCCAGCTTCAGAAACCAGTATGGACATTCTTCAATAGTGTCTCTAATTACAGCTCCAAAACACCTCTCTGTATTTCTCTTGTTGTAGCTGTCACAATCAGTGTACAATTCTGTGAGTCTGTTGTATCTTCTTTCACAGCCTCTCCACGGCTGAAGGCCCAGACAGAGCCTGGCTCAGTTACAGCCTTTCACTGCCAAGCTGCAATGCATCAACGGTTCTTTCTATACAATTGCAGTTGTGGAAACAAGGGCCAGTGTTTGTGTTATTTTATGATTTTATGATCATAGCTTCATACTTTTTCGATTTATCTTGTAAACTGGGTAGTTCAAGCATAGTAAACTTACTTTTAGAAAATCTAAGTTCCTATCCTGTTTGTTTGTTTTTTGTCTTATCTGTAACCCCCAATATTTTTTTGGGATGCTACTTCGCTGATGATAGATAGATAGATAGATAGATACATGAATCTAAAAAGTGATCCTTATTCAACCACAACACACAACATAAGCAATGTAAGCAAAAAATATAGCACTGGTCTCTGACTTGAACATCTCACAGTAAAAGTATAATGTCCATCTTGTAGAGTGAACTGGAGCTGAAAAAAATGTTTTGCTTGACCCAAGCTACTCTGCATTTAGAGTTAAGATAAATTCAGCAGGGTTACAAACAGTATCAGACAGTCCTGCAGCAATGCTTCTCTGTACACAAGAGAGCAACCTATAAATGCTCTAGGGAATCCAGATAATCCAAATCAGGGATATAAACAATTAGGGCCAATGTAAGAGCAAATCAAGCTAAATCTATTTTTCAGTTCAACGTTAATTAGCAACGAAAATAAATATGCAAACAGCAACAAAGAAAGGCTTTAGCAAGAAAATATCATTTTAAAACATACAGCCCTTAAATTAGAAGCCCGTAGAGGCATCGGCAAGCCCGCAAGGGCTGCAGGTTTGAAATTCGGCTGCGTTACATGGCAATTAAATTAGAACAGGATGCGAGTTACGCGCTTGAGACGCAAATCCGTAAACCATTTTTCGAACGTTGGATGCGCTGCCATGGACATAATAAATTAGTCAAACCCGTAGTTACGGGTTTAGATGGAGCCAATGGAAACAGAGATCATCATATTTACGTCACAGAAAAATGGAGGTTGTATTTCAAAGTCTTACTGGGTTCAATTACGAGTTACGATCGGACCCACATTCCTGATATAATACACTATTGATAAAGCCATAAATATGATATTCTATCACATGCGAGTTCTATTATATGTATTAACACACTAATTTGCGGGATCGATATAACACGGAAATTAAACATAAAAGGTATTATTTTTATTGCCGATTTGGGAGCTTCAGAATGTTGTGCTATTTATTTCAATACCTAACATCACTTTCCCTTTTAATATAAGTACAGTAGTGTGCATATGTGCATTTACATTGTCTGCATTAACTATGCAGGTCAGATTACCTGAGCCATGGTCTGTAGAAGAAGGTAGCTGTGGCAGTAATCCCACAACTCTTTTTAGTGCGAGCATGTTCTGGGTAATCTTGCCGGCATAATTATTACAATACATGATGACTGTGTGTCTTCTGAGTAAGAGTGACCGAGACAAGGGGTGATGTGGACAAGAAGTGCAGCAGACATTATTATTAAGCGGAACTGTGTTTTTAAATTATATTTATTTGCAAAAGCCTTTCTTGCAGCTGTTTGCACTTTCACATTTAATGTTAATGGGTAAACCAAAAATATATTTAAGTTGAATAGTGCTTACTGACACTGTAATGTGGTGCACCTGATTATCCTCTCCAAAAATAGGCTTAAATAACCACTGTAGTGCATTTATAACAGGGGTGTCCAAACCCCAACATGAATTAAGCTAGAGGTGCAGGATGGTATTTTGTTTTCTCTTTGTAAATGTTAAAATCAATCCTATTTAACGAAATCTATGGTTGTATAGGTTATTTTCTATGTCCTTATGGTATTGTGGGGTTCCTCATAGGCATGGATGTAGATGAACTCCGGTATAGTTTGTGTCTATTCTTCAATCCGTATTTTAAAATTAGCCATAGTGTGATATTTTGTTGGAAAAATAGTAATTTCTATATCATGTTAAAACAAATGTGATATATAGCAAAGCAAACATTTTCAAAGATATAAAAATACTGAACACTAATGGAAGATTCTTTTATTTGTTTTTGTTTTTTAATATATATGATCTTTTTTAAATGAGACTCTCAGTATAACGAGCAAACAAATAATTAAAAGCTGGAACTTGTGATGAAAAACCAACAATTAATTTGTCATACTTATTCAGAAATATGCATACATTACTTATGTTAAAACAGATACATAGCAAAATGTTAGTATTAGGTCTGGCCTTGTGGGTCAGGAAAATCCCATGATCCACTTGGCACTGAAATTAATATATAATTTGAAACGCTAGACTACCCAAAGATACTGGAGTGGGATGCTTGTTCTTTTTCCAGTGGTCTTCAATTTGTCTGACCTCTTTGCTATGACCAGTCCATCTTGGGTGATCCTACATCATAGAGCTCACCTATCTCTGACACTAACCAAACAGACTATTATCTTTTTCTTATAGGTGATGATTGCCAATAACTGATACATACTGAAGGTATCTGGATTTATAGGTTTCTTTCACATGAAATACTAACATAAATGGCCTAATTACTCCCCATGGTCTGCACACTCAGTCTTGTCTTTTTTACATATCTTTAGACTGAAATTAATACAACCAGACCAGTGGTGGAGGTAGTGAATGGCGGGCCCTGATGCAATATAATTTGGGTCCCGTTTGCAACTTCTCTATACAAGGTAGCTGCATGTAGCGGTCAAAAAAAATAAAAGAAATGTAGATGGCCGGATCACCCCTTAAGGTGATCAGATGACCTTTCTAAAAATATACGTACCTGTCCCTCTCCTCTAATAAATTAAGACCCCCTTTTCTCCAGGCAGTTGTTGGTAGCAGACGACTCCGCCACTGAACCAGACCCCAATGCGATTACATTGCCAACACTTTAAAAAATATTTTTATTTTTCTAATTTCAAATACCTTACTGGTTTCTGTCTTCACTGTACTCAGACCTTGTATATTGTACGTACATACCAGAATATAAGTAGCCCTTGTGCATTCCTACAAGATGTTTCTGGTAGTGTGGGGAGATGTAGGACCATATCGCTTCCCTAGCAGCGCATTCTCTGTGTGCAGTATTCACAATATATTTGCCTATAGAGAGAACATATTCCATCATAATAATATGGGTGCGGGTCCTTTCAAGTGTCTGCATGAATTTTATAATAAAGATGGTTCATTTATCTTATATTATTGTGCTGATCACACCTAGCTGTTGTCCTGCATGTTTAAACTCTGACAGCATTCAACCTGATGTAAAAAAAATATTGCACTTACGTCTTTCTATCGCCCCTGGGTGGAAGTAGGAGACCTCACATAGTGCGGATGTGTCATTGTTTTTCTCAAAGGTTCTATAGTGAGTCAGAATGGAAATCTCCAAAACAAACAGTTTCATGCAAACTATGGCTTACTGTTTGAGGTGGGCAGCCAGCAAGCTGTGAGTCTCCATATTGCAGCTTCAGCAAGATCAGTGGCTTTTCATTGAACCACATGTAGTACTGGCTCCAGCACTAGAAGGTGCAACGACAGACCTTGTAGACCAGTAGTAAGCTGCTGGCTATATTATGTGCACTAGAAGCTGTTATATGGAGATTCACAGCTTGTTGTACAGCGCTTAACACAGAGACACATATTAAACAAAAGGAAGTGATAGAAGGCAACATGTCGGCCCCCTAGAAGAGAGTAATTAAAGAAATAAATATTTCAGATTTTTTTCAATATAGTGCCTTATTAAATATCCTAGTTATAGCTTTTAACACAATGTATACAAAATTGAATTCTGAGGGAAATGTCCTAAATTTTAAAGAGACACATATACAGTACTGTGTTGCTAATCCAGAAACAGCATAAGAGAAAGCAGTGATTACTAACCTGATCCACATTACAACACACAACTTGCAGAATAGAGGTACATTAGCTACCCCCATAGCAATACTGACTTATGCACCCCAATGATTCATTGCACCCACAAATAATCATTTGCTCATTCTTTTCATCTTCTCAAAGGTAATAAATAGTAGGGCAAGTTTTTATTATCAAATGTGTGTGTGATTTTATATATATATATATATATATATATATATATATATATATATATATATATATATATATAGTAAATAATAGGTACATTTGTGTCTAAAACAAGTTAGAAATGTGTTTCATGCCCATAATTCATAGAAATACAGTTATTATCATTCTGGGAACCTTGTCAGGGACATACACATGTGCCCACAAAGACTCTTGCAATACATTACCATAATGAATATGGCTTCCCTTAAGCGCATGCCTGCTGTATAAAACGGCTTTGAGCAAAGCTAGGGTTGGATTATACACAAGCCAGGAATCCCACCCACATGTATATGTATGTATGTATATATATATATATATATATATATATATATATATATGAAGAGTGAGGTAGCCGTGAATGTCCAGTAATCCAGATGAATAATCAGAGTATTGCAGTATATAGTGATACCTTTTTTATTGGACAAACATATAGCTCGTCATGAAACCTATGAATATGTTTGTCCAATAAAAAAGGTATCACTATATACTGCAATACTCTGATTATTCATCTATATATATATATATAGTGGATATAAAAAGTCTACACACCCCTGTTAAAATGTCAGGATACTGTGCTGTAAAAAAATAAGACAAGATAAATCATTTCAGAACTTTTTCCACCTTTAATGTGATCTATAAACTGTACAACTCAATTGAAAAACAAACTGAAATCTTTTAGGTGGAGGGAAGAAAAAGAAAAAATAATGTGGTTGCATAAGTCTGCACACCCTCTTATAAATGGGGATGTGGCTGTGTTCAGAATTAAGCAATCACATTCCAAAGCACGTTAAATAGGAGTCAGCATACACCTGCCATCATTTAAAGTGCCTCTGATTAACCCCAAATAAAGTTCAGCTGCTCTAGTTGGTCTTTCCTGAAATTTTCTTAGTCGCATGCCACAGCAAAAGCCATGGTCCACAGAGAGCTTCCAAAGCATCAGAGGGATCTCATTGTTAAAGGGTATCAGTCAGGAGAAGGGTACAAAAGAATTTCCAAGGCATTAGATATACCATAGAACACAGTGAAGACAGTCATCATCAAGTGGAGAAAATATGGCACAACAGTGACATAACCAAGAACTGGAGCTCCCTCCAAAATTGATGAAAAGACAAGAAGAAAACTGGTCTGGGAGGCTACCAAAAGGCCTACAGCAACATTAAAGGAGCTGCATGAATATCTGGCAAGTACTGGCTGTGTGGTACATGTGACAACAATCTCCCGTATTCTTCATATGTCTGGGCTATGGGGTAGAGTGGCAAGACGAAAGCCTTTTCTTACGAAGAAAAACATCCAAGCAAGGCTACATTTTGCAAAAACACATCTGAAGTCTGCCAAAAGCATGTGGGAAAAGGTGTTATGGTCTGATGAAACCAAGGTTGAACTTTTTGGCCATAATTCCAAAAGATATGTTCGGCGCAAAAACAACACTGCACATTACCAGAAGAACACCATACCCACAGTGAAGCATGGTGGTGGTAGCATCATGCTTTGGGGCTTTTTTCTTCAGCTGGAACTGGGGCCTTAGTTAAGATAGAGGGAATTATGAACAGTTCCAAATACCAGTCAATATTGGCACAAAACCTTCAGGCTTCTGCTAGAAAGCTGAACATGAAGAGGAACTTCATCTTTCAGCATGACAATGTCCCAAAGCATACATCCAAATCAACAAAGGAATGGCTTCACCAGAAGAAGATTAAAGTTTTGGAATGGCCCAGCCAGAGCCCAGACCTGAATCCGATTGAAAATCTGTGGGGTGATCTGAAGAGGGCTGTGCACAGGACATGCCCTCGCAATCTCACAGATTTGGAGTGTTTTTGCAAAGAAGAGTGGGCAAATCTTGCCAAGTCAAAATGTGCCATGCGGATAGACTTATCCCCAAAAAGACTGAGTGCTGTAATAAAATCCAAAGGTGCTTCAACAAAGTATTTGTTTAAGGGTGTGCATACTTATGCAACCATATTATTTTATGTTTATATTTTTTCTTCCCTCTACCTAAAAGATTTCAGTTTGTTTTTCAATCGAGTTGTACAGTTTATAGGTCACATTAAAGGTGGAAAAAGTTCTGAAATGATTTATCTTTGTTTCATTATTTCACAGCAGAGAAACCTGACATTTTAACAGGGGTGTGTAGACTTTTTATATCCACTGTATATATATACTGTATATATACCGTATATACTCGAGTATAAGCCGACCCGAGTATAAGCCGAGGCACCTATTTTACCACAAAATACTGGGAAAAATGAGTGACTCGAGTATAAGCCGAGGGTGGGAAATGTGCTGCCCCCCTGTGCTGCCCCCCTTGTGTGCCCTTTTCTTGTGTCCCCCTCTCTCTCCCCTGTGTATCTTCCCCCTCTCCCTTCCCTGTGTCTCTTCCCCCCTCTCCCTTCCCTTTGTCTCCCCCCCCTCCCTTATTGCCCTCCTCAACCCCCCTCCCCATCCTCCCTCCTCATTCTCAACCTCCCTCCTCATCCTCAAAATCCCTCCTCAACCTCAACCCCCCTCCTCATCCTCAACCCCCCATCCTCAACCCCCATCCTCATTCTCAACCCACCCTCCTCATCCTAAACCACTCTCTTCAGCCCCCTCCTCATCCTCAACCTCCCTCCTCAACCTCAAACTCCCTCCTCAACACCCCTCCTCATCCTCAACCCCCCTCCACAACCTACCTCCTCAACCCCCCTCCTCAACCTCTCTCCTCAACCCCCCTCCTCAAGCTCTCTCCTCAACCCCCCTCCAAAACCTCTTTCCTCAGCCCCCCTCGTAAACCTCAACCCCCCTCCTCATCCTCAAACCCCCATCCTCATCCTCAACCCCCCATCCTCATCCTCAACCCCCCATCCTCATCCTCAACCCCCCATCCTCATCCTAAACCCCCCCATCCACATCCTAAACCCCCCATCCTCATCCTCATCCTAAAACCCCCTCCTTACTTTACCCCTCCTCATCCTAAACCCCCCTCCTCACTTTACCCCTCTAAATACTTCCCCCTCTCCCTTTCCCCTCACTTACCTCCATCTGCAGCTGCTCCTCCACTCCTCCACGCTCCTTCCTGCGTCTTGACCCATCCAAAGCTAATGACGTGGCGCGCATGTGAAAGTTCCCACGTCGGCTGCAATGGGCCGCATTTGCGGAGGTGGAGGCTCTACGGCTCCTCACAAGCGGTTACAAACACACACAGAAGCTCCAAAATACGAACCGCGGCTCTTACAAGGCAAAATATTTGGACTTAGCCAAAAAAATACAAAACGCGGGACTTAGAAAAAAAACTATTACAAACTCACAAAATTACGACCTTAATGGCCAGACCGCGTGCACCTGAAAACATTAAAAACACAATAAATACACACACAAAATATATAAAAAGCTTACCCACAGTGAGGGGGGGCACCCAGGACCTCTGCAAGTGAAGTTACACCTCAATTTAAGTCTACATTACAGAGTTTAGACACCCGAAAATCACCTAAGCGAGAGAAAATATGGTCGCCGAAAAAAAACACCACTTACACAATGCGTAAGTACACAGCTACACTAACAGCTTTCCCCTCGTGCACGCAGCATATTTACACTACACACTGCACACATTGCTGACACTTACACCTCAGCTCCACAACACTGCAAACCTTCATTGTATGCTGCAGGAACATCGAAACAGATTGTCAGCTCTTCAGCACAATGCTTCCTGCATATATTACTTATAAATAGGTAAAGTATATTAATTTATTCATTATTTCATTGGCATACAAAAATACATATACACAAAAAAAACAAAAAAATAAAAAACATATCGCAAAAAACACAAAAGACATTCACTGCGCGCTTCACAACCAATGCCAACGCTGCTCATACCACACAAAATGCACCAGGGGACAGCCTTGCAATGAGCATAAAAAGCAGATCAGCGCCAACCTTACAATGACAGCAAAAGCCCCTGTAATAACAAAAAAAAACCATCCAACAGCCTCGCAATGAGGGCTGAAGGCGCTCATTGTGAGGCATGCAATGAGCGCCAAAGGCGCTCAGGGCAAGCCTTGCAATGAGCGCCGAAGGTCCTCACGGTAAAAAACGGTTTACATTATGTCTCAAACAGCATTCCCTGGCTTACAATTTCATGCCCGTAATTTTTTGACCGGCAATTTGCTAGTATATAATATGTGCAGTGTGTAGTGTAAATAGGCTGCATGCGCGAGAGGAAGCCGTTAGTGTAGCTGTGTACTTCCGCATTGTGTAAGTTAGTGTTGTAAAATGGCGGCGAATGTGTATGTGGCTCACGGGTGTAGATGATTTAGCGTCCTTGCTAAAAGTGTATCTTGTACGTCTTTTTTGAAAAGCCGTATGTGCTTGGTAGTGTTTTGCGGCTTTACGGTCGTGTAGCCTCGTCTTCGTTTTTTCGGCGGTCATTTTTTCTCTCGCTAAGGGGATTTTCGTGTGTCTAAACTCAGTAATTTGGACTTAAATTGAGGTGTAAGTTCACTTGCAAAGGTCCTGGGTGCCCCCAAGCCCCCCGCCCCCGCCCCCCCTCCTTGCTGTGGGTAAAAAAAATGTATGTCCTTTTTCTGTGTATTTATTGTTTTTTAATGTTTTCAGCTGCGCGCGGTTCGGCCGTTAATGTTGTATTTTTGCAAGTTTGTAATGTTTTTTTTTCTAAGTCCCGCGGCTTGTATTTTTTTAGTGTAAGTCCATATTTAGTCATTGCGTGTTTTGTGTTTTTTTTCCAAGTCCCGCTTCTGTGGATGTTTGTAAGTGTTTGTCAGGCGCCGTAGAGCCTGCACCTCATATGTGGCCCCTTGCTTCGCGAGGGTCCGCATTTGCGGCCTGCAATGAGCCTTCGGCTCATTGCAGCCGACATTGGAGCCTCCACCTTCCGCAAATGCGGACCCTCGCAATGATTCGTAGTTTGACAACCATTATATGTGAGATATATATATATATATATATATATACACACAGTATATATATTACTGTCTGAAGTCATGTCTGCACATACTCATACATTTTGAAATGTATTCATAAGAATCAGTTTTGTAATGTTACATTATATTCCAAAAAGCAAATCATACATTTTGTACTATAAAACACATTGCCTCAAATCCATAGCTCTTACGGTGTTTACCAGATGCAAATTTCCATGGAATTCCACAACAGCCCAATGGTATCATCTGATATATGACTTCATAATTAGCAACACAGCTGCAGTACAATGCTGTATTAGCATTTCGGGGAGTAATTTTCCATAAGCCTCTTCATAAACAATTTACATATTATTTACACAAATATAATATATAGTAACCAACGACAGCCACATTACCAAATAGACTTAATAGGACTCATTGCTAAATGAATATGATCCTAGCTGTTACAATGGGTATAAATGCAGGCTTTGTATTCAGTGGTGAGATGCACGTGAGCCGCCTCAATATTACTCACTGCTTTGTGATACATGCTACACTGAGACAGTGGAAATTTCCACAGTCTCGATAAGATGCAGAGGAGGAGTTTTCAGTACAGAGGATTTGCTGCCCCTCTTTTTTCATACTCTCAGCTAGGTTATGCCATCACTGATTTTTGCAGCAAAACTGTCCCCCTGTACTGTTATTTACCATAGTAAAATAGTTTATATATATATATATATATATATATATATATATATATATAAATTAACACTAGGAAGACCTGAACAAATATATTGGATCTTTTCAGAGCTGGAATAGGGGGATTTGTCTTTAATTGTTGGACTGTTCCTGAAAAAGTGGGGCATTGGAGGGGAATAGGTTATTGTTCGCTAACGTGATTGTCCTGCTAAGGTGGTATAATATATACAGACACTTGTCCACTACCTGATTGTCAGTATGAGTAAGTGATGGCTATTGCACATCTACAATTTAAAAATAAGTATTTTATTGGTACTTGCCCTATGATTCATCAGGTGCTAAAACAGTTAGAAAAGATGTTAAACAATGAGGGCGATGATTAATGTGAAAGAAGAGAGTGCAAAAGTTGGCCTGCTGTTCAATGTTAGAAAAGGAAGATCATGGCAAACAGCGATCTCTGTTCCTGGCAATAGATGGGCAAGAAGTGGAGGCAGTGACAGACTTTATTTTCTTGGGACCCAAGATTTTTTCAGATAGTTACTGTAGCCATGAAAGATCTTTGTTTCTGGGGAGGAAAGCTATGACAAAGGTCTGCATAGTTATAACTATGACCATATAGAAGTCTTATTACTGGAGAATTGGTACCTTTGGTGTTGTCAAAAACTGCTGGGAGTTCCTTGGACTGGAAGAAGATCCAATAAGTCAGTACTATGGGAAAGCAAGACAAACTTTTCACTGGAAGGTCTGATCATGAGATTGAAGCTCATATCATGAGAGCACGATTCCCTAGAGAAGACTCTTCTTGATGGAGCCAAGACGTAGCTGACAGATGTGCCTGAATGCTGTGGTCCATAGAGTCGAACATGAATGAACACACCCCTGTTAAAATGTCAGGTTTCTGTGCTGTAAAAAAACGAGACAAAGATAAATCATTTCAGAACTTTTTCCACCTTTAATGTGACCCATAAACTGTACAACTCAATTGAAAAACAAACTGAAATCTTTTAGGTGGAGGGAAGAAAAAAAAAGAAAAATATTGTGGCTGCATAAGTCTGCACACCCTCTTATAACTAGGGATGTAGCTGTGTTAAGCAATCACATTCCAAATCATGTTAAATAGGAGTCAGCATACACCGGCCATCATTTAAAGTGCCTCTGATTAACCCCAAATAAAGTTCAGCTGCTCTAGTTGGTCTTTCCTGAAATTTTCTTAGTCGCATCCCACAGCAAAAGCCATGGTCCAGAGAGAGCTTCCAAAGCATCAGAGGGATCTCATTGTTAAAAGGTGTCAGTCAGGAGAAGGGTACAAAAGAATTTCCAAGGCATTAGATATACCATAGAACACAGTGAAGACAAAATATGGCACAACAGTGACATTACCAAGAACTCGAGCTCCCTCCATAATTTATGAAAAGACAAGAAGAAAACTGGTCTGGGAGGCTACCAAGAGGCCTACAGCAACATTAAAGGAGCTTCAGGAATATCTGGCAAGTACTGGCTGTGTGGTACATGTGACAACAATCTCCTGTATTCTTCATATGTCTGGGCTATGGGGTACAAAGAAAAACATCCAAGCCAGGCTACATTTTGCAAAAACACATCTGAAGTCTCCCAAAAGCATGTGGGAAAAGGTGTTATGGTCTGATGAAACCAAGGTTGAACTTTTTGGCCATAATTCAAAAAGATATGTTTGGCGCAAAAACAACACTGCACATCACCAAAAGAACACCATACCCACAGTGAAGCATCATGCTTTGGGGCTGTTTTTCTTCAGCTGGAACTGGGGCCTTAGTTAAGATAGAGGGAATTATGAACAGTTCCAAATACCAGTCAATATTGGCACAAAATATTGGAACTTTATATTTCAGCATGACAATGACCCAAAGCATACATCCAAATCAACAAAGGAATGGCTTCATCAGAAGAAGATTAAAGTTTTGGAATGGCCCAGCCAGAGCCCAGACCTGAATACGTTTGAAAATCTGGGGGGTGATCTGAAGAGGGCTGTGCACAGGAGATGCCCTCGCAATCTCACAGATTTGGAGTGTTTTTGCAAAGAAGAGTGGGCAAATCTTGGCAAGTCAAAATGTGCCATGCTGATAGACTCCTACCCAAAAAAAACTGAGTGCTGTAATAAAATCAAAAGGTGCTTCAACAAAGTATTAGTTTAAGGGTGTGCATACTTATGCAACCATATTATTATTTTTTTTATATTTTTTCTTCCCTCTACCTTTCAGTTTGTTTTTCAATTGAGTTGTACAGTTTATAGGTCACATTAAAGGTGGAAAAAATTCTTAAATGATCTATCTTTGTCTCATTTTTTGACAGCACAGAAACCTGACATTTTAACAGGGGTGTGTAGACTTTTTATATCCACTGTATATATACGTCTATAAACTCAAGGGTGAGCATTTACAATTATTAATACATTTATGCCATATTTAGGAGTCATTCAGAATTCAGGAACGAGACAGGGTTTCTACTTTGTGAAAGACAGAAAACAGACAGTGTAACTGAGCAGAAATGCAGTAAAATTCCATGCGATGTCACACAGATACTAGGAATAGTTTAATGGATGTGCTGTGTCACAAATAGATAGCATTAAAATAGAGCTGTTTGGTACACTCAACCTTTTTTGCATATAGTGTTCCTATATTGCAACATGATTATTTTTGGTTTAAGTGTCCAAAATCCTCTCCTTTCACAGTAGGTTTAGCAGAAGAAAATATACAGCAAATAGGCGTTCTTAAATGGTGTGATTTGTTTTGTTTTAACAAATTGCACACACTAAAAGGGACATTTTTTTCTTCGTCAGATTATTCAGAAGTTTAACTGCTTTTGGGGGCTTGCCCTCTGCCAGTCAATAAGACCTTCACACTACAGTATGCTCTCTGCATTATTTGTTAATTTGAGTGAAGTTTAAACATTTTATTTCATTTTTTTATGCAAAACAACTTTTGTAAGGATTACATTTTTTTTTTATAAATGCTTGAAAAAAAAAAAAAACAGTTGTGTTCCATGTCCCTAGAAGAGAAAATTGCTCAGTTTGAGACATTCACAGCCCTATTAAATTGCAATTCGGCCAATTGAATAGGGCTCTATATAAGCACATAGCATATTTTAGTTTGTTTTTCAGAAGTTTTTAGTTAGTGAACTTCTATCCAAAAGCAAGGTCTTCACTAACTAAAAACTTCTGTAAAAAAATATGCTGTGTGCTTAAATAGAGCCCTATTCAATTGGCCGAATTGCAATTTAATAAGGCTGTCAGCCAGCAATTTAGGGGGAAAAAAACAACTTTACATATTTTAGACGAGAACCTGAAGTCGTAAAATTGTGAAAAAGGATTATCTTGTAAAAACCATAAAAAAGGTTCTAGATGTTTTCACTGTCCCTGATTCTGTTACCTGAGCTCCAGATCAGTGATATTATTTAATAATAATACTTTTCACCCATTTGTGTTAATTAATTCTCCCATCATTTTTCACTATTGCCAATATGTTTTTTTTCTCTTTGTATCAGGAAATGTACACTATAAGCTTCCCCGAAATCGATGTCTCTTTCATATAAAGAGTAACGAAACTTTGAATCAGGAAGTAACACATAACTGTGCTTAGTAAATTCCCTGTTTAGCTTTGACTCTACATGTATTGGTGATAGGACTACTGCATATAAATCTACATATTGGCCTATTATAAGGTTTTGTCAGGGGAATATTTGATGCCAAGAGGTTAAAGGGATATGGAAGGTTCTGGATTTTACTAGGTATATAATATACCGGTTTGTCGATTTACTTTTATTTACTTTATTTTATTAAAAAGTGCTTAAAAGCTCTGTTTTTACTGCCTAAAATTAAACAAATATTACCTACTAGGGTCTGTCCTCCGCAGCTCTGGATCAATTTGTGTAAATCATGTATATGAACAGATGAATAAGGTTTAAATGTATTGACTTCTATGTTTTCAACTATGTAACTTCAATGTATTCTTATTCTTCTGGATCCTGAGGACTTGTTGCCAGCGTACCAGTAAACTCCAGCCAGTCGGTGTTAGGGGGAATCCGCACAGCAGTTCAGATTATCGGCATACATAGAGAGCTCATCTACATTTTTAAGATGCACAGAGGTTTTCTGACCTGTTTGAGGAATGCAAATGTACAGTGCCTTGCAAAAGTATTCACCCCGTTGGCATTTTTCATGTTTTGTTGCCTCACAACCTGGAATTAACATGAATTGTTTGAGGATTTGCATCATTCAATTTATAGAACATGCCCACAACTTTGAAGAAGTTTTTTTTTTTTTTTTATTGTGAAGCAAACAACAAATAGGACAAAATAACAGAAAAAGTCAATGTGCATAACTATTCACCCCCTAAAGTCAATACTTTGTAGAGCCACCTTTTGCAGCAATCACAGCTCAAAGTCACTTTGGATAAGTCTCTATGAGCTTGCCACATCTTACCACTGGGATTTTTGCCCATTCCTCCTTGCAAAACTGCTCCATCTCCTTCAAGTTGGATGATTTGGGCTTGTGAACAGCAATCTTTAAGTCTGGCCACAGATTTTCTATTGGATTGAGGTCTGTAGTTTGACTAGGCCATTCCAACACATTTACATGTTTCCCCTTAAACCACTCAAGTGTTGCTTTAGCAGTGTGTTTGGGGTCATTGTCCTGCTGGAAGGTGAACCTCCGTCCTAGCC
Source organism: Discoglossus pictus (assembly GCA_027410445.1). Taxonomy (NCBI): domain Eukaryota; kingdom Metazoa; phylum Chordata; class Amphibia; order Anura; family Alytidae; genus Discoglossus; species Discoglossus pictus. The sequence goes on from CM050164.1 coordinate 34,780,570, forward strand.
TCAAATCACGCACAGAGTGGTACAGGTTTTGCTCAAGAATATCCCTGTATTTAGCACCATTCATCTTTCCCTCAACTCTGACCAGTTTCCCAGTCCCGGCTGCTGAAAAATAGGTAACAAGTCAAGGGGGGTCAATACTTTTGCAAGGCACCGTAGAAATGTAAAAAGGTGTATTTTTTTTGTCCTTTATTTGGTGGAGGCTTCGGTCACTGTTTTTTTTCTCCCCAAGTGTACAATTACACATCCAATAATACATGCATAGACGCTCATTCAAGTAATTTTGCTGTATTTATAGTAAATTAAAGCAAATAGTAAGTAAAATGTTATCACTTAACCTATTATTAACCCATAACAGAGTCACAATCCTTTAACACTCTAAATTTATTCTCAAGCACAAACTACTTAAATTCACACTCACATACGTCTAGAGTGCTGATCCGGAACCAATGCTTTTGGACACTTGTGTCGATATAATTAGCTATGTAGGCTAGGAATGTTAAAGTAAACATATAACGACAAATGTGTGTTTAAAAATATTGGTTCGCAGCAAAACCTAATCGGACATGAAAACCTCACCGTTTTTAAATAAATCAAGGTGGCACCGACGATACTTTAGTGAAGGTTGTATGTGTGTGTGAGGGTGCTAACATTTCTACAGAAAGATTTTGCAGTTATTATTGCAAGCTGCCGGAGCAAGGTACAATTACAAAATACAAACCCCCCACAATTGCCCTTTTCTAATAGATTAAAATAAACTCTCATGCTCCAGCGATCGGGTATTCATTAAATCAGACAATGGAATCTTTTATAGGAGAATTCAAACATTCCAAATTACTCTAAATAGTATCTTTTTCGTTTACTGAGCTTTGTTTTGTAATTTGACACATGGATAGTTGTATTGTAATTTTCAACTGTATTATTGCATATAGTATATCATCTTATGTTCAGTGCTCAATCCCCTACTTCTCAGCATAAATATCTTCTATTTGGAGTAATATTTCTGTGCATTGACACACGGAGGCGGAGGACATCAAGACGCTGCTTTCAGTTAACACTACCCATAAGTATAGACTGAGGATGAAGCGAAGTTTGTGATACAGTACAGTAATTGAGTTTTCAATGACAATCTAAAAAAATGGAGGTATCAGTTTACTACACACAGGACCCACAAGATCTCTAGGCATTCTTGGACTGCTGAATTGCTGCTTAATCTACACAAGAGGACTACTAATGGTTACAGGTAATCGCCAATTTGTCTGCAGTATTAGTCTATTTCTGATGCCCAATTTGTATTTAGGTTCCTATAATTGACTGCAATAAGGTTATATTTTTTAACAATTGTTTACATGTGATTCTTTTTAAAATGTGTCATTTCACTGTCACTATGGTGTGGATACATAGATATTCTATTTCAACTCTGCAAAATAATTATTTGATCAGAGATATTACATGTTTAGTAACTGCTGAACACCAATAATGGGTTATATTTATAGTATTCTCTTCTGAAGAACGGCTTAATCGTGTGCAAAATGTTCTTACGAATTTCACAAATAAATAAATGCAGCCCGTCATTTTTAAATTATTGTATTACATTTTGTATTAATGGTGACAGAGATTTTGTCTTTGTTTCTAACAGTATCTGTAGATAATATCTCTATTCAGTACAGTTGAAAATACAAGCCGAGCCAGTAAAAAGAAGATTTTCTGTTCCTGATACACTAGCCCTTTAACCCAATTCCTGGTGTGCTCTACTACTAGTTCCCGTTCTGTATAATTTATTATTGTAATATATCTGGTCATCTACATGCATATCCAACATATAGATTTTTTTTTTAATTTAAAAATAAAATAAAACACATGTCTATATGCAACACACTCATTTTATTAGGTATAAAACACACAAAATATACACAAGTTTTGTGCAGAAGTATTACACATTACGGCATCATTTTCTCTTGCTACGGAACGTTGCTTCGATATTGACTGGAAGAATACCTGGACAGGGTGTCTCATCTTTCTTTTCTTCTTGTTTAAGAAATGTAGGTCTGATAATATCAATATCCCGAGCCAAGTGATCCAGCATTCTTGGGACTATGGTTGGAGGTGCATAAAAGTCTACCAAAAAATACCTACAAAAGAAAAAATTGCATACTTATAGGTTGCTGAAAGAGTATTTAAGTCATTTCATAGGAAATACATTTACACAGTCTAGTTCAATGATTCCCAAACCTCTTCTCAGGGACCCCCAGGAAGGTCAGGTTTTTGGTATAACACTGTAATACATGTAAGGACCATCAAAGTCAAAACTAGTATTTAACTAACAAGATAATTGCCCTTCCCTTTGTTGCATGCTTTATGTTCTCCTTAAGAAGACCAGGATTAAGAGGCATTATGTCAACTAACTATACTGGCATTCTGAGTTTATGAACCAAGACCAGCCGTTGTGATATTAAGGAACGGATTCGGCTGTCAGTAAAGTAATTTTGTGGTTCGGTAGTTATGTTAATAATTTTGAAGCGGACTACCTGAATTTAACTATTAAAAAGGCAACCTCTAAATGTAATAGAGTAATAATATAAATATGTAAATCACAGCGTAATCCAGACTAAGGTTACCACTTATATTGGTTCCCTAAAGTATCTGGTACACCAAAGACTCAATTTTTTTTAATGCAGCAACCAAATCTCCTGTAATTCGTGGAATTAAATTCATTCATTAGGTCTGAAAGTAACTGCTCCCTCAAACAACATTATGGAAGTAAGCATTCTTAATTACTTGGCATGGAGATGGTAAAATACAACAACACAAGGTAAGATGAGGTTTACATTACCTTCTTTCCACTCCTTGTCTCTCCTTATTTTCTGATATAATGACAGAGAGCCACACTAAACTGTAGTATGAGCTTCTGTGCTGGAATAGCGAGCAAAGGACTCTACGTTCTCATACCTGTATTTTATCAATTAGGCAAGTGCCGCTAACGGGTGGAGAATAAAAAATAACTCTAGAGTCCTAATGTTCATAAAAATTAAAGCCACATAATAGGAATATAAGTCTTATAATTATGTCAAGGTAACACAAGTCCAATTTATATTATATATCAATTCTTCACTAACAGCATAAATAAATATCCGCCCAGAAAGATGGCAGTGCTTACTGTGAGAAAATAGAAGTATGAGGGTTTACTAATGGCAGTTTACCTGTTATATACAGGTTGGACCTCCTGGTAAATAGTGTAAATATATATTTTCTTTTTGGTGTTTAATTTTGCGGCGTTGTTTTAACAATAACGTTTATGTATATATACTTGTTTAATTTTTTTCATTAGATTTGGTTGCTACATTTTAAAAAATTTAGTCTTTGGTGTACCAGATACTTTAGGGAACCCTAGTCTGACTACCTGAATTACTTCAGAAAACAAGGCTCTAAACCAAGAGAGTGCAAACTTAGGCTAGAGGTTCCCCCCGATGAAGCTTGAAGACTTCAAATGGGGGCCAATAAAATATCCTGAAAAAGGAAACAATGTGAATTACTTACTTACATTGCAATTGAAAAGTGAAAGAGAATGAGGGAGGAAGATAAAGATTAAGGAGAGGGAATTATAGAGAAGTAGTAAAAGCATAAGGGAGATAATGATTTACACAAGAGGGGTTGATTACAAAGTTCTTTGGGGTAAAAAGGGCAGGGGTGGTTAGAAATAGGGATAAGACCATAACGTTTGCTCAATTATGTTCTAACATACCCACTCGGCACAGGGTGTTTTAGGAAGTCTTAAAGTATAATTGAAAAAGAACTAAACAAATAAACACGTCTAAGGAGTTTTGAAGCCTGAATCTTTGCATCTATACAAGCTGCTCATACAAACGCCCATCAGAAAATTCAGTCTGAATGCAAACACTTGGGAATAAGGTATAACATCTCCATTGTAAATGTGGAGGCTGGTGTCACAAATAAAAAGCAGTGACACCACCACTACAATAAGGATCAAGAAACACATGTCCAAAACAAAGGATATGCTCTAGCAAAGATTTGTTTCAATAAATATATATATGTTTTTTATGTTTTTTTAACCACACCATATCAATGTATTTACATAAAGAAAATAATTACCTACTCATTCCTATAATGCTTTTATTAGCAGAGGAGTCAGAGGCATCGTTGCCCACTCTGCCAGTGAAATGGTTAATGCCTAGCATGAAACATGCATGCCAAGAGAATAGGACAGAAGATCTCAAAATCCTATTTTTTCTACAGGTTTCTATGTGACTTTCTTGTACTATTTATTCATTATAAAAAAAGGTATTGCATCTTTATCTTGTTTATGTCTTCATTTCTGATGGGAAACTGGATTCCTTTAGGAGTTGTAGCCTTGGAATGTTTCTTTAACACTACAACAGGCAACAAATCATGGCCAAGGTTCTAACGCGACTAAAAACGGCAATACCTTTTTATTTAATCAGAAGTCTGTCTCACTGCTGGCTGATGCGAACGCACAAAGATAGTGGAAATTTCCACTATGCAGAGAGCAGGAGGAGGGGTGGGAAAAATAAGCCGCTGCCCAGTACTCTCGTATGCATTAAATTCTCTGCAAGCCATAGCAATTGAAAAGATGTTTGGGTTTAGGATTAGCTCTATATAAAACATTATATAATAATAGCAGACACAAACAAACATTCTCAAAAAAGGGAATAACATTTGTTTGTTATTTAAAAATAAAGAATGGCTATATACATTTAATTCAATAATGATTATGTTCCAGACAGATTTTTTTCTCCCCTTTTATCTCATATTCGAGAGGCACTGCCATGTTCCAGCAGTGTATAATACGATAAACAAACTTGTAGAGTGCTTTCTTAAAAAATGAAATTATCTTCCTATTAAAAAAGCTAGCACAATTAATACAGACATAGGGCCACATTCAATTGAGGTTTTGGGAGATCCGGTAGCTCGTGAGGTCGCAAGCTATTTTTCTATCCATTATGCGTCTTTTTGCGGTTACGAGCTTGAAAAAATGGCGATGGTTAAACTCGTAACTTACAGCCTCCAAAAGCCTTTGATCTTTCACAAGGCTAAAATCACAAACTGCTATTCAATAAGCTAGGATTCCTCAAACCCGTAAAAGTTTTCAAACCCGTTAATGGCAAATGAAGGAGAAAATCCTACGAGTGCTAGAGAGGACCCGCAAGGGGGTTAAACACCTGATTCTAGCACTGTAAATGCGAAAAAAAAAAAATCACTACTGCACTGTAAAGAGCGGGGAAAGCGATGACAGACATTAGAATTAATTGCACAACAGTCTCAAGCCCGCAAATCAGCAGGAAATAAATATAATTTTTATGTGTCATTTCGGGGTTATATTGATCTCAGGTATCAAGGAGTTGATACGTATAAGGCCACCCATATGGACTACAAAAGTATTGGCATTCATTTTCATAATAATTTTTCTTTCTTTTGCGTGTTTGTGAGGCTGATGGCATATCAGACCCCCAAACCTAATTGATTGACATGTAACCTCCATGATTACTGCAGTAATAAGGACAGTGTCATTTTCTACTGGCTGATTCAAAATGGGCGGTTACAGGCTTGCTGAATTGATCATGTTCCCCCCCTGAAGTGCTCCGAACCAGTGCATGTTTTACGGTTTTGGCTTGGGGCCTGTAACTTGCGGGCTTGGGGAATTGAATAGCTCTGGAGAGGAGGGGGGAGCCCGCAATACACCCGCAGACATGCAGCGGTCTGCGATCAAGTTGCGGGCTTGGAATTGAATGCGGCCCTTGTCTTAAAAATATGCAGCAAACAAGGTAGGTGCTTCTTGCCCAACCTTTTGTAATCAACCCTTAAAAAAAAAAAAAAAAAAAAAAAAAAATCAGATAACTCATAAATGCTGAGTCCATTAATCAAATAATTTTGCCAGTTCTATCTTTCCCACCCCTCTTCCATCTCTGAGCTCATGTAACATTCTCTCCCACCTACCCTGTCCACACTCCCCTACCTAGGATTTGTTTTAATTTATAGTGCAGTTTAATAAGTACTAGCACCTCCATTTGTCACAGCTGATACACCCCAACTTTAAACAACCTAATGTTTCTTCCTTTAAATTGCTTCTACGTTTATTTCAATAATCCCTTTAGATTGTAAATTTGCAAGTTTACAATTTTGTTTTGAAAAAAACCCAATATATATATATATATATATATATATATATATATATATATATATATATATATATATATATATATATATATATAATAAAAAAACAGGGCCCCCTACTTTCTGGCATATGTTTAACATTGTATTTTCAGTTTTCTTTATTCTTAACCTCTGTACAGCGCTACAGAATATGTTGGAGCTTTATAAAAAAAAAAAAAAAACTGTAATCATAATCGATCACCTTTGCAATGAACCAAGCCCAATACAGGAACATAACACTTCCCTTGGCAGAAGACCCCCTCCCCCTGTATAGAATTTTAAAACAGTTTGATGAATGAAATACTGAAAACAATGGGTGGTGCGAGTCCTCCTAATCTAGTTTTTAACGCCATGAACAACAACAAAAAAGATCACAGTAAATGTACACAAAATATTTTTTTTAAATTTATTTAAATAGTGTTTTATTAATGTATGCTCTATTATATTTAATTGAAGTGAATGCAACAAGTGAAAAAAATGTTTTTTTATGAATATGAAAGTTTTTTTGCAAGTTTTTTCAGTAACCCAATCATAAACAGAGAGCTACCTGTACTTGGGCGGCCCTTCCCTGCTCTGGATGCTGGTCTTCCCCTTGTCTCATCAGATGCGCTTGTGCACATGTAAATAAAACCTGAATGTTCTGGGATCTCATTATGAAGGCCTAAACTCCATTCCAGAACACTCCTCTGTGGGTTCTAAGGAACTTGCTCTGGAACAACTGTAGAAATGCAACTAATGGCTTCACTGCCCTGGATTCCAATGAACAGTGTCCCCTCGCTATGCTGAAGTGCTCACACTCTGAACTACTATGTATGTTTTAGTGTAGTACCAATCTCACCTACTCCCCCCCACTTGTGGTTAATATGACAAACAAAGAAAAACACTGTGCCTTAGGGAGTTCAGCTATACTTCACTGACGAGGCCCAATGAAGGCTGAAGCGTATGTCTGGAGTTTGCCGTTTCTCCTGTTCAGGATAGAATTGCCTGGTATTTTGGGGCTGGATCACTCTTGTGAGTGAGACCAGACTGATATACTACAGGATATTTCTCCCTGTGAAGGGCACAAGTGGCTAGAAGAGGTTGCTCTCAGAGTGGCTTACCATGGCTATAGAACTAACCTATTAAGGTTATTTCGTTCTCTGATACAGCACCTCTGACTTTGTTCTTTTGAATATGATTCGTTAGGCTCTCATTTTTATAATTAAGTAAGTTTGTAAGTCACATGGATGTTATTGGCAGTAATATTCTGAAGCTTTTATTCGTTTTTTCTCCTTAACAGAGTGCTAATTCAGATATTTTTTTACATTTTTAGGTGTTGGCAAGGTACCTACAGAAGCTATAGCACCCACAACTATTATTTTCTTTTTTATTGCTTTAGCGTTTCAGGGTAAGCTTTTACCCAAACATTAAAGGCAGTCCCCAGGTAGTAGAGAATGTTCTTTTGATGTTGATATAAAATGTAATATCAGTCTGCAGAATAATTTTCTGTTTCTTGCTTTAAAGAGTAGATGATATTTTATGTTCAGAAAAACCTCTGCAGCAAATTATTTAAAGACCCTAAATGTTACCTTTCATAAAGATTTTTTGTTTCACAGATGTTAAATCTCTGGACTTTTATTACAGAGAATATCAGATACAATGAGTTCAAATTTGCTATTTCAATATTTCATGAACCATTATACAGCCTACATTTATTTAAGGAACATAAAATGTTTAAATGATAAACAGTATATTTTAAATATATGCATACAGTGGTATTTTAACCCTACACTAACTAAGCAAGGAAACATGATACTTGGTGGTCTGTAAATGGAGGTGTTAAAATTGGAACCAAAATATATACGATTTTCTTGCTAAAGGCGACCGGGGAACAACCAGCTTAAAATGTATCACTAGTTGCCAAGCAACACTTCAGAACACCAACCGAGACGCTGTACTTATTTCCCAGGCTCTAAAAGAATTTAGGAATCAACAAAAAACGCCAATGGCAAGGTTATAAAGGGGATAAAATTTGCCTATTAAAATAGCCAGGCCTGGCATACCAGACAGTTACACCCTGTGTGTGTTTAGATATTTGCAATTGACAGGAGAATGTAACTGCACTATATGATATTAGCAACTTGTCCGTCAAAAAATGACGGTCAATAAAATATGAAGCCATGGCAACGCTGTTTGATACAATGTTAAGCTTTTTATACTCTAAGGACCTTTGGCGCTCATTGCAAGCCTCTCCTTGCGTGTCCTTTGGCTTCTCTCTATAGTTTTTTTTAAATACTAATTAATGAATGAATTAAATAATAAATGGATATTGTTTACCTTTTCCTAATTAATATATGTATCAAGCAATAGCCTGAAGAGGTAACAATCTCTTTTTATTGTCCTGCATCATATAATGTCCAGTTGGACTGTTGCTGGCCTGAGGAGATATTTTTCTGAATGTCCCAACTGTGCATTAGAAGTAGGCTACGTGCGCGAGGTTAAACCATTGGTTTATTTGTGTAAAGCACTACTTTAGATGCGTAATGTTGTTAGTGGCAAGTTAGGATTGTAAAATAGCGTCGTTTATCTATGTGCTTTATGGTTCGCAAGCATTTGCCATGCTTTCTAATAGTGTATTTTATACATCGTACGTTCCTGGGTGCAAGTGGTACATGGTTGGCGGTGTTTTGCGCTGTCCAGGGTCGTATAGCCTCGTTTTAATTTTTTTCTCACGCTTAGCCGATTTTAGAGTGGCGAAACTGGGCAGAAATCGACTTAAATTCACGTTTCACCTCACTCCCAGGCTCCTGGCTGTCCCCCCGTGCTGTGTGTGTGTGTGTGATGATTTTGTTGTATTTGATTTTTTTTTTTGTGTTTCGTGTTTTTTGCTTTGAGCAGTTCGGATGTTAACTTCGTATTTTTCCTATCTGCGTCTCGTAATTTTAAGTCCCGTGTTCGTCAACTGCTTGCAGCCGAAGGCAATCCCGCGTTTCCTAAATGTTTGGAGGTGAAGACCTGCGTGTTTCATAATCTCCACTGCTAGCCTCGCAGGCAATGAGCGCCTTTGGCGCTCATCACCCAAATACTGCGAGTTTTAGTGCCTTAGCGGCTCGCCTCTCGCAGTTCGAGAAATATAAATAAGTGAAATAAGTATGTAAAAGGGAACTTCAGTCAGAAACTGCACCCGAGAATGGATCTGTACAGACTTTCCATCAATAGCACAATGGTGACCTTGTTGGTCACCACTTTCCCCAGAATAATCACTCCATCCAAAACCTGAAAATCATAATACTCAGATGACATTTCAGAACCATACAGAAAAGATAGGCATTTGAAATGAAAAATGATAACGCTCTTTATTACTAAAAATATCAACATGGGATCTCTTTCTTACTACCAAAATTTCTTGGGACCGTCCAACATTATGGTTTTATTGCTGCTGTTCTTCTACTGTTTAAGATGTGAGGATGTTTATAGCCCTATTAATTACTTGGTTTTCACTTATCTGAAACCTTATGCAGACAAACACACTTGACTGCACAGAACATTATTTATGATGACTGCGACTTTGAATTTCTTTCGCTCTGTGAATAATCATAGTATTGCAGTATATAGTGATACCGTTTTTATTAGACAGACTTTTCATAGTTTTCATGACGAGCTTTCGAGAGAGGACCTCTCTGTCGAGTCAGTAGCTTAAAAATCAATATTTCTTTTGAATTGATAAAGAGGTTGCTCGTCATTCCTATGAATATGTTTGTCCACTATAAAAAAAGGTATTACTATATACTGCAGTATACACACATACATAATAATATAGTGGATTTAACTGTGAAAATGCATTGTGTGTTCATTAGCATGTCACTGCCCAGTTTCCCAGAGTGCAGTGCAATAACTAATCCTGGGAAATCCAAGCAGCAAATACATTTTTTTTTTTAATATGGGAACACAAATGTACTATTGATTTTCTGTAATACACACCTTGCCATTTTAAAAGCAATTTTTTTGTGTCTCGGATAGGGTTCATTTTATATTAACAAAACCATGCAAATTCAAGAAAAATAATGGTATAAAAAGTACAGGTGTGTGGCCCTTGAGAGAATACACTAAAAAGTAAAAAAAAAAAATCTCTTTTTTTTCCCCATCCTAGAGATTTCAAAGCTTCAGTAAATGCATTATAGATTTCTTCAATTTATCCTCTAAAACAGAATACATTTTTTTTCTGAAAAAGTGAATGCCATAATATGTAGGTTTCTAGGTAAACTTGACCAGTGCAGACATGTTTTTGCAGCACTTGAGTAGACTCCATTCCATTCATCTCTAGGATGATAGAGAGAGAAGCTGGTGTCTATAATATAATGCATTCAAAATCATAATTATATCAGGATCCATATGGTAGTTTGTCATACCGAGGAATGGTGGATCTGCAGATTGTTTGCATTGTAAAGTGACAGGGATATAAATTAGATTTAAAACATGTGTGTGTGCCAAGCAGCCTCCACCTGTCCAAAATGGTATGCTAGTATGATTTTCTAAATGCATGATAAAACATTGATATCTTTCTGTACTTTCAAAACAATATGCTTTTAGCTACACTAATCCCATGAATGTATCATAACCAGAGTAAGGGTCTCAGTTTTTGGAATAAAGTGCCAAGTACTGTAGTGCATGATCTTGACTGAAGACACACAAATAGTCTAACCAAAAACACTATGTAAACTTGATGGTGACGATTTTCATTATGTTCCTGTAACAATACCGTTATCGAAATACAAGCAAATTACCCACTGGCTGACTCAGATACTAAAAATAAATAAATAAAAGATCTGGAGTGATGCCGGCCATTGTAGCTCTTATTTACACGAGCTACACTACTATAAACAGAAAGTTATCTTAACTGGAGTGCGTATTTCACAGCTTCAGCTGTTAAGTGCCAAATCTGTTTAAAAAGAAAGTTTCCAAGATTTATCAAGATCCCTCCCTGCTGCAAAATAAGTTAAAAACGAGTTCTTAGTGGCACCACAAAGATCAATAGCATATAAGTGTGCAGGCTGTATTTAATTTTTTTTAATTAAAGTAAACTTATGCTGATGAAATTCTGCTGATTTGAAAATACAGAGTACGAATTGATATTTTTACAAATAATGTTAAACTGTACAGTATATCTTAAATTATGTTAAATTATATTATGGTCTGTTCTATATATCAGCTCTTTGTTAAGGTCCTACTTTAAAGTCTGACACAAACTGGTTATGTCAGCTTCCCCCAACTAAATAATTGTACGTCATTGTCATTATGGAAGGCAATGTGGGATGGGATGGGAACATGATTTGGAAAAAACTTGCACCCATACAGTTCTCAGCAGTGGTGGAGCTGGGGATTAGAGGGCCTTAGTGAATAAAAAAAAGAAAAAGGATTCAGGGCCCTACACACAAACCCCCCCAAAAAATGTATTTAGAGAGCTCTGGGTCCTTCCCAAAAAAGGGCCCCTGTGCACTGCACCTCCTGCACCAGGGGTAGATCCGCACCTGGTTTTCAGTAGAATAGTGAATCATAACTGGAATGTCCACTAAAAAAAAGAAAGGACAAATGTAGGACCAACTGTAGTTTGGAAAACCATTGTGGAGTATGTAACCAACAACATTAGCATCTATGTATGCCATGAAACCATTTTTAAAAGGAAGAGAGACTCTACTTATGTTATGTGGACTTCCAGTAGGAAATGCTACTCAGCCTGTAGCTGGAGGGGAGGGGGGTTAGCGTACTGTGAGTTGCTCTGCTATTTAGTGCTATTGTCAAACAGTTATTCAAGGTATCCCAACAAAATTGAATACAGATCGTATCGGACACCATTTTTCCTTACAGTCCTCAAGTCTAATTCTACTGAAATGATGCCATTAAAGCAAAATGGAGTACAACAGTAAACATTAAAATGCTGCATTTATAGATTTAAAAAAATAAATAAATCTTAAAATATTTTACACATTAAATCAAATTATTTTACATACTATAGATAGGACATTGTTCTTGTGGTGCCCCTATTCTTTGGAACTCCTTGCCCCGTTCCACTAGACTATCTTCAAAACCTCATTAAAAATGCAACGGTTTATTGAAGCTGATCACTTTCAGCCTTAATTTGCAGAAAGCATCTATCACCCTTCTATACCACACCCAAAACCTATAGACTGCAGGTTTGTGAGTTTTTAATCTTGTGTTGGTGCTTTAGGGTAAGCACTTTGAGCTTAATAACCAAACGTACAAGGACAGGGCCCTCCATTCTTCTGCATTGTGTTAATACTATTTTTGAATTGTACTTACCCATGTAATGGCGCTATAGAATATGTTGGCATATGATAATAATAATAATAATAATACTACACTTCAATAGTTCTTTAAATTAAATACATTACATCTATAAAGCATATATTTACAAAAACTGGTAAAAAAAAAACGAACAACATACCCTCCTCTGCTGTGACGCATATTGTGCTTGGAGATCTTGTATGGGAGCGGCTTCTCTCCCAAACTTTCCAGGTTCCGTACCACTGCTCCCCGCTCCATAAGAGCCTGTATTGTGCGCTTCAGTGTAGCTGCAGTCTCAGGCTAAGAAAAGTAAACAAAACCGGAAATAACATGAGCTGGATGACAAATTACTCTTATGTGTAAATGGTTCAGGCAGTAAAATTCCTTGCAAAGTTTGTGCATTGGAATAAGTATCTTGTATAAAAGGATACTGCATATTGTTTCCTCGCACCTCCAACTGCATACTAGGGGTAGAGAAGGCTTGTCCAACACATTTTTGCAAGGACCAGATAAGCATAAGTAAATGAATCCCCCACCAACTTGGCTCATCTGAACTCAAACAGGATATCCTGAAAATTCATAATGTTAGTAAATCCCTGTTGCAGCTAAAACTAATTGCAGATATTGTTAAAAGGGACTTCGAGGGGGTTCTAAATATCTTATAAAAACAACATCATAGGTTGTAAACAAGGATCCTATGAAAACATTTAATGTTCTTAGAAGTTTCACTTTGACCTCAATAATGAGAGCTGTGCAGACCCAAGAGGGAAAACATGCCGACAGATAAATTACCTTTAGACTGAAAACAATGCATGTAATGGGGTAATTTGCGAATATTATCAATAACTACATAATACCACAGAGATTAAACAAAAAGGCTGGAGTGGAACACAAAAGCTCATTGACAAATAAATGGAAGGATAATGTCAGAATTTTTTTTTTTTAAACATTAAACTAATAAACTGAATATTACCTGTCCCTTCAATGGCAGAACATAGAAAATATCATCTTAAAGTGGTCATTATGGCTTTAAAAGCTCTAACCATTAGAGAAAGGTTTAAAAATTGTGCAATGCAGTTTTGAAGCAATGTTAAGACTTGTTTCTGACGAGTGCCAAGGACTTAAAATAAGTTTCTCTCTCTAGAGCAGGATTGCCCAAATTAAATCCGCAAGTTCCAGATTTCAGGAGGGTGTATCTCTATCATTTTAGTTTTTCTTATCGGTTTTCAAATACCTGAACAGGTTTCTCCCTCAAGAAATGTGGTTGGTCAAGAATCCTCTCAAGTCTACACTGCATCTAACACAATCAAATCAGTTTTGATATAGGGGTGATCCTGGCATTTAATTGCAGCCAAGGTTGTATATTTCCCTAAAATAAAAATAGTCATTGTGTGTTTGGGAATTCCACATCTATTTAACAAAAATATTTATATTGCTCAGTTATCTGCTTCACAAAAATATACAGTTTAACCTCCCTATTTTTGCTGGTTATTGTCAAGAATTGTAGAAAAAAAATTAAAGAATGACCTCTCATTTGAGGCCAGCAAACTTTGATTTAATGGCAGCAAAGTGATCAGATGACTATCTAGATCTAGTGAACCTTGCCCACAAAATGTCATTTCTAAATGGCACAACCTGACTTCAAAGAGTTGGTATCCATCAAACCTACAAGGCGATTGAGGATGTTAATGAATAGTTGAACTGAATGAATGGTCTCAGTCTACTATAAATTGCACTTTATTCAATAACGATCGGTCTAAAAGCATTACAAAATCAGAACATGACAAGAGTGTAAAAAGAGTGAAAGTTAAATGAGGATGCGAACAAAGAACAATACTAAAGGCAAAATGTCCGGAGGGTTAAGTAAATGTGAAAACAGTTTCTCATGTTGCCATAAAAGAAACTATCAACTGCCGATTGTCAATCCATTTAGCAACTGGCCCAATACTACAATTTTTAAGCCAAGCTACTAAATGAAAAAAATAAAAAATAATACATTCATATAGTCTGGACAGGATTTCCTTCAGTACAAAAACTTGCTACGCTTTGAAAAAGCCTTGTAGGTTATTAAACATATTAGGATCTACTTACACCATAATGGGTAAAGCAAGAGCTTTGGCCAACCATAGAGGAACAGAGTGGTCATAAAAATGTAAACTAAATGTAAACTCTTTTGAAAAGATACACCTGAAACCATGCAAAATATATACATATGTCTAAGAAATTATCAGTTTCTCAAATTCTGGAACCACCCCCTTTTTCATGTTGTAACTCTTTTAGTTTCAAAGCTAGGCATAAGGTCACAGCGACGATTTCTACTTGCACAGCTTGAGACAATGGCAGTGTAATGTAAAGTCTTCCTTGTGGACGTGGCCTTAAGTTAAAGCTGTTAAACATGGCAGCCTACATAAGAAAAATAAAACAGGAAGAAAGGCTGGTTCCAAAAAGATGAAAAGCTCTTACTCAGGGACATCTTAGAAGCAAGAGAACATTTTATTTTATACGATTGTTAACTTGAGGAAAATTAAATGAAGACACTTCATAAAAATATACAGTTTTTACATTGTATAAAAAGGCATGAAGTACACATCTTGGAATAGTTAATGGCAAGACAACTGATGTGTGTGGGTTCGTTCACTATAAGGGTGGTGGAAAACACAGATATCTCCACCAGTGACATTACGGTCTACCTGGCACTTTCTGCTATATTGTATACATAAATTTAAAAAAAACACACATAGGATGGAAACAAAGCAAGGGGGGGGGGGCAGTAATGGCAGCCACAAGTCTCCGTGGACCTATGGCAGTTTAAGACCTAAATACATGACTAAAACATTTAACTTTGATGATCATGAAAAATAAATTTTAAGTCGAGATAGAATTAGAAAGCCTGTTATACAGAATTCTAATCATATGTATGAATCATTTCTCAAACAAGCAGTATAAGTTCAGATTCTTGAGAAAGAGGAAGTTTTTAGTTACAGGTAAAATACCATGTACAAGGAAGTAGTGAAAAATAAAACTATTAATCATACTGAATAAAGAAAAAAAAAAAAAAAAGCAATACACACTGTGTAAACAGATCCTACTTTTTAGAATAATTCTTCTGCAGGACATAAACATTTGTAAAAATGGCAAAAAAGTAATGTTTCGTAGGATGTTTAAAAGAAACAACCATTTACTATAGATATATATGTTTACTCTGTGCACTTCCTTTTAGTGTCAATGAAGTTTAAACAGGTTTTACTTAAGATATTAACTTACACTTGTTTCTGTTGCACACTTCACAAACCGCTTACAAAACCTATCATGGTGTCCTAAGCAAAAGGAAGCAAGGAGAAAGAAGAAAAGGAGGAAAGAAAGTACTGTGTGCGTTTTGGTGGGGAGAAACAAAAAGGTTAAAACAGTAGCATGGAAGTACTACAAATTTCGTGCCCTATGCTAATCCTGACAAAAGCAATTACGAGTGCCATAGCAGCACAGTAAATCCTACATAGCCATGTTAATCCCCCATGCCTAAAAACACTGCGAGAGAACTGATACGAGTCACTGCTACGAGTGAAAATTTTAACACAAAATAAACACATCTATTTATTGAAGCTATAAAATACAATGGTCACATCTTTTTAATATACAAAATATATGAATAAATAAAAAAACACGGCACTTCTCACTCATTAGAATATTCAGGACATTTGCATTTCTTATCAGCTCCTAGAGCCTTGTCTGGTCTGGAAAGCTTGGTTTGGCTACTCCCTGCACAGAAATCTGTTGCGTCTAAAGCAGGATTTACGGCTGTGGGCTGAGTGCTCTAACCTGGCGGAGTAAAAGATTTACATTAGTGTAGAACCTAGGAAAAAAGCTCCCGCAGCCAATTTACAGCAGTGCCCTAACTTAGAGCACTTGATTTACATGAAGGACCTACAGCCTCATTAAAATTCCAACCGCTTAAGTCCAACGTGTAGCACGTAAGGACTGCATACTTGCAATTTGGCCGTTTTAAGTCGCTATTAAATTAGAATGGGCTGCGAGTTACGAGCAACAGATGCAATTTCATAAACCAGTTCTTTGGCCGTCGGAGTTGCGTGCTCGAAGGCAAACAATTAAGCAAGCACGTAGTTACGGGCCAATGGAAAGAAAGATTGTTAGGGTTTTGTCACTGAAAAAAGGGAGGGT